>CM060918.1:198863305-200113305 GCA_030737875.1 Allium sativum | reverse complement strand
GTCATTGAAGATTTTTGGCCCAAATCCAAATTGTTCAGAATCAACTCCAGTCAGTCTAGATGCGTAGATCTCAGTCACAACGTCGCTGAAATCATCGAATTTCGAATTGAAATGAGTTAGATATAATTAATCAAAGTTTTAAAACAATTTAAATTAATTAAATATTAAATTAATTAAGAGAATACCCTTTCTTCCCCAATCAATTTATCGGCCGTATGCTTTTCCTTTTATTCGAACCTAGGGTTCGATTTTTCACCAAATTGGTTGCAGGGTTCGTCGATCGAAAGGGGGGACGTCGGAGCAGGTCGGAAGGCGCATGCGGGGGAGGGGGGTGGTTTGGCCGAGCTCAGCCGTGGCTAGGGGGGCCCACGACGACGTTTTGCGGCGGGTTTGGGGGTCTGTTGCTTGGGCTTCAGGCGATGAGAAGATGATCCACCCATATGGAATTAAAGGGGGAGGAAGGGGCTTTGATTTGGGATGTTTAAGTGGTTCTAATTCGAAGAGATGAAGGAGAAATTAATGGAGGAAGGGGGAGTAATATCGGCCATTGATATGAAGGGAGCGGCGGCTATGAAAGAGATGAACAGTGCATTAGGGTTTTCCTCCTATTATTTATAATATTAAAATGTATTTTTACAAAAAAACCATATCTTCCGAACCGGTTCCAGTTCAGTCCAGCAGAAAGTGACCCTAGCCAATAGCCCATATTCCGGACCCAATGGGACATGTCCCGTCAGCACAAACGGCTGTCTGTGGCCTGTATTATTTAATTTAATATTTAATTCCTTTATTAATTTAATTCGTCTGCATAAATAAATTCACGGAGGCCACAAATGGACATAGAAAAATCCAAAAAAAATATTTGTCTATGTTATGACGATACGGTCCTAACAAAATTAATTTCGTCGAATTCTAACACTGTTTGAAAAATGGCTATTTTACAGTCGATTAAATTTGACTATAATCGACCAAACACATTTTCCTTCGCCATGCTCACATATTAAATCGAAAAATTCTAAAAATTGAAACCTAGCAATAATATGACATTCCGGTTCCAATGAAAGTGGTTTCGTCGAAAACAGAGATCGTTTGAAAATTGACTATTTTCACTGGCTTTAATATTATTTAAAATGAAATTTTTAATTTCTGCCACATTTTTCCACCAGATAATTTAAAATAAAAATTTTAAATTGGTTCGGATTTTCCAGGTCGTTACAATCTCCCCCACTTAAGAATTTTCGTCCTCGAAATGGAAACAAAGTAAAGTAGGAACCAAGATGGAAAATGTAAATTGATATAAACGTACCTTAGTACAAGAGTTACTCGGAGATATCGACTCTGCACTTGGGGTAAGCCTTTTTGATGCTATCCTCTGTCTCCCAAGTACAGTCTCTAGGATCCCCACTCCATTGAACCTGGACTAGATTGATCTTCTTGTTCCTCAAGATTTTGGTTTCTTTGCCAATGATCTTAATCGGGTCCTTTCTCACTGTCAGATTTGGAGCAATATCTAGGACCTATTGGTTTGGTTCATCCTCAATCAGATCTGGATCGTGCACATGCTTGCGGAGTTGAGACACATGAAATACATCATGCACCCCTGGCAACCAGTCGGGCAGCTGCACTCTATAAGCGAGAGTACTAATCCTTTCGAGAATAGGTAATGGACCAATGAATCTCGGTGCCAACTTTCCCGTCTTCCCAAAACGAATCACGCCTCTCAAAGGAGAAACCTTCAAGTATACTCGATCACCCACAGAGAATTCTAGATTCTTTCTTCGTTGGTCTGCATAGCTCTTTTGTCGACTCTGAGCAGTCAACAAGCGCTTCTTAATCAAGTCAACCTTATCCGATGCTTCACGAACCATGTCGGGGCCCAAGACTAGTTGATCGCCTGACTCCACCCAACATGCCGGAGATCTGCACGGTCTGCCATAAAGTAATTCAAACGGTGACATCCCCAAGCTTGCTTGGTAGCTATTATTATAGGAGAATTCCACCAAGTGCAAGTGGTCCTCCCATGAACCGCCATAGTCAAGAATGCAAGCACGCAATAAGTCTTCCAAAACACGATTCACCCTCTTAGTCTGGCCATCTGTCTGAGGGTGATAGGCAGAGCTCATATTTAACTTGGTCCCAAGCTCTTCTTGAAAAGCTTCCCAGAATTTATTGGTAAATAATGGATCCCGATCACTGACAATGCTTTTAGGAACCCCATGCAGTCTGAATATTTCTTTAAGATAGGGTTGTGCTAAACATCGAGCTGTTCTATTGGACCGAACAGGGATGAAATGGGCAGATTTTGTTAAGCGGTCGACAATCACCTATATGATATCGTTGCCCTTTCGGCTTTGGGGCAAGCCATCAATAAAGTCCATAGAAATTTCCTCCCACTTCCAACCTGGAACTCCCAGTGGTTGCAACAAGCCTGCCAGTTTCTGTTGATCACTTTTAACTTGTTGACAAGTGGGACATCTAGCAACATAAATGGAAATATCTCTCTTCATCGACCTCCACCAAAATGTGCGCTTGAGGTCATGATACATCTTGCTAACTCCAGGGTGAACACTAAGCTTAGATTTATGACATTCATCCATAACCGCCCTTCTGAGCTTAGAGTCGTATGGGACACAGATTCGGCCCAATAGCCTCAGAACCCCTTTGTCATCAATTTGGAAACTTGTGGTTTCACCATCCTGAATTCTTTTAATAATCCTCTGAATAAATTTATCATCCTTCTGAAGAGCAGAGACTTTATCAATCAAAGAAGGAGTGATAATGAGACTGGCGATAATGAGATTGTTGCATTCTGCATTCTTTCTACTGAGTGCATCGGCTACAACGTTAGCTTTTCCCGGAATATATAGGATATCCAGGTCATAAGATGCAAGAAATTTGACCCTGCGCTGCTGCCTCATATTCAAATCTTTTTGGGTAAAAAGGTGCTTCAAGGATTTGTGATCCATGTAAATTTCAAACTTCTCACCCAAGAGATAATGCCTCCATATTTTAAGAGCAAACACAATGGCCATTAGTTTAAGGTCATGCGTGATGTAATTCTTCTCATGCGGTTTCAGTTGGTGGCTAGCATATGCAACTACCCTGCCTCTTTGCATCAGCACCGCACCAATACCTGAAATAAATAAGGGATAACATGTTAAAATGAGATTTGTCATTAAAGAAAAATGTTATCTCAGACATGTTAATTTATAAAAGAAACAACCTTGCTTAGAGGCGTCGGTCCAGACCTTCAAATCCTGATTGCCATCTATGATGGTCAACACAGGAGAATTGGTCAACCTCTTCTTTAGCTCTTGGAAAGCTGTCTCGCATTCCGGTGTCCACTTGAATTTCGTATGCTTCTTGGTCAGGTTTGTCATTGGACAAGCTACCTTCGAAAAATCTTTGACGAATTTCCGATAATAGCCGGCCAGTCCCAAGAAACTTCTGACCTCCGTGGGAGTTCTAGGCTGCTTCCATTCTTAGATGGCTGAGATCTTTCCTGGATCTACTGAGATGTCTTCCTTTGATACAACATGGCCGAGGAATTTCACCTCCTCTTGCCAGAATATGCATTTAGAAAAATTTGCTTTCAGCACATTTCTTCGCAAAATCTCTAAGACTTCTCTCAGATGTTGTTCGTGCTCAGCAGTGGATTTAGAAAAGATGAGGATGTCATCGATGAACACGAGCACAAATTTATTTAAAACATCTCTGAATACTCTATTCATCAAATCAACAAAATATGCTGGTGCATTACATAGACCGAAAGGCATTACTAGCCATTCATAAAAGATGTCAGGGCCTCTGAAAGCAGTTAAAGGCACACACTCCTCTGCAATGCGAAGTTGATTGAAGCCTGTAGCTAGGTCCATCCTAGAGAATACTCGTGCCCCATGCAGTCGGTCAAGCAAGTCATCAATACGAGGCAGTGGGTATTTGTTCTTTAGAGTTTGTTTGTTGAGATCACGGTAGTCTACACATAGCCTGAGAGTACCGTCTAATTTTGGGACGAACACCACTGCTGCTCCCCATTCTGAGAAGCTGGGCCTGATCAGACCCTTCCACAAAAGCTGCTTGGTTTGATTTTTCAGCTCTTCTCTTTCCTTTGGCGACATTCTCCGAATGGGATGTACAACCGACCTTGCATTCGGAGCTAAATCAATTCGGAAGCTGATTTCTCTATGTGGAGGTAGGCCCTCAACTTCTTTGAATCTATCAGCATAATCTTTGACGACAGGGATATCCTCAATAGAAGTAGGGGTAACTTCTAGAGAAGACCAGAATGTTTTCCTGTCGGTGGCTGATCCATGGCAGGGGATACATACATTACCGAGTTTAGTTTTAACTTTGACAAATCTTTCGGTGCATACTAACTCAGCTTCATATTTTGCTAACCAATCTATACCAAGTATGATGTCATATCCAGAAAACTCCATGATGATCAAATTAAAAGGAAACTGATAGCGAGAATAGGAGATAAGCACTTTACAATACTGATCTAGAATGAGGGAACCTCCTATCGGACTATTAGCTCTAATCAAATTTTTGAGTTTTCTAGGTTTCAGTTTCAACTTTTTACTTGCATATTTAGAAATAAAGATTCTTGCAGCACCAGTATCAAATAAGACAGTAATAGGGATGTTCTTAATATTAAGCGTACCTCCTAAGACATCGGGTTTATTAGGCCCCTCAGTCGAAGCTGGTGTATCTGCTCCCTCATAAGCATGTGCCACCTGAGCATTCCTTAGCAGTGGACAATTCGCCTTGATGTGCCCCTTTTGATGGAACTTGTAGCATTCCCTTTTGTCCTGCAAACTCTGGCCACGATTCTGAGGATTTTGACCACGGTTTTGGGAACTCTGACCACGGTTCTGACTAGGGCCTGAATCATTTATCTTGACCTTTTTAGGAGCTCTACACTCGTAATCGAAATGCCCAATCTTGTCGCAGTTATAGCAGGTCACCTTGCTCCTATCCCTCTTCTTCCCTTGGGGCTTAGCTGTAGAAGAATTGCTCGCCTCCTGTTTCTTGTTAGCCTGTTCCTTCTGGTTGTTGCTTTGACCTTTCCCTCTATCCTATGGTCCAGACTCGTCATTCTCTTCATAGCGGCACACCATCTCTACTACTTCATTGAAGGGAAGCTTAATATGGGCAATGACTCGGTTCAAATATTTCTTGGACAGCCCCTTGATAAATTTCTTATTCTTCTCTACTGGATCTTGAATCAAACTAGGGGCATATCGTGAAAGCTCATCAAACTTCCTCACATACTCAGAAACAGTCATATTCCCTTGCTGCAGGTTAACGAACTGCTCGCGCAGGTGCTCTCTAGCTTGTGGGGGTATATACTTCTCATTGAAAAGCTCCTTGAATCTGGCCCAAGACATATTGGCCATGTCATTGCAGATTTTAATTGTATCCCACCAATGCCCTGCTTCCTCCTTTAGTTGCCAAACTGCCAGGTAACGCTTTCGATGATCTTCCAGTTCCAAGCCTTCTAGGATCTTTTCGCAATCTTTAAGCCATGCTTCTGCCTGAATCGCAGACTCCCGCCCTGTAAAAGGTACACCTCTAAGGTTCTTGAATTTCTTTGACATTCTCTCCAAATCGAAAGGCTGTGGAGGTGGAGGTGGTTCGACTACGACCTCTGAATTATGTTGTTCCTGAGTGATGGGTGTCTCGTCTCTAGCCTGTCCTCCAGCTCCTACTCGGGCTCCTCCTCTAGCCCCGCCTCGAGCTCCACCTCGGGCTCTGCCTCGGGCTGTTCTTGCTCTAGTATCCATTTAAATCAGTCTGTACCATCAAGGAAAGAGTCATACCAACAAAATGAGAATTTTCAAGAAAAGATAAGATAAGGACGAGATGAAAAGATAATGATGTAATGACTGGTAAGTATGTGCTATTCTACTGTGCTCATCCTAGGACATTACTGGTCCTATCTCTAATGAGCTACTCGTCTTAGAATAATGTGGATTCTATCTAGACGAATTGTTCTAAATATGTTATATTCCATAGCTAAGGTTAACCTTAGGCTCTGATACCAACTGTGATGACCCCAAACTTCCGTAGACCGAAAGTAAGGATGATCATTTTTGGAATACAACATATTTACAACAAAAACAGATCTCAGATAATTATCATAACATATAAACCATTGCAGCGGAAATACATGTCATCAACATTACAGCAGAACATCAGAGTATGCAGTTTTATAGGATCCACTTAGCATAATAGAAGTCTTAACAAAAGAGTAACAAGTCTCAAATGAAAGGAATTAAGTTTCAAATCCCATTACATACATCAAAAGCAAAAGATAGAAAAATGTCTCTAAAGAAGAATAAAAGATGGAGAAAAGGTCTTCTTCTTCTTCCTCCCAAAGCAAGCTCCCACCAGAAAGTATCACCTAGAAACCTGTCAATTGGCTGCCCGTGTGGAAAGAGGGCACCCGAGTTTGCAAAAGTGAAACAAACTACGAGTCAGTCATGGGACTGGTGTGAGAATTCTTTACTAAATTAACTATCAAGATGGCGAATCTCAGGACCACGCCGCTAACGCGGAACGTGTTTACTCCATTGGATTGCCAGTGTAATATTTTATAAAGTTTATATAAAACAGCGAAATGACTTTTGAAAAATGAAATCATCATAAGACTCAAGTCCTATCACACAATGCAATGAACACAGGAGGATAGAGTTTTCCCTTATGATGACCAAACATGCTTAATACGTGAAAAGTAATGTTTTGATATTATCATTAGTGTTTAAACAGTATTAAAATACTTTAAAATACATATATCAATCCTAGACGGCATAGGTACCATATACTATGTCGCCGTATATAAGTTTACAATCAAAACCGAAATGTTGTCGTATTGGGAATTGGTTTTCTGTCATGAAATCGAGGCTAGGGATCGTCCTCTTCCGATTCGAGACACTCTAGCAAATGTCTCATGATCCCCCGCAGTGAACCCTTGGATGCAGTAGGGCCGGTCCCTACCTAACGGTAGTGGATTAGTTATGCCTGAACACACGTTTCCCGGTCCCTTTGGACCTATAATATGACCACTTCCGGCCTATAAAAACCCGAGGTACCTCAATCCAAAATCCACATAAGTAAAATGCCGGGCCGTGTCAAAACCCAAGCACCACTCCTAGCTAGAAAGAAACGTGTGCACTCCCTACAGTCCATATCCCGTTTTTGACTCATACCGGGGTGTGAGGCTCGCGAAGTCACGATATACACAAAGCTATGCCTAACCAGGCTATGCTTTGATCATCAGCCACAAGGCCTGCTTTTCAACAAAGCCTTGATCATTGCATCTTGGTGTGCCACATTGACAATTCAACGTCATGCGATCGATAACTATCACTATGTATCAGGGTGTTAAGTAGAGAATAAATTATCCACCACCAAATAGACATATATTAATAGAAAGCGATTAAATTACATGTAGTGAATTTCAACGTCGGACACACATCCATTTACAAGTCCGTTCTGGGTCTGAACGAAACCGGAGACACCAAAAAGGCGCTCGCTTATCCGCACGACCAACACACACGTCCGGACAATTACTGCTTCAACCCAGTCCTGGGAGCAAGTCAGTCCAAGGTATCAGAAGTCATCGTCCATTCGATGTGAAGATCGTCGGTCTTCAACCATCGTCTTCTTACATCTTTGATTCAATCGCCGTTCAATTATTCGAAATGAGTTAAACTCGGCCTTTTCAAATAATTGTCGCATAATTATAGTTTAAAACATTTCATCTATATTAATAACTATTTATCGCTATCTTTATTTATTAAAAATAGCTCGAAATATATAAACGACGTTTCGGGTCAATAGGCGGCGCTGGCGCTCCTTTTTCCAAAATTTGATTTACACATATCTTAAAATCTAACCGTTGGATTTTGATGAAATTTATATCGTTGGAAAGCTCTTCCCAAAGCGGTCCTAACGGTTCAAGTTTTGGGAAAATCCAACGGCCGGATCTTTCTATATATTCGTTTGAAGTTACGATTGTCGATACACGAACTGCAGTGCTCGTTTCGTTTAGTTTTATATATTATATTTATATATAATATATAAACCATTTGGGCGATTTCCTTTATTAAAATCCATTCCTTTACTCTATGAAAGTAATATTTTCGTCCGCCAATTCTAATGCGACAAAAATGATGGTTTCAACAATGTATCATTTTATATCAAATAAAAATGACATTTTTTGTTCGCTAACTCTAATGCGACCAAAAATGATAATTCAACGATGTATATTTTCACATTCAATAAAAATGACATTTTTGTTCGCCAATTCTAATGCGACCAAAAATGATAATTCAACGATATATATTTTTTTTATTCAACAAAATGACATTTTTGTTCACCAATCCTAATGAGACCAAAAATGATGTTTTAAAATGTATAATTTCTATATTCAACAAAATGACATTTTTGTTCACCAATTCTAATGCGACCAAAAATGATAGTTTCAACAATGTACATTTTCTATATTCAATAAAATGATATGTCCCTTATAAAATGTACATCTCTTTTATTCTTTCCTATTTACATTGAAAATGAAAATGTCTTTTTATTCTTTTCTATTTACATTGAGAATGAAAATGTCTTTTTATTCTTTTCTATTTACATTGAGAATGAAAATGTCTTTTTATTCTTTTCTATACATAAGAGAACTCAATTAAAAAGTTAATTCATCTTTCTATGTAATATTTGCATTGTAAAATGCAATTAAAAAGGTGGACTTTATTTCCAATGTAAACATCTTTTCTAGCGTCAACATTCCTAAAATAAATATATTTTCTAATGTCAAGATTTGATTCATTTCAACTATATTAACATAACGATGAAATTTTGTTCATTTCGACTATATAAACATGACGATGAAATTTGATTCTTTTCAACTATACTAACATGACGATGAAATTTGATTCATTTCAACTACACTAACACGACGATGAAATTTGATTCACTTTAACTATACTAACATGACGATGAAGTTTGATTCATTTCAACTATACTAACACGACGATGAAATTTGATTCATTTCAACTATACTAACACGACGATTAAATTTGATTCACTTTAACTATACTAACATGACGATGAAATTTGATTCACTTTAACTATACTAACATGACGATGAAGTTTGATTCACTTTTGATGAATCACAATAAAGGTCTCATCTTATTTTCATTTGTTAATCAAATAAGATGTCTAATATTTATTTTATCTTTTAATTAAAGTTTAAAAGATCTAAACTTTCTTTATTTTATAAATTATAAACAAAATAAAGATCCAACTTAAATTTTGTGAATCAAAGCAAAGACTTAAACTTTCTTTTACTATGTAAATCAAAGTTTAAGATTCTATTATCCTTTATTTGTAAATCAAAGTAAAGGATCCGATTTCTCCTTTATTTTATAAAATTTTCTAACTTTCTTTTATTTTGTTTTGTTTCAAAACAATATTCTGTTAATCAAACAAAAGACTAAAACTTTGGCTTATTCGTAAATCAAAAACAAAAGATTCAACTTTAATTTGTTTTCAAAAACAATAGATTAGAACTTTAATTTGTTTTCAAAACAAAAGATTAGAACTTTAATTTGTTTTCAAAACAAAAGATTAAAACTTTGATTTGTTTTCAAAACAAAAGATTAAAACTTTGATTTGTTTTCAAAACAAAAGATTAAAACTTTGATTTGTTTTCAAAACAAAAGATTAAAACTTTATTACATTTTGTTTATCAAACAAAAATCCTAACTTTGCTATTTTTTATTATTAAATAAGAATTCAACTTTAATAGAAAGGATTTAAAATAAAAATAAAAATAAAAATAAAAAGATGAGAACTTTATTATGATTACATCAGAATATTACAGATCCAAACTGTCAAACTATAACATGACATCACAACGAATAAAATTCAACAATACCACAATCTCCACATAACAGATCAGTACAATATACAATGATTCAACTGGTCGAATAGAATTAAAATAAATTATTTAATTATTCAAATTCAGAAATCTCACAGTCGTTGAAGATTTTTGGCCAAAATACAAACTGTTCAGAATCAACTCCAGTCAGTCTAGATGCGTAGATCTCAGTCACACGATTACAACGTCGCTGAAATCATCGAATTTCGAATTGAAATGAGTTAGATATGATTAATCGAAGTTTTAAAACAATTTAAATTAATTAATTAATTAAGAGAATACCCTTTCTTCCCCAATCAATTTATCGGCCGTATGCTTTTCCTTTTATTCGAACATAGGGTTCGATTTTTCACCAAATTGGTTGTAGGGTTCGTCGATCGGAAGGAGGGACGTCGAAGCAGGTCGGAAGGCGCACGCGGGGGGAAGGGGGGTGGTTTGGCCGAGCTCGGTCGTGGCTGGGGGGGCCCACGGCGACGTTTTGCGGCGTGTTTGGGGGTCTGCTGCTCGGGCTTCAGGCGATGAGAAGATGATCCACCCGTATGGAATTAAAAGGGGAGGAATGGGCTTTGATTTGGTATGTGTAAGGGGTTCTAATTCGAAGAGATGAAGGAGAAATTAATGGAGGAAGGGGGAGCAAAATCGGCCATTGATATGAAGGGGGGCGGCGGCTACGAAAGAGATGAACAGTGCATTAGGGTTTTCCTCCTATTATTTATAATATTAAAATGTATTTTTACAAAAAAAAACCATATCTTCCAAACCGTTTCCAGTTCAGTCCAGCAGAAAGTGACCCTAGCCAATAGCCCATATTCCGGACAAAATGGGACAGGTCCCGTCAGCCCAAACGGCTGTCTGTGGCCTGTATTATTTAATTTAATATTTAATTCCTTTATTAATTTAATTCGTCTACATAAATAAATTCACCGAGGCCACAAACGGACTCAGAAAAATCCAAAAAAAATATATTTGTCTATGTTATGATGATACGGTCCTAACAAAATTAATTTCGTCGAATTCTGACACTGTTTGAAAAATGGCTATTTTTCAGTCGATTAAATTTGACTGTAATCGACCAAACACATTTTCCTTCGCCACGCTCACATATTAAATCAAAAAATTCTAAAAATTGAAACCTAGCTATAATATGACATTCCGGTTCCAATGAAAGTGGTTTCGTCGAAAACAAAGATCGTTTGAAAATTGACTATTTTCACTGGCTTTAATATTATTTAAAATGGAATTTTTAATTTCTGCCACATTTTTCCACCAAATAATTTAAAATAAAAATTTTAAATTGGTTCGGATTTTCCGGGTCGTTACACTAACCTAAGCTATAAGTACACTACAATCCTCCTAAACCCTCGTTTCATTTTCTTCCTTGGTCAAAACGGCCGGCCGCCGTCACTTTTCTCTTCACAGTAAAAGAAATCCAACTTCAAAAATTCGAAAAAAATCATGGAAAATTCCATAAATCCAAAAATCAGGTTCTTTGATCTCGTTGTAGTCAGAGCTTTAAGTTCATATGCTTTTTGGTAAATTCTGTGCTATCTCTGTTCGATGCTTGTGTACTGCCGACGAGCTAGGGTTTAGGAAATCTCGTAATACAAGCATCGATGTGGAATATGGTGTTCGTATTTGTGTTTAGTGGGTTAAGGAGCTTCGAGTGTGTTGTTTATGGAAGATTGCGTGATGTTTTTGTTCGGTTATGCCACAGTATCTGGCACGATTTGCTCGATGACGGAAAATGAAGGGAGAGCGCGAGTTGGTCAATGTGGGGTGGAGGTGGTAGAGTTCGCGACGAGGAGGCCAGCGGTACCGTTGGTTTGGGATATCGTGGTGTTTTTGGTGATAACGAGGGGGTGAAAGTTGCGTTAATGGTGAACAGGAGGGAGCGGTATACTGGAGGCGGGATTTTGCCAATGGGGAAGTAGAAATAGTAGTCAGATCCGGGTTTGATGAACGTGGGACGCCGAATTAAATGGGTAAAGGCCCATGTAATTATTTAAAACTCAAGTTAGTTTAAATTTGTTTATTAACTTCTTAATGAGATAATTATCTCATATGAACTCAGTTTTTCGAACCGCTGGTCACGTTAGGATCGTATGGACGGCGGCTACAACATGGAACTGACTGGGAGTGAATTGGAGCTCGTTACAATTTACAGCAAAATAAATTGTGTGCCTGAATCAACCGATGGTTATCGTTATTTAACGATGATCATCCAATGTGAGTAAATCTCACTAACTTTGTACAATATATATTTTTATAAGTATAATCTGGTATTGATAAATGATGACTGATTGTTGTGTGTTGATTGTTTGGTTGAATTACTGATGTATTGTTTGAAATTATAGATAACGATATATATATAAATCGTTAATCAAATATCGATTCTGTTTATCAGAATATTTCATATTGAAATGAAATCAATGTTATTTATATTATTTATCATCTGTGATGCAGGGAAACAGGTTGGAGGGATCCAACAGGATTCCTCAATATTTATAATACTGTTTGTTTTCATATTTGGTGATATATGATGAGATATATAATCTGGGATTGATTATGATAACACTGGTCTAGTTATTTGGTATTCGAAATACCATAAGAAATACTGGAAGGTATAAAAAGGAATTTTCAAAGTGTATTTGAAAAAGGAATATTTATTTAGAAAATAAATAAAATTATAAAGGGAATATTTATTTAGAAAATAAATAGAATGTTATAAAAGGAAATATGTGAAAAGTAGATATTAAATAGAATTCTGTTTTAACAGATAAATTAAGAAGATTAATTTATAAACGATATTTATAAATTAAGTAAAATATTTGTCACTGGATAAATTAAAATATAAGTCTGGATTTATGTAGAGAAGTAGAAACCGGTTTTAACACTAATATTTCAAATGGAATTTGAACTTAGTTTTTAAAGGGAATTGAATGAGATTTTAGTGTTAGAAGTATAAAATAAGTTTTTATAGAAAATTATATAAATAGAAGTATAAAAAGAAATTGGACTTGGGAATAGTGTTTTTAAATTGCGAAATCAAACTCTTTTGATTCGATAAAAGAAATATTATTCACATTCGATGTGAATAAGGATTGAAGTAAATATTTATCAAATAAAATATTTATAAAGGAATTTGGGTTCTGAAATAGGATTGAAAAGAAAGTTAATTGATTAGAGTTAATCAAATTAGAGTTGAGTTAATCGATTAGAGTTGAGTTAATCGATTAGAGTTAATCGAATTAGAGTTGAGTTAATCGATAGAGTTAATCGATTAGAGTTAATCGGATTAGTGTTAATCGGATTAGTGTTAATTGAATAAGAGTTAACCGAATAGTGTTAATTGGATTAGTGTTAATCGAATAAGAGTTAATGGATTAGAGTTAATCGAATTAGAGTTGAGTTAATCGATTAGAGTTAATCAAACTAGAGTTGAGTTAATCGATTAGAGTTAATCGAATTAGTGTTAATTGGATTAGTGTTAATCGAATAAGAGTTAACTGAATTGTGTTAATTGGATTAGTTGAAACACCCCACCTCCGTTAGGGTCACTCTCAAAGGGAATGCCCTAATTTTGGTGGAGGTTTATAAGTACAAGTCACAGATATACAAGACAGATATAAGAACACATATTTGTAAACAGCGGAAGAACAACAAACTTTTATTTCATAAAGTCAAATACGTGTTACAACAACATCCTTTCCAAAAACATAACATAACACTTTCATAATCTGTCTTGAGTACATTATTTAAAGAAGCATAAATAAAACATAGATAAACTGCAAAAGCCCCATAGTGGATTGTCCAAAGCCATAGTTCAAAACAGGAAAGTCCAAGCAATACATTTCTCTTCTTCTTCAAGCTGGATGATAAGGCTGGTCAAGCTGCTGTGTTCCCTCCCTGAGGACCTGGGGGGGGGGGGGGGGGAACGGAAGAAAGAAGACGAAAGAAAAGTAGAGTCAGACATAAAGCCTGAGTAAGTCTAGTACTATTTTGTCTATGAATAAAGAACTGGGTATGATAAGTAATAACAAGAAGTGGGCAAACACTATAACTTGGTTAAGTTGTCTAGGGTCGAATATACTATCGTACCCCATGTTAATCTCTGAACCCATATAAACTAGTTTCCAATTGGCACCCCATAATCAGGGTGATGTGATCCATTCAATGATGATCGGCTCCTACTCGCAATGTTACATGTGTCTTACGGCCCCCGATGTCTGTAGTTACCTATGCTGGTCCCACCATGGGGTGTATCAAGTCCCATGGCAGCGGCCCGACACAACCTTAGAGTGCACAGGTATGCTACTGGTGTCCAGTGCCTTATTTTTCTGCGCCGGAGTGCGTGCACGCCCGCACACCGTTAGAACCTACACTGCTACACCACCGCCGTCGCTTTGACCTCTTACAATCAGCCCAGTAATCGTGCCCCACCCTGCCTAGTTTCAGGGTATCATGATACACCTTTTAGGGTTACTGCTGAAAAGGGTCCCCCGTTACTAGGTTTTCTATCTCTAGCCAACATGCTAAGTTGGTTAAGTGTTTCTAACCTAACCCCCACCAGTCCGTTTAGTTTAGCATGTTCCATTTTGATTAAGTCTTTAGTCCACTTAATCCTAACAATCCTGACTCAGCCTTAATTGTCTTATTAAGGCCCTGACCTCTCACATTAGACAGGTATTGTTGTGGCTGCCTGTTGCCGGTTGGTTCCGGGCAGTCTTACGCCACAACTCAGTCTAACCTCGGGTCCTTGCTGGGCTCCATGTTTAACCTCCCACATTGGATAGGTATTGTTGTGACTACTGGACAGCCGGGCGGTTCCGGGCAGGTTTACATCACAACTCAATCCAACCTCGGGTTAAACACATCGTATGTTCTACATTTACATATTTTGTCATTCTTCTTTATTTCTTATATGTAAATATTTGCGGCCCATTATTAAGTTAATGGTGTAAAGGTTACACCAAACATGGGCCCAACCCATACTTGAATTTGGGCCCTTCTATTTTATGTTTTCATTCATTAATTAATTTTTTTCCCAACGTTATTTTCCCCCGTTTTACACGTCCGTTTATATATATATTGGGCTTAGCCTTTTAAAGCCCAATTTAGCCATGCGAAAAGGGGAGGCTTAAAGCGTGATTACATACACAAAGAGGGGAAGGTGAGCGTATGAACTTGCAATATGACGATGGGAATACAAAATAGAAATTGGTGTACTTGCATAGTAGTGGTAACATAGGTGACATGAATCAAAGCATGTGAACTTGCATAGGTTTAACTACAACATGAACCTATATTCTTATTTAGGCATAATGTCAAACATAAGCATGTCATAAATATTCCTAGCATAAGCATAGCATAATGTCAAACATAAGCATGGCATAAATACTTTTAGCATAAACACGGCATAATGTCAAACATAAGCATGGCATAAGTAAAGTTAAATTTGTTCATGGCATAAACATAAACAAGTCATGTTCATAAGGTTTCTACATGTTTACAAAGGGGATACTTTGTTATTAACACAAAAGCATAGATCAACTTAATTATGGTTTAAGTCTAATCACATAACGATAGTATAAATATACTTATGCATAAATATTCCTAATCATGGTGTTTGCTTTAAACTTGCAAAAAGGGATTTTTGAGTCTAACCTAGCCATGTCTCACATATGTCATCATATAATTCTTTTAAACAAGATAGACTTAATCATAGATTTCAATTATGCCAAATATCATTCATAGCCTAGCCATATTCATAAGTTTTGCAAAAGCATGACTTAATACATGGATTATGGTGTTAAAATTCCAACATAGTTTCATATGAACTATAACAACCAAACTTGTTTCAATTACTTGCAAAATGATTTATGCACAAAAATATACATCATGATGGCATAATAACAAAGCCCCAAACTCGCATGAATTTCAATCAACTACATACATGTAGCTTCAACATAGATTACATAATTTGCGCAATATTCCAAACGTATATTTGCATAGAACTACCGCATGTAGTTCTTTATAATGAATAACATAATTTTGCACAAATATGAATTACTTTATTATCCCAATTCAAGCATACAAATCAATACAGTTGTTTATTCATACCAAAGTAATACTCTACTTACAATGGTTGCGGCGAATTCTCTAATTAAGAGATATGATTCCTTTGTCGAATTGATTGGCTTTAGGTTACTTGAATTGCTTTAGGCTTTAGAACTTTCTTCCTAATTCCCTCTCTAGTTGGCGGCTACTCTTAGTCGTTCCTCAGCAACATGGCGGCTATGTTCTTAATTTGAATGAATAGATTAGGGTTTAGTCTAGGGTTGTTTATATAGAGGTTAGGAATTGATTAGGACCCTTGATGTTGCTAGGTTAGATCGTAGCCATTCATTAGATAGAGAGACCAATTAGAACCCGCCACCTAGCCCTAATGACAAAGCAGACCACAGAAATTCGACCAAACACAGACCTGGCCAGCCAGGTTGACTGGGCTCGACCAGGTCGACACCCCTGTCGACAGGGCTGTCGACAGCCCTGTCGACATGGGTAGCCCAGGTCGACAGCCCAGTCGACCTGGGTGGCCTTGGCGGGTGTTTATCCGCCCTGGCCCATTGGGCCCCATTTTTAATTATTTTTATTCTGTTTGAATTTTAAATTTAATTCAAAACTTCCGAAGGCCATATCTTCTTCATACGGACTCCGTTTTTCGAAAACTCGGACTCTATTTCGCGTATTTTTCCGAGACGAACGCAATGGCGTATCCCGTTTCCCTTGGTTCTTTGATTTGA
The DNA here is from genome assembly GCA_030737875.1 of Allium sativum. Classification (NCBI taxonomy): domain Eukaryota; kingdom Viridiplantae; phylum Streptophyta; class Magnoliopsida; order Asparagales; family Amaryllidaceae; genus Allium; species Allium sativum. The sequence continues at coordinate 200,096,547 of CM060918.1, read as the reverse complement.
ATTAATTATACTTTTAATTTGTTAATTTCACAGTTATAGAATTTTCGGGGTGTTACATTCTCCCCCACTTAAAAGGATTTCGTCCCCGAAATCTTCAAGTTAGGAGGAATGTATATCCTAACATCCAATCATCCATCTACTCATCCATCAAACACGAGCATCCATTGTCCTTAAAAGACTTCTAATGCTTCATGATCATATGCGAAGTGTGTGTGTACATGAACTTATCTAATGCAAAATCAGGCGGTCTACTGATTCAGTTGACCTCCTTAATGCGAATTATGTAAGTGCCATGAATCCATTATGTATGCAAATTTTCCTATTCTTGATTCTACATGAGTGCACAATCATTCAATACAAATGCAACATCCACATGACAACACATTAAAGTTCAATCACATACGAATGCAAACATATATGCATATGCAATATGAAGTGACTGAGCCGATCTAAAACCTAGATTGTGTGTGTATATGCAACCACGAGCAACCACTAGCAATCACTTGCAACCACTTGCAACCATTCATACATAACATGTTTCAATTACATGTTTCCATCCAAAGAGTTTCTACCTAAAAGATACGGTCGAGGAAATATGCCTAAAAAGATAGATAAAAGCGTAACTTAAGGAAAATGAAAGATCAAGGATGTACCCTCGAACAGAAAAGGGTAGGCTGTACGGATTCTAGCTTCAGTTTCCCAAGTCGCGTCTCCCTCGGCGTCGCTCCACTGGACTTTGACGAGCTTGACTTCACGGTTGCGTAGCCTATTCACTTCCGTTCCTAAGATGCGGGTTGGAACTCTCCTTATGGTTGCTTCGCGCTCCACTTCGGCCTCTTCGAGGATATTTGGCTCTACCACTTCAGCAGACTCATGTAGACATTTTCGGAGATGTGAAACGTGAAAGACGTTGTGGACTCCAGCCAACTTCTCGGGTAGCTCTAATCTATAGGCCATTTTCCCAATCTTCTCGATAATAGGGAATGGCCCTACGAATCTTGGCGCTAGCTTTCCTGTGGTTCCAAAACGAACAACGTTTCTTAGCGGTGATACCTTGAGAAAAACTCTGTCTCCAACCTCAAATTCAAGGTCGGTCCTCCTCTTGTCGGCATAGGACTTTTGTCTGTCTTGGGTCGTCTTCATCCTTCTTCGTATTAAGTCTACTTTCTCTGAAGTCTCTCGGATCATGTCTGGTCCAAGTACGAGCTTATCCGTAGACTCCCACCAACAAGTGGGCGATCGGCACGGTCTTCCATATAAAGCTTCGAAGGGCGCCATTCCTATGGTTGCTTGATAACTGTTGTTGTAGGCAAATTCCACCAAAGGAAGGTGGTCTTCCCATGTCCCTCCGAAGTCAAGGACGCATAGCCTTAGAAGGTCTTCCAAAACTCTGTTCACTCTCTCTGTTTGGCCGTCGGTTTGGGGATGATAGGCTGTGCTCAAGCATAACTGCGTTCCTACTGCTTCTTGCAGACTCCGCCAAAACTCACTGGTGAAGATGGGGTCTCGGTCACTAACAATGCTAGATGGTATTCCATGGAGTCGAACGATTTCCCTAAGGTAAAGTGATGCTAGGGATGAGGCAGTTCTCTTACTTTTGACAGGTAGAAAGTGGGCGCTTTTAGTAAGCCTATCCACTATTACCCAAATGCTAGTGTTGCCTCTCCTAGACCTAGGCAGCCCATCGATGAAGTCCATTGAGATGCTATCCCACTTCCACTGCGGGACCTCCAGAGGATGTAGCAGTCCGCCAGGCTTTTTCTGTTCCGCCTTAACCTGTTGGCACACCATACACTTAGAAACAAATTCTGCCACGTCCTTTTTCATGCCATTCCAAAAGAAAGTCCTTTTTATGTCTTTGTACATTTTATCCCCGCCTGGGTGTATCATCATCTTGGAGTGATGTGCTTCCTCGAGAACCTTCTTTACTAAATCGTTTGTCTGTGGGACGCATAGTCTTCCGTCTCGCCTTAGCAAACCCTTATCGTCGATGGAGTATCTGTTGAGGTGACTTGAAGTCTCACCCCTAATTAGCCTATCAATTATTTCCATAAGTTGAGGGTCTTCGCGTTGTGCTGTCCCTACTGAATCCACTAAAGTTGGTCGTACTTCTGGAGATGCTAGCAAGCCTGGTACGAAATCGGAGGAGGGCCTAAAGTCGAAGCTGGCTATAAACTCTAGGCTTTGTCTTTCAACAAACAATGGGCTTAGGGTCAATTTCTTTCGGCTCAACGCGTCTGCCACTACGTTGCCTTTGCCCGGAGTGTAGGAGATTTCGAAATCGTACGAGGCAAGAAACTCCATCCATCTTTGTTGCCTCAAGTTAAGATCCTTCTGCGAGAAAAGATATTTCAACGATTTATGGTCAGTGTAAAGTTCGAACTTCTCACCCAGGAGATAGTGTCGCCAAGACTTGAGTGCAAAAACGATGGCGGCTAACTCAAGATCGTGGGTTGGGTAGTTCTTTTCGTGCACCTTCAACTGCCTCCCGCCATAAGCTACTACCCTTCCTTCTTGCATTAAGATGGCGCCTAGCCCTGTCCCACATGCATCCGTATAAACAGCGAACATCTTACTCCCATCTGGCAGCGTTAAAACTGGGGCTGTTGTAAGAGCCCTTTTCAGTCGTTGGAAAGCAAATTCGCAATCCAAATCCCAATTGAACACTAGATTCTTCTTGGTCAATTTCGTGAGCGGAGCTGAGATTTTCGCAAAATTCCTTATGAACTTCCGATAGAAACCTGCTAGTCCTAGAAAACTTCGGACCTCAGTTGCATTCCTTGGTGTCTTCCAATCCTATACCGCCACTACCTTCGCAGGGTCCACCGCTAACCCTTGTTTGGATACTATGTGCCCAAGGAACGTCACCTCTTCTCTCCAAAAGTGGCATTTGGAGAATTTGGCTTTTAGTTGATGGACTCGCAAAGTTTCCATGATTGCCCTTAAGTGTTGAGCATGTTCCTCTTCACTCTTTGAGAAGATAAGGATATCATCTACGAAGACCACTACGAATTTGTTGAGGAAATCTCTAAATACCCTACTCATCAGGTCCACGAAGTAAGCAGGTGCATTTGTCAAGCCGAAAGGCATGACAAGCCATTCAAATAAGCCGTCTGGGGTTCTGAATGCCGTTTTATCGATGCTATCTTCAGCCACCCTTAGCTGATGAAAACCGGTTGCTAAATCGAGTTGGGAGAAAACAGACGCTCCTACAAGCTGGTCAAATAAATCGTCAATTCTAGGGAGAGGATGCCTATTCTTTTTCGTTAGCTTGTTGAGCTCCCTATAGTCAACACATAGACGGAGTGAACCATCCGCCTTTGTAGCAAACACCACCGGAGCGCCCCATTCTGAAATGCTCCTCCTAATGAACCCCTTTTCTAGAAGCTCTTTAATCTGTTTACTGAGCTCTTTCCTTTCTCGTGGAGCCATATGTCTAACGGGCAACGCAACGGGCTTTGCATTATCTACAAGATATATGCGGAAGTCTATTTCCCGCTTCGGAGGCAAGCCCTTCACCTCTTCGAAGACATCCGGATATTCCCGGACCACTCTAACTGATTGCAAGTTTTCAACAGAGGCATCTAGCGATTCAAGATAACTAAGCATAACCGCATACGAGGGATTACAAGAAATTTCCAAAGTATTACCGAGCTGGGTTAGGAGCCTAACAACCCTTTTCTCACAATCAAGGATGGCCCCATTACGGGATAGCCAATCCATACCCAAAATCAAACCATACCCCGAAAAGCCCAAAACAAAGGCACTACATTGAAATTCTACACTTAGAATAGAAATTTTCAATCCCACACAGATCATAGACAAATGAGCTGGGCCCCCAATTGGGTTTGAAACAATTAAGGGGTCCTCTACCATACTAGTTTTTAGGTGCAGAGATTCTACTAAAGCAGACGAGATAAAGGAGTGTGATGCGCCGGAATCAAATAAAGTGCGAACGGGGTGATCATAAAGATAAACTACACTTTCTACAGAAGTATTTATACCTCGCTATTGCAAAGGTGGCGCTTCCAGCATATGAACCTGTGCCCCTGGGGTGGATCCAGCCCTCTGCCCCTGTCCTCGTTTCTTTGGGCAGTCCTTAGCCCTATGGCCCGTCTCACCGCAAGAAAAGCACCCACCATTCTCCTTGGCCTTCTTTTTCCGGCAGTCCTTTACTAAGTGCCCCACTTTGCCACAGAAATTGCACTTCCTCTTCTCCTTGTTGCCTTTCCCGCCTTTCTTAAAGTCTGTCTTCTTGGGCTGCAAACCCTCTTTCTTCTTGCCCTTATCCTCTTCATTCAGCAACGCCATTTGCACCAATCTTTCATACGTGGCTCCCATGGGTATATGGGTCATGGCCAAACTGTGTAATGGCTCATTCAACCCTTTGACGAAACGGAGAGCCTTCTTGTGCGGGGTGTTGACTAGGTCAAGTCCAAACCTAGCCAGCTCATCGAACTGATTCACATACTCTCTGACAGTCTTGTCTCCTTGCTTAAGAAATAAGAATTTTTCCAACTGCAAACTTCTTTCCGCATCTGAGAGAAATTTGGTCTCAAACCTTGCCCTAAAGTCCTCTCATGTCTCCACTGGTCTTTCAGCATTAGTGACTTCCCACCAGTAGGAAGCCTCGCCCTTCAATAGCCACACCGCCAGTTGTACTTTTTGCCTATCCTCTACCTCAAAGATGATGAATAGGTCCTCCGTTTCTTTCAGCCAATTTCTAGCTGCTACGAAGGACTCAGTTCCATGGAAATCCCTTCCTCCCATAGCTTTAAAATCTTTACATATCTTAGCAAAAGTGTTTCCCCGAGGAGGAGGTGGAGGAAAAGGTGCCGCTGCAGCTGGATGATTTCCTTCCGCTGGGGAAGGAGGAATGGTAGGACCTGGCTGAGTGGCCCTTGCTTCTAAGAACCGTCTAAACCAACCAGGTATTGGCACCCCTTCCGGCAAGTTAAGATCATGGGACATGCTGAAACAAAAGGGATAGATTCAAAACGAAGGATAAGAGATAGTTCCTATGGCTTTGGGGAGTGGACTTTGCCTTTTAAAAATAAAATAATATTTTTCTTTTAAAAATGCTTCTTTAAATTTCCTTTTTGAAAATAATTTTTTTCAAAACTTTTTATCTTATCTGGTAAACCAATGCTCTGATACCAAGTGAAACACCCCACCTCCGTTAGGGTCACTCTCAAAGGGAATGCCCTAATTTTGGTGGAGGTTTATAAGTACAAGTCACAGATATACAAGACAGATATAAGAACACATATTTGTAAACAGCGGAAGAACAACAAACTTTTATTTCATAAAGTCAAATACGTGTTACAACAACATCCTTTCCAAAAACATAACATAACACTTTCATAATCTGTCTTGAGTACATTATTTAAAGAAGCATAAATAAAACATAGATAAACTGCAAAAGCCCCATAGTGGATTGTCCAAAGCCATAGTTCAAAACAGGAAAGTCCAAGCAATACATTTCTCTTCTTCTTCAAGCTGGATGATAAGGCTGGTCAAGCTGTTGTGTTCCCTCCCTGAGGACTTGGGGGGGGGGGGAACGGAAGAAAGAAGACGAAAGAAAAGTAGAGTCAGACATAAAGCCTGAGTAAGTCTAGTACTATTTTGTCTATGAATAAAGAACTGGGTATGATAAGTAATAACAAGAAGTGGGCAAACACTATAACTTGGTTAAGTTGTCTAGGGTCGAATATACTATCGTACCCCATGTTAATCTCTGAACCCATATAAACTAGTTTCCAATTGGCACCCCATAATCAGGGTGATGTAATCCATTCAATGATGATCGGCTCCTACTCGCAAAGTTACATGTGTCTTACGGCCCCCGATGTCTGTAGTTACCTATTCTGGTCCCACCATGGGGTGTATCAAGTCCCATGGCAGCGGCCCGACACAACCTTAGAGTGCACAGGTATGCTACTGGTGTCCAGTGCCTTATTTTTCTGCGCCGGAGTGCGTGCACGCCCGCACACCGTTAGAACCTACACTGCTACACCACCGTCGTCGCTTTGACCTCTTACAATCAGCCCAGTAATCGTGCCCCACCCTGCCTAGTTTCAGGGTATCATGATACACCTTTTAGGGTTACTGCTGAAAAGGGTCCCTCGTTACTAGGTTTTCTATCTCTAGCCAACATGCTAAGTTGGTTAAGTGTTTCTAACCTAACCCCCACCAGTCCGTTTAGTTTAGCATGTTCCATTTTGATTAAGTCTTTAGTCCACTTAATCCTAACAATCCTGACTCAGCCTTAATTGTCTTATTAAGGCCCTGACCTCTCACATTAGACAGGTATTGTTGTGGCTGCCTGTTGCCGGTTGGTTCCGGGCAGTCTTACGCCACAACTCAGTCTAACCTCGGGTCCTTGCTGGGCTCCATGTTTAACCTCCCACATTGGATAGGTATTGTTGTGACTACTGGACAGCCGGGCGGTTCCGGGCAGGTTTACATCACAACTCAATCCAACCTCGGGTTAAACACATCGTATGTTCTACATTTACATATTTTGTCATTCTTCTTTATTTCTTATATGTAAATATTTGCGGCCCATTATTAAGTTAATGGTGTAAAGGTTACACCAAACATGGGCCCAACCCATACTTGAATTTGGGCCCTTCTATTTTATGTTTTCATTCATTAATTAATTTTTTTCCCAACGTTATTTTCCCCCGTTTTACACGTCCGTTTATATATATATTGGGCTTAGCCTTTTAAAGCCCAATTTAGCCATGCGAAAAGGGGAGGCTTAAAGCGTGATTACATACACAAAGAGGGGAAGGTGAGCGTATGAACTTGCAATATGACGATGGGAATACAAAATAGAAATTGGTGTACTTGCATAGTAGTGGTAACATAGGTGACATGAATCAAAGCATGTGAACTTGCATAGGTTTAACTACAACATGAACCTATATTCTTATTTAGGCATAATGTCAAACATAAGCATGTCATAAATATTCCTAGCATAAGCATAGCATAATGTCAAACATAAGCATGGCATAAATACTTTTAGCATAAACACGGCATAATGTCAAACATAAGCATGGCATAAGTAAAGTTAAATTTGTTCATGGCATAAACATAAACAAGTCATGTTCATAAGGTTTCTACATGTTTACAAAGGGGATACTTTGTTATTAACACAAAAGCATAGATCAACTTAATTATGGTTTAAGTCTAATCACATAACGATAGTATAAATATACTTATGCATAAATATTCCTAATCATGGTGTTTGCTTTAAACTTGCAAAAAGGGATTTTTGAGTCTAACCTAGCCATGTCTCACATATGTCATCATATAATTCTTTTAAACAAGATAGACTTAATCATAGATTTCAATTATGCCAAATATCATTCATAGCCTAGCCATATTCATAAGTTTTGCAAAAGCATGACTTAATACATGGATTATGGTGTTAAAATTCCAACATAGTTTCATATGAACTATAACAACCAAACTTGTTTCAATTACTTGCAAAATGATTTATGCACAAAAATATACATCATGATGGCATAATAACAAAGCCCCAAACTCGCATGAATTTCAATCAACTACATACATGTAGCTTCAACATAGATTACATAATTTGCGCAATATTCCAAACGTATATTTGCATAGAACTACCGCATGTAGTTCTTTATAATGAATAACATAATTTTGCACAAATATGAATTACTTTATTATCCCAATTCAAGCATACAAATCAATACAGTTGTTTATTCATACCAAAGTAATACTCTACTTACAATGGTTGCGGCGAATTCTCTAATTAAGAGATATGATTCCTTTGTCGAATTGATTGGCTTTAGGTTACTTGAATTGCTTTAGGCTTTAGAACTTTCTTCCTAATTCCCTCTCTAGTTGGCGGCTACTCTTAGTCGTTCCTCAGCAACATGGCGGCTATGTTCTTAATTTGAATGAATAGATTAGGGTTTAGTCTAGGGTTGTTTATATAGAGGTTAGGAATTGATTAGGACCCTTGATGTTGCTAGGTTAGATCGTAGCCATTCATTAGATAGAGAGACCAATTAGAACCCGCCACCTAGCCCTAATGACAAAGCAGACCACAGAAATTCGACCAAACACAGACCTGGCCAGCCAGGTTGACTGGGCTCGACCAGGTCGACACCCCTGTCGACAGGGCTGTCGACAGCCCTGTCGACATGGGTAGCCCAGGTCGACAGCCCAGTCGACCTGGGTGGCCTTGGCGGGTGTTTATCCGCCCTGGCCCATTGGGCCCCATTTTTAATTATTTTTATTCTGTTTGAATTTTAAATTTAATTCAAAACTTCCGAAGGCCATATCTTCTTCATACGGACTCCGTTTTTCGAAAACTCGGACTCTATTTCGCGTATTTTTCCGAGACGAACGCAATGGCGTATCCCGTTTCCCTTGGTTCTTTGATTTGAATTAATTATACTTTTAATTTGTTAATTTCAAAGTTATAGAATTTTCGGGGTGTTACATTAGTGTTAATCGAATAAGAGTTAACCGAATAGTGTTAATCGAATTAGAGTTAATCGAATACAAGTTACTCGAAGAGAGTTAATCGAATATAAGTTATTAGAAGAGAGTTAATCGAATAGAGTTATTCCAAAGGAAGTTATCGAACATAAGTTATTCGAAAGAGAGTTAATCGAATAGAGATTACTCTAAAGAGAGTTATACTTTGAAATTCGATTATATCGAATGTAGGAAAGCACTATTTACTTTCCGTTAGATCAAGATTTATTCATTTATTAATAAATTAGTTGTTTGTTTATTTATCCAAATTAATAAATAAAAGTTATATTTAAGTTATTATATTTCAGAAGCAGGGGATTATAACACTATTGTTAAAATCAAATGATTTCCGTAAAAGAAGTGGATTCGTAAAAAGAATCCCAGAGTTACATAAGGAAATTTGTTAGAGATTTAGATGGTGAACTTTGTTTATTTCAAAGTTAGAAATGTTGTTCAGTTAAAGTCTGAGAGGTAGTTATACCTCAACTTGATTGACTCCCTTTTTTACTAAGGAATGGTTAAGGTTCGATAGTGATGGTGGGTTAAGTGAATTTAGTTAATGAGTGTAATGTTTTGAGTTGGCATAGTGATGTTTTATTTAAACATCTATTTAAATCCAAATGTAGGAGTTTTGGAAATGTTTTCCAAATAAGAATCAGAAATGTTTCTAATATAGAAAATAAGAAATGGAAATGTTTTCCAATGTTAATAATGTATATTTTCCAAATTTAGAAAATAAGAAATGTTGAATATATGGAAATTGGAGATGAAAAATGAATAAATTAATGAACCAAAGAGATAAATGTTAAATGATGATTGATCGATATAATTTCCATCTGGACATAATATCGTTGTTTGCACACGTGTTTTTCTTTGATAGTTAACTCCCCGACTATTGAAGTTTTTGACCATTTTTCCATCGTAAATACGGAGAGACCGGGATCAGATTCATTATCTGAAAACCATTCCGTATGGGCGGGCACTAGCGCTGCGAATCAAATATGATGAAGATAATTGAAGATGGAGTTTATGCAAGGGTCGTTTTGTCAAATCCTAGGTAGAAATTGCCAAAGATGGATTTATAGAATAGTGCCTTCGGTTTGTCTAGTCCCAGGACAACCTGTATGGAGAATGTCTGACAGAGTATATTTAATAGATCGCGTAAGTTGATCTCTTCAAACGTAATTACGTTTGGTGGTGGAGGAATTCATTTCTCTTAGCTTTATACCCGTGATATTTTTGAGGAAATCAATTTGTGATTTGGAGGGTATGGCAATGTGACATTCAAAGTGTACAAAGGAGTGATCTGTAAAAAGGATACTTTATGACCTTAAGCCTCATCAACTGGGAAATGATAGAAATCGGGCAGGCAGCATGGCTAAGTGGGCCGCACCGAATTAGGGTATATTGTCACCATCTAGAGAATATTCATATTTGTTACTTCTTTCGATTCTATATCTCTCGGGAACGGTTATGTTGGTATACCAACCATAAGGTGATAATATATTCGGAACATTCAAGCGAAATGAATGGCCGGTCATGTGTGGCCGACTTACAAGATGTTCTTGTTGAACTCCAGTGTATCGCTTCTAGAGTACACTGATCGAAAGGTGGTTCCATACCTTGTCATAGTTGGAAATCTGTTACCCAATAAGCGCCCGCAGTGTTTGATTGTATATAATATATGTGGAATGTGAGATGAAAGCGTTTCCACTAGATTGCTATTTATTTGATTTAGACATTATTATAATATCAGAAGAGTATTGATTTTAAAGAAATGTTTGGGTTATCGTAAGGTAAAAACCATAAGTGTTTATGTGTGGATCGGTCTTACGATTACCATTTCTTTAGAAAGGATTTTAAAAGTTAAAAAAATGGTTGGAGTTTACTCACACCAGTCACATGACTAACCCAGAGTTTCTTTTGTTTTGTTTTCCCTAAACTCTTGGGTGCCCAATTTTGTACGGGCAGTCAAGTAGTCGGGATTTTACAGATACTTGAAGAGCTGGAGTAGGAGGCTTCAGGATTATATAGATTGTTATTTCCGCTGTGTTGTAAATGTTATACTCTAATAATGGTATTGTATACAGATACTGTTTTATTTCAAAGTTATGTTATGGAATATATTTATTCGTTCCGTTGTGAGATTCGTGTTTACTCTGATGTTGTATGTTCTTCTTCTTCTTCTGTTCTAAGTTTCTATCTTATCTATTCTCACCCTCTAATTTCTTTCATGGACTAACCGGTGTTTCTGATGCTTGAATAGTCGACATTGAGTTTATGTCGTGTGAGATCACGAAACTTCCCGGTAAAGGAAAGCCCGGATTGCTTTGAGGACAAGACAAATCAGAAAACAAACAGAAGAACATTTCATTGCTTATTACAACAATTTCATTAGAATACAAGAATATAACAGAGTATGAATAAATATTACACATTTACTAAATATCAGAGATTTACAAATTACAATGCAGCGGAAAAATAATACAAAACACAACTGAAAGGAATATACAGATACAAAGCTTTCTGAATATCATCCCAGCTGTAAACCAGGATCCTATGAATATAAATCTGCAGAAACAAAACTACTAGCTGCCTATGCGGAAAATAAGGGCACCCAGAGTTTAGGTTAAAACAGTAAACTCCAGGTCAGTCATGTGACTGGTGTGAGAACTAAAACAGTTATTAATCTTTATTTTAAAGTTAGGTAAATCAAGGGACCACGCCGTATAACACGGAACGGGTTTCCTCCCAAGAATACTAGTGCATAAAACAATAGCGCAATGCTAAATAAAGAACAATGAAGCTATTATAAGACTCAGGTCCCATCACACAATGCAACGCAAGCTGGAGGATAGAGTTTTTACCTTATAATAGCCAAGAATGCTTGGTACGTAAAATTTCATGTTTATTATTACTATAAGTGTATAGTGCCAAAACAATTTCAATCATAAGTATCAATAATAGACGGCATATGTGCCCCATATCACTGTGTCGCCATATATAGGCTTACACTCAAAACCGCAAAATATCGTATTGGAAGTTGGATTTCCATCTGTGAACCAAGGCAAGGGATCGTCCTTACCGCTTTGAGACGCTCTAGCTCGCCCGTCAGGAACAGCCGCGACTGCACCTTGGATCGTCAGGGCCGGTCCACTCGATGTGGATTATAATGCCTGAACACTGCATTTCCCCACTCTATCGGGCGTAAATGAGCCAAATGACTCCATCGGCCCCGGATCGACCGATATAACTGAGGCGCCTCCTATCTATCATCCACATAAGTAAACAGCCAGGGCGTGAAAAACGCTGACACCACTCCTAGCTAGAAAGAAACGCATGTCCTCCTAGAAGCCCTCTCCCATTTCTGGTTCACATCAGGGTATAAGGCTCGCAAATCAACGCTACACATAGGTACGCTATATCAAAGTCGTGCTTTGATACTCAACCACAAGACTCTGCTTTTCAATAGAAGCCTTGATCATTTGCATCTCAGCATGCCACACAGGCAATTCATGTTATGCAATCGATGTATATTAATCACACAGAATGAAATCCGATGGCAGACACGCATCCATTTACAAGTTCGTTCTGGGTCTGAACGAAACCGGAGGCACTTTATTCCTCCCCTATATGTCCAATATAGGGGAGAGGCCCTCGCATGTCCGTCGATCTCCAAGTACGTCTGGACGATCACCACTTATTACCTCGCCTTGGGTGTACAGCCCAACCAAGACATCAGTAATCATCCTAACGAAGTGAAGACCTCTGGTCTTCAACCACCGTCTTCATCCTCGACATCGTCGAATCAGTTATTCAGAATGGGACAAACCTGGTCTTTCTGAATAATTCGCGTACATAATAAACAAGTGCTATAAAACACAACATACGCCTCATTCCAATCCAGAATATTTCTTTATCCAAATATTCATATACTTTGGGAAAGGTTCCCATTAATTTTATCAAAGATAAATTCTTTAAATTTATTCTTTAATATTCCTTTGGATATCATTTCAATCAAGTTAAAGATGCATTAAAACTCCACTCGGTTTTAATCTTCCCAAAAATCAATATTAACGATTGCTTAACTTGGGAAATCATATCCTGCCTTTAACTGGGTTAAAGAACCAATGTCCTTTAAAACACGGTTCACGATAAACCCAAAATCACATTCCATTCCATCAGCCTTTAACCGTAAATTAGCAAGTGAACAATTCCCTAAGTATTAACCCCGAAGGCCGAAACAAACATCAGATTTATACTCAAGAAACCATTCAACTTAACTAATCTCCAGTTAGTTTCTGATTTTCTTAACTCCATTGGGTCTAAGAACAGTATTATTAAAGATACTATTCACGATAACCCAAATCACATTCCATTAATTATGGAATCTTCACGGAAAAACAAATCAATATATAATCAATATCAATTTCCATATCCGACCAATAATATAAATGGAATAATGGCAACGCCTTTTAAATTCCATATGTATTAACAATCTTCCTCCACAGAAGTTCACTTCGGTTAGTATCAAATTGAATTCCGTTCAATTCCAATTTAATATATTAGATTGGAAAACGTTACCTTGGAAAATTCCCGTTAAATCTAAATAAAAAGATTTATAAATCCCAAATCACATTTCACTGCAAATTGGGTTAAAGAACGAATGTCGTTAAAAACACAGTTCACAATAAACACAATTCACATTAGCCTCTAACCGTAAACAAGTAAGAGAACAATTCCCTAAGTATTAACCCTGAATGCAGAAACCAACATCAGATCAATACCCTGGAAACCATTCAACTTAACTAATCTCCAGTTAGTTTCTAATTTCCTTAAATCCATTTGGATTTAAGAATAGAAATATTAAAGATACCATTCACGACAAACCCAAAATCCAATTCGATATTAAATACAAGGCTCTGAATAGAAAAATATATCGGCTTATATTCAATATCAAATTCGGAAACCAACAAATATCGTATTGGAAATAACGATATAATTATATCTTTCAAATTTCCGTAACAATATCTGTATAATCACAAAATCCAACATCGAAATATTCCGAAGACAATTTCGATCCAAATTCCAATATATATATTGGAAATTCTGGTTATTTTTAAAACCATTTCAAATTCATTTTAATTATTTTAAAAATAATTGGATTATAATTCTAGTTTAAAACTAGTTCATTTCGATAAAAATCTATTTTTATCTTTTCAAATATAGAATTTTTCATCCTAATTCTTTCCAAATCATATCTTATAATTTTACACTAATTATTGATATTTTTAATAATTTTATCAAGGCCCATACAGCCGATTTCCATAAACGGCCATCGAACTGCACTTACAGTGACCTTTTCAAAATTTGACATAATTCCAAATCCAACCGTTAGATATCAAATCTATAATATTTTTTAGAAAGTTCTTTTCGATACGAACCCAAAGGTTTCGGTTTTAGGAGAATCCGACGGTCCGATCTCCCGTAATGTCCGTTCGAAGTCATTGGTCGAAATTCGCGAACTGCCGCGGCGCAGCGCGTTCTATTCAGGCCATTATATATTATATATAATATATATATTTCGTCGATTTCTTTTCAAAACGTATTTTATAAATGGTTTTAAATTCGTTTTCAAAATGATTTCTACTTCATATTGAAATTTGATTTTGAAATCAATTCCTTTTCAATATTCATTATAAAAAGGAATAAAATCGATATGAGTATCGTTCATGTCAAAATGGCGTCAATCTAATCAACATGGCTTTATATATTTAAATATATTCGTGTCCATCCCAAATCAGACATCAAAAATCATATTTTGATTCTTTTCTAAATATTAATTTAAAATATTCATTATTTCAAAATATTCGTTATTTAAAATATTCATTCTTTCTGGACTGGAATCAGACATAGTCAATTACCATATAATGTGATTATATGGATTTCATACAACATGTATATAACAATAATCAAACACAGTCGACCATCATCCAAAGTGCATTCTACACTGCGTAAGCATCAAATATAAATATTTAATGCTTACAATAGCCTGTCAATCAATCGATCGACATACTGCTAATTATTGGGACTAGTGTATGTCATATATCATCCCAATACCCGTGTGGGGTTTCAATCAACAAATAATGATTTTTATTTGTGCAGTTAAGTGATGTGTAAAATTTATCGTCTCAATCAATATCAGTTAAATGTGTGTACATAAACAAATCATCCGATTTGTTTATAAATATTTATTTTATTCATATACACGTTAAAAATTATATTTTTAACTATAAATATTTTACTCCATTCCACATCACACAATCAATTTTCACCATGAAATCAATCAAACAAGCAAGCCGTCCATGGTCTGTGGACGATGGGTGTTGGGTGCTGCTGAACACCATCTGCATCCTAGTATATATTTTAACAAGAAAATAAAATCAAAGTGAGAATTTCTCACCTTTGAATTCCACTCTGCTATTTTTATTTCTGAAATTCAGAACAGTCTGGATTTGCCCGTACTTCCAACATAGTCTTCTCCACGTTGTTCATATTAAAATCACATTTTTAATATGATGTTCATATATTTAAAAATCGCCATTTTTATACTGCTAATCACATAAAAATTATATTTCTATGACGCCCTCTTCAGAATAAAAATCATATTTTTATTTCCAAACAACATATATAAAGATCAAATTTTTATTTCACTTCATATATAATAAAAATCGAATTTTTACCTTAGCGATATCCATATAGAGATCGTATCTTTAACATAATGAAAACATTATAAAAATTGTATTTTTATCTACAAAAATCACATTTTTATAATTCTTTCTACAAAATAAAATTTATATTTTTAAAATAATGCATATTCATATTCATGAAAACCCGATTTTTAAAACAAGCTACTTATGTTTAAAACTGCAATTAAACAATCAATATTATAAATACTCACATATTTTAAGGGAATTGGTGTTCTCAGCGGCTGAGGTGGTCGGAGGAGGAGCTGAAGGTGACGCACATGCGGTGGGGCTTGCTCTGGTGGTCGGCGGTCGTATTAGGTGTCGGCGGTCGTATCAGGTGGCGGCGGCAAGCCACGGTGGTCGGTTTCTTGCTCGATTTGGGGTTCTCGTGGAGGGGGGGTTCAATTGGATGGAGGAACGAAGGGGGGAGGAATCAATGGCGGCACGAGGAAGGGGGAGGTGGTGATCGACAACGATGGGATGCTGGTTGGCCGGCGATGGGGTAGGCGGCTGGTTGGAGGTGCGGGTTTGGGCAAATAGGGTTGAACGGGTTTCTTTTGAAAGTGAATAGGGGATTGGAGAAAAGGACGTTTTTTTTTATTATTTAATTTCTCTAAAAGGTTGACTTTCAATTCAAATCCCAAATCAAGTCCAACGACTGTCGCCCTTAGCGTAGTACCCCCATTCCAAACCCAATGGGATATGTCTCGCAAGCTGATTCGACTGTTTCGATTAGTTTTCGTTAAAATGAAAATTTAAATCTATATATTCAATTTTTAACGTACATTTTAATTTACCGGGGTAACATACTGACTCTAAAAAATTCCTGAAAAATTATTTCTAGCTTCGTATTGACGATACGGTCCTAACAAAACTAATTTCATCAAATTTGAAGACCATTTGAAAAATGGCCATTTTCTGGTCGATCCAAATTGACTGAAACCGTCAAAACACGTTTTCCTTCGCCACGCTCACATATTGATTTCAAAAATTATAAATTTTGGAATCTAACAATAACTTGACATCCCAGATCCCACAAAAGTGGTTTTGTCGAAAACGAAGGTCGTTTGCAAAATGGCTATTTTTAAGGGCCAAAATTCCATAGCGACTATTCTGAAATTTCAATTGGGCATAACTTTTTATCCCTGTTAGCCCACATTGTGAACTGGGAACACAAATTCGAGATATGAAACATTGAAGAACTTAGAAAGCATCATAGCGGATCGGATCGGAGAGATGTTACGATTCGGATCGAAGAGATGATGCCACTTGGATCGAAGAGACGCTGCTATTCGGATCGGAGAGCTACCTATTATCACTCGGATCGGAGGGCTACCTATTATCACTCGGATCAGAGGGCTACCTACTATCAGTCGGACCGGAGGGCTACCTACTACCGGGTCGGAACGGAGCAGAGCAAAGTGGATAAGCACTTAGTTTTAGGTTAAACCGGGTCGGATCGGATACCCCGATCTGAAACCCCTCTGCAGACTCCTCCGAACCGAACCTGTAATCCACATCACTTCCCCCCACGATCGCCTGAAGATGCGGAGCGGTTAAGACTAGTTCCTACCCACGATAATCTCTATTCTGATGCGCTGTCAGCACTGGAGTCCATCCGAACCCGAGGACGATGGGATGGAGGACACGTGGCTCCGATCCGGATCGGGTTCAGACTAAATTTTCACCTATAAATACCTTGCCTGGAGACAATCAAAGGGATCTTCTTTTTGGCACTTTGAGAGTTCAACCACTTTCATAAACCGAATTCCAGCACCCCCGGATAATCCAAATCGTCTTTCAACATTTGTTTTGAGACAATTGAGTGAATGTATGTGAGTTGTGAGTGAAATTGAGTGAATATCTCATTGTAATTGCAACTATATCATCGAGAATAGTGATTGACAAGTGGACGTAGGCTTTTCAACACCGAACCACTATAAATTCTGTGTCTCCATTTTACTTTTGATCTTATTTTAGTCTGATTTTAGTCAATTTGGGTGTTAGAACCACTTTTTGGTCTAACATTTTGGTGCTTTCACTGAGAAACATCTGAATTCTCAGTTTTTCGGGATTATCGTTCTACTTTTTGGACCGTTGAGTTCAAAGAAGTTAATCCTCAAGTTTTGACGCTCCTGAATATTTGTTGATTGATTGTTGAAAAACTATGGCCAAAGGAAAAGGCAAGGAAGTTCAAACTAGTCGAGGGAACGGAGTCGGTGAAGATCAGCAAAATGCGGTTGTGACAAGGTCTCGTGGGCAGAGCTCGGCAGTGGAGCGAACTGATACAGGTAATCCGAACCGCACTCAAGGGGAGAGCTCCGATCCGATCCGGGTAGGAGAATCTGAAGCAGTGCACTCCCCCAACCTGAACCGACCCGAGCAACTCACACTACACCGATCCGACTTGGCTTCCCAGCTCCGACCCGAACAGGTCTCCCGGCTCCGACCCGACCTGATTGCAAATCTCTGAACCGACGCGACACTTGGTGATGTTGGAAGCTCTACTCGAGCCCCCACAAATGCTCCGACATCAGCCACCAGGGTCAATGATCAGGTCAATCCATCCGCGCCTATTACTCAAGGAGATTTCTCGCGCCTACTTGACATGCTTGAGAGTACTAGGGAGGCTATGAAAATCCACGAGCGCACCAATCTCATGATGCAAGAAAACATGAGACTCATGAGCAGGGAAATTAGCGAACTCCGTAGACAGAGAACCCCATCCCCGGTTCGCCACACACCAATGGATCAGTCTTCTTCTTCCGAGGAAGAATGGCCCCGTGAAAGAAGGCCGCTCGAATGACCTCAGAATTTGGAGCAGCTGACGTTCGGATCTTTCGGGTCCCGCGAGGATGCTGCACGAGTACTAGGGCCCAATGATCCAAGCTTGAGAGAGCCTATGTTGTTACCGATGCAGGGATCCCATGTATTACCTAGAGACCCTAACCTTACCAATCCCACTCAGGGGCAGATGCTCTAGCCCCTTCCTCCCGAGATCGACCGGGAGCGTAGGGAACGAAGCAGAGCAGAAGCAGCTCAAAGAAGAAGGGCGTTCCCTGAGCAAGAGCCCAGAGGAAACCCAAACATCAGAAGAAGGGCATCTCCTGAACAAGAGCCCAGATACCAGGGCTAGGGAGCCTGAACGACCCCTGACTAATGCTGATGTATGGGCAATGGTACGCCAGATTATGTCCGAAAGCCGGAACTACACCAATGAGGATTATGGCATTGAGCGAAGCCATACTCCTTTCACTGATGACATCCTCAACTTTCAATTTCCCCGACGTTTTAACCTGCCGTAGATGGACAAGTACAATGGGAGAACCGATCCGGGACAGCATTTGATGCGATACTCATGGCTCATGAATGCTGCTGCTGCCCCTGACGCAGTGAAGTGTAAAGCATTCCCGATCTATTTAGAAGATGTGGCGCTGCTATGGTTTACCTGACTTCCCCCTCGTTCAATATCGAATTATAGGGAATTGAGCGAATGTTTTATGAATCAGTTCCGACTCCATACCCCAAAGTCTAAAAGTGTTATTGAATTATCAAGAATTAAGCAGGCGCCAGGAGAGTCTTTGAGGTCATATCTCGACCGTTTCAACTTAGCTATGACTGAAGTTAATGACCCGCACGAGCCCACCATCTTGATGGCTTTGATGGAAGGAGTCAATCCTGACTCCGAGTTTGGAGATTTCCTTTCTAGGAAGCCACCTCCCACGAGAGAGTTATTTTATGAAAAGGCCGATATTCAGTTAAGACGAGAGGGGGCCAGGGAAAACCGAAAGAGAAAGTCTGGAGCGGCTTCAAAAGAGAATGTTCAGAGTAATGTCGCCGTGAAGAAGTCGGGAGAAAGCTCCAGAAAAGTTGAGGTGAATGTGGGAAACAAGAGTGGAAATGACAATAATGGAAACGGGGGCAACAACAACAACCGTAACGCGAATGGTAACAGAAGAAATAGAAATAGGGGAAGTGATCCTAACAAAAGACCCCGGTTACTAACTTATGAGAATTATACACCGTTGAACGACACTTTGGAGAACATTTACTTGGATACATACAATGTTTTGCAATATAAAAGACCGCCACCTCGCGACTCAACGGAGAAAGAAATGGCAACTGGAAAGTTTTGTTTGTTTCATGGAACTCATGGGCATTCAACCAATGAATGTCGACATTTGAGAGACGTGATTGAGAAGCTGTCGCGCGAAGGGAAATTGGATGAATATATGGTTGCCCCGAGAGATAGGGGCCAAGGAGAACAGGCTCCAAAACAGATCCAATCTGCTCCCAAGCCTACAGCGCAGCAGAAGGGCAAGGGAATTGTTATCAACTCCATAGTGGGTGGACCCCACCCAGCGATCCACAGTTTTAGAGCAATGGATCAATATGTAAATGCAGCTAAGCACGTAGATGTGGATGAATGTGATGATTTGGAAGATATCGCCCCCATAAAGCAACAGAAGACAATGTTTGACGATGTGGTATTCCGTAGCAGAGATAATACCGGGATCCAGTCACCCACCGACGATCCGTTGGTCATTACCACCACCATTGGGCCGGCATTGGTTCATAAGGTGTTAGTAGACAATGGAAGCTCTGTTAATATTTTATTTAAAAGGTCATTCGATCAGATGAAGCTTAAATCTGAAGATTTGAAGCCATGCGAAGGTTGGATCCGAGGCTTCAACGGAGCATCGACAGCTCCAATGGGGTACATAGAATTGCCCGTAACCTTGGGGCAAGGAGAACGCCGAAGAGTACAGATGCTTCAGTTCGTAGTATTGGACGTAGATTCGCCTTATAATGCATTTTTGGGAAGGCCTTCCCTTGCTGAGTTCAGGGCTTGCATCGCCCCTTGGTGTTTATTGCTTAAGTTCCCAACTGAAGCTGGAACCGGAGTAGTGAGAGGAGATCAAGTCTCCGGACGGGCCTGCTATGTTGCCGAATTAAAGACGTTGATGAAGGGACTTAACATCGAGAGTAAAGGTGCCTCGCCTCCTCCAAAGGAGGGCTCGGCGTAGCAATTAGAGGGATCGACCCCGAAGGAGTTTCCCAAAGGAACGCTTGAAGACCTGGATCCCAGAAAAGACGAGGAACCAGAGACTAGAAATGCAACTCCTAATGAAGCGACAGTGGACATTCCCGTTGATGAAGCTGATCCAACAAGAGTTTTGAAGATTGGATCCCAGTTGGATCCACGTCGGGCCAAAGAGCTAACTGACTTCCTGAAGGCAAACTTGGACGTGTTTGCCTGGACCCACGCCGACATGTATGGGATATCGCCATCCGTCATAAGTCATTCACTAAATGTAAACCCGAAACACCCGCCTGTAAAGCAAAAGAGACGTATGCTGGGCCCAGAGAGGTCGGCCGCTCTAAAAGAAGAAGTGGAGAAGCTGAAACAGAACGGATTTATTAGAGATTCGACATATCCCGACTGGATATCGAATCCCGTCTTGGTAAAGAAGCCGAATGGAAAGTGGCGGACTTGCATTGATTTTTCAGATTTGAACAAAGCTTGCCCGAAAGATAGTTTCCCACTTCCCAGGATTGACCAGCTTGTAGATTCGACAGCGGGACACGAACTTCTTTCTTTCATGGACGCATATTCCGGGTACAACCAAATTCCTATGCACGTGCCAGATCAAGAACACACGAGCTTCATTACAAATTTGGGGTTATACTATTACGTGGTCATGCCATTCGGATTGAAAAACGCTGGAGCCACTTATCAGCGCTTGGTGAACAGGATGTTTTATAATCAAATAGGGAAGACTATGGAAGTTTATGTGGATGATATGCTTGTCAAATCGAAACAGTCCTCTAGCCATACGCAGGATTTGGCAGAAATGTTCGGTATCCTGCGAAAGTATCGGATGAAGTTGAATCCTTTGAAATGTTCATTTGGAGTGGCATCGGGAAAGTTTCTAGGCTTCATTGTGAGCTCCCGAGGGTTTGAAATCAATCCCAACCAAATAGCAGGGATAAGAAACATTGAAGAACCGAGGAGGATTAAAGATGTCCAAAGTCTGGCAGGGAAAGTAGCCGCGTTGAGTAGATTTATCTCCAAAGCAACGAACAAGTGCATCCCATTTTTTGACTTGATAAAAAGGGGAAAGAAGAACTTCGAATGGACTCCGGACTGTGTCGAGGCCTTTTGAAATTTATTGGAATTGCTAGAAAAACCACCGATTTTGTCAAAGCCAGTGGATCATGAAGAGTTATTTGTTTACTTAGCAGTTTTGGCTCACGCTGTTAGCACAGCCTTGGTTCGAGAAGAAGACAAAGTGCAAAGGCCATTATATTATGTAAGCAAGAAATTGGCAGCGGCAGAACGCAACTATCCAAAGATTGAGAAGCTCGCTTACAGCCTTCTATTCGCCTCCCGAAAACTTCGTCACTATTTCCAAGCTTACCCAATAACCATATACACTGACCAGCCTCTGAAGCAGGTGTTGCAGAGACCCAAGCATCAGGACGGTTGATCAAATGGAATATTGAATTAAGTCAGTTTGATTTAAATTTTCAGCCACGGAGGTCGATCAGGGGGCAAGCTCTGGCAGACTTTATAGCAGAGTTCACAATCCCAGAGGAGGAAATAATCGATGACAGAGTAATCAAGTCCGAAGATAAGTTAAAATTAGATCCATGGAAGCTATACACAGACGGAGCCAAGAACGATCGAAGGTCCGGAGCTGGAATCGTCTTAGTCACTCCTGAAGGACGGTCGTTATATTACGCTCTACGATTAGAATTTTCAGCGACTAACAATGACTCTGAATATGAAGCCCTGATCGTCGGGTTGAAGCTTGCTAAAGATCTCGGAATAAAAACATTGGACATATTCTATGACTCCAAAACCGTTGTTTGCCAAGTGCGAAAGGAATTTGTGGCTCGGGGACCTCGACTCATCGCCTACCTCGGGAAAGTGGAAAAGCTGTTGAGCAACCTGGAGCGGTATAACATAACGCACATCCCAAGAGCCAAAAACCAGAAGGCAGACAGGCTGGCAAAGCTAGCTAGTTCCGACAACCCGAAAGAAACTGAAATAATTCCAATTGAAACGTTGGAATCGCCAAGCTTTGAGTTGATGGAAATTGAGTTCGCTTTCGAAGCGGAACCAGAGAAGGAGTCTTGGATGACCCCAATTAAGAACTTCCTTAAGAGTGGGATACTCCCATCAAAGAAGAGTGAGAGACGGGCTATAGTTCGCAAGGCCACCAAATACGTCCTTCAAGATGATACTCTTTATAGACAAGGATTTTCTATGCCCTTGTTACGATGTATAGCACACGACGACATCAAACGTGTACTAAGAGAAGTACATGAAGGTAAGTGTGGAGATCATACAGGAGGTCAGACTTTAGCGAAAAAGATATTGCGGTATGGATACTTCTGGCCCACAATTAATAAAGATGCGGCTGATTATTCACGACGCTGCGATAAGTGCCAGAGATTTGCCAAAATCCCCAGAGCACCGTCGACCCAACTCAAATCGATGGTGAGTCCTTGGCCTTTTGCCATGTGGGGAATTGATATCATCGGAGTTCTACCAATTGCTAAAGGAGGAGCGAAATATGCAATAGTCGTTGTGGACTATTTTACGAAGTGGGTGGAAGCTGAGCCCCTAACCAAGGTCACGGCGAGAAAGGTGATAAGTTTTGTGGTTAGAAAATATTATATGCCGATTCGGGATCCCAAGGACCATTATAACTGATAACGGAACCCAGTTCGATGGTGCTGAATTCAGAAATTTCTGCCAGAAATATAAGATCGACAAACGGTACACTGCGGTTGCCTATCCGCAGTCGAACGGGCAAGTAGAAGCAATAAACAAAGTTATAAAATCCATCCTCAAGAAACGGTTAGAGCGCACAAAGGCAAAATGGGTTGACGAATTGCCCTTAGCTTTGTGGGCATATCGAACAACATTTAAGACAGCCACTAGTCACACCCCTTTCTCTCTCTCTTTTGGTTCAGAAGCGGTAATTCCAGTAGAGCTTGAGATTGCCTCCCACCGAGTGACGTATTATGACCCGATGACGAATCGGGCACTCTTACTCGAGTCTCTTGATGAAATCGAAGAAAAAAGGGACGAAGCAGATTTGCGCACGGCAAGACATCGACGTCAGATGGCACGCTATTAGGACAAAAAAGTTCGCCTTAGGACTTTTGAACCAGGGGATTTGGTACTAAAGAGAGTCTTTCCATCCCTTCCTCACCTCGGTCCAAAGTGGGAAGGACCCTTTGTCATCCAACGGAAACTTGAAACAGGAACCTTCAAGTTAACGACCGTAGATGGCGAAGAGGTACCTAGGGCATGGAATGCCCAACACTTGATGCGATATTTGGATTAGAAATGTTGTACTCTTTGTTATTTTTCTTATGAACTCTGTAAAAAGGCACGACTTGCCTTAGGAAAGTATGATGATATGAATAAAGAACTATAAAGTGGATGTAGGCTACGACTTAGCCGAACCACGATAAAAATATTGTGTGTCATTTACTTTCATGCATTATATATATACCTTCATCTACTATTCTGTTGCGATTATGGAATATAAGATGATTCAAAACCTGAAAGGTTGAAAACAGTTTATACGCAAGAAAAAGCACAACGACTGTTTGTGCGATAAGACATAAAAGAATGAGAAGACGACATACTTAACTCTAACTCTCGAGAATTGAGAGAGAGTATAAAGGACGGGAAGACGACGTCCTCTGAGGCATGAAGGTGCACCCAGACAAGAGACCGCCGCAGTAAGAACTCTATCCTGAGTATAAGACAGGAGAGTATAAAAAATGCCAGAAAAAACGACAGGCATTGACGGCACAGAGAATGCAATCCCGTCGAAAAATCGGGGACATTCAGACTACTTGATTAAGTCTTGAATAGTTTTTTGAGATTGACTGGGGCATATATGTATACACATATTTCCCCACCGTAACTTCATTACACAACTATAGTAAGACATGCATTCTTACATAAGTGCAAAACTAATGACTAACAGACATTGCAGAAAATGAATTATTTTTTATTTACAAATGAATGAATTTGTACAGGAAAACAGGCAAAAAGAAGGTGCAAGGGCCACCCTTACAGCAACAATTATTGGTCAATCAAACGCTAAAATAACGCAAGACACTTCATCATTTGGACTTTGAAGAGGGCTTGGACTTCTTAGCAGCCTTCTCCGCATTTCTCGCCTCTTTCTCGGCCTCCGTCAGGATGCGCATTGACTTTTTCTTCCCTAAAGCTGAGGTGCTGGAATCGGTTGACTTCTTCCCGGAAGGCGGAGCGCTGGAATCAAGAGAAGATTTTTTAGCAAGCTCCTCTATAATGGATCTAGTCGAAAGCTTAACAACTAACCTTGATCCCGCATCCACTACTGCGAGGGGCTTAAGGCTTTCAGGGTCTAAGTCCTCAAATTTAAGCTGCATGCGTTTATCTTGGTCAGCTTTCAGTGCAGCTAAGGTAACATCATCAGCGCTTTTCGAATCCCCGACTATTGCCACCTCCGGATCTTCCTCATGTCCCCCATCTCGGCAATCGTCCTTTAAGGCATCTATCATTTCGTCATCATGAGGTGTGTCAGCCTTAGACGGTTCGCTTCCTTCTCCCAAATCTATGGGAGCAGCCTTGTCCTTTCCTCCTTTGGCCTTCTCCGTAGGCTCCACCCTAGAAGCGGTTCCCTGGGACACATCTGTCTTTCCGGACGGCTCAATACCTACAGAGTGAGAAGCAACAGTTATCAACTCAGGAGAAAATAATGATTTTTTCATTGATTGCTCAATCACGTGGCGAAAGGTAGAGATAGCCTTGACGAATTGAGGTAAAAATGTAGAGATACCTTCCGAAGACTTCTCGGCTGGAGTAACTGCTGTCTCCGATGCCGTTTCGGGAATAGGGGATAAAAGAGTTGTTCGAGGGATCCCCGGGTTTTCAGGATCATATCCCTCTACTTCAGAAGTTGCAGGGGCAGTAGAATAGGAACCAGCCTCGGGAATGTTCTTTTGCTTAGCCCTCCGCCTCTCCTCGTCCATAGCAGCAGCAATGAGGCGGCGCCCTTCAGCTAGGCGTTCTGGCTCATCATCTCTTAAATATTTCTCCATCAGCTTGTCCTCGTCGATGGAATCAACCTTGAGCTCCTCTTTCTCCCACTCAACGATTTGATTCCATACTTGGACTAGAGTAGATGGATAATCTTCAATCCAAGAAATGTTTCGGTGGCGGATGATGTGCGCAAAAAATTCAGTCATTAATTCGCCGAAACCCTGAACCTCAACCTCAACCTCCGACAGTTGTTTGCGGGCTTCTTCAGCGGATTTGATAGCACACTTGACGTTACCCTCCGCTAGGGCAGCCCTGTTCTCCGCCTCCACTAGCCTAGAAGCCAAGTCAGTATTTTTCTTTTTCAGTTCAGCGTTCCTCCTTGCTAACTCAGCATTCTTCCGCTCAAGGTCAGCGTATGCAAGTCACGTTTTGGCAGCATCTGACTTGGCATCTTCGGCTTGCTTTTTCAGCTCTGAACGCTCTTGGGTATGGGACTCAAGCAAATCATGATAGCGTTTTTTCATATCTTCAAATTGTTGTTTGAAGCTAGTAGCATCCCGTTGAGAAATAGCAAGTTGGGCCTGTGTATCCTCCAAATCTTTTCCTAGATTCTTTAAGGCCTTCGCATCGTCTTCAGCGGTTTTTTGCATCGAATCAGCATTCGTGATTAAAGTACGGATGATTCTGGAAAGGCTGCGTGAATACTTGAACATTTCAGAATACTGTTTCTCGACCGCATCTATCTTTGCTTTGGCCTCATCTGCCCACCTTGAAGAAATAGGCTCAAGGACAGGTAAAAAAGTCAAGTTTTCGAAGTAATGTTCAGGAAATTGCTTCTCCAGATACGCCCGCTTAACTGCAGTTTCAGCATCTAGCGGCGGAGGGGCAGGAATTGTCAGCTCAGTATCCCTGTGCGTGGAGGACTCAATAGCCTCTTTATCCGTTCTAGACCGTGTAGCAGGGACCTTACGCTTGCTTCGTGACTCGGTGTCTTTTGGCGGACTCCTCTCCCTGCCGCGTTTTTCTTGAGAAGAGGTTGAATCTTTTAATTGCGACCTGTCCTCTTCCCGACGACCTTGATAACCTTTATATCGTTCTGGGTCTGTCCGGACAGGAGAGCGAGAACGCGAGGTTCGCGAACGATAAGAATCATAGGGTCTTCTGTCCTCCCTACCGCGATCTTCACGGCGATCATGCTCAATATCATAGGGCGGATTTGACATGCTACGGCGAAGTTTCTTGATATCATAGTAAGATCGGGACATCGTGCCTGCACAACAAAACAAATGAAATTCAGAATCAATATTTTCACAAAGAGAAAGATGCAGTGAGTTGTGATGTTATTGTGTAAAGTGCGTCCTAAGTGGTGTTTTCCCCCCGACAAACCCGAGTCCGAAGTTAGACTAGTACGAGCGGGTTCTTTGGCTTTAGCAGGAGTGGTCTCTTCGGAAGAAGTGAAAACTAAAGGATTCTTCCTAAAATCCTCTGAAGTGTAAATAGTTTCAGGTAAGGGGAGATCCCCCAAACCCTGAAATAGTGGGTCATCAGTGCTAGGGACATCTTCCTCAGAAGCATCGATCGGTGACTCTTTGGAAGACGTTGACCTTTCCGAAGAAATGGCATCCTCGGGAACAGTATACCCTTCGCGATGCTTTTCGGCCATGTTAGCCAATTCATCATCTTGGGTAGAAGAAGGAGAGGGTGAAGCCTGGAGAGGTACTGTAGGAGCTTTCGAACCTTCGCCCGTTTCAGGGATCACGTCCACTGGGGGAATATATACATATGGAGCCGTCCCATGACCAATGCTACGAGTAACAGATAGCAACCAATGAAAATGAAGATATTCATCCTTAAGAACTTCATCAATAGTTAAAAACTTCTGATCGCCATTAAGGAGCTGGTGCATCCGGTCAAAGAATACTTGGTCTGATATTTGTTTTGGGTTATCGACTGTAAACAAAAAGAAAAACGAGTTAAGGCGATGACTTGAATGTATAGAGTCGAGATTTAGAAAACCAGTGCGTTACTTGATTTCGTCCACCTCCTAGCACACCCTGGCTGTCGCTTCACATAAAACCATTCCAGCCTGGAATCCCCAGCTTTACTACTGAATGGCGCTGGAATTATTTTCCTCTTAGGAACAGACTCAAAGTAATAGAAAGAAGGAGTTTCTCGAGTCCGATGCTTGAAGTTATAGAAGAAGTGAACGTCATCAAAAGTGAGCTCTATGCCTAAGATCTCACGGTACGCTACATATAAGGTGTACAAGTAAGCATAAGAATTAGGGTGCAGCTGCATGGGGGCAATCCGCATTTGTCTTAGAAAATCGACGATGAAAGGAGAAAATGGAGGGATAGCACCGACCATGCACATCAACCGAGTAATTGCCATATACCCTTCTGGAGGGTTGTGGGGACAGTCAGTTCTTGAAGGCACCAGGGTGTCCCTTTTTAGTATCCCGTATTTTAGACAAATTCGGATAAGTCTGTCGTTGTCGATCGTCGATTCAACAGAATCCTGGGGTGATTCCAATATGATGGCAGATTCAAATTCATCAGAAGCTCGGTCGTCGCCAATCCCTCCTTCCTCTTCACAACCTAGAGAAACTCCACCCTCCGAAGATACATTGTCACTTTCACGATTTCCAACCTCGTAGTCTGAACCCTCATCATTCCATTCTGGATCCGAGGGAGAAGATATGTCCTCAAGAGTAATTTTGTTGGATATCTCCGGGGCCTCCTTCTTCTCGGCTAGTCTAGAAGAGCGTCTGGGTCTCATGGTCACAAAACTATTGAAGAAGCAATAGCACAAGTTAGAGTAAATTAGCCTGTATCCCCCCGTGCATGTGTGCAAACTAAAGTGTAAACAGTGTATGCGGAAAGTGTAAAGTTAATGTTTGAAAGTGCGACTCAAAATTTTGGCAAAGTAATAAGGATCAAGGCAGTTCTTGATGTCCAGTTATGTTCGCAAGGCACTATCCTAACTGTCCATTAAGTTGAAGATTATGCCAAGAGTTGATTGGGCCAGTTAAACGAGTTTTTATGCCTTGAGATGGACTGCCCTTCGGTTCGGTTCGGGCGCATTCATTGGGATCGGATCGGGGGCGTAGCCCTGCCTTGGGCTCGGATAAACATTGAAACTCAGGAACCAAAATCGGATCGGCTCGGAAGTAGATTCCCCGAACGGTTCGGGTCGGATCACGCAGTCATGCCTCTCCTCCTTTATCTTACAGTCCGACCCGATCCGGTTAGGTGAGCTCCATTCCCCCCTTCTTTAACTACTTGCCCCGACCCGATCCGACCTTCTGGACTTCTTTTCTTTTTCCCTTTCTCCACTTTCCATACTCCATCGCCCGAACCGACTCCCTGTGATCTTCTTCTTCCTCTTCTTTAGTCTTAGACCCAATATCATCTCCAACGCCCCAGTCATGACCGAACAAACTACGACTCCCTCTTCCAACGTCTCGGAGTAGCAGCGAAGCCACCAACGACAATAACGAAGGAAGAGGATGCTGTAGCATGGAAACCACATCTAAGTCGGTCGAATTGACCATAGATTTCAATTAAAGCCTATTATCATGAAGTTGATCAAGGATTTAAACCTACCATGGTGGATAAGCTAGAGATTCGCACGAGAATGGTAAAAGGTTTTTTCTCTTTTTGAATCCTAGAGTTCCGAAGCAGAAATTGTAAAACGATAAAGTAAAAAAGAAAGTGGGAGGAAGAGGAAGGCTGAATTTATATAAAAACATGGTGACTATTCGTCTCCCCGTTCGGACCGGCTCGAAGGCCCAGTAGCGTAGCTTGGCTCCAATGCGAAATAAAAGAAGAAGGGGATCCGTTCAGTTTGAAATCCGAACCGAACAGAATGTTGTAACTCAGCAGTAAATTAAATTAAAATTCGAAGAAGAGGATGAAAGCACAAGGAAAATCGAAGGGAAAATTACCTAGAAGGCGCTGTGCAATGATAATCCAAGCATGCTCCGTCTCCAACAGAAGCATCCTTTGAGGGGGCAAAATGTTAGCCCACTTTGTGAACTGGGCAACACAAAGTCGAGATATGAAACGTTGAAGAACTTAGAAAGCATCATAGCGGATCGGATCAGAGAGATGTTACGATTCGGATCGAAGAGATACTGCAACTTGGATCGAAGAGACGCTGCTATTCGGATCGGAGAGCTACCTATTATCACTCGGATCGGAGGGCTACCTATTATCACTCGGATCGGAGGGCTACGTACTATCAGTCGGACCGGAGGGCTACCTACTACCGGGTCGGAACGGAGCAGAGCAAAGTGGATAAGGACTTAGTTTTAGGTTAATCCGGGTCGGATCGGATACCCCGATCTGAAACCCCTCTGCAGACTCCTCCGAACCGAACCTGTAATCCACGTCACTTCCCCCCACGATCGCCTGAAGATGCGGAGCGGTTATGACTAGTTCCTACCCACGATAATCTCTATTCTAATGCGCTGTCAGCACTGGAGTCCATCCGAACACAAGGACGATGGGATGGAGGACACGTGGCTCCGATCCGGATCGGGTTCGGACTAAATTTTCACCTATAAATACCTTTGCTGGAGACAATTAAAGGGATCTTCTTTTTGGCACTTTGAGAGTTCAACCACTTTCATAAACCGAATTCCAGCACTCCCGGATAATCCAAATCGTCTTTCAACATTTGTTTTGAGACAATTGAGTGAATGTATGTGAGTTGTGAGTGAAATTGAGTGAATATATCATTGTAATTGCAACTATATCATCGAGAATAGTGATTGACAAGTGGACGTAGGCTTTTCAACGCCGAACCACTATAAATTTTGTGTCTCCGTTTTACTTTTCATCTTATTTTAGTCTGATTTTAGTCAATTTGGGTGTTAGAACCACTTTTTGGTCTAACAATCCCCACTATGAAATTTCAATTTTTCGGATTCTTTGGAAAGATATTTTCAAATAGATTCTAATGTTTTGGTTTCACCAAAATCCAGTTTATTTTGAATCCTGTACGGTCATTTGAAATTTGAAATTGAATTTTCAAACTACCGCTCCATTTTCAATTCCTTTTATAATTAAAAATAAATAATTATATTCTAACGTCGATTCAAATCAATATATACGTTCTAATTCTGTCCAAAATAAATTTCTCGTCGTTATTATTTAAAATAGTTCAATTTAAATGTTCAAAACTCATTAAAATTGCCAAAATAAAAATTTTAATTGGTTCAGATTTTCCGGGTTATTACAATCTCCCCCACTAAAAATCTTTTCATCCTCGAAAAGGAACGGAGCTGAAAGTTGTTTTACAAACCAACTCAACTTTCATTATTTTCATTATGGCTTAAGTTCTTCAACTTTTTAGTTTCTAAGAACTTTTCAAAATTTTCAAAAATTTGGCTAACACCCTAAATTTTCGAAAACTTTCTCCATAACCCCCCCCCCTCCTTCACGGGAGCATGGGGAAAATCCCGAAATTGCCATACGGGCCTCTCCAATCCAAAAAGAAAAGGAAACAGCCAAGCGGCTAGCCAATCGGCTCATAAAATCATCTAAAACCCAAGAAATACAATAACCATGTACCTATTTGTCGGGCAAACAATTTTATTCCTCTGCTTAGCTTCCCTACTATGACCTGTTCAATATATATGCATGTACATGTATGCAATGCAATAAATTTCAATTCAGTTCAAATTTGACTTGATTTGGCTAAATTTACCTTTCATGTACATATTAGTATCAACAATCTCTTTAGTTAAACTAATAATCAAACAACACAACCATCAATCAATTAGTTGATTAATGTTTCAAATTTTTAGCTTTTATGTATCCAAAAATCATGTTTTTGATGTCAATTCACAACAATATATTCTAACTATATTTCGGTTCTCACACCAGTCTAAGGGAAATATATAAACATCCCACTTTCGAAACTCGAACACAAATACTGATGATACTATAGTAATCATCAGGATCGTCGTCGGGCGACTAGATTGTGATTCTATATCTATCGAATATACTTGAGGCTTCAAATACACGTGGATCAAACGTATATTAAAATTTCTATATACTTGATTGTCCAAATCGATTTAAAATAAATATCCAAATACGTATAAACAGGTTTAAATTTTCAAAACAAAATTTGTTTTCATTTTTATTTTCAAAAATATACTCTTCACACTCGTTCTAGGATACTACTGATCCTATCTCTAACGAGTCATTCTCATTGGATATTACTAATCCAATCTCTGATGAATTCTTTCGTTCGGTTCTAACGTGTCTTGTTCTCGAGCTCTGTAAAACAGAGCTCTGATACCAGCTGTGAGATCCTGAAACTTCCCAGAAATGGAAAGCCCGGATTTCTTTGAGGATCAGACGAATCAGAACACAAACAGAAGAACATTTCATTACTTATTACAACAATTTCATCAGAATACAAGAATATAACAGAGTATGAATAAATATTACACATTTACTAAATGTCAGAGATTTACAAATTTCAATGCAGCGGAAAAATAATACAAAACACAACTGAAAGGAATATATGGATACAGAGCTTTCCGAATATCATCCCAGCTGTAAACCATGATCCACTGAATATAAATCTGCAGAACCAAAACTACTAGCTGGCTGTGCGGAAAATAGGAGCACCCGGAGTTTAGGTTAAAACAATAAACTCCAGGTCAGTCATGTGACTGGTGTGAGGACTAAAACAGTTATTAATCTTTATTTTAAAGTTAGGTAAATCAAGGGACCACGTCGTATAACACGGAACAGGTTTCCTCCCAAGAACAAGTGCATAAAACAACAACGCAATGCTAAATAAAGAACAATGAAGCTATTATAAGACTCAGGTCCCATCACACAATGCAACGCAAACCGAAGGATAGAGTTTTTACCTTATAATAGCCAAGAATGCTTGGTACGTAAAATTTCATGTTTTATTTTACTATAAGTGTATAGTGTCAAAACTGTTTCAATCATAAGTATCAATCATAGACGGCATAAGTGCCCCATACCACCATGTCGCCATATATAGGTTTACAATCAAAACCGCAAAATGTCGTATTGGAAGTTGGATTTCCATCTATGAACCAAGGCAAGGGAACATCCTTACCGCTTCGAGATGCTCTAGCCCGCCCCTCAGGAACAGCCGCAACTGCACCTTGAATCGTTAGGGCTGGTCCACTTGATGTGGATTATAATTCCCGAATACTGCGTTTCCCCGCCCTATGGGGCGTAAATGAGCCAAATGACTCCATCGGCCCCGGATCGACCGATATAACTGAGGCGCCTCATATCCATCATCCACATAAGTAAAATGCTAGGGTGTACAAAACGCGGACACCACTCCTAGCTAGAAAGAAACACATGTCCTCCCTGAAGCCCTCTCCCGTTTCTGGTTCACACCGGGGTGTGAGGCTCGCGACTCAACGCTACATAAAGCTACGCTATATCAAAGTCGTGCTTTGATCATCAACCACAAAACTCTGCTTTTCAACAGAAGCCTTGATCATTTGCATCTCAGCATGCCACACAGGAAATTCACGCTATGCAACCGATGTCTATCATCACACAGAATGAAATCCGATGTCAGACACACATCCATTTACAAGTTCGTTCTGGGTCTGAATGAAACCGGAGGCATCTTATTCCTCTCCCATATGCCCAATACAGGGGAGAGGCCCTCGCATATCCGTCAATCTCCAAGTACATCTGGACGATCACCACTTATTACCTCGCCTTGGGTGTACAGCCCAATCAAGACATCAGTAATCATCCAAACGATGTGAAGACCTCCGGTCTTCAACCACCGTCTTCATCCTCGACACATCGTCGAATCAGTTATTCAGAATGGGATAAACCCGATCTTTCTGAATAACTAGCGTATATAATAAACAAGTGCTTTAAAACACAACGTACGCCTCATTCCAATCCAGAATATTTCTTTATCCAAATATTCATACACTTTGGGAAAGGTTCCCATTAATTTTATCAAAGATAAATTCTTTAAATTTATTATTTAATATTCCTTTGGATTTCATTTCAATCTAATTAAAGATGCATCAAAACTCCACTTAGTTTCAATCTTTCCAAAAATCAATATAAACGATTGCTTAACTTGGGAAATCATATCCTGCCTTTAACTGGGTTAAAGAACCAATGTCCTTTAAAACACGGTTCACGATAAACCCAAAATCACATTCCATTCCATCAGCCTTTAACCATAAATTAGCAAGTGAACAATTCCCTAAGTATTAACCCCGAAGGCCGAAACCAACATCAGATCTATACTCAAGAAACCAATCAACTTAACTAATCTCCAGTTAGTTTCTGATTTTCTTAACTCCATTGGGTCTAAGAACAGTATTATTAAAGACACCATTCACGACAACCCAAATCACATACCACTAATTTTGGAATCTTCACGGAAAAACAAATCAATGTATAATCGATATCAATTTCCATATCCGACTAATAATATAAATGGAATAACGGCAACGCCTCTTAAATTCCATATGTATTAACAGTCTTCCATTATAGAAGTTCACTTCGATTAGTATCAAATCGAATTCCATTCAATTCCAATTTAATATATTAAATTGGAAAACGTTACCTTGGAAAATTCCCGTTAAATCTAAATAAAAAGATTTATAAATCCCAAATCACTGCAAATCGGGTTAAAGAACGAATGTCATTAAAAACACAGTTCATAATAAACCCAATTCACATTAGCCTCTAACCGTAAATTAGTAAGAGAAAAATCCCATAAGTATTAACCCCGAAGGCCG
This sequence comes from Allium sativum, assembly GCA_030737875.1. Taxonomy (NCBI): domain Eukaryota; kingdom Viridiplantae; phylum Streptophyta; class Magnoliopsida; order Asparagales; family Amaryllidaceae; genus Allium; species Allium sativum. Next base: position 200,062,430 of record CM060918.1, on the reverse strand, counting down.
AAACCAACATCAGTTTAATACCCCAGAAACCATTCAACTTAACTAATCTCCAGTGAGTTTCTAATTTTCTTAACTCCAATTAGGTTTAAGAATAGTATTATTAAAGATACCATTCACGACAAACCCAAAATCCAATTCGATATTAAATACAAGGCTCTGAATAGAAAATATATCAGCTTATATTCAATATCAAATTCTGAAACCAACAAATATCGTATTGGAAATAACGATATAATTATATCTTTCAAATTATCATAACAATATCAGTATAATCACAAAATCCAACATCGAAATATTCCGAAGACAATTTCGATCCAAATCCATTTCCAATATATATATTGGAAATTCTGGTTATTTTTAAAACCATTTCAAATCCAATTTATTTATTTTAGAAATAATTGGATTAGAATTGTAGTTTAAAACTAGTTCATTTCGATAAAAAACTATTTTTATCTTTTCAAATATGGAATTTTTCGTCCCAGTTCTTTCCAAATCATTTATAATGATTTTACACTAATTATTGATATTTTTAATAATTTTATCAAGGCCCGTACAGTCGATTTCCATAAACGGCCATCGAACTGCACTTACAGCGATCTTTCCCAAATTTTATTTGGACATAATTTCAAATCCAACTATTAGATTTCAAATCTCTAATATTCGATGAAGAGTTCCTTTCGATACGAAACCAAAGGTTCCAGTTATAGGAGAATCCGATGGTCGGATCTCCCGTAATGTCCGTTCGTATTCAATGGTCGAATTACGCGAACTGCCGCAGCGCGGGCGTTCTATTCAGGCCATTATATAATAATATATATATTTCATCGATTTCTTTTCAAAACGTATTTTATAAATCGTTTTAATTCGTTTTCAAAACGATTTCAACTTCATATTGACATTTGATTTTGAAATCAATTCCTTTTCAATATTCATTATAAAAAGGAATAAAATCGATATAAGTATCGTTCACGTCAAAATGGCGTCAATCTAATCAGCAGGGCTTTATATATTTAAATATATTCGTGTCCATCCCAAATCGGACATCAAAATCATATTTTGATTCTTTTCTGAATATTATTTTAAAATATTCATTATTTCAAAATATTTGTTATTTTAAATTATTCATTCTTTCTGAACTGGAATCAGACACAGTCAATTACCATATAATGTGATTATATGGATTTCATACAACATGTATACAACAACAATCAAACACAGTCAACCATCATCCAAAGTGCATTCTACACTGCGTAAGCATCAAATATAAATATTTAACGCTTACAACAGCCTGTCAATCAATCGATCGACATACAACTAATTATTGAGACTAGTGTATGTCATATATCATCCCAATACCCGTGTGGGGTTTCGATCAACAAATAATGAATTTTATTTGTGCAGTTGAGCGATGTGTAAAATTTATCGTCCCAATCAATATCAGTCAAATGTGTGTACATAAACAAATCGTCCGATTTGTTTATAAATATTTATTTTATTCATATACACGTTAAAAATTATATTTTTAACTATAAAATATTTTACTCCATTCCACATCACACAATCAATTTTCACCACGCAATCAATCAAACAAGCAAGCCACCCATGGTCTGTGGACGACGGGTGTCGGGTGCTGCTAAACACCGTCTACATCCTAGTATATATTTTAACTAGAAAATAAAATCAAAGTGAGAAGTTGTCACCTTTGAATTCCACTCCGCCATTTTATTTTTGAAATTCAGCCATTTTATTTCTGAAATTCAGAACAGTCTGGATTTTCCCGTACTTCCAACGTAGTCTTCTCCACGCTGTTCATATTAAAATCACATTTTCAATATGACGTTCATATATTTAAAAATTGCTATTTTTACACCGCTACTCACATAAAAATTATATTTCTATAACGCCCTCTTCAGAATAAAAATCTTTTTTTTTTCAAAACAACATATATAAAGATCAAATTTTTATTTCGCTTCATACATAATAAAAATCAAATTTTTACCTTAGTGATATCCATATAAAGATCGTATCTTTAACATAATGAAAACATTATAAAAATTTGATTTTTATCTATAAAAATCACATTTTTATAATTCGTCCTACAAAATAAAAATTATATTTTTAAAATAATGTATATTCATATTCATGAAAACCCGATTTTTAAAACAAGCTACTTATATTTAGAACTAAAACTAAACAATCAATATTATAAATACTCACATATATTAAGGGAATTGGTGTTCTTAGCGGCTGTGGTGGTCGGAGGAGGAGCTGAAGGGGACGCGCAGGCGGTGGGGCTTACTCTGGTGGTCGGCGGTCCTATCAGGTGGCGGCGGCAAGCCACGGTGGTCGGTTTCTTGCCCGATTTGGGGTTCTCGTGGAGGGGGGGTTTTGATTGGACGGTGGAACGAAGGGGGGAGGAATCGATGGCGGTACGAGGGAGGGGGAGGTGGTGATCGACGGCGATGGGGCGCTGGGTGGCCAGCGATGGGGTAGGCGGCTGGTTGGAGGTGCGGATTTGGGCAAATAGGTTTGAACGGGTTTCTTTTGAAAGTGAATAGGGGATTGGAGAAAAGGATATATTCATTTTATTATTTAATTTCTCTAAAAGGTCGACTTTCAATTCGAATCCCAAATCAAGCCAACGACTGTCGCCCCTAGCGTAAAACCCCCATTCCAAACCCACTGGGATATGTTTCGCAAGCTGATTCGACTGTTTCGATTAGTTTCCATTTAAATTTAAATTTAAATTTATATATTCAATTTTTAACGTACGTTTTAATTTACCGGGGTCATATACTGACTCTAAAAAATTCCCAAAAAATTATTTCTTGCTTCGTATTGACGATACGGTCCTAATAAAACTAATTTCGTCAAACTTGAAGACCGTTTGAAAAATGGCCATTTTCTGGTCGATCCAAATTGACTGAAACTATCAAAACACGTTTTCCTTCGCCACACTCACATATTGATTTCAAAAATTATGAATTTTAGAATCTAGCAATAACTTGACATCCCGGATCCAACAAAAGTGGTTTCGTCGAAAATGGAGGTCGTTTGCAAAATGGCTATTTTTAAGGGCCAAAATTCCATGGTGACTATTCTGAAATTTCAGCTGTGCATAACTTTTTTATCCCCGGTATGAAATTTCAATTTTTCCGATTCGTTGGAAAGATATTTTCAAATAGATTCTAATATTTTTGGTTTCACCAAAATCCGGTTTATTTTGAATCCTGTACAGTCATTTGAAGTTCGAAATCAATTTTCAAACTACCACGCCATTTTCAATTCTTTTATAATTAAAAATAAATAATTATATTCTAACGTCGATTCAAATCAGTATAACGTCGATTCAAATCAGTATATACATTCTAATTCTGGTCAAAATAAATTTCTCGTTGTTATTATTTAAAATATTTCAATTTAAATGTTCAAAACTCATTAAAATTGCCAAAATAAAAATTTTAAATTGGTTCAGATTATCTAGGTTATTACGTTGGTTACTCCGGATCGCGAAAACCCAGGTCGTTACAGTGGTATCAGAGCTGAAGGTTAAGTAATTACCTTGGCTCTGTGGCGTAACTCAGTGGAAATGGGGTTAGTAATGCCTTAGATTGAGTTGAGTGTATATATACTAGTGAACGTATTTGTTATTTGATATAAAAATTGTTTTATATTATGGAAATTTATTGGTTGAGTTGTTTATAAGTTCTGGTCAATCAGTTTGATCCACTGTATTGGTAGGGGTTCATAAACACTCGAATACGATGAGCCGGCACTGTATGTTTTGAAAAGAGGGTAAATGAAATAATTTTACCCTAATTATATTTTGATATAAAAAAGGTGATTAATATTTGAAGTATTATCGTATAATGGATGTATTAGTTGTGTTTATAATCAGATGAGGTTATTAATTGAAATGGTTATGTAAATAACTAATCAAAATTCGTATAAGCGTTACGAAATGAATTCAATATGAAATTAAAATCAGAATTGGGAATAAAAACTCTGGAAATTTGGAATGGTTTTTGTACATGGATTTGAATTAAATATATGGCAATTTTAAAATCCTGGGAGATTTTGGAAATGTTTTCAAACATTGTGAAGGATATTTTGAACTGATTTCAAAATAGAAGTGTTTGACTATGAGTTTTGAAAAGTGTAACAACCCGTATTTTGAATAACAAGTTATAACATTAATCAAGGCTGAATTAAATGATAAAAATCTGAATCAAGGGAAACGGGCTGTGCCATTGCGTTCGTCTCGGAAAATACGCGAAATAGAGTCCGAGTTTTCGAAAATCGGAGTCCGTATGACCAAGTTATGGCCAGTCAAAGTTTTCAGAAAATTTCAAGTTCAAAAACAGTTCAAATTTGAATTCAGAATTCAAATTCAGCCAAGCAGAAGAGGCGGGAAAAATTCCCGCCACCCCCAAGTCGACTGGGGAGTCGACACACCCCAGGTGGTGTCGACTTCCCAGTCGACACCCATGTCGACTTGGGTGGTCGGCCAGTCTGGTCTGGGTGCACCTGACTTGTTCCTCAAGACATGCTTTAGGGCTGGTGACGGATTTTAATGGCTCAGATCTGAACTAGGGTTAATCCTATGGCCTAAACTAACCTAATCTTCTATAAAAAGACCCTAAGACCTAGCCTAAACCCTCATTAATCATTCCTACAACTAAACTATGCCAAAATGTTTCTTGATCAAGGCCTCCATCTTCATAACATGGCCTCCATCCTCTTCATGAAAATTTGAGTGTCCTAAGCTAGTAAAAGAGCCACCCTTCTTCATCAAAACAAGGATCTTTCTTCATAAAAATCAAAGGAGCTTATTGTTTCTCGAAACAACTTGGAGCTTATATTCGATTGGGGGTTTTTAGAGTTGCTAGTGGCTTCGTATCAATCTTATTTTATTTCATAGGTCTTCATAGCATTGTAAGCCCTATACTACTCTTAGATTCTAACTATGAAGTTAAATATGACATGTTGCAAGTTTGAGTTTGGGCCTAAGTATGATTTGTGCTTTGATTCTATCATGTTATGCATAGATTTATTCTATGCATGTTTGTAAAGCTATCACCTTGACCTTATGCATAGAAAGCTATGAGCTTTGATTGGAAATGTTGCATAAAGCAACATAGAAACTCTCATAAACCTTATGTTGTCTTGCATATAATGTTATATGCGAATCACTAGCTATCATCCTATGTCATTTATAATCATGTTTCACCTATTTGCTAAACTTTGATATCATGCATGTTTTGAGGCTTATAATGTAATATGCAAGTTTATGAACACATTTGCCTCATATGCCACCATGTTTAACTTGTGTCCAAATCACCCTTATGCTATTATGCATGCTTGTGGACAAATCACCCTTATGCTATTATGCATGCTTGTGGCCAAATCACCCTTATGCTATTATGCATGCTTGTGGCCAAATCACCCTTATGCTATTTGATATGTTTGATGCCAAGTCACCTTTTATGCTATCATACATGTTGAGGCCATATGCTAGTATGTTGAATCCCTTTTGGCCTCAAGTATCACCATATTTAACTTGTGATAGACTTTGCCATCTTATGCCCACCTTGTCATATTGTTATGTTCCCTCTTTGATCTATTTGCGTTGATGCGAGTTTACGTGCGATGGGAATACGTTATGGGTAGTTGGGCAAACTTAAATAACATGAAAACATGACTTGAAAATATGACATGAAAGTTTGACATGTGTTTATGCTTGAAAACATGAACGTGGACATGACATGTAGAAAACATGAAAGTGGCCAACTCGAGGTTGGGTTGAGTTTGTAGCATAAATCTACCCGGAACCGACCGGCTTAACTAGTGGCTACAAACAATAGGACCCAATGTGAGTAGTTGGTCATATCGCACTTAAAACCCGAGGTTAGGCTAGGTTGTGGTGTAAAGCTACCCGGACCCGCCCGGCTTAAATAGTAACCACAACAAAGTCTAATGTGAGAGGTTGGGGTGTATTAAGCTAATTAATGCCACATGGTAAGGTTAAGTCATTGACTACTTGAATATACTCAACCAATTAAACACGATGGATTGGTAGGGTTAAGACATGAACTACTTGAATACTTAACCAATTAAACACGATGGATTGGTAGGGTTAAGTCATGGTCTACTTGAATATACTTAACCAATTAAACACGATGGATTGGTAGGGTTAAGACATGGACTACTTGAATACTTAACCAATTAAACCCGATGTATTGATAGGGTTAAGTCACGAACTGCTTGAATACACTTGACCAACTCAATACATGGTTAGGATAGGGTTAACCACACTTAACCCGCTTGAAATCCTAGTTACGTGGTCCTTTTCAGCAGTAACCCACTTGGTAGTATCATGGGTACCCTGGACTAGGCTAGGGTGGGGCACGATTACTGGACTGATTGTAAGAGACCAAAAGAGACGGCTGAAGGGTGCACCGGTTGTTCAGGCGGACCATGGTCGTGCACATTAAGTCCGGAGTTGAACATGGGCACCAGTAGGTTTAGACTGTGCGTGCTTGAATTGTGTCTGTGGTTTACACCTTAGGGCTGGATACACCCTGGGGTGGACCTTGCACAGTTAACTACATTCCACGATTAAGCCGTATGACACCGATACACGACGAGTTAGGCTTATAGGGAGCCGATCGACTAGACCGAGTAGTTGGACCTTGATTTAGGTCACCTCATGATGTTGGGCCAACTTTGGGCCAAGGGATCATTTCTTGTTTATACTTGACATGGATTGGAATACTAGTACACACCTGGTGCAACTTAACCGTGTATATGCGATGCCACACTTGATCTGTCTTGTTAACTTTTCACCATGCCAGTTATCACCCTATGTTTCATCTCTGCTTTACATGTCCAGTTAACTTTATTAGTTTTTATACTAATAGTAGGTAGGACTTACCAGTCTTTTTGACTGACCCGTTTTCTTTCGCCTCTTTTCTTCCGTTCCCCCCCCCTCCAGGTTTACAGGGTGGGAACACTGGTACCTAGCTTGAATCTTTAGCTGCTTTTCTGGATAGCTCATGTACGGTTTGGACTTGAGCATGCTATGGATTTATTCTACTTTGGGGATAGTTACTTTATGTTTTTTCCAGTTTTCAGTTTATGTTTCTAGACTTTGTTTTGTGGGAAAATAATGACCAAGTACTTTGATGTAACTTGACTATGGTTTTGAAATAGTAGTTTTATCCGCTGCTTTACTTACTCTGTTTTACTTATATGTTCTGTCTTGTGATATCTGCATGCATGTTTACCTCGTTTAACGCCCCTCCAATGCTAGTGCGCTTGCAAGAGTGGCATTGGCGGAGGTGGGGTGTTACATTTGGTATCAGAGCATAAGGTTTACGAGATTGAACAAAAGGTTTTTTAAACTTACCTTTTGAAAAACTATTTTCAAAACCAATTAAGTAATTTCCAAGAAAAGTCTAGTTTATTTTAAAAGGCTATTCCCCAAAAGCCATTAGTACTATCCTTTGTTTCCTCGTTCTCAATCTATCTTTTTCTTCGTTTCAGTATGGCCGATAATTTTGCCATTCTGGAGGGCGTACCAGTACCTATTTGGTTTAGAAGGTACATGGAGGCAAGGGCGAATGAAGCCGGCCCCGCGAACATTCCTCCTCCTTCCCCCGTGGCTAACATTCCTCCTCCTCAGCATCCGCAAGCGGATTTCGCGAAGATTTGCAAGGACTTTAAGGCGATGGGTGGCAAGAATTTTGTTGGGACGGAGACTTTTGTTGAGGCAAGAAACTGGTTGAAGGAAACTGAAGACCTCTTTGCTATCTTTGATATAGAAGACCGTAGGAAAGTTCTGTTAGCGGTATGGCTGTTGAAAGGGGAAGCTGCATATTGTTGGGTAGTCACCACCACTACTAGGCCAATTCAGACTTGGGATGACTTTAGGAGAAGGTTTAGACTGAGGTTTCTATCATCGACAGAAGAGAACCTTCAGATGGAGAGGTTCCTATCTCTAAGGCAAGGGGACATGGCAGTTAGGGAATACGTGGATACGTTTAATCAACTTGCTCGGTTCGGTCTAGGCTTGGTTAACACAGCTCAGAAGAAGGTCCTACACTTTGCTCTAGGATTGAATGAGCCATTGCGCGGTTTGGCCATGTCTCATATACCCATGGGGGCGACTTTCGAGAGTTTGGTGAATATGGCCCTGCTTCAAGAAGAAGATAAGAGTGGCAAGAAGGAGGTCAAGGCAAATGAGTCTCAAGGCAAGAAGGAAGATTCCGAGAAAGGAGAAAAGAACAACAAGAAGGGAAACAAGGCCAACAACAACAAGGCAAAGGACACAAGAAAGTGCAACTTCTGTGGGATCACTGGGCACATAGCCAAAGACTGTAGGAAGAAGAAGAGGAAGTTGGACAAATGCTTTCATTGTGGAGAGTCTGGACACTATAGCAAGGATTGCCCGAAAAAGCGAGGACAAGGGCAAAGGCAAGCTCAGCGAGCAGGACCCTCTGGAGGGCAGTTGTAGGCTCTCCTCGCTCTTCCAGCTTTTGATCGAGGTAGTGTTTCTATAGAAATTCATGTTTACATTTCTGATTTCCCTGTTCGTACCTTGTTTGATTTTGGTGCATCGCATAGTTTTATTTCTGATCTTGTTGAAAGTTTGCACCTAAGTACTAGTCTAGTTGAAAATCCCGTTAGTATTTCAAATCCGATTGGGGGGGGGGGGGTTCCGCCCATCTATCTGCAATTTGTATGGATTTGAAAATCTCTATCTTGAGCGTAGAATTCATGTGTAATGCTTATGTTCTCGGGTTTATGGGATACAGGTTGATTTTGGGCATAGATTGGTTGTCCAATTATGGAGCCATTCTTGATTTTGGAACATAGGGTTGCGAGGCTCATGACTCGCCTCGGTAATACCCTCGAAATCTCGTGTGACCTTTAGGGTTCCGTCATGATTAGTTATCTAGAATCCCTTGGCACTTTTATTGGAAATTTGTAATCCAATCGAGTAGTGTTCGCCACTAAGGCGGATAGTCCATTTCGCTTAAGCAGGGGTTACAGAAATCACCCTAGTAAATACCTTGGGCAACATGGATTGACATTTGTTTTCAAGGGATAGTTTTTCTGCGTGGAATACCATATGGTATGTAAACGAGATCCAGGATTCACTAACGAATTTTGTAAAGCTTGCATGAAACCATGAGAACGCAGTTGTAGCCAAGTATTTTTAGGAAAAGAATAAGTGGAAGTGGAACGAGAGGCAACGGTGAAATGAGTTCTAACTCAAATTTTGGAAATAAGAATTAAGAGCTACGGAATTGTGAAGTTAAAAGACGATCAAGGCACGATAGGATTAAGCTCAAGAAAATGCGACCTAGAAGATTGAAGACCAGATACGTGCATTATATCTCTTTCTAAGAGTATATCCTTGATCCCTAATATTCTGTAGAGCTTACTCGCATGCTATCTTTTAAGTATATCCCCTCGGTCCTATTATCAATTTTAGTTCTGTCGCAAACCCCATAAGGAGTATGACTCGCCTGTTTGGGATATATATAGTTGGGGTGAAGATGTCCATTAAGTTGACCAAACAATTTGGGCTTTATGGGATATGGGTCATAGTTGATAGACTTACATAGAGTACTCACTTTGTTCCGTTGAAGAGCAAGAGGACCGCATCATGGCTAGCATCTGTTTATCTTCGAGAGATAGTGCGATTGCATGGAGTTTCTTCTAGCATAGTTAGCGATCATGACCCAATCTTCACTAGCCAGTTCTGGAATAGTTTGCAAGAAGCGATGGGTACGCGATTGAATCTAAGTACGACCTATCACCCACAGACAGATGGTCAGACCGAAAGGGTGAATAGGGTACTAGAAGATCTATTGAGGCTATGCATTCTTGACTTTGGTACTTGGGAAGATCATCTTCCTCTCGTAGAGTTTGCTTATAATAACAGCTATCAAGCAAGCATAGGGATGGCACCATTCAAAGCTTTATATGGGAGGCCGTGCAAGTCACCAACATGTTGGTGGGAAACGATGGATAAGCTTATACTTGGGCCCGACATGATAAGGGACACATCCGAGAAGGTTGAGTTGATTCAAAGGCGGATGAAGACGGCCCAAGACAGACAGAAATCCTATGCTGACAAGCGAAGGACAGATTTGGAATTCGAAGTTGGAGATATGGTTTTCATGAAGGTTTCTCCTTTGCGAAACGTGGTTCGTTTTGGAGCAGTTGGAAAGATAGCACCAAGGTTCGTAGGACCCTTCCCTATCATAGAGAGAATTGGGAAGATGGCCTATAAGGTGGAATTGCCCGAGAAGCTGGCCGGAGTGCATAATGTTTTTCATGACTCGCATCTCCGAAAGTGCCCACATGAGTCAGCCGAGGTAGTTGAGCCTAGCATTCTTGACGACATGGAGGCAGAGAAAGAGGCAACCTTGAGGCGAGCTCCGATTCGCATCTTGGGAGCGGAGATCAAAAAGCTGAGGAATCAAGAAGTCAAGTTAGTAAAGGTTCAGTGGAGCGAAGCCGATGAAGATGCAACTTGGGAAACCGAGGAGAAGATGCGTGGGCTTTATCCATTCCTTTTTTAGGGTACATTCTCAATCTCTTTTCCTAGTTAGCATATCTTTCTTTTGATGTCCATGTTTATCTTGTTATCTCGTCAATCTTGTCATGAGAACCTTAGGTAGAAACCCTTTGGATGAAACATGTATTTGAAACATGTTATGCTTAATGTTTGCAAGTGGTTGCAAGTGTTTGCAAGTGGATACTCGTGGATGCATGATACACATTAGGCACTAAGATCGGCTCACACACTTTCATATTGCATATGCATGAGTGCTTATACTTATTCATGGATGAAACTTGTTATGCTATCACGTGGATGTTGCATATGGATGAATGTTATGTGCACTCATATAGAGATTATAAATTATGTTAGGAATCTGCATACATATGGACTCATTTCACTAACATACTTTGCATTAAGGAGGTTTACTGAATCAGTAACCGCCTGATTTTCGCATTAGACAAGTACATATACACACACCTTTCGCATATGATCATACAGTATTTAGAATCTTTTAAGGACAATGACTGCTCGTGGATGATGTTTTGAGTAGATGGATGATGGATGGTAGGATACGTTCTTCCTAACTTAGAGATTTCGGGGACGAAATCCTTTAAGGTGGGGAGGATGTAACAACCCGTATTTTGAATAACAAGTTATAACATAAATCAAGGCAGAATTAAATGATACAAACTTGAATCAAGGGAAACGGGCTGTGCCATTGCGTTCATCTCGGAAAAATACGCGAAATAGAGTCCGAGTTTTCGAAAATCGGAGTCCGTATGACCAAGTTATGGCCCGTCAAAGTTTTCAGAAAATTTCAAGTTCAAAAACAGTTCAAATTTGAATTCAGAATTCAAATTCAGCCAAGCAGAAGAGGCGGGAAAAATTCCCGCCACCCCCAAGTCGACAGGGGAGTCGACTTAGGAGTCGACACACCCCAGGTGGTGTCGACTGCCCAGTCGACACCCCTGTCGACTTGGGTGGTCGGCCAGTCTGGCCTGGGTGCACCTGACTTGTTCCTCAAGACATGCTTTAGGGCTGGTGACGGATTTTAATGGCTCAGATCTGAACTAGGGTTAATCCTATGGCCTAAACTAACCTAATCTTCTATAAAAATACCCTAAGACCTAGCCTAAACCCTCATTAATCATTCCTACAACTAAACTATGCCAAAATGTTTCTTGATCAAGGGCTCCATCTTCATAACATGGCCTCCATCCTCTTCATGAAAATTTGAGTGTCCTAAGCTAGTAAAAGAGCCACCCTTCTTCATCAAAACAAGGATCTTTCTTCATACAAATCAAAGGAGCTTATTGTTTCTCAAAACAACTTGGAGCTTATATTCGATTGGGGGTTTTTAGAGTTGCTAGTGGCTTCGTCTCAATCTTATTTTATTTCATAGGTCTTCATAACATTGTAAGCCCTATACTACTCTTAGATTCTAACTATGAAGTTAAATATGACATGTTGCAAGTTTGAGTTTGGGCCTAAGTATGATCTGTGCTTTGATTCTATCATGTTATGCATAGATTTATTCTATGCATGTTTGTAAAGCTATCACCTTGACCTTATGCATAGAAAGCTATGAGCTTTGATTGGAAATGTTGCATAAGGCAACATAGAAACTCTCATAAACCTTATGTTGTCTTGCATATAATGTTATATGCGAATCACTAGCTATCATCCTATGTCATTTATAATCATGTTTCACCTATTTGCTAAACTTTGATATCATGCATGTTTTGAGGCTTATAATGTAATATGCAAGTTTATGAACACATTTGCCTCATATGCCACCATGTTTAACTTGTGGCCAAATCACCCTTATGCTATTATGCATGCTTGTGGCCAAATCACCCTTATGCTATTTGATATGTTTGAGGCCAAGTCACCTTTTATGCTATCATACATGTTGAGGCCATATGCTAGTATGTTGAATCCATTTTGGCCTCAAGTATCACCATGTTTAACTTGTGATAGACTTTGCCATCTTATGCCCACCTTGTCATATTGTTATGTTCCCTCTTTGATCTATTTGCGTTGATGCGAGTTTACGTGCGAAGGGAATACGTTATGGGTAGTTGGGCAAACTTAAATAACATGAAAACATGACTTGAAAATATGATATGAAAGTTTGACATGTGTTTATGCTTGAAAACATGAACGTGGACATGACATGTAGAAAACATGAAAGTGGCCAACTCGAGGTTGGGTTGAGTTTGTAGCATAAATCTACCCGGAACCGACCGGCTTAACTAGTGGCTACAAACAATAGGACCTAATGTGAGTAGTTGGTCATATCGCACTTAAAACCCGAGGTTAGACTAGGTTGTGGTGTAAAGCTACCCGGACCCGCCCGGCTTAACTAGTAACCACAACAAAGTCTAATGTGAGAGGTTGGGGTGCATTAAGCTAATTAATGCCACATGGTAGGGTTAAGTCATGGACTACTTGAATATACTTAACCAATTAAACACGATGGATTGGTAAGGTTAAGACATGGACTACTTGAATACTTAACCAATTAAACACGATGGATTGGTAGGGTTAAGTCATGGACTACTTGAATATACTTAACCAATTAAACACGATGGATTGGTAGGGTTAAGACATAGACTACTTGAATACTTAACCAATTAAACCCGATGTATTGATAAGGGTTAAGTCACGAACTGCTTGAATACACTTGACCAACTCAATACATGGTTAGGATAGGGTTAACCACACTAAACCCGCTTGAAATCCTAGTTACGTGGTCCTTTTCAGCAGTAACCCACTTGGGAATATCATGGGTACCCTGGACTAGGCTAGGGTGGGGCACGATTAATGGACTGATTGTAAGAGACCAAAAGAGACGGTTGAAAGGTGCACCGGTTGTTCAGGCGGACCATGGTCGTGCACATTAAGTCCGGAGTTGAACATGGGAACCAGTAGGTTTAGACTGTGCGTGCTTGAATTGTGTCTGTGGTTTACACCTTAGGGATGGATACACCCTGGGGTGGACCTTGCACAGTTAACTACATTCCACGATTAAGCCGTATGACACTGATACACGACGAGTTAGGCTTATAGGGAGCCGATCGACTAGACCGAGTAGTTGGACCTTGATTTAGGTCACCTCATGATGTTGGGCCAACTTTGGGCCAAGGGATCATTTCTTGTTTATACTTGACATGGATTGGAATACTAGTACACACCTGGTGCAACTTAACCGTGTATATGCGATGCCACACTTGATCTATCTTGTTAACTTTTCACCATGCCAGTTATCACCCTATGTTTCATCTCTGCTTTACATGTCCAGTTAACTTTATTAGTTTTTATACTAATAGTAGGTAGGACTTACCAGTCTTTTTGACTGACCCGTTTTCTTTCGCCTCTTTTCTTCCGTCCCCCCCCCCCTAGGTTTACAGGGTGGGAACACTGGTACCTAGCTTGGATCTTTAGCTGCTTTTCTAGATAGCTCATGTACGGTTTGGACTTGAGCATGCTATGGCTTTATTCTACTTTGGGGATAGTTACTTTATGTTTTTTCCAGTTTTCAGTTTATGTTTCTAGACTTTGTTTTGTGGGAAAATAATGACCAAGTACTTTGATGTAACTTGACTATGGTTTTGAAATAGTAGTTTTATCTGCTGCTTTACTTACTCTGTTTTACTTATATGTTCTGTCTTGTGATATCTGCATGCATGTTTACCTCGTTTAACGCCCCTCCAATGCTAGTGCGCTTGCAAGAGTGGCATTGGAGGGGGTGGGGTGTTACAAAAAGTGATATAGTATTGAACTCACTTGGATCGCTGGAAAATAGATCCCGATGATGATCATGACATTATCAGTGTTCATTTTCGAGTATGTAAGTAACGGATTGCTACTAAAGATATATTTTTTGAATTGTTTTGAGAAAAACAAGTTGTTTGAAATCCTAAAAAGGAAAGTTTATTTTGAGAAAAGAAAAGCTATTTAAAACTCATAAGAAGAGACTGTGAATTAAAAACAATTTTAAATAGAAATTTGTGAAAGTAAACTGGAATTGAACTGAAATCAGTTAAGTGGTAATTGAAATTGAATTAGATTAGAATAATATTGAATACAATTGTATTGGGAGATAGGAATTTGAAATGGAACTCGATTAATGGATTATGAGTTTGGAATCAAGAATGAAACTTGAGTTGAAAGGGAATTTGGTTTGGATATAAGCGAATAGTTGTGTTGAACCGATATTGATTGGAAATTGATTGTAAGGATATTGGTATATGCTGAAATGGGTGAAAGATGCAAAGGATATAATGATATGCCCGACAAAAAGGTACAAGTTTATATTTCTATTGTACCAGCCCAGCCCTATATATACTCACTCCCTGGTGTGGTATGAGATTTATGAGCCGAATTGGCAAGCCGCTTGGCTGTTTGATTTTCTTTTGGGTTGGAGAAGGCCTAGAGAGGCGAGTTGTAGTTGTACCAATTGAGCCGTACAAAGGAGGTGCTAGTGAAATTTTTCGAAAATTTCGGGTGTTAGAATATTTCTAGGATTTTTGAAAATTTTCATTAATAAAAAAATGAATTAATATTTAATTGAAATTAAATTGGTTCAGTTGAAACTGAAGTTAAAGAAGTAAACAAATAATCTTTAACCAGTTAGTTGGGTTTATTTTCTACCTTAGCAATTTCGAGGACGAAATTATTTTAAGGGGGGAAGAATGTAACGTCCCGTATATTACGGTATAATAATTAATTAATTTAATTATATAAATAGGGATTGAGAGATTGAAATGGTCGTTGAATTAAATAATATTGAATATTTAATTAATATTTTTAATATTAAAATATATTATAATTCCGAGTTAGTCAAAAATAACCGAATTCACAAAATTGCGTGAATTGGATTATTTATAATATTTAATTCAGTTTAGAGTGGAATTATATTAACGAATATATTATACAAAGGACAGTTGAAAGTATAATTATATTATAATTAAAATCGAGCTCGAAATGGCGCTGTAGTTCGTAATTTGGCGATTCGAACTTCAACTGAATATACATAATCTGTTTTAAATCGGATTTATGTGAAACAAGAAACGTTCGGAGCTGGTGAAGTATATTTTTCTAATGGAAGAGAAAAATCGGTATTTCATTGTGTAGATTTTGATTTATCTCCAAATCAAATTTTAAAATAATCGCTATGGAATTCCTTTATAATTTATGATGATTTATTTATATTTTTAATATAAATTGGATATCGGTTTAATCCGTATTTGAAATATCGAGTTGTAAATCCCAATAGGAATATTTTGGAGCTGTATGGTATTCTATTGTGAATATATAAGATAATAATTATTTATAAACATTTAATTTAATTATTTTTAAATATATTAATATTTAAATGGATTTATTTAGAGGATTAAAAATAGCTAGTTTTGCGAACGACCTCCAAATTCGGCGAAACTAATTTTGTTGGATTCGGAATATTAAATTATTGTTAGATTCCAATTTTCAGGATTTTTGGAATCAGTATGTGGCCGTACCAAATTTTAATGTGAAAAACAATTAATAATTTGACCTTTAAAAATACGCTGTTTGAGCAAACAGAGTCAGAATTCGACGAAACAAGTTTCGTTGGATCCGTAACGTCAAACTCTAGTTGTATGTCCATTTTTATCAGGTTTGGATATAGTATGTGATCATAAGAATTTTTAGAGCGATAAATTGAGTTAATTATCAAGTGTAAATTTATAAAAAAAATATACGAAGCTTTTGTGACAAGCTAACCTAAGCTATAAGTACACAACCATCCTCCTAAACCCTCGTTTCATTTTCTTCCTTGGTCAAAAGGGCCAGCCACCGTCACTTTTCTCTTCACAGTAAAAGAAATTCAACTTCAAAAATTTGAAACAAATCATGGAAAATTCCATAAATCCAAAACTTGGGTTCTTTGATCTCGTTGTAGTCAGAGCTTCAAGCTCATATGTTTTTGGTAAATTCTGTGCTATCTCTGTTCGATGCCTGTGTACTGCCGATGAGCTAGGGTTGAGGAAATCTCGCAATATAAGCATCGTTGTGGAATATGGTGTTCGTATTTGTGTTTAGCGGGTTAAGGAGCTTCGAGTGTGTTGTTTATGGAAGATTGCATTATGTTTTTGTTCGGTTATGGCACAGTATTTGGCATGATTTTCTCGACGATGGAAAATGAAGGGAGAGCGCGAGTTGGTCAATGTGGGGTGGAAGTGGTAGAGTTTGCGACGAGGAGGCCAGAGGTACCGTTGGTTTGGGATATCATGGTGTTTTAGGGGATAACGAGGGGGTGAAAGTTGCGTTAATGGTGAACAGGAGGGAGGGGTATACTGGAGAAGGGATTTTGCCAACGGGGAAGAAATAGTAGTCCGGTCCGGGTTTGATGAACATGGGCCGCCGCATTAAATGGGTAAAGGCCCATGTAATTATTTAAAACTTCAGTTAGTTTAAATTTGTTTATTAACTTCTTAACGCAATAATTATCTCATATGATATCAGTTTTTCGAACCGCTGGTCACGTTAGGATCGTATGGATGGCGGCTACAACATGGAACTGACTAGGTGTGAATTTGAGCTCATTACAATTTATAGAGAAATAAATTGTGTGTCTGAATCAACCAATGGTTATCGTTATTTAAAGACGATCGTCCAATGTGAGTAAATCTCACAAACTCTGTACAGTTTATATTTTTATAAATACAATCTGGTATCGATAAATGATGACTGATTGATGTGTGTTGATTGTTTGGTTGAATTGCTGATGTATTGGTTGAAATTATAGATAACGATATATATATATATATATATATATATATATATATATAATTCGTTAGTCAAATATTGATTCTGTTTATCAGAATATTTCATATTGAAATGAAATCGATGTTATTTATATTGTTTAACATCTGTGATGCAGGGAAATAGGTTGGAGGGATCCAATAGGAATCCTCAATATTTACAATACTGTTTGTTTTCATATATGGTGATATATGATGAGATATATAATCTGGGATTGATTATGATAAAACTGGTCTAGTTATTTGGTATTTGAAATCCATAAGAAATACTGGAAGGTATAAAAAGGAATTTTTAAAGTTTATTTGAAAAAGGAATATTTATTTAGAAAATAAATAGAAATATAAAGGGAATATTTATTTAGAAAATATATAGTATGTTATAAAAGGAAATATGTGAAATGTAGATATTAAATAGAAATCTGTATTAACAGATAAATTAAGAAGATTAATTTATAAACGATATTTATAAATTAAGTAAAATATTTATCACTGGATAAATTAAAAAATAAGTCTGGATTTATGTAGAGAAGTAGAACCCGGTTTTAACAACGATGTTTCAAATGGAATTTGAACTTAGTTTTTAAAGGGTATTAAATGAGATTTTAGTGTTAGAAGTATAAAATAAGTTTTTATAGAAAATTATATAAATAGAAGTATAAAAAGAAATTGGACTTGGGAATAGTGTTTTTAAATTGCGAAATCATACTGTTTTGATTACAAAAATAATATTATTCACATTCGATGTGCATAAGGGATTGAAGTAAATATTTTTCAAATAAAATATTTATAAAGGAATTTGGGTTCTTAAATAGGATTGAAAAGAAAGTTAATTGATTAGAGTTAATCAAATTAGAGTTGAGTTAATCGATTAGAGTTAATCGAAGTGGAGTTGAGTTGATCGATTAGAGTTAATCGAATTAGAGTTGAGTTAATCGATTAGAGTTAATCGGATTAGTGTTAATCAAATAAGAGTTAACCGAATAGTGTTAATCGGAATAGCGTTAATCGAATAAGAGTTAATCGATTAGAGTTAATCGAATTAGAGTTGGGTTAATTGATTAGAGTTAATCGAATTAGAGTTGAGTTAATCGATTATTGTTAAACGATTAGAGTTAACCGATTAGAGTTAATCGGATTAGTGTTAATTGGATTAGTGTTAATAGAATAAGAGTTAACCGAATAGTGTTAATCAGATTAGTGTTAATCGAATAAGAGTTAACCGAATAGTGTTAATCGAATTAGAGTTAATCGAATGCAAGTTACTCGAAGAGAGTTAATCGAATACAATTTACTCGAAGAGAGTTAATCGAATATAAGTTATTCGAAGAGAGTTAATCGAATAAAGTTATTCCAAAGGAAGTTATCAAACATAAGTTATTTGAAAAAGAGTTAATCGAATAGAGATTACTCGAAAGAGAGTTATACTTTGAAATTCGATTATATCGAATTTAGGAAAGTACTATTTACTTTCCGTTTTTAAATCAAGATTTATTCATTTATTAATAAATTAGTTGATTGTTTATTTATCCAAATTAACAAATAAAAGTTATATTTAAGTTATTATATTTCAGAAGCATGGGATTATAACACTATTGTTAAAATCAAGTGATTTATATAAAAGTAGTGGATTCGTTAATAGAATCCAAGAGTTCATAAGGAAATTTGTTAGAGATTTAGAAGGTGAACTTTGTTTATTTCGAAGTTAGAAATGTTGTTCAGTTAAGGTCTGAGAGGTAGTTGTACCCCAACTTGATTGACTCCCTTTTTAACTAAGGAATGGTTAAGGTTCGATAGTGATGGTGGGTTAAGTGAATTTAGTTAATGAGTGTAATGTTTTGAGTTGGCATAGCGATGTTTTATTTAAACATATGTTTAAATCCAAATGTAGGAGTTTTGGAAATGTTTTCCAAATAAGAATAAGAAATGTTTCTAATATAGAAAATAAGAAATAGAAATGTTTTACAATGTTAATATCGTATATTTTCCAAATTTAGAAAATAAGAAATGTTAAATATATGGAAACAGGAGATGAAAAATGAATAAATTAATGAACCAAATAGATAAATGTTAAATGATGATTGATCGATATAATTTCCATCTGGACATAATATCGTTGTTTGCATATGTTTTTTTCTTTGATAGTGAACTCACCGACTATCGAAGTTTTTGACCATTTTTCCGTCGTCACTACGGAGAGACCGGGATCAGATTCATTATCTGAAAACCACTCCGTATGGGCACTAGCGCTGCGAATCAAATATGATGAAGATAATTGAAGACGGAGTTTATGTAAGGGTCGTTCTGTCAAATCCTAGGTAGAAATTGCCAAATATGGATTTACAGAATAGTTCCTTCGGTTTGTCCAGTCCCAGGACAACCTGTATGGAAGAATGTCTGACAGAGTATATTTAATAGATCGTGTAAGTTGATCTCTTCAAACGTATTTATGTTTGGTGGCGGAGGAATTCGTTTCTCTTAGCTTTATACCCGTGATATTTTTGAGGAAATCAATTTGTGATTTGGCGGATATGGCAATGTGACATTCAAAGTGTACAAAGGAGTGAACTGTAAAAAAGATACGTTATGACCTCAAGCCTCATCAACTGGGAAATGAAAGAAATCAGGCAGGCAGCATGGCTAAGTGGGCCGCACCCAATTAGGGTATATTGTCACCATCTAGAGAATATTCATATTTGTTACTTCTTTCGCTTCTGTATCTCTTCGGAACGGTTATGTTGGTATACCAACCATAAGGTGATAATATATTCGGAACATTCAAGTGAAATGAATGGCCGGTCATGTGTGGCTAAGTTACAAGATGTTCTTGTTGAACTCCAGCGTGTCGCTTCTAGAGTACACTGATCAAAGGTGGTTCCATACCTTGTCATAGTTGGAAATCCATTACCCAATAAACACCCGCGGTGTTTGATTGTATATAATATATTTGGAATGTGAGATGAAAGCGTTTCCACTAGATTGTTATTTATTTGATTTAGACATTATTATAATATCAGGCGAGTATTGATTTTAAAGAAATGTTTGGGTTATCGTAAGGTAAAAACCATCCATGTTTATGTGTGGATCGGTCTTACAATTATCATTTCTTTAGAAAGGATTTTAAAAGTTAAAAAAATGGTTGGAGTTTACTCGCAACAGTCACATGACTGACCCAGAGTTTCTTTTGTTTTGTTTTCCCTAAACTCTTGAGTGCCAAATTTTGTACGGGCAGTCAAGTAGTCGGGATTTTACAGATACTTGAAGAGCTGGAGTAGGAGGCTTCAGGATTATGTAGATTGTTATTTCCGCTATGTTGTAAGTGTTATACTCTAATAATGGTATTGTATACAGATACTGTTTTATTTCAAAGTTATGTTATGAAATATATTTATTCGTTCCGCATTGAGATTTGTGTTTACTCTGATGTTGTATGTTCTTCTTCTTCTATTCTAAGTTTCTATCTTATCTATTATCACCCTCTAATTTCTTCCATGGACTATCCATTGTTTCCAATGCTTGAATAGTCGACATTGAGTTTATATCGGTTACTCAGGATCGCAAATTCCCCGGGTCATTACACCGCTCATCGAAACCCTTCGACCTAGTTGAAGCTTTTAAAGACCTCCCTCTCCTCTTCAAATCAAGATCGACCACACCCCTTATCGTCGCTCCATCGCTGAGAACCACCGCCGTGAAGTTGCGTACTTCAGAGCATCGCCACCCCTCCACCGTTGCGTCGTAGTGGGCCCCTTGCCATCGATCTGAGTGTTGTTCCAAGCTCTTCCAGGTGGCACAAACCGATCTCGACCACGTGCTGCGGATTGATCGCAAAATCGAAACCTAGTTTTGAAACTTTCAGAAAGGTATATGGCTATGTAATTTTAAAACTATTTTAACACTTTAAAGTGTGGAAAATTTTGATTTTCAAATAAAAATCATATCTTTTTGCTATGTAGTCGTAATCCAGTGAAACAAGAGACATCGGAACCGTGGTGACGTCTTCTATATTATAGAAGAAACCGGAGAATTTTTAGAGCTCGCTGTAATTTTAGGAGAAGCCAAAAGCAAAGTGAGATTTCTGACTCCAAATTAATTAAATAAAATTATATTATGATGCAAATAGAGTTTAGAAACTCCCGACACCCATCGTCCACAGACAATGGACGACTTGATTGTTTTGTGGTATGAAATTGGTTGATTTTTTGGTGTCCGATTGTGGTTGAAATGAAATTGGTTGATATTGTGGCATTAGATTGCCTAGAAAAATGTATTAGGAAATTAAAACCCTTGTAATCGCTACGAGGCCTAAGGTAGTGCGAGGAGCCGTACATTGGGACGGTGCCAGTTTAAATTACCCTGTCATTATGCTGCCGAAATTTTCTGAAATATTCTTGTGTTATAAATATTCATGTTATTATATATTAATTGTTTGAATAATATAAAAATTATATTATATATATATATATAGGAATATGAAAGTGATCATTATATGTCAGCATAAAATTCATGTGTTGTTGTAAATCAGAATTAGTCAATTGTTAAATAAAAATGTATTTCCATTAAATTTACATTTTCATGTATATAAAAACAGAGAGAAAAATAAACGTTTGGATATAAAAATGTCTTTACATTGGAAATTTACATTTTAATGTATATGAAACATTAAAATAAACCATTGTCATTTAATAATGTACTTACATTGGAAATCTACATTTCATGTACATGAAAGCATAAAAATAAACATTTTGATATAGAAATGTCTTTATATTGAAAATTTACATTTTAATGTATATGCAACATTTAAATAAAACATTTTGAAAATAAAAATGTATTGATATTGGATTTCACATTTTTAATGTAAGTGCTACATTATAAAATATGTTTTCTTTGAAATTTACATTTTAATGTAACAAACATTAAAAATGACCATTTTTATATAAAAATGTCTTTACTTTGAAATATACATTTTTAATGTAATGCAACATTAAAAATAGTCATTTGTTATATAGAAATGTATTGATATTGAATTATACATTTTTAATGATTTTAAATGTAAATAAAGAATGAAATGAAAATTTACATTTTTCAATGTAAATAAAGAATGAAATGAAAATTTATGTTTTTCAATGTAAATAGAATATGAAATATAATTTACATTTTTCAATGTAAACAGAATATGAATAGAAATTTACATTTTTCAGTGTAAATAAAAGGATGAAATAGAAATTTACATTTTTCAATGTTAATAAAGAATGAACAGAAATTTATATTTTTCAATGTAAATAAAATATGAAATAGAAATTTTACAATTTTCAATGTAAATAAAAGAATGAATAGAAATTTACTTTTTTGAATGTAAATAAAGTATGAAATAGAAATTTACATTTTTTAATGTAAAAAAACAATGAGAGAAAAAATTTCATTTTCAATGTAAATAAAAGAATGTTTACATTTTTCAATGTAAATAAAATATGAAATAGAAATTTAAATTTTTCAAAATAAACAAAGAATGTGGGAGAAAAATCCATTTTTCAATGTAAATAAAGAACGAAGTGAAAACTTACATTTTCAATGTAGATAAAGAAAAGAATAAAAGATTACATTTTTATTTGTAATCAAAGAAAAGAATAAAAGATTACATTTTTATTTGTAATCAAAGAAAAGAATTAAAGATTACATTTTCAATGTAATCATATATTGAAATAAAAGTTTACATTTTTAATGAAATAAAAGATTTCATTAGAAAGATTACATTTTTCAATGTAATCATAGATTGAAATAAAAGTTTACATTTTTAATGAAATAAAAGATTTCATTAGAAAAATTACATTTTTCAATGTAATTAAAGAATGAAGTAAAAGATTACATTTTTCAATATAATAATACATTGAAATAAAAGTTTACAGTTTCTATGTGATAATATATTGAAATAGAAAGTTACATTTTTCAATGTAATAATATATTGAAATAAGAGATTACATTATCCAATGTAATACTATATTGAAATAAAAGATTACAATTTTAATTCTATAGATGAATGATAAAACAAATTACATTTTTATGTAATATATATGAATCATATAAAAGATTCAATGTTGGAAGAAATTGTATTAACATTAAAAATTTCATTTTAATGTAATATATTATTTCATATATAAAAGAAATCAATGTTGAATTGAAAATTGAGTTAAAATCATCGAACGATTTATATTTATATATAAATATAAACTAAAATAAAATGAATCGCACTGCTGTAGTTCGCGTTTTGAAATCGTAACTTCAAACGATTATACAGAAAGATCCGACCGTCGGATTTTCCCAAAATTAGAACTGTTTGGTTCATTTTGGAAAGATCCTTCCAACGATATAAAGTTTGCGAAAATCCAACGGGTAGATTTTGAGAAATGTGTAAACCAAAGTTTGATGAAAACAGCGTTTAATTAAAAATGGCAATTTTTAAATAAATAAAAATAGCGATAAATCGTTATAAAATATTATAAACGATATGGAATGAAAAGAATTGATTTTAATTATATAACGAGAATTATTTGAAAAGTTTGAGTTAACTCTCATTTCAAATAATTATACGACGACTGGGAGTCGAAGATTTGAAGACGGTGATTAAAGTCCGGCGATCTTCACATTGAATGGATGACTACTGATGCCTTTGATTGGAGTTGCTACCTTGAGAGGGTTACAGTGGAAGTTTTCCGGACGTACTTGTTGATTGTCCAGATTAGCGAGCCCCTCTCTTCCGTATTGGACATTTGGGACGAGGAATAAGGTGTCTCTGGTTTCGTTCAGACCTAGAACGGACTTGTAAATGGATGTATGTCTGACATTGGATTTTATTATATGATGATTGATTTCTATTTAATATATATTTGTTGGTGGCAGAGAATTCATTCCCTTGCTTAACACCCTTCTCTAAGACGCACGAGCTTAGAGGATATATATATAGTTATCGATTGCATGGCGTGAATCGTCTGTGTGGCATGCCAAGATGCAAATGATCAAGGCTTATTGTTGAAAAGCAGAGCCTTGTGGTTGATGATCAAAGAACAACTTTATTCTAGCATAGCTTTGTGTATAGCGTTACTTCGCGAGCCTCACACCCCAGTATGAACCAGAAACGGGAGAAGAACCCCAGGGAGAACATGCGTTTCTTTCTAGCTAGAAGTGGTATCTTGGTCTTACAAGCCTAGATATTTTTACTTATGTGGACGATGGAAAGTGAGGTACCTCGGATTTGTGTCCGTAGTGGCTCTATTTTATGCCCCATAAGGCGGGGAGATGTATTGTTCAGGCATTACTAATCCACTAATATTATTTGTGGACCGGCCCTGGCGCTCCTAAGGGCTCACCTGAGTCTGAGTCCTAAGACATGGGCTAGATTATCTCGAATTCGGTAAGGACGATCCCTTGCCTTGGTTCATGATGGAAATCCAACTTCCAATACGACCCATACGGTTTTGATTGTAAACCTATATTGGCGACATAGTATATGGTAGCTATGTCGTCTATGATTGATACATTATGATTGAAATGTTTTTGAAACATATATACACTAACAATATTATCAAATCCGTTTTTATCGTATTAAGCATTTTTGACCATTATAAGGTAAAACTCTATCCTCCGGTTTGCGTTGCATTGTGTGATTGGACTTGAGTCTTATAATGGTTTCATTTTTCTAAAAAGCATTGCATTGTTTAACGATTTACTTTACATATGCACTGGCAATCCAATGGAGTAAACCCGTTCCGCGTTAGTGGCGTGGTCTTATGATTAGCCTTATTATTAAATAGGTTATAGAAGATTTCTCATACCAGTCCCATGACTGACTCGTAGTTTGTTTCACTTTGCAAACTCGGATGCCCTCTTTTCCACACGGGCAGCCTTGTGTACAGGTTTTAGCAGACTCATTCTGGATAGCTATGGAGCTGAAGATGGATCTTATCATTTCTATCATGCTGTTCAGACTTCATTTAGTATATTATGTTTGATTTCCGCTGCAGACATTTTAAGTTGAAAACTGTATTATGTACTAAGTATGATCCCAGTATGCTGTGTAACTTTGATGATACATTATTCCCAGTGTAATTTGATGTTTTTTATCTGCTGTAATTGTATATTTATGTTCTGCTGTTATTGTTTATGTGTTATATTCCAATGATTATCCTTGTTTTCGTACTACTGGAGTTTTGGGGTCATCAAATCATTAGTGCGGGTGGAAGAGGTAACAACAAAGACTCCAGATGGTTTGCCCTTCTACTGAGTGGGGCAATCCTTCTTTATATGGCCGGGCTGAAGATAGCTGTAACAAAGATTGTCCCTGGTCGCCTGGACGAGGGGAACAGTGGCTCCAGCTGAGTTGGGACAGCTATTGGCATAGTGACCCTTCTTGTCACACTTGAAACAGGTGATGGGAGAGATATCGATGGGTTGCCCTGGTGCTGATTATCCTATGCCCTGGGAACTCTGCCAATTCTTCTTTTACATCTGAAAATTGGGCTTTCGCTTCTTCTAGTGGCTGGAGGATCCATCCATCTATGGAGCTTTCACGGCCTGTTTTCCCTTGAGATTAGGAGAATTCTCTAATATAGTGGCATAGCTCATAAGAGCTGTGAATAGCTTTTTGAGGTGATTCATCAAATTCTCGTAGAACTCTGGACGTGCTCCTAAGATAAATTTCTCATTCTTCTTAAGAGGAATGTCGATCAAGCTAGAACCAAACTGAGATTACTCATTAAACTTCATCTCGTACTCGGCAAATGTCATATCTCCCTGCTGGAGATCCATAAACCCTCTATATAACTTGGACTTGCCTGCCTCGGGCATCCACTTCACGATAAAAGATTCCCTAAAAGAAGATTCAAAATTTAACTAAATTTACAAAGGAATAAAAAGAGATAACCTAAAGAAATGAATAGAATCCAATTCAAAATATCACCTGAACTGATCCCAAGTGATATTAGCTTCCACGGCCTGGGTGGTAATAGATCTCCACCAATTTCTAGCTGCATCCTTCAACTGCCAAGCGACAAGCTGATGCTTCTGAGCATCATTTATCTCAAGACCAGTAAAAATCATCTCTAAATTCCCTAACCAATGCTAGGTGCCAAGAATACCCTCTGATCCTATGAACTTAGTACCTCCAAGCTGAATGTATTCCTTACTGAGCTTAGTAAAACGAGTGGTGTAACAACCCGAAAATCTGGGCCAGTTTAAAATTTTTATTTTGGCAATTTTAGCGAATTTTGAATATTTAAAATAGATTATTTTAAATAAAATCGACGTGAAATTTATTTTGAATAGAATTCGATGTATATATTTATATACGTCGTCGTTAGAATATAAATAATTATATATAATTATAAAAGGAATTGAAAATGGCGCGGTAGTTCGATAATTCGATTTCAAACTTCAATTGAATGTACCGGGTGCAAAACAATCCGGATTTTAGCGAAACCAAAAATAATAGGATCTAATTGATAATATCTTTCCAACGAATTCGAATAATCAAGATTTCATAGCGGGAATCAAAAGATATGTCCAGTTGAAAATTCTGAATAGTCGCTATGGAATTCAGGCCCTTAAAAATGGACATTTTGCAAATGACCTCGGATTTCGACGAAACCACTTTTGTTGGGTCCGTGATGTCGAATTATTGCTAGGTTTCAAGTTTCATAATTTTTCGAATCAATATGTGAGCGTGGCAAAGGAAAACGCGTTTGACCAGTTTCAATTGATTTTAATCGACTGGAAATTGGCCATTTTTCTAACGGTCTCAGAATTCGACGAAACTAGTTTTGTTAGGACCGTATCGTCAATACGAAGCTAGAAAATATTTTTTTGGAATTTTTCTAGTTAGTATGTGACCCCGGTAATTTGAAATGTACGTTTAAAATTCAATATAGTGATTTAAATGTAAATTCAAAGGAAACTGATCGTAACGTTCGATTCAGCTTGCGGTACATATCCCATTGTGTTCGGAATGGGGGTGAAACGCTATGGGCGACAGGCGGTGGACCTCGTTTAGAGGTCGTATGTGAAAGTCAACTTTTTAATAATTAAATAATAATAATAAAAAAAATATTTTCCTACCCTTTATTACCCCCCCCCCCCCCGTTCTAAATTATTTCATCTCAGATCGATTATAAAAAAAAAACGAAAAAGGAGAGGACTCCAGTAGATCGATGATGGCGCGCGCCTCCCCCTATCGACGCTCCGCCTCGTCCTCCGAGCCCACTGCCCCTCGCCATCGGCCTCGACGCCCACCCCGCTCGCGAACTCCCTCTCCTCGAATCGCGTGAGCCCAGACGCAGCCACCTCCCAAATCGTAAGACCCCAATCCGAACCCTAGCGCCGCGAGCAAACCCTAGGGCAGCCACCGTGAGCTCCTCCGCTCTGACCACCGTAGACCGCGAGCAGCGCCTCCCCTGAAGCCGCGACCACTTGGAACCGCCGACCTCCGATGCTCGTTTCCCTCTCCCTATCCTCTGTAGACCACTGACTGTAAGTTTTGGTTATTTATTTTCTTTTATCTGTGAATTTTATTTTGTTTAAAAACTGAATTTTATTTTGGTTTAAAAACTGAATTTTATTTTGTTAGCGAAAAAATCAGATTTTTACAATAGTAAAGTTGAGATTTTTGAATAGAAAAAGAAGTGATTTTTATTTCGAAAAAGAATAGGTTTTGTTTTTGAAAATATAAACATACTTTGTTTTAAAATTAAAAATAACATTGGTTTTATAAAATAAAAACTATATTTTTAGAAAGGCAAAACTATATTTTTAGAAAGGCAAAACTATATTTTTAGAAAAGGCGAAATCTATATTTTTGTGAAAGGGAATTTTTGTCTATAAGGCATCGAGATAAAAATATAATTTTTATAACGAAGCATAGTAAAAATTCGATTTTTATTTGAATGTCAAATAAAAATATGATTTTTTATATATTGAACTTCGAAATAAAAATAGGATTTTTATATGTTGAACTTCGAAATAAAAATATGATTTTTTATATATTGAACTTCGAAATAAAAATAGGATTTTTATATGTTGAACTTCGAAATAAAAATATGATTTTTTATATATTGAACTTCGAAATAAAAATAGGATTTTTATATGTTGAACTTCGAAATAAAAATAGGATTTTTATATGTTGAACTTCGAAATAAAAATATGATTTTTTATATATTGAACTTCGAAATAAAAATAGGATTTTTATATGTTGAACTTCGAAAGAAAAATTAGATTTTGATATATTGAATGGCGTAGTAAAAATTCGATTTTTAAATATTGAGTAGCAAAGTAAAAATTCGATTTTTACATGTGTAGAGAATACGGGCGAAGCAAGTGATAAGAGACAAGAACAGTGAAGATTTTCTGCATTGGAAGAGCCGTGGAGCTAGGATAGCTATCAGTGAGAATTTCTCACCTTTCAATTTATTTTTCTAGTTATATATATATATACTAGGATGCAGACGGTGCTTAGTAGCACCCGACACAATCGTCCACAGACCATGGACTTGTTTGTTTGGCTGTGTTGTTAGTTAGATGGTTTGGGTTGATTTGAATTGTTTGGTGAAATGAAATTGATATGATTGAGGTGTGAATGGCGTGGGCCTTCTCCAGACCGGGGATAAGGCTAGGCCTCGTCCCGTTTCTAGTATCGTGCCGTTATGCCGCCGAAATTTTCTAAAATATGTTAGAAAAATAAAAACATCATTTTATTTAAAGAATGAACTGAATAGAAATTCATATGTTGGAATAAAATGTTTTATCGTTAAAAATATAATTTTTAACGTGAATGTGAATAAAAAAATATTCATTTACAAACCAGACGGTTTGTTTATGTACACCTATTTGAAGGACATTGATTGGGTCGATAAATTTTACACATCGCCCAACTGCACAAATAAAATATGCGTTTGATTGTTTGAAACTCCACACGGGTGTTGGGATGAAATTTGAAGTTCACTCATCCTGATTGATTAAATATGTCGATCGATTGATTGACAGGCTGTTATAAGCGTTAGATATCTATATTTGATGCTTATACAGTGTAGTGCACTTTGGTTGATGGTTGATTATTTTTCAATGCTATTATATGTGTGTAATGCATGAAAATCCATATAATTAACTTTATATGGTAATTGATTGGGCCTCATTCTAATTTGAAAATTAAAGAATATTATAAAATAAAAGTTCATGTGTTGACAGTACTCATCCATTGAGATTGGTCATGTGTTGAACGAAATATTTTAGTAATAAAATTTACATCTTTATCAATATAAAATAAAAGTTCATGTGTTGACAGTACTCATCCATTGAGATTGGTCATGTGTTGAACGAAATATTTTAGTAATAAAATTTACATCTTTATCAATATAAAATAAAGGTTCATGTGTTGACAGTACTCATCCATTGAGATTGGTCATGTGTTGAACGAAATATTTTGATAATAACAACTATTTTGAAAATAGAAATTTATGAAGCCGTGTTGGTTAGCTTGACGCCATTTTGACGTGAACGATATTTATATCGATTTTATTCATTTTATAATGGATATCGAAAGTGATTTCAAAATCTGATATTTCGAAATGAAGTGAATTGAAAACGATTTCGAAATGAATTGAATTGAAAACGATTTCGAAATGAATTGAATTGAAAACGATTTCGAAATGAATTGAATTGAAAACGATTTCGAAATGAATTGAATATATAACGATTTCGAAATGAATTGAATTGAAAACGAATTCAAATTGAATTGAAAGCGAATTGAAATGAATTCAAATTGAATTGAAATTTGAATTGAATAGAAATGAATTTTAAAATGAATTTATAAAGAGGAATTCAATTTTGATTTGAATTGAAATGGAAGTTGAAAAGGTTTTTGAAACGAATTCAAAACTATTTATATAATTCGTTTTAAATAGAAATCGACGAAGTATATATTATATATATTATATATATAATATAATGGCCTGAATAGAACGCGCCGCGCCGCGGCAGTTCGTGAATTTCGACCATTTATTTCAAACGGACATTACGGGAGATCCGACCGTCGGATTCTCCTAAAACCGGAACCGTTGGGTTCGTATCGAAAAGAGCTTTCTAACGAATATTAGAAATTTGAAATCTAACGGTTGGATCTGGAATTATGTCCAAATCAAATTTGAAAAAGGTCGCTGTAAGTGCAGTTCGATGGCCGTTGATGGAAATCGACTGTACGGGCCTTGATAAAATTATTAAAAATAGTAATAATTTGTGTAAAATCATAAGAAATGATTTAGAAAGAATTGGGATGAAAAACTCCATATTTGAAAAGATAAAAATAGATTTTTATCGGAATGAACTAGTTTTGAACTAGAATTATAATTCTATTTATTTTTAAATAAATAAATTGAATTCGAAAAGGGTTTTAAAAATAACCAGAATTTCCAATGATTGCATTGGAGTGGATTTGAATCGAAATTGTCTTCGGAATATTTCGATGTTGGATTTCGTGATTATACAACTGTTGTTATGGAAATTTGAAAGATATAGATATATATATCGTTATTTCCAATACGATATTTGTTAGTCGTAGAATTTGATATTGAATATAAGCCGTTATATTTTCTATTCAGAGCCTTGTATTGAATATCAAATGTGATTTGGGTTTGTCGTGAATGGTGTCTTCACTAACACTGTTCTTAAACCCAGTGGAGAAAAGATTAAATCTTTTTATTTAGATTTAATGAAATGTACCAATTAAATAATATTTAATTGGAATCGAATCGATATTGATTTTTGGGTTTATCGTGAACAGTGTTTTAAATAACACTCGTTCTTTAACCCGATAATTAATGAATGTGATTTTGGGTTTATCGTGAACCGTGTCTTAAATGACACTGATTCTTTAACCCAGTCGAAGATTAAAACTAAGTGGAGTTTTAATGAATCTTTAATTAGATTGAAATGATCGAAAATGGAGTATCACCAGTTTTGCTCCAGGCGATAGTTAAATCTTTAATTAGATTTGAACGTGAAATGGTAATTGAATTTACCGATAACACCGTGGTGTTAGATATGAAGTATGACCAGTTTTACTTCATGGGATGAATAGGTTGGGATTGGGAAATTAAAACAAATGATTACTTCGGTAAGGTTCGTTAATCCCGACTAGTTTTGAATTGATATTCAAAAGTAGATTATAGAATAAATTCAAGGAATTTATCTTTGATAAAATTAATGGGAATCTTTCCCTATGAATGTGAAATTTAGAAACTAACTGTCGGTTAGCCAAGCAGAATGGTCTTCTGGATATTGATCTGATGTTGGTTTCGGCCTTCGGGGTTAATATTTGGGGAACTATTCTCTTGATTAATTTGCGGTTAGTGACTGATGAATTGGAATGAGGCGTATGTTGTGTTTGTGTAACACTTTTATAATATATACGCGAGTTATTCGGAAAGACCGGGTTTATCCCATTCTGAATAACTGATACGACGATAAGTCGAAGATGAAGACGATGGTGGAAGACCGGAAGTCTTCACGTCGTTTGAGTGATTACTGATGATCTTGATTGGGCTGTACACCCAAGAAGATGGAAACAGTTGGTGATCGTCCAGACGTACTTGGAGATCGATGGATATGCGGAGTACTAGGTGCCTCCGGTTTCGTTCAGACCCAGAACGGACTTGTAAATGGACTGTGTGTCTGACATTGGATTTTAGTCCGTGTGATTGATCTCTATTAAATATATATCTGTTTGGCGGCGGAGAATTTATTCTCTTGCTTAACGCCCTTCTCTGAGACGTACGAGCTCAGGGGTTATATATTGATGGATATCAAACGCATGGAGTGAATTGCCTGTGTGGCATGCCTAAGTGGCAATTGATCGAGGCTTCTGTTGAAAAGCAAAGTCTTGTGGAGATGATCAAAGCACGGCCTTTGTGGCGTAGCTTTGTGTAACGTTTACTTCGCGAGTTTCACACCCGGTATGAACCAAAAACGGGAGACGGACCTCAGGGAGGGCATGCGTTTCTTTCTAGTTAGAAGTGGCGTCAGTGGTTTTACACGCCCTGACGAGTTTGACTTATGTGGTTGTTGCTGTTGCGAGGCGCCTCGGTTTGATCGGACGATCCGGGTCCGATGGAGTCATTCGTTGGCTCATTTACGCCCCATAGGGCGGGGGAATGCATGTTCAGGGTTTAAGTTTAATCCACATCGGTGGACCGGCCCTGACGATCCAAGGGTCGATGCGCTCTGACCCTGAGGCTCGGGCTAGAGAGTCTCGAAGACGGTGAGGACTATCTTTTGCCTCGGTTCATAGACGGAAATCCAATTTCCAAATACGTGACATGTGCGGTTTTATTTGTAGAGCCTAGTATGGCGACATAGTGGGATGGGGCACTCATGCCGCCTATGATTAATACTTATGATTTGAAGTTGTTTTATACACTATGCACTTATAGTAGTATCAAATGATTTGTTTCAAACGTACTAAGCATGTTTGGCTATTATAAGGGAAAACCCTATCCTCGGCTGCGTTGCATTGTGTGATGGGACCTGGGTCTTATAACAGCTTCATTTTTCTCTATTTTAGCATTGCGCTGTTTGTTTTATGCACTGGTATTCTTGGGAGGAAACCCGTTCCGTGTTATACGGCGTGGTCCCTTGATTTACCTAACTTTAAAAATAAAGATTAACCGTTTTAGTTCTCACACCAGTCACATGACTGACCTGGAGTTTATTGTTTTAACCTAAACTCTGGGTGCCCTTATTTTGATACGGGCAGCTAGTAGTTTTGGTTTTGCAGATTTATATTCACAGGATCCTGGTTTACAGCTGGAACGATATCCGGAAAGCTTTGTATCCGTATATCTCATTCTAGTTGTGTATTGTATTATTTTCCGCTGCTATGTATTTAAATGTAATTTAAATCTCTGATATTTCCATGTAATATTCATTTATACTCTGTATATTCTTGTAATCTGATGCATTGTTGTAATATACAATGAAATGTTCTTCTGTATGTGTTCTGTTGTGGTTTGTTCTCGAACTATCTGACGCTTTCCTTTACGGGGAAGTTACGGGTTTTCACAAGTGGGTTGGACTGGAGCAAGTGCAATAGGGGCATTTCCTCAACCCCTACCTCGAGCAGTTCCTCTAGAGGCCATTTGGAAAACGCAAGATGATATTTTAGAACAAAGGTGAGATAGATTCAGATTTTTAAAGCAATCTAAGCAAAAGGAATTCTAACTAAGGCAAATGATGGATTCCTAACTAGAAGATATGTTTGAAGGAAAGACCAACTTAGGAAAGGATCTAAATGTTTAAACAAATTTCATACCAAAACCTTTTATATTATTTAAATACTTAAAAATCCTTTATAATCCATTTAAGAAAACATTAAAAATCGTTTATAATTCAAAATACACAATCTCAAGAAAAGGATTCTAATGACTGATTATTTTTTCTCATTCTAGGGTATCACTACCCTATCTCTTATGAGTTTTACCCCAGAACATGGCTCTGATACCAACTGTAACGACCCACTATTTTGAACCATTCAAATCGACAATAAACCTCACATGTCAGACTTGAATCATCCAAAACAATAGATTGTTATTATAATTTGGGGTAAAATAAAACCAATTACAGAATCACAAACAGATCATAGATACAGAATAACTCACAGCGGAAAATAAAACTATAGTAGTTCATGAAGCTACTACATAAAATAGTCTCAAAGATGTACATAAGTGACATAGACATAGCAAATACATCAAGTCTCAGACGAATAAGTGATGTATTAGTATGTACCAACGCCAATCAAAATAACTGAAGGAAATAACAGATAACAGCTATAGCTCCAAAAGGTCTCTAGCTCCGAAATAAGACTCTAATGTTGTGCTACTCAGACTGACCCGAGCAAAATGCAAAGACAAAACACTCAGATCAGAACTAACATTCTCAAAACAGAAATTTAACTCAATTGAAATATTCAACTGAAATGCATAAATACTTAGAAGATGTTTGGAATTTTCATCCTCTAAGGATCCGATGAACTATATCACATAATACACTACACTATTATAATAATGTCTACGGGAAATATATTATTGAAAATAGCGTAAGCAGGATTACCATTATTACCCTTACACCATTATAAACGTTGTAGTCTATACAGTATTGTAAACTCCACCAAACCGGTGGGCTATCAGGGAGCACTCCATAGGTACAACGCAAAACAAATTCATAATAGGTGCGATCAATGTAATATGACAAGGCACTCGAGGAAATACCAGGGTAGGATCTACCAATTGCACTCCCGGACCGGTGGTGACGCATAGCAGCTACTACCGCCCACCTCGAACGCACTCCCATAATCAAGGGTGGATCCACCAATCAAATCACTAAGTAATAGATATGGTTTGAAGAAGCGTGTTCGATAAAGGGTGCAGCCCCATTAATCTCGGTATAACTCTTGTTTCAGTCATTTTAATTATGACTCGAAAGTCAAGACTATCCATCATCATTCTCTTACTTCATTCCAGCATCGTTCGTCAAATCCATCCTACTTCGTTCTTGATTCACCACCATGTACACAGTTGTTAAAGTGGTATCGGTATTGATAGAGACCGTGTTAGTACTGATTCTGGTCTGTTTAACAACCAATCGCTTATTTCACACTGTGGTTATTTTTATAAATCAAATTGAATATTAAAATCACAGGTTATCATTAAAAATCAACTTCAAATATTAACTATAATGTATTTGAAGTCATTTTAGCCCTAAAATGTCTCTTTGCACATACAAAGATATACTTAATCGTTTAAGTACTAAAGATAAAATGACTTCGTGGGGTTATGATGTGAATCCTAACTGTGTATTATGCTCAGAAAGCTTGGAGAACAGAGATCACCTGTATTTTCAGTGTCCATATACGTCCTATTTATGGATCCGATGCAGAATCAATCTGGGTGTTCCGCCTACGACTGCTGACCCATTGACGATGGAGAGCGAACTCCAACTCCTCAAATCTACGTTTCGGCTCAGAGGCCTTATTCAAGACGTCGCCTTTTGCAGTTTAGTTACCACTATGTATCATATCTGGAAGGAAAGGAATGAAAGAATTCATTCAAATCAGCGACGAGATAAGTTTCGAAGATGGGATTTATTGAATCTGGATATAAATTACTTACTCAGAAAGTCTAAGAGGGGCATCCAGAAGCAAGAAGACATGAGGATCCTGGAGAAGTGGGGTATCGAACTCAAAGATGGAGGCTAATTCTCCTTTTTCCTGGACGATAGATAATGGCGGCTAATTATTAGGTTTTCTAATTTCCAATTTGGGAAAGTGTAGTTGAACTGAAGCCTGGTTACCTGCTATGGGGTTTTTGCTTGATGACGTGTCCGGTCTTGGGGAGCACGTGGACCCTTGCGGTTTTGTTTATTCATTGGACCGAGAAGTTTTGTTGTGGATCCTTTGATCTTTGTTTTTTGGGTTGGCCTATAGTTTGTTTTATGTTTGGCCTTTGTAATTTGGATTTTGTACATTTTTATTGATTCGCTGTCAATAAAATGCCGCACTCTTTTTTCCTATCTAGTGCTTACTCCGAGTACTAGATAAGGTTTTTAAAGAGGCGGTTTACCCATTTTCAAAAAAAAAAAAATTGTTAAGTTTGTATAAGTCGAAATCATTTCAAAATTTGATTTTTACATCAAAATAATTCATTTATGAAGTATAACTTTATTATAAAAATTTAATCTTTAAAATAAAATAAAAACTTAAAACAACTTCTTTTTGAAACTTTATGCTACTAAAACTTTAAAATCAATTTATTTCAAAACATTTCGAAATCAACCACGGTGTTCGTATATAGTTTTCTACCTAGGGTCAAGTGATCAATTCAATCCTAGATGATTCAATATTTATGGGTATGTATCATTTCAACCCATGGTAATTTTTTAAACTAAGGGAACTTGCAGTGTGAGAGTAACATAAATAAACATGGAAACAACATCACATAACATACATACCATCACATTACAATCACATTTCACTTGTGCATAAATTTTGTGTCATATAAATGTCGTGACATAACGTGTCATATGTGAGCAACCCATATATCAATAATGTGAATTTCTACAAACAAGTCCTATGCATTTCAATCAACATTTCAATAAAGTTAAATTTACGGTCATGAATAATGTAAGTCAAGTGTGAGATAAACTCACCTTTCGTGGTACGGAAAATGATAACGGTACGGACGAAACAAGAGATGACGACGAAATCCGAGCGCACTCGAAACCGAATCAAAACAACTATGAGCGGACCAAGTCTGTTCACGCAAATAATAAGCATACAAAAATTAATTAACTAATATTT
The DNA here is from genome assembly GCA_030737875.1 of Allium sativum. Lineage (NCBI taxonomy): Eukaryota > Viridiplantae > Streptophyta > Magnoliopsida > Asparagales > Amaryllidaceae > Allium > Allium sativum. Next base: position 200,025,664 of record CM060918.1, on the reverse strand, counting down.
TTTCTTTTTTCCTTTTCTGCAAAAGAAACGTTAGGAACTGATTTAAAGCACGCATGGACAATGTTCAGTAAAGCATAAATTAGAAACTAAGGACTGGGGCAAAATGAACCACTAACGTCTGCTTTTTCTTTCTTTTTAGCAACAAAACAAAACAAATGTTCCTTTTTGGGTTTTTTTTTTGGGACAAAGCGCTTGCAAAACTCGCATGAAGTTAAAAAATGCAAATGCATGCTAACAGGGACAAATGCATGGGACATATGTAGTGCTAAAGGAAGCACCAAAAGTTTTATATGTTTGTAATATATAACATGGGCTCAAAACGCATGACACAGGAAAAGAAAACTAAAACAACGCATGGAAAATGGAAAGGAATTTAAACTAACGCATGGTACATGCATTTGTTTCTAATGCATGCTACATGGTACAGGGAGAAGTGGAGCATCATGTTATATACATTCAAACCAACACATGCTATTTTACTTTTTTTTAGCAACAAAACAAATAAAATATATATTTTTTGTTTTGTAAAGCAACAAACAAAACATTTAATTTTTTTATTTAACAAAATACTTGTCCAAACTAAAGCATGCAACATATGCATGTCAAAGGCAAAGTTAAAATGGCTCCAAATGCATGGTACAACAAAGTTCAAATGCATGGTGTGTGAACGGTTCTTTTTTTTTTTTTAAGGGAGCAACGCATGACATGCATGAAGTTTAAAAATGCAAATGCATGCTAAAAAGGGACAATGCATGGAAATAGCAGAATGGACATATGTTTAAAACATGTTCAAAACGCATGCCTTTTGTTCCAATTTCCATGTGGCATGTAGCATGCGTTTGGAACTAACATATAATTTTTTTCTGTCAACAATAAGATAGCTACAAGACAAAATAAAAGTATGCTCCATGCGTTTTGAGTGTTCCAAATGCGTGTTCCTCAAGTTGTAACGCAAGGAACAAAATTAAAATGGTTAAGGTACTAGAATGGGACAACATTCCATGCTACAAGGAGTTTTAAACTTAACGCATGTCCTGTTTTTTTTTTTTTTTTTTTTTTTTGATATAGTTTTCATTTTATTTCTATCTTATAACTGAAATTCGTAAGTGCTAGATAGGCCATCAAGTTGTAAGCAAACTCCTAGTTCAGGGTACGTTGTTCTTAAAAATTTGTTTCCAAAGCTTTAAAATATAGAACCATGCAGTAAACAGTATTCATTCAACCTTTATACATATAAAACGAAGGCATTAGAGAAAATCTCTCACCCGGTAGAAACTACGCAAACGAGCTACACGGCAAGGCACATAATTAAGCAACGAGGTCCACCACGGCAAACTTGGGTTGCTGGCTAGTTGGAACTGGCGGATAGGATGGTAGATGCAGCAAAGAGGACGAGAGGTGCTCGCTTGAAGTTGGGGAGTTTGAAAAATGGGCGAGAGGGAGAAGTGTAGCAGGGAGTTTTAAATGTTTATGTTTATCACTTTATTTTTTAAATGGAGGAGCTCATCGGATCTGAAGGTGTAAAGAAAATGGGGAAGACAAAATGAGGCAGAAAATGAAAAAGAAAGGGAGGCGTGTTGGTTAAAAAGGGAAAGAAGTGCAGCAAGGCACGTGACGCTATAGATATATTTTTCTTTCCTTGTAACCGTTGAGGAAAATGCAGAATGCGTGAGTTTCATTTCTTGGGCATGAAGAAAGGACACCAATATAGAATGAAAACATAAACAATTAAACACATGAACGTTTGGGATATGGTATCCAACCGGAAATTTCTTTTCGATGTTTAACGAACGGTGCTGCAATTTAGATTTAAACCTGTTGCACGCCAATGGAAAAATATTACGAAATCGACGCTTACGCGCTACGCACCGAAAACTTGCAATTTCTTTCCGAATGACGTAAAATTTGATTTAAACAAATCGAACAACATAAACCATCGAATTATAACGCGTAGAAAAATAAATAAAACGGCATAAACAAAACAAATTTTAAGTTTCTGTTTTTTTATTAAGGTAATTAGTTTAATTTCAATGCAAAAATTTACGAGTCGTTACATAGTTGGCCTTGAGGAGTGATTTTTAATAAGCAAATCATTATTTTGCTCAGCAATTAACAAATTTCAATGAGTTCAGAATATTTTACAAAATGACGCTCTCAATATTGCTGCTGCAGGAGTATATTCAAGCCCTGAAATGTTGAGAAGGCCTTTTCTAACATTTGTGCATCATCTACCTTTTCTCTACATAACTTTAGTTTAGAAGTAACTTTAAACATAGTGGAATTGTATTCCCTTACAATTTTAAAGTCTTTAAACCTCCGGTTCAACCACTTTTACCTTGTATTTGGAAGTATGATCGTCTTCTAGTAGTTATAATGCTCCTTAAGGGAGTTCCATAAGTGAAGAGGAACTTTTTCAGTCAAATATTTCATTTTGAGCGTCATGGATGTGACGTCTTAAAAATATTAGAGTCTTTGTTTTGTCCTGCTGGGACATATTATTACCATTTATAATGGCATTTTCTAAGCATTGAGATTGCAAATGGATCTCGGCGCCCCGTATCCATGACAAATGGCTGTCTAAAGACATGTCTGAAGCCTTGAATTCAAGTTTAATAATGTTTGTCATTTTGTGAATTACCCATAAAACAAATCGTATGGAGTAAACTGTATGATTAAAAAAATGATTACAAATCTATGTGCTATGTCAATTTCCATCTTAAAACATTTAAATTGTTTGATAGAAACGCAAGTGGTGAGCCAAATAATTCACATGTAAAAAATATTGAGAATAATACAATTGAACAAATTACCAAAACAAAGCACATGGCAACGCATAGAAAATAAATTTCACATGTTTTAAACTAGCAGGCAAACAACAAAAGAAAAAGAAAAATTCTGAAATGGTAATAGGACTATTACATAACGTTTTAAATTTGTACATGCATATAACTTAATAGATGACGTATAACGTATATAAGCCGTGGACTAGAAGCCATTATAGATAATTGAAGGTATACTTCATACATTGAAAATTTGCAGTGTTTTTATCAATGCACCAGATTCAATGCCACATATAACGCATGACAACAAGAGCTAGAAGGCTAACATAATAAAAATAAAATAAGCCCCATCAAAAACTGAGCATAGTACATATACATTCAAGAAGGGGAGCACATCCAATATATAAATTACTAGTACGAAGCCCGTGCGCTGCACGGGTCCATAGATTATTATTGTTTATAGTTGATGTACCGATGTGGGAAAGAGAACTTATTTCGTTCTGTTATACATTACAATTGATTGAAGTTCACCTTGTACTGTTAATATTTTATTCAAGATATGTTGAATTTTGCAATGGTTCTAATATATTTTATAATATTTGATATGGTGGAAAATAACCATTATATGAAATAGGTAAATGTCTATGAGGTGATTTGTCATAGCAGAAATTAGAGTGGCTAACCCAAAGACATGCTGTAAGGTTTTATTAGTATACGAATAGAAAAGGATTCTTTTTCTATACATTTTAACTGTTATAGAGAGCAATAACAAAGTTGTTGCTAAAATGTCGGTATAAGGGTAGAAGTAAAATACAAAATATATGTTATACTGAAACGAATACATCTACAGTAAAAAAATATGTTATATTGAAACGAATACATCTACAGACAATATCATATATTTATATCATAATACATATTCATAGAAACAAAAATTACAGACGTAACCACGATTATGCATGTTGCCTCTACCAGTTATGTTATGGTGTGACCACGTAATATGCTTGGAACATGTGCAATCTTTTATGTCCTATTATGCATATGCTGAGTTTCGATGAATGGATTGGTAGGTAGCGTGCATGATCGATGTTCACCACTTTTGTTGCTCGAAGTAGTAGAAGATGTGGGGGTTGACATCTTCTCTAGCCTTTTCTTTTGTCTATGGTTGCGCTGCGCTACAGAACGATTTGACAGTATGTTGAGTGGATTATTCATTGAGGTCCTAACAATAATGAAGCATTAGGTGACAATTATTGCCAGTTTTTTTTTAGCAACAATCAAAAAAATAGAAAATTATAGTACATATCAATGATCGATGTTGGCTGGACTTCAGACAAATATGCCGGCTTTGTGCATTAGTTTGCCGTAATGTGAAAGTGTGAATCATTAAGTTGTTGTTGCAACTGGTCAGTTGAATAATCACCACTATAAAAAAAAACTGAATTCCATACGCCAATTTGGCATAAGGACGGCGTAGGGAATCGAATTTCCCTATGCCAAAAAGGAAGTTGGAAAATAGCTCGTCGCAAATATTTCCCTACGAGTTCCTACGCCAAGTTCCCTACGCCAGCATGCCTACGCCATGGTTATCATAGCGGTAAGTCGAGGTGAGTCGATAGAGGTCCAATTAGTCGACTAGTGGACTAGTCGTAGACCAGTCGTAGACTAGTCGATAAATACAAAGCTTATAGTTCACATCATAATTTGACACTAAATTAGTCTCCATTCAGATTTAATTTTACTTCTGCGGGTAAACTTCTACAGGTATCACTTCAGAATATTCAGAATACTTCTACAGTCTTGATCTGAGTTTGAACCCTAAATTAATCTCGATTTGAGTTCGAACCCTAAATCGAACCCAAATTAGTCTCGATTTAAGTTCGAACCCTAAATCGAGCCCTCAGATCGACATCGAGACTTCGAACACTAAATTTTAGGGTTTCAAATCGACATCGAGACTTTGATATAGGGTTCCGATTTCTAGGGTTTCAGTTCCAGTTGACGTTTGGCAAGTCGACGTTTCATGTCGAGGCTTCCATCTCGACTAGCCGACTAGTCGACGACTAGATGCGACTAGTCGAGCGCCATAATAACAGTGGCCTACGCGTTCCCTACGCCAAGCTCCCTACGTCATCTCTACACCTACATGGCTACGCGTTCCCTACGCCAACATGCTTACGCGTTCCATACGCCAAGCTTCCTACACCGTATTCCTTACGCACTTCCTACGCCTGTTTTCCTACGCGCTCCCTACGCCAAATTCCATATGCCTTCCCTACGCCGCCGTACACCAAAAATTAATACGGTTCTTTTATATTTATCTTCATGTACCACACATATCATAATAAAACCAAACCCATGCAAAATCATAACAATATATTTCAATAAAAACATTGATGTATAATGAATATCATAGCCAAATTACCATAAACTTGCTACACATGTATTTACAACAAATCATGTCCAACAAAAAATAAAATAAAGTTGCCACATAACTCAAACATAGTCATTTCATTTAATTCAAATATCATATAATGTTACCTTATACAAAAAGAACATCAAACCCACGGCCAAAATAAGAATAACTTATAGTATGTCATATCTCTGATTCTTGCTCCTACCTTAACCAACGTAAAAACTGTTGTACAAAACTCAATTGTTCCTGCATGGAACCTAAATCCCCTTGTAGTTTTTTAATCATGACATTCATTTCTTGATTATTACCCTTAGCTCTTCTACTTCCTTCACAAGTTTTTCTCCGTCATTTGAAACTCCAAACCTAGCGGTGTATGCATTATCTTTATATATCTACACATAATTTTTTTTAATTCAATTAGCACAACGAATAAATTTTGTAACACAATTAGCATAATACAATTAGTAAAACGAGCCTTCCGGCTCAGTTTAACCGAGCCAATAGTTTTACTGAGCCTTAAGGCTCAGTTTTAACTGCACCAAAAGGCTCCGTTCAATGAACCTTAAGACTCAGTGAAACTGAGCCGCACGGCTCAAACGGATCGGTGAAACATGTTTTGTCCTTCTAAAAATTATGCTATATATATAACAAAAAATACAATGAACTGTACCCCAATTCGAGTGTAATCAGCAATAGCAACAAAGTAAATACTAATAGTAAGCCTCCATGTATTAACGACATCAGTTTCATCTTTATGATTGTTTATATTCATGTGCTGAAAGCTTGTAATATACACACAGCAATACGTTAAACCAAGAAGGCAAAAAACTAACAAACTACAACTTAAGTTCGTGCTAACAGCGGATGTCCTTTGTATCTAAAGATAGTCTCCACCTCTCTTAACTCAGCCATCTCACCTCCAGAATCACCCATTGGATTAGGTTCACTGAAAAAAGGACTGTTGCAGCGCCTTCAACTCCATGCAGTGATATATGTGTAAAAATTATATAATACTCTTCATGTTGTGGTGCACATTGTTTGTTAATGTATATTGAGCTTGAGTCCAAATTTGTGGCTTTATATCTCTTATGTTTTATGTCTGAATTGTATGAAACTTTTTCTGGTTGATAGATTCGTTGTTCTAGTTTGTGCATATTAATTATCAGACCAATCCGAGGTTATTGGTTGTTCAAATCTTGCCTAAAAGTTTTAATTAGAGAAGAATTCAGGCATGGGAAAAATACCAAGCCCAAGTCGACCCAAGCACATAAAGGTCGACAGGGGCGTTGACTCGAGTGATATTACGGGTCGAGCCTTATGATTTGTAGTGCACAAGCCATTATGCCTGCATTTATTGATTTCTGAGATTATTTCCTACATATATCTAAGTATATTTGCTGGCTTAAATTAGATGAACTTTGAATTAAATTAAGGGAATTTTTTTTGGCTTAATCGTGTAATAGATAAGCCAATATTATCACTAATGTGCACACCATATTGGTCATTTTTTTATTTGATTTTCATTACATATTCGTGATTTATTTCATGAGATTTTCGACACTATTCACATTCCATAAAATGGTTTTAATAAAGAATTTTCATATATATATATATATATATATATCGCTCTGAGACAAAGAATTTTTGATGTTTTGGTTTGATAAAATAAATCGTCTCAAGGCTATATTATGTACGATATTTTTCAATATATAAAGATTATCTAAGGAACAAATCAAACGATTTCAGAATCATCATTTCATAAAACCATTTTTCTCAGATATAAGTATTTTCTAAGGGATTTTCACTTAAAGGGCTTATTTGTTCAGGATAATAAGTTTTAAGGAAAGCATTTCTCAAAAATTAGTTTTAAGGACAATTCTGCACGAAAATGATAAAAGCGGTTATCTTTTTACATTATAACTTAAAATGATAACCTCTTTTATCTTTTTCCTGTATAACTTAAAAAGATAACCGCTTTTATCTTTTTCATGCAGAATTATCCTTAAAACTAATTTTTCAGAAGTGTTGTCCTTAAAACTTATTACCCTGAACAAATAAGCCCTTTAACCTAATTTCCACTATTTTCTATATATAAAATCACACGATTTTGCACCTTTGAAAAGGAAAGATTGTGATTTAAATGATGTAGTATGCCATGTGGTATGAAACACACTAGTTTATTCTATCGTTAATTACAGACTTGTCTGATCGAGGATATTATTTCTGAGATTTTATTTAGCTATGTTAATGTGAAATTAGCTAATGAGTAGTAAACTAACAGTGAGAACGAACGATCACCATTGTCTGTGTTACTATTTGGGAGTTTGTGACATATTATAAGACATTACCAGTACTAGACCTTCGAGTCAACTGAGACATTTCGACCTTCAGGGGATGTGAGACATTTATGACTATCGAGTCAACTGAGATATTTATGACTTTCGGGTCATTTGAGGAGGATATTATATACCGATATACTTGTTATAACCTCAATTACACGATTTAGATGATAACAACTGTAGATAAATAAACAATATATATATATGGAAAGGCCGAAAGATTTTTAGAGTGCTCGATAACACTTTTTTATTATATTTAAATAATAAAAACAATAGGACCAAGTGATACATATTGCATGTATTAACTACGGTAAAAGAATCTCTCCACGTAGGGAGTCTCGTATAGACCGAAGTCTAGCAAACTTACATGATACACATTACATTACAACTAGGCAATAACCACAACATGTTACAAGCTACACATAATATATAATTGCATTACATAGGGATATCACTTGAGCTCAAGGAATACTTGTAACACCCCTAAGTCCCACATTGTGGAAGCCTGTGTGAAGTGGATACTTATATAGTAGAGCCCATCTCTTACTAACGCCGAGGCCTTTTGAGGAACAAAACCCCACACCTATATGGTGGCTAAGTTGGGGACAATATCTTGCATGAACGGAGGTATGGGTTGTTACAGTGGTATCAGAGCCAATACCCAGCCGGAATTGTGGCTCATGTGTGGACCACAGCGCCTGGGTGAGGTGTTTGTGAGCCAACGAGGACGTTGGGCTCTGTAGGAGGGGAGAATGTAACATCCCTAAGTCCCACATTGTGGAAGCCTGTGTGAAGTGGATACTTATATAGTAGAGCCCATCTCTTACTAAGCCGAGGCCTTTTGAGGAACAAAACCCCACACCTATATGGTGGCTAAGTTGGGGACAATATCTTGCATGAACGGAGGTATGGGTTGTTACAATACTCAACTTAAAAACTCCTAAGTTGCTCATTGCTAAGATGTTGACCTCTATGTCTACTTCTAGTGAGAGGAGTATTCAGCTCTTGGAGCAGTAGTGAACCTCCCAGTTCAGCCATAATATTGAAGGGAGAAGGCTTGTATGCCGCAGAGAGTAGAAAGTGTGCATAAGGAAAATCCTGTTTAGGCTTACTTCTTTTCTTAGCTGAGGAGGACGTGGTAGCTTCATGGTCACTGGAACTAGCAGTAACATTACTTTTGCTTGAAGATTTTACATTTAGGAGTTTGAGATAGGGGCTTGCATTGTTTAGAAAACCTAGCTTGAAGTTGAAGTTACTAACTTGTGAGGTAGGAATAGCCTGAGGTGGAGTATCAATGTTAAGGCCACCTTTGTCATTCCCACCAGTGAGCATAGCATTCTATAAATCCCCCACATCGTTAAGGAGTATCTGCATGAAATCATCTTTGTACATGCCTTTCTCTTCATCTGTGTTGCTTGTCACTGAGTGCCTAGTTTCACTTTTATCACTCAATGTTTGAACCTTGTTGTCATTTCCCTAAGTCTCCATTACTTGTTTTTCTTTACTTTTTTAACCAAGGCTAGCTTTTCTTATCACATCAGTGTTAACACTGGCACTTGGATTAGCCGGTTGCAGATCAGAACTGACAGAGCAAGGGATGACAGGCACAACCTTCTTTTGTACATCATCTCTCTATCCTCAAGTTAATTTGAAACATCCTTATTTTTGCTATCATCACATAACTTATTAAGAGCATCAAAACTATTGACAATAACAACTTCAGATTTACTAACATCTCCATACCACCTATGTTTTTTGGCTTATCAGAATTCATAGCATCATCCAACTGTTTCTCTTTACCAGAGTTTATAACAGACATTATTCTAACCTTTTTGCTACTTGTTAGACCAAAATCTGGGCCTAACACCCAATTGCAGATCACAGAATGCAGAAAATAGTAAATAAAGAGGAGACACACGAAGTTTTTATAGTGGTACGGCTCAAACCAAGCTTACGTCCACTTTATCTCTTCTTAAATCCTAAGAAGTTACAAGTACAATTCTATCGGTTTATACACGAAATCCTCGTGTTTACAATGAAAAGAGGTAAGAAATCATAAGATTATACACGAAATCCTCGTGTTATAATGTGGAGTTTGGCTCCTTTGCTGCTGAAATTGCTTTTTAGAGAGCAATGGTGGAAGCTGTGAGGAGTTAGAGCCAAAAGGTCTTTGAAAATGCCTTCAAATGGTGTACTTATAGCTGTAGGAGAGCTTCTGGGAAGACTGGTTCGTGATGGGGTACGTGGCATCCGATCCAGGAAAATAGGAGTGTGAATAACCTTGAGAATAGGTCAAGATCTACGCGTGTATTAGCAGATTCGGTGGTCGGTTCGTGGTCATAGGGTCGGGTCGTGATGAGGTCTCCACGAACCGAAGTCTGGTCGTGAGCTGGAGTGGAAAGCTGGTGCCCACGGTCGGTTCGTGATCAGGAGGTGTACCACGAGCCGAGGGAGGCGATCCGATGAGGGGCGATCCGAGGGGGCATGAGCCATACTCCGATCGTGTGACGCTTCGTTGCTTTATCCAGGAAATTGCCAGATTACACCAGTTTACAGAAACGAGCATAACTTTCAAACCGTAAGTCCGATTGAGCCAAACCAAAGCTCAAACTGAAGCTAATTCAGAGATCTACAAGATTTATTGAGCTTAACTTTGTAGTTGTTGTTTTCGGGCCCAAAAGAGGTCGTCTGATAGGAGTTTCGGGCCTTTCCTTGTTCGTGGTGCGACTTTGACCAAATCTCTGCCTGTCTTCTGACGATGTTCTCCATATCCGAGCGCGATGCTATCCAGATATTCAGTGTGACAGCTTTTACCAAAAAGTGTGTCAACAAGTTTTCACCCCAGAACATATCTTGCTGGTTGAAGGAAGATGTGTTCTGGATAGTCCAGGAAATCTATAAGCCATAGAAATTCGATAATGCCATGACCTTGTCGGGTCTGCCCGCTACAGATATAATCCATACCTGTAAAGAGATAAAGGAAAAACAAACGTGCCAAATCCTGGCAATATTGTTCAAATTTTCTGAGCATAAACCATGCTTTGGCGCCTAATGAGCATAAACCATACTCAAGGGACGTTTGAGTCATCCTGCCAAATCCTGGCAAGGGCCAACATTTATAGGCATAATCCATACCCAGAAGTCCAAATAAAGTATAATCCATACCCGATTTCTTTTGTCACATCCTGACAAGACCGTTTGCAGGGCATATTCCATACCCTGGAGTTCAAACCGAGTATAATCCATACCCGATTTCTTTTGTCACATCTTGACAAGACCATTTGTCGTTCCTAAGTATAATCCATACTTAAGATTCCAAAGTGAGTATAAACCATACTCAGACCTGAAGTAGAGCTACGCTTGCCACAGCCTGACAAGATAGTCCGTCCCTAGGCATAATCCATACCAAGAGTTCCGTAATAAGTATAACCCATACATTAACTGAAGTTGAGGATCCTGCCACATCCTGACAAGATACTTAAATTCTCCAAACATAATCCATGCTTGGAAAGTCCTTATTCAATTCAAAATGAAAAACCAAAGCAAATCCTGATTGGTTTGACACCGAGTCCAAAGCACACTTTGGGTATACATCCTAACCCCATATGTGTGTACTCCGATTCAACCAATCGGAAAACCTAATGAAAGAAAAAACAAATCTTAAAGCCTAAGAAATGCAGAAAATGAAAGTTGATCTCATCCGGATCAGTTTATGATGAGCCCACGAGAGCTCGATCCATGGTCATTCCCTCTTCGGGGAGCAAGAGGTGGAAGCGCAGGTGCTGTTGATGGTTTCACATACTCGGGCAGCTCTCCACGTCCAACCCGTTCCTCAATCAAATCACGAAGATGTCTGCACTCATTCGTGTCATGTCCGTCCATATTGTGGAATATGAAGTGCTTTCCAGAATCGCATTCTCTTTGCAATGGCTCCCTCCTGGGAGGCTTTGGGTAGGAGACAACACCGTTTGTGTCCATGTAGATGTCAGAAAGTGAAGCAATGAGCTCAGTATACTTTTCATATCTGGGTCCTCTCCAGGACTGAGTGTTGCGGTCATTCTTGACGGTGGCTTTTCCTTTGCCATTTTCAGAATCAGACGGTTCTCCGTCTTTGAGCATGTTGACGTCGAGAATGCGTTTTTCAGAAGTTGCATCTTCTTCCCGCAGAAATCTGTCTGCTTCAAGGAAGAATTCTCCAAGGTTTCGCGGTGGGTCTCGGTACAAAGATTTCTTGAATTCCATGTTATCCAGAATGCTGGATACCGCTGCCACCAGTACCATCGATTGTTCAGGGCGATCAACTGATGCTGCTATAACGTTGAATCTTTCCAGGAATGAACGCAGAGTTTCTCTGGGCCTCTGCTTGATTGTAGTGAGTGACATGACGTTCTTGGGTCGAGCGATGTGGACCCGAAACTGTTCAAGAAAGCGAGCAACCAACATATTCCAGCTGTTGATCGATTCCGTCTCTAGCTGTCGAATCCACATGGCTGCTATATCAGTTAGAAAGAGGGGAAAACATTTAGCCTTGATGTTTTCTGACGCTGATTGAACTTCCATATGTTGTTTGTAGCGCATCAGGTGCACGGTAGGATCCGTCATGTCGTTGTATGGCTCCAGTTGTGGGAGTTTGAAATCCAGGGGATTGCGGGAATTCCTGAGTGAATGGGTTGTGATTGACGTCATCCACGTCATTCTGATAGGTGCGGCCTCTCGAGAGGCGTTGAATCTGATCAGTGAGTTGATTGCCTTTAAAAAGCTGTTCCAAACTACCAAAATCAGAGCTGGTGCCCCCAGCATTGAATGCAGGAGAGGGTGGAAGCTGTTAGTGAGTTGTTGCCTGGGGATCGCGGCTCATGGATCGCGGATCGAGGGTGGCGACCCGACCGGGTTCGAGGGGGTCGGTTCGTGAGGCAGGCTTGTGAAGGCCAGATCGTGGTTCGTGGGGAGCGAACTGAGGAGGGGCGATCCGACCCGGTGCTAGTGGCCTGTCACGAGCCGATCCCTGCTGCAGTTGAGTGAGAGTTTGTGCTCTGGTATCCATTCGATCTAGAGCTGAAGTCGGTAGTTGTGCATTTCCAATAACGAGAGGGTTGCCCCCGAGTCCATGTGATGCCCGAGCTGCTCCTGTGGCTCCATTTCCAATGACTTGAGCGTTGCTCGGCCTTCCATCCATCCGAGCGAAGAATTCGTTGATCATTTCCTATTGTTTATGGAGGAGATCATCTTACCGTGCCATCTGATCTCTCAGTTCAGTGAGAACTCCGTCCAACTCGTCTCTGGTCAAGTATGCAGAAGGATCTCCATGAGAGGAAGATTCCTGGCTTGCATCGTCCCTCGTGTCTTCAGCGTCAGCATCATCAGCATGAGCGGAAGTTCCAGTCTTCTTTCTTTTGATTGTCATTTATCCAATAGCCAAAAAATTCAAGAAGAAGTTGAAGTTGTCGTGTGCCCCCTTCCTGGCTTGCCAAAATGTTAGACCAAAATCTGGGCCTAACACCCAAATGCATATCACAGATCACAAAATGCAGAAAAAAGTAAATAAAGAGGAGACACACGAAGTTTGTATAGTGGTTCGGCTCGAACCAAGCCTACGTCCACTTTATCCCTTCTTAAATCCTAAGAAGTTACAAGTACAAGTCTCTTGGTTTATACACGAAATCCTCGCGTTTACAATGAAAAAAGGTAAGAAATCATAAGATTATACACAAAATCCTCGTGTTATAATGTGGAATTTGGCTCCTTTGCTGCTGAAATTGCTTTGTAGAGAGCAATGCTGGAAGCTATGAGGAGTTAGAGCCAAAAGGTCCTTGAAAATGCCTTCAAATGGTGTATTTATAGCTGTAGGAGAGCTTCTGGGAAGACTGGTTCGTGATGCGGTACGTGGCATCCGATCTGGGAAAATAGGAGTGTGAATAGCCTTGAGAATAGGTCAAGATCTACACGTGTATTAGCAGATTCGGTGGTCGGTTCGTGGTCATGGGGTCGGGTCGTGATGAGGTCTCCACGAACCGAAGTTTGGTCGTGAGCTGGAGTGGAAAGCTGGTGTCCACGGTCGGGTCGTGATCAGGAGGTGGACCATGAGCCGAGAGAGGCGATCCGAGGGTCCATGAGCCATACTCCGATCGTGCGACACTTCGTTGCTTTATCCATGAAATTGCCAGATTACACCAGTTTACGGAAACGGGCATAACTTTCAAACCGTAAGTCCGATTGAGCCTAACCAAAGCTCAAACTGAAGCTAATTCAGAGATCTACAAGATTTATTGAGCTCAACTTTGTAATTGATGTTTTCGGGCCCAAAAGAGGTCGTTTGATAGGAGTTTCGAGCCTTTCCTTGTTCGTGATGCGACTTTGACCAAATCGTTGCCTGTCTTCTGACGATGTTCTCCATATCCGAGCGCGATGCTATCCAGATATTCAGTGTGACAGCTTTTACCAAAAAATGTGTCAACACTACTTCTTGAAATTTTCTTCCATGATTGTTTCCTTATAAGAGCAGGAAAGGCAACAAATTTGGCAATAATATTTTGTTACATAACTGCACCACTATTCACTTTGTCATTTTCCTTACCATCTCTACTTGGTACTTTCTCAACTATATTTTCTTTCCTATCTCTAGGACACTTATCTAGCATATGTCCAAAGACCTTGCATGTAGAACATAGGTCAGGTTTCCATTGGTATGTTGCTTTCACCTAATGCTTAGTACCATGATCTAAAAGAACCGGGAAGGAGTCGGGAAAGTCACTTTCTGGTGAGACCTCTACCACGCACTTCGCAAACTCAAGCCTCTCTATACTCTCTTTGGAAGTGTCCATACACAAAAACTTGCCAACCCGAGAGGCTAACCAATAGATGCCAAGTTTAGACCATGCAACCATATGTAAATTCAACATTTAAATCCACACAGGGACTTGTCTTATTTCATAGCCTGAGTTACCCATGATCGTGTGTATGTGTGTGTGTGTGTGTGTGTATATATATATATATATATCCTTATATAGGTATTATAGATTGTGAACAAAAAAATCAACATGAAGAAACAAAGCAAATGCACAAAGTAACACAGGTTAGATGTCTGAGACCAGAGCTTCTGGAATTTGACATTGTGCTCTGGATTATATATATATATATATATATACACACACACACACACCCAGGTCGGACGTCTGACCCCCATGCATAGACGTCCAATCTGAGTATAGAAATTTTTAAAAAGAAGCAATAGTCATTTATGAAAATATTCCTCTTCATCCCTTCACCAAAACTCTTCAACAATGAAAGGTAGCATCCCCATGACCGAAGAGAAACATAAGCAACTATCCAAGACAGCTTTACAACAAGTACAAATATACTATGATCAAGATCGAAAGAGAAAACTTCTGAACTTATCTAATATTATATTCTATCTTTGTAATCTGTATCTATTGCTACTTTCTTTCATATCATGTAAACACGATTTTATATTCTTTCATATTCTCCTATAATATCAAGTTTATAATACTCAAAAGAGATATAGGAAGATCATCAAAATATGTGTTGTCTAGAATAAAATATTACTAAAGAAACCTTCTTGTATTAAAGCATATTTCTCTGGGAAAAGCGAGGGCGTTTGGTTAGTGAAATACCGAAGGGGAGCTTCGGTACTGGGCGTAGTATGAGAGGTCTGAACTAGTATAAAACTCTGGTGTGATTGCACTTATTTACTTCACTCTTTGTAGATATCTTTTACATTAAATATTTACTTGCTATATAAATATATATAACACACACAATCCACACTTGGAATTTCAATTGGTACCAGAGTGAGGTTCTTTCAATTTACCATAACACGTAGTTGAATTTTTGATAATATGGTAAGTACTTTTCAAGAGGGTCAATCCATAGCCCGTATTCCACTTTTAACGATGCATATTTATCTATATGTATATGTATATTTATGGAAGATAATGGTCTTGAAATTTGGCAAGTAACACAAGTTCAATATGTAGCACCAAAAACTGATATTAAGACTTGGACTAATGCGCAAAAAGCTACCGCTTCTAACAATGCTAAGGCTATGAATGTGTTGTTTCGTCCTCTTGACAAAAATGAATGTTCACAAGTTATGTTATGCACCACTACCTATGACATTTAGCATACCTTGAAAGTAACACATGAAGGTATGACAAAGGTTAAACAAAAAAAAGTATCAACTTTGCAAAACCAATTTTCATCATTTAAAATAAAACAAAATAAATCTATTATGGAAAATGTATACTAGTCTCAAACTATTAAACATGATCTTATAGTTTTAGGAGTAAAATTTACAAACTGTGATTTAGTATCTTGAAAACTCAATTCTTTAACAGTTAAGCGGGAAAGAAAAGTATTAGCTATCGAAGAAGCTATCAATCTTTCTGAACTCAAAGTTGAATAATTGGTCAGAGACTTAATGTCTATGAAGCTAATTTTCAATCTAGAAAAGATCAAAATCATGAAAAAAGGAACATGGAATTTCAAGCAAGCAATATGGAATTAGACTTAGATGAAGAATAAATTGTATTCATCGCGAAGAACTACAACAAATTCAAGAAATTCAAAAAGATGATGAAGTTTCAAAAAGGTGGAAAATCCAACATGAAAGATAAAACTTCAATCCAATGTTATGAATGTGATAAATTTAGTTACACAAAAAAGGACTGCCTGAAACTCAACAATGAAAAGAAGAAAAATAAACATGAAAAAATCAAAAAGAAAGAGCATTTAAGGTAACATTGGATGATTCGGATTCTTCCTCTTCATCGGGCAGTGATAGTGATAGTGATGGAGAACAAGCAAGTTTGCTTCATGGCAAGCATTGATGTGATATGTCCTGATCTCACTTATGATGAAATCCTAGAACATAGCAAGGAACTTAATGATAAATTTAGACAAGTTAAAAAATTGAATAAAGAATATATAGCTAAGATAAATTTATTAGAACTTGAAGTCGACTATTAAAAGATGATAAAATGATTTTCGAAGAAGAATTAGAATTTTCTGAAGAAAATTATAAAAAATTCAATTGAAAATAATTCATTATCACGTAAATTAGGAAAAATTAAACTAGAAAAAAATAATATTTAAGTAAAAACAAATAACTAGAAAAAAATTTGGAAAATTCAAAATCTAAAATTTATGAATTAAAAGATAAATCGGAAAAGATCACTAGTAATGTCTCAAAATTAAAAAGAAAAACAAGTTTTAAATGATATAATCAAGAATTTAAAAACCTTGGTAATCGAAAAGGATTAGGATTTAATAAAACTTCTAAATCAAAAAAATATAGTTTTATGTGTAAAAAGATTAAAATTGCACCAAAGGCTAATAAGAATTTAAAATCCAAAGAAATAAAAATTAGACTCTTAAATCTAAAAACAACTTAAGTAGATAAAAATACATCGATAACTTCATTAAAAATGACGTTTATACTAAGGATTACATTTCTATTGGTCGCAAACCCACTTGGGTATGGCTACCTTTCCCTCCTAACATTTAGGACCCTAACGTAGGAAGTGGTACCAATTGAATTGTTTTATTTTGCAGGTACCCAAAAGAAAACAAAAGGAGAACTAGACACTTGATAGTGGCTGCTTCAAAAAGATGACGGGAATGTAAGTATGTTATCCAATATAACTTACATTGATGGTGGCACGGTGACTTTCGAAGATAATTCAAAAGCATATGTTGTTGGCATTGGAGAAGTTATTAACATCGGTGTATCTTACTCTCCTATTATTTCTAATGTTTTACTTATTGAAAATTTAAAGCATAATCTTTTAAGCATTAGCCAGTTATGTGATAAAGGATTTCAAGTTAATTTTGAAAAAGATAGATGCAATATTTTTTATAGTAATAAAAAACTAATTTTTGAAGGAAATTGAAACAGAAATATATACATCATAAACATGAATATAAAACAAAGTTCCGACTTATGTTTAACGATAAAACACGCTGAACCTTGGTTATGGTATAAATGGCTTTATCACTTAAATTTTAAGTATATTAATAAATTGGAAAAATATGAACTAGTTGCAGGTTTACTAAAAATCAATTATAAAGTTAAGAATTTGTGTAACGCATGTCAAATCAGAAAATAAAAAAAATTAATCTACAGATAACATTTCTACAAAAAATTGTTAGAATTGTTGCATTTAGACTTATTTGGTTCTATCCAAACCTGATCAATAAATCACAATAAATATGTTTTTGTAATAGTTAATGATTTTTCAAGATATACATGGACATTATTTTTGAAACATAAAAGTGACACTTTTGGTATATTCAAAATCTTTACTAAAAGAATTAAGAATTTAATGGATTTAGAAATTATAATATTCATAGTGATCATGGAGGCGAATTCGAAAATGAGCTTTTTACAAAGTTTTGTAATAAAAAAGGAATTAATTATAATTTTCATCTCCTCGAAACGACAACAAAATGGTGTAATAGAAAGGAAAAATCGAACTTTACAAGAGAGTGCACGAACATTATTATATAATAGTGGTATTTCTAAACATTTTTTATTGTAGCTATTACAACGACATGCTACGTATTGAATAGGGTAACACTATGACCAATAAATAAAAACACTTGTTATGAAACTTTCTATGAAAAGAAACCAAAAGTATCATACTTTAGAACATTTGGTTCAAAATGCTTTATTTTAAATACAAAGGATAATCTTGGAATGTTTGATCCAAAAGCTGATGAAGGAATCTTTGTCGGTTATTTGAATCGAAGTAAAGCACATAGAATATTTAGCAAACGAACAAACATAATTGAAGAACTTGTACACGTTTCTTTTGACGAAAATTTTCTTAAAACTAATAACAATGATGAGAAAATTGTCTCTGTCATAGAAAATAAAAATAATGATGTTCAAAATTATACACCTTCTATTAATGAAGATAATGTTCTATTCTCACCTTCTATAATTTTAAAGAATCACCCTATATATAACATAACTGGCGATTTAAATTCTAGAGTCACTAGAAATCAACTCAATTAATACGTCACTCATAAAACTTTATGCCTGTAAATATTCTTTTTAACACTTGTTCTCGTATGTGGGTTGTCATGTGGTTTGGTACTTGTGATTAAGAACTTATGTGTAGTGTTGTATTTTGATAACTAGTTATGCACGCATTCTTGTATATTTGCATGTAATAGCTTGTTGTATATGATATAAAGTATTCATGTGACATATGTATCTATAGATTTCGATAATTAATTTGATATGCATGTGCATATGAATGATTGAAATAATTCTTTCATAAATATAATGGTGAATATGAATATGTCTCCCTATTTTACATATGTAAATGAATATATGAATGTAAATGTGAATATGTCATTTATACAGTATAGTTTACTTCTTTTTGATAATGACAAAAAGGGAGAAAATGAGTATATGTACATACATATAGGGGGATATCATACATTCAAGGGGAGCTCAAAAATATACTCTTACAGGTATGAAACTCAAAGTAAATTGATATCTCAAAAGATAATACTTTTATTCATTTTCAAATATTTGATTATTTTGTATAGTTGACATCATCTGTAACGACCCGTATTCTACGCATCATAGGATCGTAGGATATTTATTTCTTTCACATACGAAGTCGTATGGTCATGTAACTTTGGGAGACGACTATTGGGGTCATTTCCCATGTTCATGATTTTTCTCGATTTTCAAATGACCATTTTACCCCTAGTTGGCACTGTTTTGGCCATAACTCTTGACTGGAAAGGAATTTTGACCTAAAACCACTTCCATTGGCTCCGGATGATGGTTTCTCTTTCCGTAGAGTGGTCACATTAGTCAAACGGACTCACCGTTTGGGAGATATGGCTGAAACAAGTTTCAGATGGTGAAAAACAGCTTAATTGGGCTTAACCGGGTGATTAGCAGCTAGGCCCACAGGGGAATTTCGGGTTTAGAGGTATAGGAAGACTGATTAGGGTTAGGTTATCACTTTCATTTCAGTTTTGAGCCGCCACAAACCTCCTTGAGACCTTAGTAATGGCTTCCATCCTCTAAAACCACTCCAAAACACATTTTTTGTGAAGATTAAGCCTAAACTACATCAAAGCAAGGCCAAATAGCAACAAAGCAAGGTTGGAGCTGCTGCTATACATAGGAATTCGACCCAAACAGAGAGTATTTCAGATTTGGTGTTTCATTTGTGGCCAAGGTGAGTGATTTGCATAGTTTTTGCACTAATTACAGTGATTAAGGGTAATTAGTGAAGATTAGCGAATTTATACGTAAATAAATTCTGGAAAAATTCTTAAAATTCTAAAATAATGTTTTAAGGCTCTGTTAGAAATTTGGGTTAATTTCGATGTGTTTTGCTAATCGTATGCTTAAACATGATTAAGAGGGATTATAAGAAAATGTGAGGTTTTAGCCACTTTTGATCCATTTTGGTTCATTTGAATTGTTGTTAGGTGTTTGTAGTTGTTCTTACATGTTGCTATGACTCTATGGTATGTTTTATGATTGATTAGAATAGTTAAATTGGTCGAAAACGTCGTCGAATGGCGTAGAAAGCTCGCTGGAAAGTTGCAGAAATGTGCTGGTCCCGAACCGGTTCGGATCGGAGCAGGGGTCGGATCGGACTAGTGAACTGACCAAGGGAATCCGAACTGGATTGGGACTTGTCACTGGAAGAAGTTTGGCAGGAAGGAAGGCCATTGCTTAGAGTTGGAGTTGGACAGAAGATCGGATCGGAGCAATGGAGCAGATTGGATCGGAGTAAGGGAGCAGACCGGATCGGAGGAAGGGAACAGGACGGATCGGAGCAGGCAAACAAGTCAATCAGAAAGAATCGAATCGGATGAACGACCTCCGAACTGAACTCAAGCAGAGACACACCAGAACCGAACCGATATCTGGAGGGGGGGAATCACTGAACCGACCCGACCCGGAGGAGGGCACCGACCCGACCCGAAGTGGAGTATCCGACCCGAACCGATGAAGGTGATGACTACCGAACCGAACAGAATTCTAGGACTGTTAATGCGCGACAACTCTTCTGAAGACCCACTCCAACTCGATCAAAACCCGAGATGCAAAGGAAGTCCAAATGAGAAGTTAGAGCTCAAGATTTAGATGGGAATCAATGAGTTCGCTTCATGGTTGGGCTTTGCTGCGGGACGCGTGCCAAGGAGTTATCGACGTCTATAGCTTTGGACCACTATGGTAGGAGGTACGAAGGCGGATTCAGGGCCATTATGGCATCGGTAGAACCAAGGGCTACGACCAATGAAGTGGGTCATTGAAACGTTTGGTCATGACTCCAAGTGTTTGGCTTGGTCACAGCAGGGTTTCTACAAGTCGGGATTCGTCGTTACCTCAGTTTGTCTAGTGTTCCAAAGTGGTAGATGTCATACGCTTTACGCACTGAGTGAGAGGTGTGAGGATGGTTGATATGGATGATTTGTTTGCTATCATTGTGACATGCACACCCCACCCCCGTATTCTTACACTATTTATTATGGCACCTTGGAGTATTGTACGGTATGTGGTACTAACTCTTTGGTTGCAGGTCCAGCAGGTATGGTTTAGTATACCTGTTATTGTTCTGTTTAAGATGCTTATCGCTCATACCAGGCTTTATGTCTGACCCAGAGTTTTATGTCTCCTCTTATTACTCTGGGTGCTCACACGAGCAGACTAGAGACAGGTTAGCTGGTGATGCACGGGTAGATGGTCCGGAGACGAGCAGGAGGCTTCCACGTACTATATACATAATATTCTCCCTGTGTTGTTGAAGATCACTGCTTGGGCATTGTTGGTGTATCTTCTACTTTAGCTTTCTTTTGTTTAGAGACAGTAAATTTGGAAAATTGTAATAAGCTGTATATGGATTTCCGCTGCTCTGATGATTGATGTTGATTTTAGTTATCAGCTTATGCACTGTCTCGCCTGTTTTATGTCAAGTATGTTATTATTATATTTTATCCCATGCGCTGTGAGACATTCTACAGGTTCCTTGATTAGTTCATTCTCTTCTTTCTTTTCTTCTAACGACTGTTCTGTGCTAGCTGGGCATGTGTACAGCGCACTTTCGGAGGAAATGCAGGCTGGTGCGGGACGGGCCGTCACATCATCTAAAGGGGGAGAATGGTAGAACCTTCTATAGAGATTTCGATGATAACAACTATACAAATATATGTATATATTATCCTTATACCGGTAATATAGATTGTGATCAAAGATTCGACATGAAGAAACAAAGCAAATGCACAAAGCAATCTAGATCAATCGTGTAACGACCTAGGTTTTTGACCATTCAAATTGACAATAATCCACACATGCCGATCCAAACAAATCTCAAACACAGGTAGTTATTGGAAAAATTAAAGAAAAGAAAGGAAGAAGAGAAAACAATAACAGAATCTCACAGTGGAAGGAAAACATATAATAAACGATTAACAATTTAAAAGAAGTTGAAATATATACATTTGACTGTAATATGAAATGGTTATCAGAGTTACACATACATAGATATATTCAACAATGCAGCGGAAACAAAGTGTAGAGGTAAAATACATATATATAATAAATGGATATATACCATATTTTTGTCTTCATCTTCCAAGCTGTTGCAATCTTCACTAACTGCAACTTCTGCTGACCCGATCGTATTGCATAAAAAGAAGCACAACAAATACTCGAATCAGAACTAAATAATTCTCATATTAGTCAAATTAAAATATGAAATAACATAAGTGTCATGGGTGCAAATAACTTAAGAGATGTTACGGTATTTTTCTATCTCTCAAGGATCCGTTAAACTATTTACTATATAGTACAATACACTATTATGGAAATGTCTAAAGCACAAATACTTTACTTTCAAAATAACATAAGCGGGATTACCATGTTATCCTTACGCCGTTTATACCGTCGTTGTACAGTTTGCATATAAAACACCAGTACGTCGGTGGATAGGGATGCGCCGTGAAATGGCAATGTTAAATCAAAATCATTGGGGGCTCGATCAGGATAAATATGACAAGGCATCGAGGAATACCCAACAGTAGGTTTCTACTGGAATGTGGCCCCTAAGCTAGTGGTAACACATAGCCAAAACTACTGCCCACCCCATACAATATTCCAAACAAATCAAAGGAGAAAACCAATCAATCATAATCGTAAGAGATATGGTATCGAAGAAGTGTGTCCGGTCGAAGGTGCGATCTTACTTGACCTGTGTATGGCTTCTGTTTTAGTCATTTTAATTATGACCCAAAGGTCAAGGGTATCCATTATCGTTCTCTTCCTTCAAATCCAGTAATCGTCTCCAAGCAATCCTACTTCGTTCTAGATTTTCTACCACGTGCATAATTATTAAAGTGGTTTTCGGAATTGGCAGAGAGTATGACAATATCCGATCCCAGTCTCTTTAATAACCAATTGTTCACTTCACATCGGTTAGTTCTTTTATTTTTCACAAAGGTTCGCTTTTATATCAAAATATTGTATTTTCTTCGAAACCCATTTTTCTTCAAAATATAATATCTTTCACACTAAAATATCTCCATTATTTCAAAACTGATTTATATTCAAGGTAGAATACATTTTTATATCAATATATTATAATCATATAATATTTCCGGATCGATTTATATTCAAATAGAATATACTTCATATCAAAAGATTATAATTATTTCAAAACCGATTTATATTCAAAACAGAATATATTTAACATCAAAATATTATAATCCTTTCGAAATCGATTTATATTCAAAATAGGATATACCTTTCTATCAAATCTAAATTTGAATCAACAGTTTAAATCGAGAACAATTCCTCTTTAGAAAGAAATTACAATTGTTAAAATGACTAGAAAAATAGAAAGTTACAGATAAGATCTTTATATAAATTGTATATATTAAGACAGTTAGAGCATAATAAGATAATTTAAACCACTATATATATATATATATATATATTAAGAACTGTACTAAAATAATTTTTTAATAATAAAGTATAATTTATTTATAAAACAAATAGATGTTATATATATGGTTTTTATAAAATAATTTTAAACCATAATCGTTCCTTTCTTTCAACTTTCAATAACTTGAAATATATATTCCAGTCTCGATGGATTTTATTTTAGTTTCTACACCTCTACTTCAAACATTGTCTAGATTCAACCTTTCCATTTAAAGGATTTACACCCGTATTCACATTAAATTCTGAAACAGTTCCGAGTGTCATCGAATAACCTTATTTAAAAAAAAAATTAAATTCAAAGAGAATGATTTAATTCAAATTTTACACCATTTAATTTGATAGCTCCAAATCCTGTTTAATATCTCATTTTACAATTTCTAATCTGTTCTAAAATAATTTCCTTACCAAATGCCGTAAATATTCAAAGTTCATATTTAAAAGAAAATAGATTTATCGAATATTGGCACCTTTCTTTTAAATATAATTTCCATCGAATGAAATTTTCCAAATATTTAAAATCATTTAACCAACCGATGTCCATATATAAATTTCTACCCTATGGCCAAGTGATATTTTAAATTTAAATTTTTGATATTTTAGGAATGGATAAATGCGACGACCCAAACTTCCCAGTAAAGGAAAGGCCGGATTGCTTTGAGAACAACACACATCAGAGCACAAACTGAAGAACATTTTATTGTTGATTACAACAATTACATCGGAGTACAAGAATGTAACAGAGTATGAATACTTATTACACAATAGAAATACAATAATAGCAGAGATTTGCATTACATTTAAATAGCAGAGGAAAAATAATACAAATATACAACTGAAAGGAATACACGGATACAGAGCTTTCCGAATATCGCTTCAGCTGTAAACCAGGATCCTATAAATATATCTGCAAAAAGCTACTCGACTGCCCGTATGGAAAATATGGGCACCCGAGTTTGCCAGTGAAACAAACTACAGTTCGGTCATGGGACTAGTATGAGAAATCTTAACTTATCTAATAATAAGGCTAATCAGAGGACCACTCCGCTAATGCGGAATGGGTTTACTCCTTTGGATTGCCAGTGCATAAAATAAAGTAAATCGTTAAACAACGCAATGCTTTTTAGAAAAATGAAACCATTATAAAACTCAAGTCCCATCACACAATGCAACGCAAACCGGAGGATAGAGTTTTACCTTATAATGGTCAAAATTTCTTGATACGATAAAAACGGATTTGATAATATCATTAGTGTATATATGTTTTCAAAAACAATTTCAATCATAATGTATTAATCATAGACGGCATGGGTACCATATATCATGTCGCCATACTAGCTCTACAATCAAAACCGCATGGTGTCGTATTGGAAGTTGGTTTTCCATCATGAGTCGAGGCTAGGGGAAAGCTCCTCTCCGATTCGAGACATTCTAGCAAATGCCTCAGGATCCCCCGCAGTGAACCCTTGGATGCGGTAGGGCCGGTCCCCACCTAACGGTAGTGGATTAATTATGCCTGAACACACGCTCCCCGGTGCCTTTGGACCTATAGTATGACCACTTACGGCCTATAAAAATCCGAGACGCCTCAAAATCCATCATCCACATAAGTAAAATGTCAGCACTGGTAGGTCCCTGACAACACTCTATCTAGAAAGAAACATGTGCACTCCCTATGGTCCGTATCCCGTTTTTTACTCATACCGGGGTGTGAGGCTCGCGAAGTCACGATATACACAAAGCTATGTCGTAATAGGCTATACTTTGATCATCCTACAAGGCCCTGCTTTTCAACAAAAGCCTTGATCAATTGCATCTTGGCGTGCCACATTGACAATTCACGCCATATGATCAATCACTATTAATATATACCAGGGTGTTAAGCAGAGAATAAATTCTCCACCACCAATCAGATATACATTAATAAAAATCAATTTAATTCACATGGAACGAAATCCAATGTCAGATACGCATCCATTTACAAGTCCGTTTTGGGTCTGAACGAAACCGGAGACACCTGAGAGGTCCTCGCATATCCAGACAATCAACAATACGTCTGTATGGCTACCACTGAAACCCATTCAAGGTAGCTACTCCCATCATGGGTCTCAGTAGCAACACGTCCATCCGATGTGAAGATCGTCGGTCTTCAATTACCGTCTTCAACTTCGACTCTTCATCGTCGTAGTGATTATTCGGAATGGGTTAAAACCGGTCTTTCCGAATAACTCGTATATTTTACAATCAAAATCAAGTGCTATAAAACACATCCAACGCCACGTTCCAATTCAGAAT
The DNA here is from genome assembly GCA_030737875.1 of Allium sativum. NCBI lineage: Eukaryota > Viridiplantae > Streptophyta > Magnoliopsida > Asparagales > Amaryllidaceae > Allium > Allium sativum. The sequence continues at coordinate 199,999,837 of CM060918.1, read as the reverse complement.
ATTCTTTTAAATAAAATATTCACATTATCTTATCAAAGATAAATACTTCAAATTATTCTTAAATCTTTCTTTTAAAGATTTATTAAAACCCCAATTTGGTTTTGAATATTAAAAATCATTATTCAATGATTATTTAAATTTAAGAAATTAATTTTATCTTTAACTGGGTTAAAGGACTAATGTCACTTAAAACATAGTTCACGTTAAACCCAAAATCCTCTTCCATTAAATATGGAATTTCACAGAAGTCAAATCAATATATAATCGTTATAAATTTCTGTATCCGACCAATAATATAAATGGAATAACGGCAAAGCCTCTTAAATTCCATATGTAGTATCGGTCTTCTTTTACAGAAGCTTATCTCAGTTATTATTAATTCGAATTCCATTCAACTCCAATTTAATATATTAAATTGGGAAACATTACTTTGGAAAAATCTTCATTAAATCTTAATAAAGATTTTAAAATTCCAAATCATATTTTCACTGTCAGTTGGGTTAAAGAACAAATGTCGCTTAAAAACACAGTTCACAATAAACCCAACTCGCATTTCATCTTATTCCGATTATTGAATATAATTGAAAACTTTAATAATCCTAATTAAAATATTTATTCTCAACTGGGTTTAAGAAAAGTGTTATTTAAGACACCATTCACGACAAACCCAAATCCAATTTATTTAATTAATTTCAATTAAATATTAACAAATTGGAAAAATTCATTAAATCTAAATTTAATGATTTATTCTAGTTGATAACTAGTTCATTTCAATAAAAATATATTTTTCTAAAATATATCCTTTTCCTAAAATATATTCTTAAAACATTCTTTTCTAGAATATTCTTAATTGGAATGTGACTCAATCAACAACCATATATTCATGTAATCAACAATCATGACAAATAATTATCAAACATCCAATTAATCAACCAAAGTGGATTCTACACTAAATATTGGGACTAGCGTAGATCAAATATCATCCCAACACCCGTGTGGGGTTTCATCCAACAAACAAATAATAAATTATTCGTGCACTTGGGCGATGTGTGAAAATTATCGTCCCAATCACATAAACAAGTCGGATGGCTTGTAAATGGAAGTGTAATATTCAGTTTGAATATACTAACAATATATTTAACACATCAAGCATTTCAACATCACAGACATATATTTCAATTCTTTTATTATGAACCAGTGACAATAAATATCTAGCCTTTTATTCCCATTCTTTTTATAGTTAACAAATGACAATAAAACCTAATCTTTCATATCTTTGTGTAATCCCCTTAAATAACCAAAAATGTAGATTTTGGTGTAATCCCCTTAAATAACCAAAAATGTAGAATTTTGTGTAATCCCCTTAAATAACCAAAAATGTAGATTTTGGTTTCATTCATTTTTAAATGACAAAAATGAATGTTTTTGTCTTATTCCCTTTTTCATGATAAAATGACTATAATTTAACCTCATTCTTTTCACATGATAAAATGAATATTTTACTTCATTCTTTTGAAAATGACTAAAAATGTCTCTTTTATTCCAATTCTTTTAAAGTGACAAAAATTGTAATTTTGTCTAATTCCTTTTAATGTACAAAAATATGATAATTTTGTCTAATCTTTTCAATGCAACAGACAAATTTGGTTAATCTTTTCAATGCAACAAAATATGATAATTTTGCTTAATCTTTCAATGGTCAAAATATGCATTCCTAGTTCATTCTTCTTAATGTACAAAAATATTCATTTTTGTATAATTCCTTTTTAAAGTACAAAATGTTCAAATTCCTTTTTAATGTACAAAATATCCATTTTTGTATAATTCCTTTTTAATGTACAAAATATCCATTTTTGTATAATTCCTTTTTAATGTACAAAATGTTCATCTTTGCGTAATCCTTTTTTAACTAATCAAGTTTTGACAAAAATGTTATTCTTTTCACAAATCAAGTTTTGAAAAAATTGTGTCTTTTATTTCTATAAACATATTTGGACAAAAATGTGTCTTTTATTTTAATATTCATTTTCTAGTAAAAATGTACTTTTTATTCTAATACTTTTTAATGTATAAAAATATACAATTTCAATTCATTCTTCTTTAATGTATAAAAATATTAATGTATAAAAATATACATCTTCAATTCATTTTTCTTTAATGTATAAAAATATACATTTTCAATTCATTCTTCTTTAATGACCAAAACTAATAATTTCGTCTAACTCTTTTAAAGTGACAAATGTTGATTTCTTCTAATCCTTTTTTATGAAATCAAAAAAAATGATTTTGTTCTAATCCTTTTTTTTATGAAAAAAAATGATTTTGTTCTAATCCTTTTTTATGAAATCAAAAAAAAATCATTTTTGTTGATTTCTTCTAAATGTACAAAACCAAAAATGTTAATTCTGTTCTTTAATCTAATTAACCAAAATGTAAATTTTGTTACTTATAATCTAATTAACCAAAATGTTAGTTTTGCCCTTTATAATCCAATTAACAAAAATGTTAATTTTGTCTTTTATAATCCAATTAACAAAAATGTTAATATTGTCTTTTATAATCCAATTAACAAAAATGTTAATATTGTCTTTTATAATCCAATTAACAAAAATGTTAATATTGTCTTTTATAATCCAATTAACAAAAATGTTAATTTCTATTCACTAATCATATTTGATAAAAATATGTCATTCTATTCACTAATCATATTTGACAAAATTGTCATTTTTATTCACAAATTATTCTTCCAATGTTCGTGTGTCAAAATAGAAGAAGAACCCTATTATGAACTAAATCTATACAGGTCTAAAATAAATATATGATTTTTATTTCAGATCAGGATCTGACCAAAACATGCATCCCAGTCATCATCATCAACAACACATTTCAAATATCATACAGCGCAGAACTGAATAAACTAAAATACATACAAGGAACTCAAATGGCAAGGAATAATTAATATTTAATTAATTTTAAACATAGAAATCTCACCAATCAATTCAGATTTGAAATTTCCTGAATTTTCAATGTCCTCTGTTTACGCTCCAGTCAGCTTCATGCTATAGATCTTGGAAAGACGATTCCAACGCAACGAAAATCATCTGATTCTGACAAGAATTGAACAAGTTATGACCTTATAAAGGTTAATTACAATTTTAAACTAATTAATTAGTAAATTAATTAATTAAGGTTCCTTAACCTTTCTTCCACGTTCTGCAAACACTGAAACACTTAGAACCCATCATCGACCTCAAACTCCTCACTTGCGCACGCCGTACGAGGCATCAGACCTCGATCCGAGACCACCACACTGACCACCATCGAGCCGCCATCCATCGCCCAGAAGGTCCCCCAGCTCGCACCTCACCACCGCCCAGAAATCCGCCCCCAATGCGCCGCCTTTTCCACCCAATTCAGGCCACCAGAAACCCCCATCGTCGATCATCACCGTCGGCCAGCAAGATCTCGAAGTGTTCTTCGATTTGTAGTTAGAGTTTGGTTTTAATTCAAGACATTTAGGGAGAAAATAAGGGATTAAGTTCGGAGGAGTTCGCCCATTGATTCTTTGTAGAAGGCGGCGGCCAGGTTTCTGAATTAGGGTATACTGTGTACTGTATTTTATACGTATATATAGCGTATTTTTATTTGTTTTAATTTATTTATTTTCCAAATTTATCTGTATGTTGCTACAAACTCCAAATCAAACCCAACGAGTGTCGTCCGCAGCAAAATATCCCCATCCCAGACACAATGGAACATGTTTCGTAACCCAATTCGGCTGTTACGATATGATTTTCTTTAATTTAAAAATTAAATCCTTTTTTTATTTAATTTGAACGAACATTTTAATTTACCGGGGCCACATACTAACTCTAAAAATTCCAGAAATATAAATCTAGTTATGTTTTGACGATACGGTCCTAACAAAACTAATTTCGTCGAATTCTGAGACTGTTTGAAAAATGGCCTTTTTCTAGTCGATTAAATTTGACTGAAACTAACAAAACCCGTTTTCTTCTGCCACGCTCATATATTAATTCGAAAAATTATGAAAATTGAAATCTAGCAATAATTTGACATTCTGGTTCCAACAAAAGTGGTTTCGTCGAAAACCGAGGTCGTTTGAAAAATGATTAATTTTAAAGCCAATATATTTAATTAAAATATATAAAAATTCTACAACGACTTTTCTAAATTTTGAACTGGACATAACTTTCAAATTATAAAGTGAAGATTCAGTTTTTCAGATTCGTTAGAAATATATGGTTAAACAGACTTAAATATTTCTTGTTTCGTTCAATTATGATTTAAAATGAATTCTGTACCTTCAGTCAAATTCAAATTCAAATTTTCAAGCTGTAGCGCTGTTTTAAACTCCTTTTATAATTAAATTAAATTTATTCGTTTTAAAATAAATTTTTAGTCATTATTCTTTAAAATAAATTATTTTAAATATTAAAGTCCATTAAAATTTCTAAAATAAAATTTTTAAATTGGCCCCAAAATTCCGGGTTGTTACAATCGCCCCCACTTAAAATCTTTTCGTCCTCGAAAAGGAACGAAGCTAAAAGTTGTTTAATTTACCAACTCAGCTTTAAATTTTTATTTATTGGTTTAATTAATTATCATTCTCATATTTTAATTAGTGAAACTAATTATCAGACTTCACAACCAGCAATCAATTAGATGATTAACTTTTCAAATATATAACTTTTATATATAGTCAAAAATCATATTTTTAGTGCAAATCACAGCAATAAATCCTATCTAGTTTTGGTTCTCATACCAATCAATGGAAATATATAGAAATCCCACTTTCGAGACTCGAACATAAACTCTGATGACGCTAGCAATCATCAGAATCATTTCTGGGCGACTAGAGTGTGATTCTATATCTATCCAGTATATTAAAACTACGAATATCCGTTAATTACTCGTATATTCGAAATCTTTATATACTTGATTGTCCACATTAAAATATAATAATATTCTCAAATACGTATTTTAAGATAAAATTTTCAAAACTAAATTTGTTTCCATTTTTATTTTAAAGAAAATAATACTCTTCACACTCGTTCTAGGATACTACTGATCCTATCTCTAACGAGTTATTCTTGTTGGATATGAATTCTTTCGTTTGGTTCTAATGTGTCTTGTTCTCGAGCTCTGTAAACCAAAGCTATGATACCAAATGTGACGACCCAAACTTCCCAGTAAAGGAAAGGCTGGATTGCTTTGAGAACAACACACATCAGAGCACAAACTAAAGAACATTTTATTGCTTGTTACAACAATTACATCAGAGTACAAGAATGTAACAGAGTATGAATACTTATTACACAATAGAAATACAATAATAGCAGAGATTTACATTACATTTAAATAGCAGTGGAAAAATAATACAAATATACAATTGAAAGGAATACAGGGATACAGAGCTTTCCGAATATCGCTTCAGCTGTAAACCAAGATCCTGTAAATATATCTGCAAAAAGCTACTCGACTGCCCGTGTGGAAAATATGGGCACCCGAGTTTGCCAGTGAAACAAACTATAGGTCAGTCATGGGACTGGTATGAGAAATATTAACTTAACTTATCTAATAATAAGGCTAATCACAGGACCACGCCGCTAACGCGGAACGGGTTTACTCCTTTGGATAGCCAGTGCATAAAATAAAGTAAATCGTTAAACAACGCAATGCTTTTTAGAAAAATGAAACCATTATAAGACTCAAGTCCCATCACACAATGCAACGCAAACCGGAGGATAGAGTTTTACCTTATAATGGTCAAAAATGCTTGATACGATAAAAACGGATTTGATATTATCATTAGTGTATATATGTTTTCAAAAACAATTTCAATCATAATGTATTAATCATAGACGGCATGGGTACCATATATCATGTCGCCATACTAGCTCTACAATCAAAACCGCATGGTGTCGTATTGGAAGTTGGTTTTCCATCATGAGTCGAGGCTAGGGGCAAGCTCCTCTCCGATTCGAGACATTCTAGCAAATGCCTCAGGATCCCCCGTAGTGAACCCTTGGATGCGGTAGGGCCGGTCCCCACCTAACGGTAGTGGATTAATTATGCCTGAACACACACTCCCCGGTCCCTTTGGACCTATAGTATGACCACTTACGGCCTATAAAAATCCGAGGCGCCTCAAAATCCATCATCCACATAAGTAAAATGTCAGCGCTGGTAGGTTCCAGACATCACTCTAGCTAGAAAGAAACGTGTGCACACCCTACGGTCCGTATCCCGTTTTTGACTCATACCGGGGTGTGAGGCTCGCGAAATCATGATATACACAAAGCTATGCCGTAATAGGCTATACTTTGATCATCCTACAAGGCCCTGCTTTTCAACAAAAGCCTTGATCAATTGCATCTTGGCATGCCACATTGACAATTCACGCCATATGATCAATCATTATTAATATATACCAGGGTGTTAAGCAGAGAATAAATTCTCCACCACCAATCAGATATACATTAATAAAAATCAATTTAATTCACATGGAACGAAATCCAATGTCAGATACGCATCCATTTACAAGTCCATTCTGGTTCTGATCGAAACCGGAGACACCTGAGAGGTCCTCGCATATCCAGACAATCACCAATCAATTCAGATTTGAAACTTCCTGAATTTTCAACATCCTCTGTTTACGCTCCACTCAGCTTCATGCTGTAGATCTTGGAAAGACGATTCCAACGCAACGAAAATCGTCTGATTCTGACAAGAATTGAACGAGTTATGACCTTATAAAGGTTAATTACAATTTTAAACTAATTAATTAGTAAATTAATTAATTAAGGTTCCTTAACCTTTCTTCCATGTTCTGCAAACACTGAAACACTTAGAACCCATCATCGACCTCAAACTCCTCACTTGCACACGCCGTACGAGGCATCAGACCTCGATCCGAGACCACCACATTGACCACCATCGAGCCGCCATTCATCGCCCAGAAGGACCCCCAGCTCGCACCTCACCACCGCCCAGAAATCTTCCCCCAATGCGCCGCCTTTTCCACCCAATTCAGGCCACCAGAAACCCCCATCGCCGATCATCACCGTCGGCCAGCAAGATCTCGAAGTGTTCTTCGATTTGTAGTTAGAGTTTTGTTTTAATTCAAGACATTTAGGGAGAAAATAAGGGATTAATGTGACGACCCCATTTCCCGTACGGACGGAGACAAGGGTAATCTTTGGAATATAACACAGAAACATATAATAGCAGAACAGAATTAAATAAATACACCAGAAAATGAACAATAGAATATACTGGATAAAAGTAATCATCAGAGTTACACAGTATACCGGATCTTACTTAGTACAAATACAGTTCAGCTATACATGTCTACAGCAGAAACAAACAAAATATGTACAATAGGAGCTGAACAGCATAAAAAGAGGTAAATGATAGAATCCATCTTCAGCTCCAGCTATCCAGAAAGAACCAGCTAAACCTAAATACAAGGCTGCCCGTGTAGAAAAAGGGGCACCCGAGTTTGAAAGTGAAACAAAATACGAGTCAGTCATGGGACTGGTATGAGAAATCAACTCAACACATTTAAAATATGGCTAATCACAGGACCACGCCACTTTCGTGGAACGGGTTTACTCCATTGGATTGCCAGTTGTAACAACCCGCATTCTACGCATCGGAGGATCGTAGAATATTTATTTCTTTCTTATACGAAGTCGTATTGTCATGTGGCTTTGGGAAACGACTATTGGGGTCATTTCCCATGTTCATGATTTTTGTCGATTTTTAAATGACCATTTTACCCCTAGTTGGTACTGTTTTGTCCATAACTTTTGACTGAAAAGGAATTTTGACCTGAAACCACTTTCATTGGATTTGAATAATGGTTTCCCTTTTCGTAGAGTGGTCATAATAGCCAAACGGACTCACCGTTTGGGAGATATGGCTGAAATAAGGTTTGGAAGGTGAAAAACTGCTTAATCGGACCAAACAGGGTGATTAGTGAATAGGCCCATAACCCATTTCGGGATTAGGATTATGGGGAGGCTGAAATGAGTTAGAGAATCATTCCATTTCAGTTTTCTAGCCTCCACTTATCTCCAAGAAACCCTAAAAATGGTCTCCACTCTCTAAATCTCTTCAAAACATCTCCAAATCATTAGCAACTTGAAAATTGGGATTAGCAACATCAAATCAAGGGAGATCTTCACCAAATCAAAATTAGATCTGCTGTTTTGCATTGGGATCTTCACCAAATCAGAGATTTATTTCAGATCTAAGTTTTGTTTGTGGCTAAGGTGAGTGATTTGCATTGTTTTTCACTAATTACGGCTAATTATGGTAATTAGCGAAGATTAGCGAAATTATGGCTCAGAAAAATCTGGAAAAATTCCTAAAATTCTAAAACATCATTTTAAGCCTCTGATATGAATTTGGATTAATTTCGACTAATTTTGCAAATCTCGGAATTTGGGGGATTAAGGGGTGATTAGTGGAAATTAGCGAATTTATGCATGTTAAAAATCTGGAAAAATATTTATAAATTTCTAAATATTGGTTTAGACCTCTGTTAGAAGTTTGGGTTAATTTGGTTAAGTTTTGTTAATCCTATGCTTAGTTGTTCTTAAACATGCTTAAGGGGAAATATGGGATTTTGGCTATGTTTGATCCATTTTAACCCATCATATTGTTGTTTTGGTGTTTGAGGTCACTTCTACTTGTTGCTATGACTGTATGGTATGCTTTGTGATTGATTAGAATAGTTAGAATGGTCGAAAACGCCGTCGAGAGGCGTATAAACTGTTGCTGGAAGTTACAGGAAAGTGTAGGAAACCGGATCGGATCGGATAGCCCGACCCGAACCGTTCATAAGACCCCGACCCGATCCGTCCATGGAAGGTGACCACGAACCGACTCCTTTCACCCGAAGTTCTTTGACCGATCCATTCGTGAACGATGGGACGATACGACCGGAGCATGGCCACGATCCGAACCACCAGGAGCTGGAGTATGTTGTACGACCCGAACCGATGGTACCCTCCGATCCGACCCAGGGGAGCTAGTCACGAACCGAGACGTTAAGCACAATCTGGTTGCGTCCGAACCGATCCAGTGTGGGGTAGTGAAGGCCGAACCGAACCGTGTTGATGATGAGGAGCTGAAGCCGAGCTGATCCGGTGATGACCAAAAACCCGAGATGCAAAGGTAGTCCAAATGGAAGTTAGAGCTCAGGATCCAGATGGGAACCAACGAGTTCACTTCATGATTGGGCTTTGCTGCGGGACGTGTACAAAGGGGTTGTCGGTATTCATAACTTTGGTTCACCACTGAGAGATGGATGGTGGGCTTGTAGTGATAGTTACACGGGATTGGATTCCGTCAAAGCCCAAAGTATTAGGTGACCAAAGTACTGGATATCGTATGCTTTACGCATTGAGTGAGGGATGTGAGAATGATTGCTATGCTTGATTGTTTGACACCACTATGACATGCACACCCCCACCCCCGTATCTCTTACACAGTATGTTAGTGGCACCTTAGAGTATTGTACGGTATGTAGTGCTAACTCTTTGGATGCAGGTTCAGGTATGATTGGATTATACCTGTTATTATTCTGTTTAGATGCTTATCACTCATACCAGGCTTTATGTCTGACCCAGAGTTTTATGTCTCCTCTTATTACTCTGGGTGCTCACACGAGCAGACTAGAGACAGGTTATGGTTAGCTGGTGATGCGCGAGTAGCTGATTCGGAGGCGAGCAGGAGGCTTCCACGTATGATATATAGATATTCTCCCTGTGTCGTTGGTGGTCGCTACTTGGGCATTAGTAGTGTACCCCCTTTATCTTGCTTTTGTTTTTGGAGACAGTTAGAAAAGTTGTAATAATGTTGGCTTTGGATCATAAGCTGTATTTGGATTTTCCGCTGCTATGTTAGTTTATTTTCAGCTTATGCACTGTCTCACCTGTTTTATGTCAAGTATGTTGTTATTATATTTTATCCTATGCGCTGTGAGACATTCTACAGGTTCCTTGTTAGTTCATTTCCTTCTTCCCTTTTTCTTCTGACGACCGTCCCGTGCTAACTGGACATCGTACAGCGCACTTTTGGAGGAAATGTCGGTTGGTGCGGGGCGGGCCGTCACACTTGGTATCAGAGCTCTAGGTTGCGTAGTTAACCTAGGGAAAGACACTAGGGAGAGATAATACGTATTTGAGAGCGCGTATTTGTGATTATTTTGGTTTTCAAAAGCTATATATATACTACTAGTAGTATAAGGATGAAGTCGTACTGCACTAGCACCACTATGGAGATGGTTAATCGTTTTCTCTTTATAGATTGAACGATGAGCCGATACGCAAGAGGTGCCGGTAGAAGAGCTAATAATGGTAATGCCGCTGACTTGAGGATGATGTTTACTAACCTCATGAGGGAGAAGCTTAGGGATGTTCAGAGGGCAGCTCCTGATGCCGATAATGGTGGTGGTCCAGTAGTGCAGGCGCCTAGGGCCGATTTCGGCAAGTTGTGCAAGGATTACACTAACCTTGGTGGGAAGTCGTTCCACGGAACGGAGTCGGCCACAGATGTTCAGGATTGGTTGGATAGCTGTGATCGTATCTTCGACGACTTGGGTCTTGAGGATGCGATGAAGAGAAGGCTAGCGTCTCGTCAGCTGCAAGGGCGAGCGATGAATTGGTGGAATGCCATTAGAACAGCTACTCCAGAAGATCAAGTTACTTGGAATCAGTTTAAGACTCGCTTTTTTGATAAGTTTATTCCAGCTGCTCATAAATCAGAACTGTTTAGGAAGTTCTTGGAGCTTAAGCAGAACGGTAGAGCAGTCTCGGAGTATATCGCTGAATTCGACACTTTATCGAAATATGGATGGTCCCTTATCGATACAGTCGAAAAGAAGAACGAGAAGTTCATAACTGGCTTGGATGGGTACTTGGGGGAAAGACTTATAAACCATATCGATGAGACGTTCGAGTCTATTGTAGGAAAGGCATTAAGATCAGAGAGCCTTTTCCCTAAGTCGATGACTGAGGTTGCTACGGCATCTGCAGAGGAGCCAAAGCCGCAAGCAGGCGGTGAAGGCAAGAAGAATTCCCAGAACAAGAGGAAGCAGAAACCGACCAAGGATAGTCAGAATAAGAAAAATAAGAAAGATGGCGAATGCTTTAGTTGTGGAAAGAAGGGCCACTATGCCAGAGATTATCGAGAAAAGCCTGGGGAGAGGAAGTGCTTTAACTGCGGCTAGGCGGGACATCACAAGGATGATTGCCCACAACCTCCTAGGGGGAAGCAGATTGTGAAAGCATATGCTATCAACGTTGTTCCTTCTTCGTCAAATGCTCCAACTGCGGCGCATAAGGAAAAAGGTGTCGTTATTCGAGGTATGCTTTCTATTTAAGATGTTTTGATCGGGTTTTGTTTGACAAACCTGAGTTAGCCGATAGACCTTTAGTAGTGATGAACCCGATTGGTGGTTCGACTAGTTTTGGCATGATTTGTTAATGTGGTCTTATCAAGTCATGGATGTATGTTTCCTTGTGATTGCTTTGTTTTGGGCTTTACTGGGTTTAGCATTATTTCGGGGAGTTGATCTACTCCAAAGGAATAGGGTGGTATTAGGTACCTACCTAGTGATGGCGATAGTAACTGGAGTTAAGGAAGCTAAGAGGTTATCGTTGTAATAAGTTCTAGTTGTCTCTGGGAGGAAAATGAGTACTCCAGTGCTAGATTGTTTTGCTAGTATCACCTCATGTGGATTGTCCGAACTCGAAGGAGATGTTCCTTGGGTGCTTGTCTGATATTGGTTTAGGCCTTTGAGGCTTGTGCTTGGGGAATGTCGATTTCGACTAGGATGGCTTGCGTGAGGGGTAAATAGTTATTGTGATTTTTCATTGGATGATATCTTGGTTTACTCGAGGAGTGATGGGCAGACGGAACATGATAAGACTGTTCAATGGTATAGACTGCCCAGAGTTAGACTCGATAGGGTTATGAGATTGCTCGACTGGGATTCGAGAAAGATGCAAAGTAATGGATTGTTTAGGACCATATGTTGAGGTTCTCTATTGGATAGTAGAACTTTGAAGGAATAGGATGCGTTCGTTGATCATGGAAGATACAACGAAGATTAGGGCGATTCAAGTTGGACTTGAACTCGTAAAAGAAAATGGGTGTTCGTTGATCTTGGAGATGCAACGAATAGGGAGATGACTCACGTTGGACTAGAGTTTGTCACTAATGGATACTCAAGACTGGGTCTGAGTTATAGATTGACTCGAGTTGGACTCGAGAAGGCTGCAAGGAATTGGATTCAGCTCGAGTTGGACTCGAGAGGGCAGCAAGATAATGGATAGACTTGGATTGGACTCAAGTATTTTAGGAGGACTAAAAGCAGGGGTATCTGGGGACGCCCGTTACCTTGGATCCGTTGGACGTGATCTAGTTATCCTTATAGGATAAACGTACGTTGGACGTACGGTAGTCCGATTGGAGGCTGGGCTTCCATTAGTTTAATTATCCTTGGAGGATAAACGTACGTTGGACGTACGGTAGTCCGAAGGGAGGCGGGGCTTCCATTGGCCTGGGATTGGTTGGACCAGTCAAGTAGGCATTGGTGTATGTATGGAGGCTGGGCTTCCATTAGTTATTGATGTTGGTTGGACCAGACATACTAGAATCGACATGTTGGGATTGGTTAGACTAGTCATGTAGGTGTCGATGTGTTTATGAATTTAGCAGGTGATAGGTAGGACTTGTTTGATGGATGTTATGGTTGCTATGTTGTTCCTATTTTTCTTCCCTTGAGTAGACTATCACCTGTAGGGTTCCAGCGATGGGGAACAAAGTGATTGTAGTAGGACTATGAGCCAGTGCAGTAGAGTCGTCATGACTCAAAGGGCAAAGTGGACATAGTAAAGGATTAGTAAGGCTATGAGCCAGTGCAGTGGAGTTGTTATGACTTCATGGGGCAGAGTGGACATAGCAAAGGACTAGTGGCTATGGATCAGTGCAGTGGAGTTGCCATGACTCTATGGGGCAGAGTGATCATAGTAAAGGATTTGGGTGCGGTAATAGTTGCATTGATTAGGAAACATGCCAGTTTAGGGGTTTTATTTCTAGGATGGAAGCAACTAAAGTATATCACAGGATATGATTTCGGGCCCAAGAGTAAATTGGATTCAGAAACACTAGTAAGCTTGACGATTAGATCGATTTTGATTGAGTGGATTGGTTCCAGTTAGAAGGACGATCCTAATCTATTGGAAACCATCTCTAGGGTAGAGATGGGTATCGATGGAAAGAGAATGATCAAGTAAGGATTTGATCGAGAAGGGTGGCTTCGAAAGAATAAGGGACTAGTTGTACCCAACGTAGATGGACTGAGAGGTGAAGTGCTTAGAGCATATCATCACTCGAAATTGACTATGAATCCCGGTGGTAACAAAATGTATTAAGACATGGATTAGACTTACTACTGGGAAAGGATAAAGGAAGACGTTGGGAAGTTTATGTCCAAATGCATGAATTGCCAGTTAGTTAAAGCTGAGCAAAAAGAAGCCTAGTGGTTTGTCATAACCATTGGAAACAAGTCTCAATGGATTTCATTGATGGTTTACCAAGGACTAGGTCAGGTCATGATGGTATTTGAGTGAATTGTATATTAGAGAATGAAGGCTACCCAAGATAGGCAGAAGACATATCTCGATAAGAGACGAAGAGATTTGGAATTCTTCGTTAACAACGGGGTGTTCGTCAAGATCTCTCCATTGAGAATGTGATTTGGATTGGTTGGAGAGGTAAGTTAGCACCAAGATTTGTTGGCCCATTCCCAGTCCTCGAGCAAGTTGGGAATTTGGCGTATGAAATAGAGCTACCTAAAAAGATGGCGGGAGTTCACAACGTATTTCATGTTTCCCAGTTAAGGAAGTTTGTGCAAGACCCTAATGTGACTATTTCACCTGATCGGTTGGATGATATCGAAGTTGAACCCGAGGCGGTTGGGAACCGCAAGTCTATGCGTATTGTTGGGAACGATACGAAGCAGCTTCGAAGGAAGGCGGTGAAACTAGTCAAAGTCCAGTGGGGTGAGAATGAAAAAGGACTGTACTTGGGAAACAGAGGAAGATATACGGAAGAAGTATCCAGAACTCTTTGCCTGTAAGGTTTTGATAGTGATAGTTTCTTCCCTTGTTAGTAAACTGCATGCTAGGATAGACTTGTTTTGCATGTTGATTGTTGTTTTATGGTTGATAGGCATGCGGGACCCTTTGTGTGTTTTGGTTAGGGAATTTCGGGGGCGAAATTCTTAAAGGGGGGAGAATGTAACAACCCGCGTTCTACGCATCGGAGAATCGTAGAATATTTATTTCTTTCTTATACGAAGTCGTATGGTCATGTAGCTTTGGGAAACGACTATTGGGGTCATTTCCCATGTTCATGATTTTTGTCAATTTTTAAATGACCATTTTACCCCAAGTTGGTACTGTTTTGGCCATAACTTTGACTGGAAAGGAATTTTGTCCTGAAACAACTCCTATTGGATTCGAATGATGGTTTCTCTTTCCGTAGAGTGGTCATAATAGCCAAACGGACTCACCGTTTGGGAGATATGGCTGAAATAAGGTTTGGAAGGTGAAAAACTGCTTAACCGGGCCAAACAGGGTGATTAGTGAATAGGCCCATAACCCATTTCGGGATTAGGGTTATGGGGAGACTGAAATGAGTTAGAAAATCATTCCATTTCTGTTTTCTAGCCTCCACTTATCTCCAAGAAACCCTAAAAATGGCCTCCACTCTCTAAATCTCTTCAAAACATCTCCAAATCATTAGCAACTTGAAAATTGGGATTAGCAACATCAAATCAAGGGATATCTTCACCAAATCAAGATTAGAGCTGCTGTTTTGCATTGGGATCTTCACCAAATCAGAGATTTATTTCAGATCTAAGTTTTGTTTGTGGCTAAGGTGAGTGATTTGCATTGTTTTTCACTAATTACGGCTAATTATGGTAATTAGCGAAGATTAGCGAAATTGCGACTCAGAAAAATCTGGAAAAATTCCTAAAATTCTAAAACATCATTTTATGCCTCTGATATGAATTTGGGTTAATTTCGACTAATATTGCAAATCCCGGAATTTGGGGGATTAAGGGGTGATTAGTGGAAATTAGCGAATTTATGCATGTTAAAAATCTGGAAAAATATTTATAAATTGCTAAATATTGTTTTAGACCTCTGTTAGAAGTTTGGGTTAATTTGGTTAAGTTTTGTTAATCCTATGCTTAGTTGTTCTTAAACATGCTTAAGGGGAAATATGGGATTTTGGCTATGTTTGATCCATTTTAACCCATCATATTGTTGTTTTGGTGTTTGAGGTCACTTCTACTTGTTGCTATGACTGTAAGGTATGCTTTGTGATTGATTAGAATAGTTAGAATGGTCGAAAACGCCGTCGAGAGGCATATAAACTGTTGCTGGAAGTTACAGGAAAGTGTAGGAAACCGGATCGGATCGGATAGCCCGACCCGAACCGTTCATAAGACCCCGACCCGATCCGTCCATGGAAGGTGACCACGAACCGACTCCTTTCACCCGAAGTTCTTTGACCGATCCGTTCGTGAACGATGGGACGATACGACCGGAGCATGGCCACGATCCGAACCACCAGGAGCTGGAGTATGTTGTACGACCCGAACCGATGGTACCCTCCGATCCGACCCAGGGGAGCTAGTCACGAACCGAGACGTTAAGCACGATCTGGTTGCGTCCGAACCGATCCAGTGTGGGGTAGTGAAGGCCGAACCGAACCGTGTTGATGATGAGGAGCTGAAGCCGAGCTGATCCGGTGATGACCAAAAACCCGAGATGCAAAGGTAGTCCAAATGGAAGTTAGAGCTCAGGATCCAAATGGGAACCAACGAGTTCACTTCATGATTGGGCTTTGCTGCGGGATGTGTGCAAAGGGGTTGTCGGTATTCATAACTTTGGTTCACCACTGAGAGATGGATGGTGGGCTTGTAGTGATAGTTACACGGGATTGGATTCCGTCATAGCCCAAAGTATTAGGTGACCAAAGTAGTGGATATCGTATGCTTTACGCACTGAGTCAGGGATGTGAGGATGATTGCTATGCTTGATTGTTTGACACCGTTATGACATGCACACCCCCACCCCCGTATCTCTTACACAGTATGTTAGTGGCACCTTAGAGTATTGTACGGTATGTAGTGCTAACTCTTTGGTTGCAGGTCCAGGTTCAGGTATGATTGGATTATACCTGTTATTATTCTGTTTAGATGCTTATCGCTCATACCAGGCTTTATGTCTGACCCAGAGTTTTATGTCTCCTCTTATTACTCTGGGTGCTCACACGAGCAGACTAGAGACAGGTTATGGTTAGCTAGTGATGCGCGAGTAGCTGATTCGGAGGCGAGCAGGAGGCTTCCACGTATGATATATAGATATTCTCCCTGTGTCGTTGGTGGTCGCTACTTGGGCATTAGTAGTGTACCCCCATTATCTTGCTTTTGTTTTTGGAGACAGTTAGAAAAGTTGTAATAATGTTGGCTTTGGATCATAAGCTGTATTTGGATTTTCCGCTGCTATGTTAGTGTAACACCCCGAATTTCAATTAACACTAATGGTTAGTAATTAAAGTATAATTAATCTCAAATATGAGAATCAGGGGAAACGGGCTGCGTCATTGCGTTCGTCTCGGAAAAATACGCGAAATAGAGTCCGAGTTTGCATAAAACGGGTACCGTATGAAAGAGATATGGACGAACGAAGTTAGGCAGAAAAACCCGAAACAGGCCAGAAATGCACTGGCGCACTTGTAAAGTGCGCCAGTACAAAAATACACTGGCGCACTTGGGAAGTGCGCCCATGTCGGGACAGGGAACCTGCACAGTTTCTAGAGAGTTCTGTGGTTGGGTGCACCAGTTTGGGGTTTGGGCTTGGTCTTAGGGCTGGTTTCTGGAAGGTTCCGAAATCTAAGGGTCCTAATCTAATTTAGGGTTAATCTAAGGGCCTAAAACACTCACCTAATCTATAAATACACCCTAAACCTACCCTAATCCATACTAAAAATAGAATTGAGGGCCACATGCCGCCAAATTAAATCTTAGAAGGAGCCTCCACTAATTTATGAAGAGGGTTGCAAGCTAATCACTCTCTAATCAACCTCTAATCCATTCTAAGCATCTTAATCTTCTTCATTTGGAGTGCAAATTGGCTAGTTGTGAGTTTCTATCACTCTAATGATCAATTGCTAAACTAAGTAGATGAGATATGATGAGATCATATGGTTTTGTTTGGGGATTAATGGGTTTTAAGTCATATGACATGATGTTAGTTTGCTAATGTATGTGGGTTATGCAAGTTTTGTGCTTTGTGATCATATGTTAATATGCAAGTTACATGTATGATAATATGCAAGTTACATGTATGATAATTATGCAAGTTGTATGTTTCTTCATATGCAAGTTTATGAGTTCATATGCAAGTATGTAACATGTTATGCAAGTTCATATGCAAGTTTATGAGTTCATATGCAAGTTATGTAACATGTTATGCAAGTTCATATGCAAGTTATGTGACATATTATGCAAGTTCATATGCAAGTCATGTATTTGTTAATATGTAAGTTTATGTAACATGTTATGCAAGTTAATATGCAAGTTATGTGACATGTTATACAAGATTATATGCAAGTTATGTGACATGTTATACAAGATTATATGCAAGTTATGTGACATGTTATGCAAGTTCATATGCAAGTTATGTGTTTGTTAATATGCAAGATGGCACCTTTGAAACATGTTCATACATATGCAAGTTGACACCTTTTATATGTGTTATGTCATGAGAACGAAATTACGTGGGAACGATGGGGTTAATTCAATGCATATGTTAATAAGATTGTGTGAAATTAATATAATTATGCATAACATAAAATAAATGAACATAGTATGGGAATTTGCCTATTAAGTTAGGTGTACCCATACTATGTGTTGGGAATTTGCCTATTAAGTTAGGTGTACCCACACTTTGGAGTTGGGAATTTTCCTATTAAGTTATGTGTTCCCATATTCCTAAAATAAACAGGATAATTAACACAAATTATGGGGGTGATTAATTAGGAGTAATTAATCAATTAAGACACGAGGTTGGACCCGTTTGTAGTGTAAGACTGCCCAGAGTTTACCGGCTTAACCAGGCATCTACAAATGACGGTCCAATGTGAGGGGTCTTAATCATAAATTAAATACGTAACAAGGGTAAATGACACGAGGTTGGACCCGTTTGTAGTGTAAGACTGCCCGGAACCTACCGGCTTAACCAGGCATCTACAAATGACGGTCCAATGTGAGGAGTCCTTTACACGGTTACGGTGTTAATCAATTAAGAAACACTTAACCAGATAAGCATGTAGTGGGGCATGGGGGTTAAGTGGGTACCTTGGGTGGTATGTGGAAATTGCTAGTGGTTGCCAATAGAAAATATGATAAAATACTTAACCAAGATGAAACATGTAATTAAACATGATTAAAGGGTTAAGTGGGAAACACTAGTGTGTGGGCCAAGCTTAGGGGGATGGCTTGTGCTGGGGGCCCATTTCAACCAGTAACCCATACGTATCTTAGTGGGCTCGACCCATGTCGAGGACGGGACACGCATACTGGGCTTGACTATAAGAGGCCAAAATGGGTTAGCGGTGGCAACGCATGACCAACGGGTTTCATATGCGTGTGTGGACCCGGGCTGGTAAATAAGACGTTGTTGCATCGTGTAGATATAAGCCGTGCACCATTAATTTTATCAGGTTGCCACGTTGGGGAATGGTACACCCCACGGTGGGGCCAGCACGGGTATCTATGTTAGGGAGCCGATCGAATGGGGAGTAGTGTGTACACCTAGTGGATTGTAGGGCCCCGTGGCGTCTACTTAGTCACCTAGGGGTACGCGAGAACTATTAAGTTAATTTTATAAGCCCATGGGTGGGATCAACCTTTAAGTTAGGAACGACTGGTGTGGTGTAGTTTAGTAATTTACCTTTGGAAGGGTAGATGCGTCTTTTATCTTAGTTTAGTTGACTGCTTGTTGTAGCCATTCATCCCCATTAGTTACCGTATATCAGTTTATGTCTTCTCTGGTTACTTTAACGATTGTATTGTTAAAGTTATAGGACTCGCTCAGACTTATGTCTGACCCCGTTGTTTTTATCTTTTTTTTCCAACCCTCAGGTCCTACGGTGGATCCTAGCAGTAGTGGAGCTTGATCGGATTGTTGTTCCAGTCTTTAGGATCTTGGATAGATGTAAAGCTCCAGTTACCCAGTTATCTTTTCTTTTGTCAAGGCTATTGTATGAGAGTGGGATTATGTACTTCTTTATTTTGATGGATATTGTACTTGACTTTTATTGTGGTTTTATGATGTAACCAGACATGTTTTACTTCCGCTGTTATGAGATGATGTTTTAAATTTCAAGTACTATTTATATCTGTCTTGTTGTAATTTTTCTGTTCTATATTCACTAAAATACTCCACCGATGCTATGGCATTCCCTTAGTGAGTGATCATAGCGGGTGTGGGGTGTTACAGTTAGTTTATTTTCAGCTTATGCACTGTCTCACCTGTTTTATATCAAGTATGTTGTTATTATATTTTATCCTATGCGCTGTGAGACATTCTACAGGTTCCTTGTTAGTTCATTTCCTTCTTCCCTTTTTCTTCTGACGACCGACCCGTGCTAACTGGACATGCGTACAACGCACTGTTGGAGGAAATGTCAGTTGGTGTGGGGCGGGCCGTCACACCAGTGCTTTTAAAACAAATCATTCTTTTAAACATCGCTATGCTTTTTATAAAAATGAAGCCATTATAAGACTCAGTTCCCATCACACAATGCAACGCAAACCGGAGGATAGAGTTTTTACCTTATAACGGCCAAAATATGCTTGATACGAATAAAACAAAGGCATTTGATATTATTGCTAGTGTTTATATGTTTTGAAAACAATTTCAAATCATAACTATCAATCATAGACGGCATTATTGCCCCATACCACTATGTCTCCATATATAGGTATACAATCAAAACCGCACAGTCACGTATTTGGAAAATTGGATTTCCGTCATGAACCAAGGCAAAAGATAGTCCTTACCGAATTCGTGACTCTCTAGCCCGAGCCACAGGATCAGAGCTCGAGTGACCCTTGGATCGTCAGGGCCGGTCCACCGATGTGGATTAAAATTCCTGAACAATGCGTTTCCCCGCCCTATGGGACGTAAATGAGCCAACGAATGACTCCATCGAACCCGGATCGTCCGATCAAACCGAGGCGCCTCGCAACAGCAACAACCAAATAAGTCAAACTCGTCAGTGCATGTAAAACCACTAACGCCACTTCTAACTAGAAAGAAACGCATGTCCTCCCTGAGGTCCTTCCTCCCGTTTCTGGTTTATACCAGGTGTGAGGCTCGCGATTTCACGTTATACACAAAGCTACGCCACACAGGCGGTGCTTTGATCATCACCACAAGACTTTGCTTTTCAACAGAAGCCCTAATCATTTTCCACTCAGGCATGCCACACTAGCAATTCATGCCATGCGACTGATGTCCATCGATATACAACCTCTGAGCTCGTGCATTTCAGAGAAGGGCTTAAGCAAAAGAATAAATTCTCCGCCGCCAAACAGATGTATATTTAACAGAGATCAATCAACATATAATAAAATCCAATGTCAGACAAATAGTCCATTTACAAGTCCGTTCTGGGTCTGAACGAAACCGGAGGCACTATATACCTCGCAAACCCATCGATCACCACGTACGTCTCGACAATCACCACTCATTATCCATATTTCGGGATGCCTCCCAATCAGGACCTCGGTTACCACCCAAACGAGGTGAAGATCTCCGGTCTTCGACCACCGTCTTCATCTTTGACTTTCAATCGTCGGTCAATTATTTGAAATGAGAATTAACTCGGCCTTTTCAAATAATTCACATATATTTAGAATTTCAAATCAATTTATTTCAATGGTTAAATCATTCGACAACACCAATTTGTTCTTTAATGTACTTTTCACACCAAACACATTCAACCGTCAAATACCACATAAATCGAGCAAATTCAGTTTATTTCCATTCCATATCGTTTATGATATTTTATAACAATTTATCGCTATTTTTGTTTATTTTAAAATAGCCAATTTATTCAAAACGACGCTTCGGGCCATAACGCGGCCGTGGCGCTGTTTTTCTTCCGATTTGATTTACACATATCTGAAAATCTAACCGTTGGATCTTCACAAAATTTTCATCATTAGAAAGATCTTTTCAAAACGAATCCAACGGTTCCAGTTTCGGGAAAATCCGACGGTCGGATCTCCCGGTACAATCGTTTGAAGTTTCGATTTCAAAATACGAACTGCAGCGTCGTTATTCGATTAAATATAATTATATTTATATATATATAAATATAATCGATTCTAGCACTGTTTTTCTTCAGATTTGAATTAAACATTCCAGAAAATCCAACCGTTGGATTTTTACAAAGTTGGTGCCGTTGGAAAGATATTTCCAAAGCGAACCCGACGGTTGCGATTTCAGGAAAATCACGATTTCAAAATACGAACTGCAGCGTCGTTATTCGATATATTTCAATTCTATTTAAATATATATATCGATTCTTCGATTCCAAAACCATATGAATTTCACACTTTTGATAAAAATGATATTTTCATCTAACTGCCTTCTATTTCAACACTTCACTATATTTGACAACTCATGTATATAATAAAAATGTGATTTTTATTGTAAAACAATTCATTTCAAAACTCTATTATTTTATATAGTTCATATAGGTAATAAAAATAGGATTTTTATTATAAAACAATTTCTTTCAAAACTTGACTATTTTATATAGT
The DNA here is from genome assembly GCA_030737875.1 of Allium sativum. Taxonomy (NCBI): domain Eukaryota; kingdom Viridiplantae; phylum Streptophyta; class Magnoliopsida; order Asparagales; family Amaryllidaceae; genus Allium; species Allium sativum. Next base: position 199,977,885 of record CM060918.1, on the reverse strand, counting down.
TCATATAGATGATAAAAAGGTGATTTTTATATTTAAAACACGAACACCATTCAACACATGAATTTCAATTCAACGAATAAATATAGTTTCAACAAATGAAAATAATTCAAACACATGAATATTATTCAAAATTTCGGCAGCATAACGGCAGGGTAGTTAAAATCGGGACCGTCCCTAGTACGGCTCCTCGCTCTACCTTAAAACCTCGCGGTTTTTGACAATGGGAAATCATGCATCTAGTTCGCACGCAGGCGGCATGTATATTTATTTCATTTCCACAAACTAATCCTATGTGGTTTCAACCAAATATTTTTCAACCAAAAACGGGTATTTTTCAACCACAAACGGGTATTTTTCAACCACAATCAATCAATATCAACCACAAACAATTCCAATCAACCATTTGCTATCAATCAATTTTCACACCAATCACAACCAATAAATATCGTCCATGGTTTGTGGATGAGGGGCGTATATATATATATATATATATATATATATATATATATATATATATATATATATATAGAAATTCACTTCTATTTCAACACATATATAAATTTTACAACGCATATACAACTTATACATCGAACGTACAACTTATACAACGCTTATACATGAGGTGTACAATGCTTATATAACTCATACATCGACTATATAATTTATACATCGTCGTTTTCCATATCGTTTTTAAATTAGAAATCTCACATTGGGTTCCACTCCACTAAAAATAGCAGAAGGCTCAGAAAAATATGCGGTCCCTTCTAGAATGTAGAAGATGTCCACACGAGTCCACTGTCTCTTGTTTCACTGAATTTCGTCAAGAAACGAAAAAGATATGATTTTTACAAGGTTTGCAACGGTTTAAAGGTGTTAAAATCATTTCAGAAAATAAAACCCGTACCTCTCTATATTCGTTCGAAACTAGGTCTTGATTTTTCTCGACAACCGTTGCACTATAGGACAATCGGCCACTGCCACCTGGAAGAGGAAGGAGAGGCGCGCAGAACGAGGGCACCCTCGTCGAACTCGATGGTCGGAGGTGATGCTGGCGGCGGCGCAAAGTCGGCGACTTCGGGGCTTCGAAACTCGAAGGATACTCAATGAAAAAAATCCAAACTTGATATGGATTTGAAGATCTTGACTAGCTCTACAAAATCCTCAACAGGATGGAGGTCTAATTTTGAGCGGATTGAGAGCAATCGAGGAGAGAAGATTTGAAGAGGTTCCGCCTGCTATCGGCAACGGGGAGAGAGAAAAGAAAATTTTTGACCAATGAGAGATTTTCTTTACATTTATAATTTTTTAAATTTCGAAAATACCCCTTTTCCCACACGAACGCCAATTCAAACCCAACGACTGTCGTCCCCAGCGTTTTACCCCCATTCCGAACACAATGGGATATGTTTCGTAGGCCCATTCGACTATTTCAGTCAGTTTTCCTTCAAATTAAAATATATAACATTCAATATTCAATTTGAACGTACATTTCAATTTGCCAAGGTCACAAACTGAGTCGAAAAATTCCAGAAAAATAAATCGAGCTATGTTTTGACGATACGGTCCCAACAAAACTAGTTTCGTCGAATTCTGAGACCGTTTGCAAAAAGGCCCATTTCTGCTCTATCCAATTTAACTATAATTGACCAAAACACATTTTCCTTTGCCACGCTCACATATTAGCTTCAAAAATTATGAAATTTGAAACCCAGCAATAACTTCACATCCCGGATCCAACAAAAGTGGTTTCGTCGAATTTCGAGGTCATATGCAAAATGGCTAATTTCACGTGCTATATAAATTCCATAACGACCTTTCTGAAAATTCATTTGGCCATAACTTTTGCTTTCCGCTATGAAAATTCGATTTTTCAGATTCGTTAGAAAGGTATTCTTTAACAGATTTAAATATTTTTGGTTTCACTCAAATCCGTTTTGTTTTGCACCCGGTACAGTCCGACAAAGTTTGAATTCAATTTTTGAAACTACCGCGCCTTTTCAGGCCTTGTTTATAATTATAATTAATTATATTCATTTTCAATTGTCGATTCAACTCACTTTTCATCTCTATTATTTAAAATATTTAAAATTCATTATTTTAGCCAATTTAAAAATTTTAAATTGGTTTAGATTTTCTGGGTCGTTACAATCTCCCCCACTTAAAACTTTTCGTCCCCGAAAAGGAACAAAGTCGAAAGTGGTTTGATTAATCAACTCTATGTTCAATCTGTCTTCAATTCTCCAACTTTTCAGTTTCTGAGAATTTTCAAATTCTTCAAAAATTTGGCTAACACCCGGAATTTTCGAAAAATTTCGCCATAACCTCCTTTGTACGGGGAGGGGTTTGGAAATTTATTGGGCCGTATTAGGTACCCAATAAATCCTAATAAGAATACACATATTTATAGTGATATATTCTGGTGTTTACAGGGGAGCGTGTATTGATAATAACTCCAGAGAATTAATTCTCGTCACCCTGTCAAAGCCTGAGGGAGTGTGTATTTTAAATGCTCCAGACGATAAATCCTCGTCACCTCGTCCCGTGTGGGAAATAAATAGTCCATGTGCCGTATCTAATAACTAGAGAGACGTGGTTATTGTCAACTCCAGACCCGTGTGGGGTTTTTATTAATCTGGCAATTTAATCGTTACAATTTAAATAGTCCATATCAGTCATCAGTTCAACCTGTAAAATATAGTCATCGCCATACAAGCCTCTCGCTCGTATGGTAAATCTTCCACCTCGTCACACAAGCTCCAAATGCTTATGTGGTATATGATGAAGTATGCCTATCTTCAGAAGTATGCCATGTAATGTAGTTCAAAATTAATTGTTACTATCCTATGGCGACGTTTATTTTTTTCACACAGAAAAACCAGCACTCCGCTTCCAATGGCATTCACAGGAGTTGATATAATAATATTTCGCATCCAACTCATTAAGGTCTACCTATTTGTCGGGCACGCAAATAAAATCTTTACTCAACAGCTAATCCATTTACCTGTTCAAATATATAAAATGCACATGTATATATTTCTATCTATTTTCTAATCAGTTCAGTGTGTGATTTAATCGAATAAATTCTACCATTATTCTATTGTTGATTAAATTAACTATCGTTTCAATAATTTAATTAATCAAATATACAATCACACAACACAACCAACAATCAAATTGTTTTTAACTTTTCAAAACCATAAAAATTAATTCCTATTCTCTTTTAAAATCATTCAGACTATAGATTTAAAGTGCACATCCATGGAAAGAAAATAACAACAGAGTAGGGAATTAAATGGTAATGCAAAGTATGGTAAATATACCTTGCACCGGAGTCAATCAGAGATATCCACTCGGCATCTAGGATAAGCTTTCTGAACGCTCTCCTCAGTTTCCCAAGTACAATCTTGCGGATCTTGAATCAGATGAGGAGCAAAGTGAGAAAGTTCGTTGAATTTCTTATGATATTCTGGGATAGTCATATCGCCTTGTATCAGATAAGAGAATTCATCGCATAATCGCTCAGTTGCTTCAGGAGGAGTAAATCTTTCTAGGAAAATCTCTTTGAATCTGTCCCAGGTGATATCACCTTCTGGATTATCTTTGATGATTGTTTCCCACCAGATTAAAGCTTCTTCTTTGGGCGCCCAAGATGCTACTAACCGTTTCTGGTCATCTCTCAGTTGGATACACTCAAAAATTCTTTCTACAGAACTCATCCAAGCTTGAGTCTGAATTATAGATTCATTGCCCAAGAACTGTGCTCCGTTCAGATTTCGATATCTCTTTAATAGAGCCTCTAGATCGGGTTCTGCATTTCTCCTGTTTCTGACACTCATTTTTCTAGTACTTCTGCAAATGGCAGATCAAGTGTCAGGTCACATAAAAGATATTTTAAAATATAGAAACATATACTTCAATGTAAATGTGTCTATCCAGGTGTAATTCCATTCTGCTTTACTCATACTAGGATATTATTGATCCTATCTGTATAGAGTTGCCCGTCCTAGAACACTACTGGTTCTATTTCTGACGAGTTCGTTAATATGTTATATTCCAGAACTAAGCTTAACCAAAGCTCTGATACCACGATGTGACGACCCCATTTCCCGTATGGACGGAGACAAGGGTAATCTTTGGAATATAACACAGAAATAGATAATAGCAGAACAAAATTAAATAAATACACCAGAAAATGAACAACAGAATATACTGGATAAAAGTAATCATCAGAGTTACACAGTATACCGGATCTTACTTAGTACAAATACAGTTCAGCTATACATAAATGTCTACAGCAGAAACAAACAAAATATGTACAATAGGAGCTGAACAGCATAAAAAGAGGTAAATGATAGAATCCATCTTCAGCTCCAGCTATCCAGAAAGAACCAGCTAAACCTGAATACAAGGCTTCCCGGGTAGAAAAAGGGGCACCTGAGTTTGAAAGTGAAACAAACTACGAGTCAGTCATGGGACTGGTATGAGAAATCAACTCAACACATTTAAAATATGGCTAATCACAGGACCACGCCACTTTCGTGGAACGGGTTTACTCCATTGGATTGCCAGTGCTTTTAAAACAAATCATTCTTTTAAACATCGCTATGCTTTTTATAAAAATGAAGCCATTATAAGACTCAGTTCCCATCACACAATGCAACGCAAACCGGAGGATAGAGTTTTTGCCTTATAACGGCCAAAATATGCTTGATGCGAATAAAACAAAGGCATTTGATATTATTGCTAGTGTTTATATGTTTGAAAACAATTTCAAATCATAACTATCAATCATAGACGACATTAATGCCCCATACCACTATGTCGCCATATATGGGTATACAATCAAAACCGCACAGTCACGTATTTGGAAAATTGGATTTCCGTCATGAACCAAGGCAAAAGATAGTCCTTACCGAATTTGTGACTCTTTAGCCCGAGCCACAGGATCAGATCTCGAGTGACCCTTGGATCGTCAGGGCCAGTCCACCGATGTGGATTAAAATTCCTGAACAATGTGTTTCCCCGCCCAATGGGACGTAAATGAGCCAACGAATGACTCCATCGGACCCGGATCGTCCGATCAAACCGAGGCGCCTTGCAACAGAAACAACCACATAAGTCAAACTCGTCAGGGCGTGTAAAACCACTGACGCCACTTCTAACTAGAAAGAAACGCATGTCCTCCCTGAGGTCCTTCCTCCCGTTTCTGGTTCATACCGGGTGTGAGGCTCGCGATTTCACGTTATACACAAAGCTACGCCACACAGGCGGTGCTTTGATCATCACCACAAGACTTTGCTTTGATCACCGTGTTTTGAAATAAATTGTTTTACATTAAAAATCACATCTTTATGATATATATAAATTATATAAAATAATCGTGTTTTGAAATAAATTGTTTTACAATAAAAATCACATTTTTATTATATATATAAACTATAGAAAATATTCATGTGTTGAATAAAGGACTAGAACGATAAAAATCATATTTTTATCGTATGTGTGAAGTCAAAAACATTCATGTGTTATATATATAGATTGAACAATAAAATCTACATTTTTATTGTGAATATGAAGTGCTAAAAATATTCATGTGTTGAATAAATATTTTTGATGATAAAAATATCATTTTTATCAAATATATGAAGTGGATATGGTTTTGAAATCGAAGAATGAATTATATTTATATATATATAATTAATTAAAATAAATCGAATAACGAAGCTGCAGTTCGTAGTTTGAAACCATGATTCCAAATGATTAGTGCGGGAGATCCGACCATCGGATTTTCCCGAAACCGAAACCGTTGGGTTCGCTTTGGAAATATCTTTCCAACGACACCCACTTTGTGAAAATCCAACGGTTGGATTGTCTGGAATGTTTAATTCAAATCTGAAGATAAACAACGCCAGAATCGATTATATTTATATATATATATATATATATATATATATATAAATATATATATAAATAGAATTAAATTAAATCGAATAACGACGCTGCAGTTCGTATTTTGAAATCGTAACTTCAAACGATTATACCGGGAGATCCGATCGTCGGATTTTCCCAAAACTGAAACCGTTGGATTCGTTTTGAAAAGATCTTTCTAATGATATAAATTTTGTGAAGATCTAACGGATAGATTTTCAGATATGTGTAAATCAAATCTAAAGAAAAACAGCGCCACGGCCGCTTATGGCTTGAAGCGTCGTTTAAATGAATTGGCTATTTTTAAATAATTAAAAATAGCGATAAATCGTTATAAAATATTATAAACGATATGGAATGGAAATAAACCAGATTTACCCGGTTTATTGGATATTTGATAGTTGAATGTGTTTGGCGTGAAAATTACATTTAAGAATAGAATTATTAGTGTCGAATAATTTAACCATTGAAATGAATTGATTTAGATTCTAAATATACGTGAATTATTTGAAAAGGCCGAGTTAAATCTCATTTCAAATAATTGATCGGCGGTAAGGAGTCAATGATGAAGACGGTGGTTGAAGACCGGAGATCTTCACCTCGGTTGGATGGTTACTGATGTCTTGATTGGGAGGCATCCCGAAATATAGATAATAAGTGGTGATCGTCCAGACGTACTTGGAGATCGATGGATATGCGAGGTATATGGTGCCTCTGGTTTCGTTCAGACCCTGAACGAACTTGTAAATGGACTGTGTGTCTGACATTGGATTTTGTTCTGTGCTGATTGATCTCTATTAAATATATATCCGTTTGGCAGCGGAGAATTTATTCTCTTGCTTAACGCCCTTCTCTGAGACGTACGAGCTTAGAGGTTATATATCGATAGAAATCAGTCGCATAGAGTGAATTTCCTATGTGGCATGCCTAAGTGGCAGATGATCAAGGCTTCTGTTGAAAAGCAAAGTCTTGTGGTTGATGATCAAAGCACGGCCTGTGTGGCATAGCTTTGTGTATAATGTTGATTCGCGAGCCTCACACCCCGGTATGAACCAGAAACGGGAGAGGACCTCAGGGAGGACATGCGTTTCCTTCTACCTAGGGTGGTGTCAGTGACCTACTAGCCTTGACATTTATATTATTTTCACCTGTGTGGTTGTTGCTGTTGCGAGGCGCCTCGGATATATCGGTGACTATGTGGAGCCGATGGAGTCATAGGACTCATTTACGCCCCAAAGGGTGGGGAAACACAGTGTTCAGGCATTTTAATCCACATCGGTGGACCGGCCCTGTCGCTCCAAGGGCCCACCTGAGTTTGGGTCCTGAGGCTCGGGCTAGAGAGTCTCGAATTCGGTAAGGACTATCTTTTGCCTTGGTTCATGACGAAAATCCAATTTCCAAATACGACACCGTGCGGTTTTGATTGTATAACTATATATGGCGACATGATATATGGTACCCATGTCGTCTATGATTCATAGTTATGATTTGAAATTGTTTTTGAAACATATAAACACTAGTAATAATATCAAATGTTTTTGTTTTATTCGTATCAAGCATATTTCGGCCACTATAAGGTAAAACTCTATCCTCCGGTTTGCGTTGCATTGTGTGATGGGAACTGAGTCTTATAATGGCTTCATTTTTTATAAAAAGCATTGCGATGTTTAAAAGGTTTACTTGTTTTAAAGCACTGGCAGTCACTGGATTAAACCCGTTCCGCGAAAGTGGCGTGGTCCTATGATTTGCCTTGTTATTATTGGTTAACCATTTAAGTAGATTTCTCATACTAGTCCCATGACCGACTCGTAGTTTGTTTCACTTGCAAACTCGGGTGCACCTTTTTCTACACGGGCAGCCTTGTGTTCAAGTTTTAGCAGGCTCTTTCTGGATAGCTGGAGCTGAAGATGGATTCTATCATTTATCTCTTTTTATGTTGTTCAACTCCTATTGTACATATTATGTTTTGTTTTCCGCTGTAGACATTTATGTATAGCTGAACTGTATTTTGTACTAAGTATGATCCTGTGTACTGTGTAACTCTGATGATTATGTTTATCTAGTGTATTATTTTTACATTATCTGGTGTATTTATTTATTTTTGTTCTGATGTTATCTGTTTATGTGTTATATTCCAAAGATTACCCTTGCCACCGTCGTACAGGGTTTTGGGGTCGTCACAACGTGGTATCGGAGCTTTGGTTAAGCTTAGTTCTGGAATATAACATAATAACGAACTCATCAGAAATAGAACCAGTAGTGTTCTAGGATGAATAACTCATTACAGATAGGATTAGTAATATCCTAGTATGAGTATAGCAGAATGAAATACAGCCCGATAGACACATTTACATTCAAGTATATGTTTCTATACTTTATAATATATTTTTTGTTGACCTAACACTTGGTCTGCTATTTGCAGAAGAACTAGAAAATGAGTGTCAGAAACAGAAGAAGGAATTCAGAACCAGATCAAGAAGCTCTAGTAAAGAGATATCGAAATCTGGGTGGAGTGCAATTCTCGGGCAATGAATCGATTATTCAAACTCAAGCTTGGATGAGTTCTGCTGAAAGAATTTTTGAGCGTTTCCAGCTGAGAGATGATCAGAAAAGATTAGTGGCATCTTGGGCGCTCAAAGAAGAAGCTTTAATCTGGTGGGAAACAATCACTAAGGATAATCCAGAAGGTGATATCACCTGGGATAGATTCAAAGAGATTTTCAGTGAAAGATTTACTCCTCCAGAAGCAACTGAGCGGTTATGTGATGAATTCTACTATTTGATACAAGGAGATACGAATATCCCGGAATATCATAAGAAATTCAATGAACTTTCTCATTTTGGCCCTCATCTAATTCGAAATCCGAATAGGAAGAATCTGAGGTTTATTAACGGGCTTCAAAGGAAGTACCAAAGTGGTGTAATGGGGCATGTGAAGCTTCCTTTTTCGGAAATGATATACATGGCTTATCAGTATGAAGATCTAGATAAGCGAGGTCTTTTTGTCGACGAAGAGGAAGTTAGTCCTAGCAACAAAAGGAAATTCGAAACTGATAGCCCAAAGACAAGTACGCAGCCAGAGGCCAGTACGATGTCTGAGGCCAATAAGAAGCCCAAAGCCAAGAGGAAAAAGGTTAAAGCTAGGAAAGAACCCATAACGACGACCATCTGCTATAACTGCAATAAGCAAGAGCATTTGACCAGGAATTGTAAATCCTCGAAGAAATGAAAGAATGATGAACCTAAATCCGGTAAGAAGTTTCAAGAGAATAGAAAATGCGATAAATATCATCAGACTGGTCATCTTTCAAAAACCTGCCCGCTATTCAGAAAACCTGAAGCAGTACATGTAAATGAAGTGGTAGAAGTGCCTGCATCTTTATTTGGTCAGGAAAGGTCTGATGTTTTGGAAGGCACGCTTACTATCAAAAACATTCCAGTTAAAGTACTGTTTGATACAGGCGCGTCACGAATGCAGTTAAGAAGTTGGATTTGAAATTGAAAAAGCTCAAAGAACCCATCACTGTCCATAATCCGGTTGGGGGTTCCCTCAATCTTAGTTGGGTTTGTGGGGTGCCTGTCTCTTTTTCATGTTATAAGTTCCCTACCATCTCTATCGTCATGAATTTTACTGAATTCGATCTTATTTTGGGATTGGATTGGTTAACCAAATATGAAGAAGAGGTTAAATGCGTCGAGAGAGTTGTTAAGGTAAAGGCCCGATTAGGGAACTATATAACCATACCATGTGAAGGCTCGAATTCAGATAGAAAATACTTTTGGTCAACTCTTGATGTTTCTCCTGCTCAAATAGAAAATATCCCTGCAGTCACAGAGAATATTCCGGACCTCATCAAAGATATTCCTGTCATTAAGAATTATGCGGATGTGTTCGAAGAAGTTATTAGTTTACCTCCGAAGAGAGAAATTGATTTCAAGATCGCTTTAATTCCGAATGCAAGGCCAGTAGTGCATGCTATTCGGAGAATGACTCTAAAGGAGAAAGAAGAATTAGATAATCAAACTCGACAACTTGTATGGAAGTGTCTGATCAGGCCTAGTTTCTCTGATTGGGGAGCAGCAGTGGTGTTTGTCCCAAAGTCAAACGGTACTCTTCGACTATGTGTGGATTATCGTGACTTGAATAAACAGACATTAAAGAACAAATATCCATTGCCGCGGATTGATGATTTGTTAGATCGATTGAATGGCGCACAAGTATTCTCAAAGATGGACCTAGCTACAGGCTTCCATCAGCTTCATATTGCTGAAGAGTGTGTTCCTATGACATCATTCAGAGGTCCTGATTTGTTCTATGTGGTTAGTAATGCCGTTCGGCTTATGTAACGCTCCTGCCTATTTTGTGGATTTAATGAATCGAGTATTTCGCGATGTCTTGAATAAATTTGTTCTGGTTTTCATTGATGACATATTGATCTTCTCTAAGTCAGAGAGTGAGCACGCGAAACATTTGGAACAAGTATTGGAAATTCTCAGAAAGAATGTCTTGAAGGCCAAACTTTCCAAATGTATATTCTGGCAAGAAGAAGTCAAGATTCTTGGCCATGTTGTATCGAAAGAAGGAATTTCTGTGGATCCAGATAAAATCACCGCTATTCAAAATTGGAAGCAACCTAGTACTCCGACAGAAGTCCGAAGTTTTCTTAGATTGGCTAGTTATTATTGGAAGTTCGTTAAAGACTTTTCGAAGATATCTAGTTCCTTAAAAAAGCTTACAAAGAAGCACGCAAAATTCAAGTGGATTCCTAAATGTGAGGAGGCTTTTTAGAAGCTAAAATTAAGATTAACAACTGCTCCTGTGTTAACAATTATCGATGGAAATCAAGACTTGAAAGTCTAGACAGATACCTCTAGAGAAGTGAAACGACCCGCAAATCCGTACCCTTTGAGTCGACTAATAATACCACACGTCCAACTCAAATTGTACAGAAATACGTATCATTTTTAGAAAGAAGTTAGAGGATGAGAAATAGAAAGAAAGAAATATTAGAATAGAAGAAAATGAAGATCACAAACTCACAGCGGAACGAATAAAATATACTATATAATATAACCTTTGAAGCACAAATCAGTATTTGTATATACATACCATTATCAGAGCACAACGATTATCTCTGGAACAGTTATAAACACCTGTCCCCAGATACAACATAGTACACAGCGGAAAATATGATAGTCTATAGCTAAGTGGTGAAGCCTCCTGCTTCAAGCTCCCCCAGGTGAATCTGTAAAATCCTGACCACTTGACTGCCCGTACAAATTTAGGCACCCAAGAGTTTAGGGAAAACAACAAAATAAACTCTGGGTCAGTCATGGGACTGGTGTGAGTAAACTCCAACCATTTGTTTAACTTTTCAAAATCCTTTTCAAAAGAAAAGATAATCGTAAGACCAATCCACACATAAATACGGATGGCTTTTACCTTACGATAACCCAAAACACTTTGGAATCATATATCATCTGATATTATAATAATGTCTAATCACAAGTAATTAAAATCTAGTAGAACGCTTGCATCTCACGCTCTACATATAATATAAAATCAAAACCCGCAGGGCGCTTATTGGAGATTGGATTTCCAACTTGACAAGGTATGGGACCACCTTCCGAACGTGTATCTCTAGAGGCAAATACACTGGGTTCAACAAGAACATCTTGCAACCCGGCCCACACATGACCGACCACTCATTTCGCTTGAGTGTATCGAATGTATACCACCGACGGTTGGGATCAGCAACCGCCTCCCGATAAGGGACAGCATCGATAGATTTAAGAACAAAAGGAATTTCTCCAGATAGGTGATCATACATCCTAATGGGTGCGACCCACATAGCCATGCTGCCTGCCCGATTTTTGTCCACTTCCGGGTTGATGAGGCTTGAGGTTTTAATTATCTCCCAGAACATCTGGCCATCATTCACTTTGAATGCCACATCGTCAGATCCATCGGAAATCACTAATTGATTCCCACAAAAATACTCAGATTGTTAGGCTAAAGAAGTTTCCCTTCTATGCCACCAACTGCGTACGTTTGAAGGAAACAACGTACGTAATCCCCTTTGGAAATACTCTGTCAGACACTCGTCCATACAAGTTGTCCTGGGTCTGGACAAACCGAAGGCACTAACCTGTAAACAGGATAGTCCTTGCACTTTACTCCGTCTTCAAGATATTCAGCATACTTGATTCGCAACGCTTATGCCAATACGGAGTGGTTCTCTGGATAATAATCCAACCGGTCTCTCCATATTAACAACGTAAAATGGTCAAAACTTTGATAGTCGGTGATTTAACTATCAAATAAAAACATGTCGGTGTGCAAACAATGATATTATTTCCAAAAGGAAATTCTATCGACCAAACATCATTCAACGCTTATTCCTTTTTATATTAGTTCTTTATTACATTATCATTTCCCATTCCCATTTCCCATCTTTCGTGTTCTTTCAAAGCACTATTTTCTCTCTCGATCGTCGGAAAACATTTCCACTATTATAATTCCTTTCTTGAGAAAATATCTTTTTCTCCAGTTAGAAAACATTTCTAAATCCCTTAAATTAACTGATGTTATAAACATCGTTATTATAACTCAAATCATAAATCATTCGTTAACTAACGATATCACTAACCAACCCTTGTTATCGAGCCTTAACCATTTCTCCGCCAAAAATGCAGTTAGTCAAGTTGGGGTATAATTACCTCTCAGACCTTAACCGGACGACATTCTTAACTTTGAAATAGTCAAAATTCACAGCTTCAAATATTGCTTTCGCGACTCTCGGATTTAATCTACGAACACACCTTCTTTATAAAAATATTGATTATAACAGTAGCGTCTAAAATTTGCTATATATATATTAACAACATTTATTATAACAACAGTGCTATGATTGTTGTTTTGAATAAAATACCGTGTGCGACGCACACGCTTCCATTGCTATTTGAATAAAATACCGTGTGCGGCGCACACGCTTCCGTTGTTTCTTTATAAACTCTGTTTATTTGAACAATTCAAGTTCTCCTTTAAACATATTTATAAACTATACATTTTCTAACCACTTAATTCGACTTCTATAAATCCCCTTTTATATAAATTTTATTTGCAAAATATTCCCTTGTTTTAAACTATTATTCTTTTATTTTAAGCATTTGAAAATCTTTCTTTAAACTTTCCTCTGTAATTTGCTAAATTCAGATCTATTTCCAAATATTGGTTTCAAAACCGATACTTACTTTCAAATATACATTCATATTGAACTCACCTTTTAATTTATCCAATGGTTAATGATCCACTTAATTGATATCTTTATTTATAACATTTTCTCTTGGTTTACCCAATGGAATAGGTTTCCATTTGCAACTCAATGAAAAAGAAATTATTTCTAATTTGGAAATAAACTCTGCTTTTAAATTCTAATTTTCTTTCTCACATTCGATGATATTTTACGGTATCTAAAATACCAGGTTCCTAAGGCCAGGGTAAACCAAACACACAAATTTAACCATGGATAATGTAGCATAACATATATCACCATCGAATAAAACAGTAAATAAAATGTTGAGGGATCCAGTTGGATCCCTCCAACCTGTTTCCCTGCATCCACAGATGTTAGTAACATCAAAAATATCGCATTAATGGAAAAATAAATCAACGATGTGATTATATCAACCAATTTATCAACTATTCAACCAAGCAACCATTTCACATTATAAAATAATTTAAACGAGTGAGTTTACTCACCTTGGTTGGCAGTTGATGATTCCGCCTTCGTTTCATTTTAAAATCAAACAGATGTTTGATTCTATTATGAAATTTCAGTAGCTTTGTTCTGAGCGGAATCAGTTCTACAGTTTAGATTCTGTTGTTGCGATTTTCACATGGTTGGTTTCGTCCAGTTCTGTATACGAATGAGTGAGATATTAACATTATAAGTTTATTTATAATTAACGATCTTTAACCATATATATTAATTTACTTTTAATTAATTAACACCTTAAGCCATGTTTTAACCTTTTAAATCGCGATTACCGTTGATGCTTTTCCTTCTCCCATAAACAAAGTTGGTGCCGGCAGCTTCAATTTACTATGACCGAACTGTTCTTCCCCGATTCCTCACACCAACTGCCTGTACGTCCTCTTTCTTGAAACAAATGCACCAACACCGTTTCTTCCTCAATTTCACTTCCGGTTCGTACCACATAACCCACGCCTACCTTGCTTCCACACTTCTCGTACAAAGCATCCTCCTACTCAATACTGTGCAACCACTCTCCATGATGGCCACTACATCACACAGAACCGCACCCTTCAACCCCTTAGTCGACTTTTAAACCCAACCAAAAAACCGCATCTACAATGTAAACTCAGCTACTGTTACGTACCTTTCTTTCCACAAAATTTCCTTCAAAGGAAACCACTTTTACTGACCGCTGACATCACCGGATCCATCCCTGGAGATCGCCGGAGTCCTTCCTACTACTGCTTTGAGTTCGCAGCCCTGGTTCTCTGATTCCTCATCGCAGCAGCTCCGGTGTCCTTTCTTCTTTACTACCAACCGAGCCCCCACGTTTTACAGTAGCCACCCATGTTTTTCAACACTCCCACTCCTTTCACATCTTTCGTTCAGCCCCTTTTTTTCCCTGGCCACTTGTTGAGATGCAAATCCCCTTCACAAGCCATTCAAACCCTTAAAACTGTAACCTGCATCACTCCATCCCCTCTACATTGCCCATACAATTGTTACAGCCAATAATCCTCCACCAAACGTCCATCATTCCTCTCTCCATCAAAGCTCCGATCCTGTTATGCAGATGTCGAGCCCGGTTCCACCATTTGATCCGCGTTTCTAGGACCCCTACCCATGATGAACAGTGATCATTGAATCTTCTTGTAATTGGATACTCCAAAATTTGGCTGAGGTGTGTGCCTTGCTTCAACAAATGTCGTGCTAGCCTCGATATCCTCTCCAGTCATCACTGGATTGAGCGGAAATCAACCCTAGGGGCTCGGTGATTTTTCTGGGCATCAAAAGTTATGCGAACCTTACAAAAGATTGACTGAGTCGCCGAGCATACTCCCAGGATTTCAATAAACTATAAAACTCGCGATTTCGATATATATTTAATTTTATAGGGTTTCGCATTTGACACCTCTCTCTGGTTTTTCCTTTTTCTTCTAAGGTTTCAGAACGAGAATGAAGGTACTATGTATTTAAAGTGGAAGACAGTTTGGCACGCACGCCAACTCTTACTTGGTACTCACGGTTGTAACAGTGGTAATAGCTTGCAGTGCACGGTTTTAGTTAGCTTGTTTCACACGGAAAAGGAACTCAGGCATGTGCTTCTGCATTGCCAGGCTGGTATTAGGCCTGTGTTGTATTTTCGTACCCCCATTCCTAAGAGCAGGCTACTAGGCAATAGCGTGTAAGGGCAAACAGTAGTGAGGTATTATGTAGACATGCTTTGCAATGCATGTCTATATATATATATATATTATCATGTACTGGATCATCAGAATTCGAAATAAATATCTATACATCCTCCTCCATGCTGATTACGTGACTTCTTCGGAAGTATATTAATCAATGTAAACTAATTTAGATGGGTTAAGATGGGAAACTCGGTCTAAATAAACCCATTCAGGTGTTTATAATCATGAATATGCTGGTGTAGGATAAGGTAGGCCAGCGTTTATTTCCTTTGTTATTTATGACTTCGGTTTTGCAGTTCCTATGAGTTATATATGTAGTTCGTTTATCCACAGCTGCTACAGACAGAAGTAAGAATACTGTCGCGTCCAGCGAGGTACCACGATCCCAAAAATATAATAACATCGGTAGTTTAACTTATATTTTGAAATCTAAAAATATCGATATAGGGTGCAAAATACTCCAAATAAAAAGTTCCATATTTAATTAATTAAAAATTACAGTAAAATTCTAAAAATTAATTTATCACTACGCCTCAAAAGAACCTTACCCAAATTCGTAGCCAATCTCTAGTTATATTAAATAAACCGTTATGGCTTATATACGATTCTACAGCGACTATTTCAAAATTTGATTTGGTCATAACTTTCTATTTATAACATGAAATCTGGATTTTTCTCTTTCATATGAAAATTATAATCAATACAGTTCCAACGTGTCTTGTTTTACAAAAATCCGACTTATACTGTATCCTGTATCCTCTGTTGAAGTTCAAAACTCTATATTACGAACTGCCGCACGTTTTCGAGCTCGTTTTATATTTAAATTATAAATTAACGTTCAAACTTCGTTTTTAATTAATAAATTCCTATATATAATTCAATTAAAATATTTAAACCAATTTAAATATTCAGAGTTCAACGGCTGAAAATCTGGGTCGTTACAAGAAGGCCTTGGTGCAGTACTAATGCAAAGAGGTCAAGTGGTTGCTTATGCTAGCCGTCAACTGAAACCACATGAGAAAAACTACGTCACTCATGAGCTTGAGTTGTTAACCATCGTATTTGCTTTAAAAATCTGGAGGCACTGCCTTTTGGGTGAGAAATTCGAACTGTATACAGATCATTAGTCGCTAAAGTATCTGTTCACCCAGAAAGACTTGAATCTGAGGCAGCAACGTTGGCTAGAATTTCTTGCAGCATACAATTTTGAGATTTTGTACACTCCAGGGAAAGCCAATTTTGTGGCTGGTGCATTAAGTAGAAAGAATGTAATAATCGCCAGTTTTATTATTACGACTTCCTTGATTGACAAAATATCTATTCTTCAAAAGGATGATAATTTTATTAAGGATATGATCAAAAGGATTCAGAAAGGCGAACCCTCGGGTTTTCAAATAGATAACGATGGGATCCTGATATTGAGAGGAAGGATTTGTGTTCCCGACATCCCCGAGCTCAAAAGAGAAGTGTTAGACAAATGTCACAAGTCCAAGCTGAGTATCCATCCAGGTGTGAGCAAAATGTATAACGATCTCAAGCGAACATTCTCGTGGAAGGCTATGAAAAGGGACGTTTCAATATATGTTAGCAAGTGTCCTACTTGCCAAATAGTTAAAAGCGACCAACAGAAACTTGCCGGATTGTTGCAACCGCTGGACATTCCAGGTTGGAAGTGGGAACATATTTCCATGGACTTCATAGATGGTTTGCCTAGAACCAAGAGAGGAAATGACAGTATTTGGGTGATCGTAGATCGCTTCACGAAGACCGCCCATTTTATACCTGTCAGATCCAATAGAACCGCCCAAAGTCTAGCACAGATTTATTTCAAAGAAATTGTTAGGCTACATGGAGTGCCGATCAGTATAGTTAGTGATAGAGATCCAATATTTACTAGCAAATTCTAGGAGGCATTTCAAGTAGAACCGGGAACGAAGCTGAATCTAAGCACCGCCTATCATCCTCAGACAAATGGTCAGACTGAGAGGGTGAATCGTATACTAGAAGATTTATTGCGGGCTTGTGTTCTTGATTTTGGTGGATCATGGGAAGACCATTTGCATTTGGCTGAGTTCTCATACAACAACAGCTACCAAGCGAGCTTAACAATGTCACCATTCGAAGCATTGTATGGTAGACCGTGCCGATCTCCTGCATGTTGGGTAGAACCTAGCAATAGACTTGTATTGGGACCAGATATGATTCACGAAGCTGCGGATAAAGTCGATTTCATTAAGAAACGATTACTAGCTGCTCAAAGCTGACAGAAGAGCTATGCAGACTCGAGAAGGAGGGATTTAGCATTTGCTGTTGGTGATTATGTGTATCTAAAGGTTTCTCCGATGAGAGGACTAATTCGATTTGGCAAAACTGGGAAGTTGGCGCCCAAATTTATTGGTCCATTCCCTATACTTGAACGGATTGGAACTCTCGCTTATAGATTTCAATTGCCTGATTGGTTGCCTGGAGTGCATGATGTATTTCACTTATCTCAACTTCGAAAGCATGTTCATGATCCAGACTTGATCGTGGAAGAAGCAGCACAGTGGGATATTGAAATTACTCCAGAATTGGTTGTTAGAAGAGAACCGCTAAAGATTATTGGCAAAGAAACAAAAGAACTGAGGAACAAGAAGGTTAACTTAGTCAAAGTTCAATGGAGTGGAGATCCGCGAGATTGTACTTTGGAAACTGAGGAAAGCATTAAGAAAGCCTATCCTAAATGCAGAGTGGATATCTCTGATTGACTCCGGTGCAAGGTACATTTACCATATCTTTGCATTACCATTTTGTTCTCTACTTTGCTGTTGTTTTCTTTTAATGGATGTATAACTTTTTAATTATATAGTCTGAATGATTTTAAAAGAGTATATGAATTAATTTGTATATTTTTGAAAGTTAACCAACAAATTGATTGCTGGTTGTGTTGTTTGATTTTCGGTTGATTAATTAGAATTTTGTACCATTTAGCCAAATTGAACAAATATTGTACTGAATTGAAAATTGATAGAAATATATACATGTGCATTATATAAGTGTGAACAGGTTATGGATAAACAGCTAAGCAGAGGAATAAAATTGTTTGCCCGACAAATAGGTACATGTTTATTGTATTTCTTGGGATTTGATGATTTTATGAGCCGATTGGCTAGCCGCTTGGCTTTTTCTTTTGGATTGGTGAGGGCCATGGGAGGCTATTTGAAATATCCCGTAGCTCCCTGTACAAAGGAGGTTATGGCGGAATTTTTGAAAATTTAGGGTGTTAGCCAAATTTTTGAAGAATTTGAGAATTCTTAGAAACTGAAAAGTCAAAGAATGAAAGCCAGGATGAAAGTTGAGTTGGTTAATTAAACAACTTTCGACTTCGTTCCTTTTCGAGGATGAAAAGTTTTAAGTGGGGGAGATTGTAACAACCCGGAAAATCTGGGCCAATTTAAAAAATTTAATTTGGCTATTTTAGTGGATTTTAGATATTTAAAATAAAGTATTTTAAATAATAACGACGAAAAGTATGTTTGAATTGCCATTTGAAAATAAATATAATTATTTTTAATTATAAACAAGGCCTGAAATTGCGCAGCAGTTTCAAAATTTCAATTCAAACTTTGACTGACTGTACCGGGTGCAAAATAAAACGGATTTTAGTGAAACCAAAAACATTTAAATCTGTTAGTGAATATCTTTCTAACGAATCTGAAAAATCGAAGATTCGTAGCGGGAATCGAAAGTTATGGTCAAATGAATTTTTAGAAAGGTCGCTATAGAATTTATATAGCCTGTGAAAATATACATTTACCAAACGACCTCAGAATTCGACGAAACCACTTTTGTTGGATCCGGGATGTCAAATTATTGCTAGGTTTCAAATTTCATAATTTTTGAAGTTAGTATGTGAGCGTTGCAAAGGAAAATGTGTTTGGTCGATATCTATTAAATTGGATCGACCAGAAAAGGGCCAGTTTACAAACGGTGTCAGAATTCAACGAAACTAGTTTTGTTGGGACCGTATCATCAAAACATAGCTAGATTTATTTTTATGGGATTTTTTGGATCAGTATGTGGCCCCGACAAATTGAAATGTATGTTCAAAAAAAATATTGAATGTTTTTTATTTTAATTTGAAGAATAACTGACTGTAACAGGCGAATTGGCCTGCGAAACATATCCCATTGTGTCCGGGATGGGAGTATTTAGCTAGGAGTGACAGTCGTTGCGTTTGAAAAGGAGTTCGTTTAAGAAAACACTATTTTAAAATTTTAATAAAGCATCGACCAATAGAAATTTTCCTTCATAAATAAAAATTATAAAAATTCCCTAACCCCCCTCCCCCGCCCCCATCTTCTCTCGACGGAAATGGTTTTCCGACCTTCCCGTCCACTTTCCGGCGAAACCACGGCGAACCAGACCCTGCCACCACCCAAACTTTGAACCCTCACTCCCCTCTTCAAATCTATAACTACCTCACCCCCTATCGCCTCATCTTCGTTGAGAATCGAGCACCTGAATTTTTGGACTTTCGAGCTCCGCCGCCGCCGCTAGGAGCAATCGCAGGGGGCCCCACTTCTGGCGCAGGTGCGCCTCTCCACGCCCTACCTCGTGGTACCCTCTGATCGACGCAATACTTCACATTTTTGGTGCAAATTCCAAACCCTAGTTTGAACGAACGCAGAAAGGTACGGGTTTGATATTAATAAACTGATTTTTACACTTAAAAGCGTTGCAAACTTGATTAATCAAATAAAAATCATATCTTTTTCATGCGTGATCGAAATCCAGTGAAACAAGAGACATTGGACTCGTGCGGACGTCTTCTACATTTTAGAAGAGACCGGATATTTTTCTGAGCCTTCTACAATTTTTGGTGCAGTGGAACCCAAGGTGAGATTTCTGAATTATAAACGATATGGAAAACAACGATGTATAAATTATATAGTCGATGTATGAGTTATATAAGCGTTGTACACCTCACGTATAAGCGTTGTATAAGTTGTATGTTCGATGTATAAGTTATATATGCGTTGTAAAAATGATATATGCGTTGAAATAAATTGAAATGATATTGAAATGAAATCGAAATATAGTTATATACGTATATCTATATATATATATATGTACTCCCCACGTCCACAGACCATGGACGATATATATTGGTTGTGATATTGTTTGGATTATTGGTTGATGTGAAAATTTGGTGAATATCATGAATAGTTGATTTGAAATGATTGATTGTGGTGAAATCCCAATAGGATTAGTATATGGGAAAATTCGTCTGCGTACGAACTAGATATTGAAAATCCCCATTGTCAAAAGCTGCGAGGCTTTAAGGTAGGGCGAGGAGCCGTAGTAGGGACGGTGCCGGTTCTAACTACCCTACCGTTATGCTGCCGAAATTTTCTGAAATATTTCTGTGTTTGATTTAAATTCATGTGTTGAAATAAAATTCATGTGCTGAAATAAAATTCTTGTGTTGAATAGAAATTCATGTGTTGGAAATAAAATTCATGTGTTGAAATAAAATTCATGTGTTGAATAGAAATTCATGTGTTGAAAGAAAATTCATGTGTTGAAATAAAATTCATGTGTTAAAACAAAATTCATGTGTTAAAATAAAATTCATGTGTTGAAATAAATTCATGTGTTGAATGGAGTTCGTGTATTGAATAAATTCTTTGAAAGATAAAAATAACATTTTTATCATATATATAGACTATATAAAATATTAATGTTTTAAATAAATTGTTTTAACACCAAAAATAACATTTTTACCATATATATGAACTATATAAAATAATCGTGTTTTGAAATAGATTGTTTTACATTAAAAATCACATCTTTATGATATATATATATATAAACTATATAAAATAATCGTGATTTGAAATAAATTGTTTTATAATAAAAATCACATTTTTATTATATATATAAACTATAGAAAATATTCATGTGTTGAATAAAGGACTAGAACGATAAAAATCATATTTTTATGGTATGTGTGAAGTCAAAAACATTCATGTGTTGAATATATAGATTGAACAATAAAATCTACATTTTTATTGTGAATATGAAGTGCTAAAAATATTCATGTGTTGAATAAATATTTTTGATGATAAAAATATCATTTTTATCAAATATGTGAAGTGGATATAGTTTTGAAATCGAAGAATGAATTATATATATATATATATAATTAAAAAAATCGAATAACGAAGCTGCAGTTCGTAGTTTGAAACCATGATTTCAAACGATTAGTGTGGGAGATCCGTCCACCGGATTTTCCCGAAACCGAAACCGTTGGGTTCGCATTGGAAATATCTTTCCAACAACACCCACTTTGTGAAAATCCAACGGTTGGATTGTCTGGAATGTTTAATTCAAATCTGAAGAAAAGCAACGCCAGAATCGATTATATTTTTATATATATATATAATTAAATTAAATCGAATAATGACGCTGCAGTTCGTATTTTGAAATCATAACTTCAAACGATTGTACCGGGAGATCCGACCGTCGGTTTTCCCAAAACTGAAACCGTTGGATTCGTTTTGAAAAGATCTTTCTAATGATATAAAATTTGTGAAGATCCAATGGTTAGACTTTCATATATGTGTAAATCAAATCTGAAGAAAAACAGCGCCATGGCCGCATTATGGCCTGAAGCGTCGTTTAAATGAATTGGTTATTTTAAAATAAATAAAAATAGCGATAAATCGTTATAAAATATTATAAATGATATGGAATGGAAATAAACCGGATTTACCCTGTTTATTGGATATTTGATGGTTGAATGTGTTTGGCGTGAAAATTACATTTAAGAACAGAATTATTGGTGTAGAATAATTAACCATTGAAATGAATTGATTTGGATTCTAAATATACGTGAATTGTTTGAAAAGGCCGAGTTAAATCTTATTTCAAATAATTTACCGACGGTAAGGAGTCGATGATGAAGACGGTGGTTGAAGACCGGAGATCTTCACCTCGGTTGGATGGTTACTGATGTCTTGATTGGGAGGCATCCCGAAATATAGATAATAAGTGGTGATCGTCCAGACGTACTTGGAGATCGATGGATATGCGAGGTATATGGTGCCTCCGGTTTCGTTCAGACCCAGAACGAACTTGTAAATGGACTGTGTGTCTGACATTAGATTTTGTTCTATGCTGATTGATCTCTATTAAATCCAATTTCCAAATACGACACCGTGCGGTTTTGATTGTATAGCTATATATGGCGACATGATATATGGTACCCATGCCGTCTATGATTGATAGTTATGATTTGAAATTGTTTTTGAAACATATAAACACTAGTAATAATATCAAATGCTTTTGTTTTATTCGTATCAAGCATATTTTGGCCACTATAAGGTAAAACTCTATCCTCCGGTTTGCGTTGCATTGTGTGATGGGAACTGAGTCTTATAATGGCTTCATTTTCTATAAAAAGATTTGCGATGTTTAAAAGGTTTACTTGTTTTAAAGCACTGGCAGTCACTGGAGTAAACCCGTTTCGTGAAAGTGGCGTGGTCCTATGATTTGCCTTGTTATTATTGGTTAACCATTTATGTAGATTTCTCATACCAGTCCCATGACTGACTCATAGTTTGTTTCACTTGCAAACTCAGGTGCCCCTTTTTCTACACGGGCAACCTTATGTTCAGGTTTTAGCAGGCTCTTTCTGGATAGCTGGAGCTGAAGATGGATTCTATCATTTATCTCTTTTTATGTTGTTCAGCTCCTATTGTACATATTATGTTTTGTTTTCCGCTGTAGACATTTATGTATAGCTGAACTGCATTTTGTACTAAGTATGATCCTGTATACTGTGTAACTCTGATGATTAGGTTTATCCAGTGTATTATTTGTACATTATCTGGTGTATTTATTTATTTCTGTTCTGCTGTTATCTGTTTATGTGGTATATTCCAAAGATTACCCTTGCCACCGTCGTACGGGGTTTTGGGGTCGTCACATCTAACCTTATCCCTCTCCTAATACTGGCTCGCGCCATACACATACCAATTCCAATCAATTCAATTAACATCCCAAACCAAATTCAACCAATTTACTAATAGGGTTGCCAAACCCTAGTAATTAACAATCAAATAAAACAAACAACCAAACATTCATGGTTTCAATCAAAGGTGTCGGGTGCTACTAAGCACCGTCTACATCCTAGTATATATTTAACAGTAATTAAATTTGAATGAGAAGGGGTTCTCACCTTTGGCTTTCACTCCGTCCGTCTTTGATTGTCAATCTTAAATCATTCCAGAATTCCAACATGTCTATTTTATAAATAACATACATACGTTAAAAAACATATTTTTAACTAACAAACAATTTTCCTTTGTACGACCATTTTATAAATAGTATACATAAGCTAAAAATCATATTTTTATCTTTCTAAAAATATTTTCATGTCATACACTAGTTAAAATTCATATTTTAAACTTACTAAGAATATTTTCTTTATACGATAAAAATCATATTTTTACCTCACTAAAAAATCATATTTTTATATCACTAAAAATCATATTTTTATATCACTAAAATTATATTTTTATACCACTAAAAATTATATTTTTATATCACTAAAAATTATATTTTTATATCGCTACTACATATATAAAAATCATATTTTTATACGATGTTTATATTTTAAAAATCACATTTTTAAATCAAAACTATTTGTATAAAAATTCAAATTTTTAAAATAATATTATTTATAATAAAAACCATATTTTTATTTTTCTAAAACAACTATAAAAATATGAAATTTAACCAATGTTATTATATTTAAAAATTCACCTATATATATAATCATGTTTTTGTTATTGCTGTATATATAAAGAAAATCAGATTTTTATCAATGTTATATATATTAAAACCGAAAATAAAATCACTATTTATTTATATAAAAAAAAACTGAAAATAAAATAGTGCAAATTTAAATATAAAAACCACCTTTCACTATTTATTTTTCTTCCTATCTAGCACGAAATCGAACTGGAGGTCGACATCAAAGAAACCGACGCCGCCAGATTTTGCACGCACCACCATTGGTTGACCAGGGTTCGGTCAGAATACCCCACCCCAAGCGCTGCTCCCCCTTCTTCCTTCACCTGCATCAGTGGTGAGCTCGGTGGTGGAGCCGCCTGAACTGAACTGAGCGACGGTGGGTGAACGATGGAGGCGCGGTGAAGGTTTACGGTGGCGGGCGACAAGGCGGAGGCTTGGTCGAACGTTGATGGAGAATCGAGGCAGGTGGAGGCCACTGCGATCGATTTGGGTTTTTTTCTTTTTTTTCTTTCTAAACTAAAGAAATGGAGACAGCCCATAGGGATTGACCATGGTTTGAAGGCCTTTATGGGTTTGACTAGGTTATATATTATTTAATTAATATTATTTTATTTCGTTTTTAAAGTAAAAATCATCACAAACTCCAAATCAAACCCAATGACTGTCGCCCCTAGCTAATTACCCCCATTCCGAACACAATGGGATATATTCGTAAGTCAATTCGACTGTTCCGATTAGTTTTCATTAAATTTAAAATATAAATCAATATACTTTGAATTCAAACGCACATTTTAATTTACCTGGGCTGCATACTGACTCCGAAAATTATAGAAAAATTATTTCTAGCTATGTTTTGACGATATGGTCCTAACAAAACTAATTCGTCGAATTTGGAGACCGTTTGAAAAATAGCCATTTTCTATTCGATTCAATTTGACTGAAATTTACAAAACACGTTTTGTTTTTCCACGCTCACATATTAATTCCAAAAATTATGAAAATTGGAATCTAGCAATAATTTGACATTCCAGATCCAACAAAAGTGGTTTAGTCGAAAACGAATGTAACGACACAGATTTCGCCTGGACCTAATCGATCGCTAAATCGACCAAGACCGTCTGAGTCTCGCATATGCTAACTTTGGGCATACAATACATCAGAACAAATAATAGAAGACTTTTATAAACATTATAATAATGTTACATCAGAGTATAAAATATCAGTGTACATCGAATATAATATAGTGGAAGATTAATTTACAATAATTTTAAAAAGTGCAGCGGAAGACTATCAATGCTCTGGACACAGCTTTAAGCTTCAATCCAGAATCCTGCTCAAAAGATAAATATCTGCAAAACAAGCCACTCGACTGCCCGTATGGAAAATAAGGGCACCCGAGTTTGCCAGTTAAACAAACTACGAGTCAGTCATGGGACTGGTATGAGAAATCTTACTTAACCTATTTAATAATAAGGCTAATCACAGGACCACACCGCTGACGCGGAACGGGTTTACTCCATTGGATTGCCGGTGCATAAATAAAGTAAATCATTAAACAACGCAATGCTTTTTAGAAAAATGAAACCATTATAAGACTCAAGTCCCATATCACAATGCAACGCAAACCGGTGGATAGAGTTTTACCTTATAATGGAAAAAATATGCTTAATATGTAGAAATCATTTGATATTATTATTAGTGTCTATATGTTTCAAAAACATTTCAATCATAATGTATCAATCATAGACAGCATAGATACCATATACTATGTCGCCATACTAGTTTTACAATCAAAACCGCACGGTGTCGTATTGGAAGTTGGGTTTCCATCATGAACCAAGGCAAGGGATCGTCGTTACCGAATTCGAAACAATTTAGCCCATGTCTCAGGATCAGCCGCAACTGCACCTTGGATCTTCAGGGTCGGTGCACAAATACTTTAGTGGATTGGTAATTCTTAAACAATACGTTTCCCCGCCCTATGGGGCGTATATAAAGAGCCACTAGGGACTCAAATCCGAGGCGCCTCATTCCATTATCCACATAAGTAAAATGTCCGGGCTCCATACCATGAGACCACCCCTAGTTAGAAAGAAACGCATGTCCTCCCTGCAGTCCTCTCCCATTTCTGGTTCATACCGGGGTGTGAGGCTCGCGAAGTAACGCTATACACAAAGCTATGCTAATTAAAGCTGTGCTTTGATCTTCAATCACAAGGCTCTGCTTTTCAGCAAAAGCGTTGATCATTTGCATCTTAGCATGCCACATTGTCAATCCATACCATACCAATGATTTCTGCCAATATATAACCTCTAAGCTCATACGTCTTAGAGAAGGGTGTTAAGCAAGAGAATAAATTCTCTGCCACCAAACAGATATATATTTATCAGAGATCAACGATTATAGCATAAAGGAATACAACGTCAGACATACCATCCATTTACAAGTCCGTTCTGGGTCTGAACGAAACCGGAGACACCTTATGTGACGAGAAGGAATTTCGCTCGGTCCGAACCAGTCGCTAAACCGACCCAGACCGTTCGAGACGCCCTATCGTTTGAGAACACGACAAATCAGAATACATACAGAAGAACATTTCATTGTATATTACAACAATGCATCAAAATACAAGAATATACAGAGTATAAATGAATATTACACAGAAATATCAGAGATTTAAATTACATTTAAATACATAGCAGCGGAAAAATAATACAATACACAACCAGAATGAGATATACGGATACAAAGCTTTCCGGATATCGTTCCAGCTGTAAACCAGGATCCTGTGAATATAAATCTGCAAAACCAAAACTACTAGCTGCCCGTGTCAAAATAGGGGCACCCAGAGTTTAGGTTAAAACAATAAACTCCAGGTCAGTCATGGGACTGGTGTGAGAACTAAAACAGTTAATAATCTTTATTTTTAAAGTTAGGTAAATCAAGGGACCACGCCGTATAACACGGAACGGGTTTCCTCCCAAGAATACCAGTGCATAAAACAAACAGCGCAATGCTAAATAAAGAAAAATGAAGCTGTTATAAGACCCAGGTCCCATCACACAATGCAACGCAGCCGAGGATAGGGTTTTCCCTTATAACAGCCAAAGAATGCTTGATACGGTTAAAACAAATCGTTTGATACTATTATAAGTGCATAGTGTATAAAACAACTTTAAATCATAAGTATCAATCATAGGCGGCATGAGCGTCCCATGCCACTATGTCGCCATATATAGGTTTACAAATAAAACCGCAAAGTCACGTATTTGGAAATTGGATTTCCATCTATGAACCGAGGCAAAAGATAGTCCTCAACCGAGTCGAGACTCTCTAGCCCGAGCCTCAGGATCAGAGCTCGAGTGACCCTTGGATCGTCAGGGCCGGTCCACCGATGTGGATTAAATTGCCTGAACACTACGTTTCCCCGCCCTTTGGGGCGTAAATGAGCCAACGAATGACTCCATCGGACCCGGATCGTCCGATCAAACCGAGGCGCCTCACAACAGCAACAACCACATAAGTCAAACTCGTCAGGGCGTGTAAAACCACTGACGCCACTTTTTAGCTAGAAGGAAACGCATGCCCCCCCGAGGTCCGTCTCCCGTTTTTGGTTCATACCGGGTGTGAAACTCGCGAAGTAAACGTTACACAAAGCTACGCCACAAAGGCCGTGCTTTGATCATCACCACAAGACTTTGCTTTTCAACAGAAGCCTCAATCAATTGCCACTTAGGCATGCCACACAGGCAATTCACTCCATGCGTTTGATATCCATCAATATATAACCCCTGAGCTCGTACGTCTCAGAGAAGGGCGTTAAGCAAGAGAATAAATTCTCCGCCGCCAAACAGATATATATTTAATAGAGATCAATCACACAGACTAAAATCCAATGTCAGACACACAGTCCATTCACAAGTCTGTTCTGGGTTTGAACGAAACCGGGGGCATCTAGTACCCCGCATATCCTTCGATCTCCAAGTACGTCTGGACGATCACTAACTGTTTCCATCTTCTTGGGTGTACAGCCCAATAAAGATCATCAGTAATTACCCAAACGACGTGAAGACTTCCGGTCTTCGACCATCGTCTTCATCTTCGACTTATCGTCGTATCAGTTATTCAAAATGGGATAAACCCGGTCTTTCCGAATAACTCGCGTATACTTTTAAATAAGTGTTACACAAACACAACATACGCCTCATTCCAATTCATCAGTCACTAATCGTAAATTAATCAAGAGAATAATTCCCCAAATATTAACCCCGAAGGCCGAAACCAACATCAGATCAATATCCAGAAAACCATTCTGCTTAGCTAACCGACAGTTAGTTCCTGATTTCACATTCATAGGGAAAGGTTCCCATTAATTTTATCCAAGATAAATTCCTTGAATTTATTCTCTAATCTTCTTTTGAATTTCGATTCAACTAGTCGGGATTAACGAAACTTACCGAAGTAATCATTTGTTTTAATTTCCCAATCCCAACCTATTTATCCCATGAAGTAAAACTGGTAATACTTCATATCTAACACCACAGTGTTATCGGTAAATTCAATTACCATTTCATGTTCAAATCTAATTAAAGATTTAACTATCGCCTGGAGCAAAACTGGTGATACTCCATTCTCGACCATTTCAATCTAATTAAAGATTCATTAAAACTCCACTTAGTTTTAATCGTTAACTGGGTTAAAGAATCCGTGTCATTTAAAACACGGTTCACGATAAACCCAAAGTCACATTCATTAATTATCGGGTTAAAGAACAAGTGTTATTTAAAACACTGTTCACGATAAACCCAAAAATCAATATCAATTCAATTCCAATTAAATATTATTTAATTGGTACACTTCATTAAATCTAAATAAAAAGATTTAATCTTTTCTCAACTGGGTTCAAGAACAGTGTTAGTGAAGACACCATTCACGAAAAACCCAAATCACATTTGATATTCAATACAAGGCTCTGAATAGAAAATATATCGGCTTATATTCAATATCAAATTCTACGATTAACAAATGTCGTATTGGAAATAACGATATAAATATATATCTTTCAAATTTCCATAACAACACCTGTATAATCACGAATTCCAACATCGAAATATTCCGAAGACAATTTCGATTCAAATCCACTCCAATGCAATCATTGGATATTCTGGTTATTTTCAAAACCCTTTTTAAATTCAATTTATTTATTTCAAAATAAATAGAATTATAATTCTAGTTCAAAACTAGTTCATTTCGATAAAAATCTATTTTTATCTTTTCAAATATGGAGTTTTTCATCCCAATTCTTTCTAAATCATTTCTTATGATTTTACACAAATTATTACTATTTTTAATAATTTTATCAAGGCCCGTACAGTCGATTTCCACCAATGGCCATCGAACTGCACTTACAGCGACCTTTTTCAAATTTGATTTGGACGTATCTCCAAATCCAACCGTTAGATTTCAAATTTCTAATATTCATTAGAAAGCTCTTTTCGATACAAACCCAACGGTTTCGGTTTTAGGAGAATCCGACGGTCGGATCTCCCGCAATATCCGTTCGAAGTTAATGGTCGAAATTCGCGAACTGCCACGGCGCGGCGCGTTCTATTCAGGCCATTATATTATATATATAATATATATTTCGTCGATTTCTATTTAAAACGAATTATATAAATAGTTTTAAATTCGTTTCAAAAGCAATTTCAACTTCCATTTCAATTCAAATCAAAATTGAATTCTTCTTTATAAATTCGTTTTAAAATTCATTTCTATTCAATTCAAATTTCAATTCAATTTGAATTCGTTTTCAATTCAATTCATTTCGAAATCGTTTTCAATTCAATTCATTTCGAAATCGTTTTCAATTCAATTCATTTCGAAATCGTTTTCAATTCAACTCATTTCGAAATCGTTTTCAGTTCAATTCATTTCGAAATCGTTTTCAAATCAATTCATTTCGAAATCGTTTTCAATTCAATTCATTTCGAAATCGTTTTCAATTCAATTCATTTCGAAATCGTTTTCAATTCAATTCATTTCGAAATCGTTTTCAATTCAATTCATTTCGAAATCGTTTTCAATTCAATTCATTTCGAAATCGTTTTCAATTCAATTCATTTCGAAATCGTTTTCAATTCAATTCATTTCGAAATCGTTTTCAATTCAATTCATTTCGAAATGAATAAAATCGATATAAATATCGTTCACATCAAAATGGCGTCAATCTAATCAACACGGCTTCATAAATTTCTATTTTCAAATATTCTATTTCACATATTCCTTTTTCAAAATAGTTGTTATTATCAAAATATTTCGTTCAACACATGACCAATCTCAATGGATGAGTACTGCCAACACATGAACCTTTATTTTATAATATTCTTTATTTTCTAAATTGGAATGAGGCCCAATCAATTACCATATAAAATTAATTATATGGATTTCCATACAACACATGTATATAATAGCATTGAAAAATAATCAACCATCAACCAAAGTGCACTACACTGCCTAAGCATCAAATATAGATATTCGACGCTTATAACAGCCTGTCAATCAATCGATCGACGTATTTAATCAATCAGGATGAGTGAACTTCAAATTTCATCCCAACACCCGTGTGGGGTTTCAAACAATCAAACACAGATTTTTATTTGTGCAGTTGGGCGATGTGTAAAATTTATCGTCCCAATCAATGTCCTTCAAATAGGTGTACACAAACAAACCGTCCGGTTTGTAAATGAATATTTATTTTATTCACTTCACGTTAAAAATTATATTTTTAACGATAAAACATTTTATTTTAACAGATGAATTTCTATTCAGTTCATTCTTTAAATAAAATGATATTTTTATTTTTCTAACATATTTTAGAAAATTTCGGCGGCATAACGGCACGATACTAGAAACGGGACAAGGCCTAGCCTTATCCCCGGTCTAGTGAAGGCCCACGCAATTCACACATCAATCAAATCAATTTATTTCACCAAACAATTCAATTTCAAATCAAATCATCTAATCAACTACACAACCAAACAATTTAACAAACAAGCCATCCATGGTCTGTGGATGACGGGTGTCGGGTGCTACTAAACACCGTCTGCATCCTAGTATATATATATATATAACTAGAAAAATTAAATTGAAAGGTGAGAAATTCTCACAGATAGCTATCCAATCATCCTGACTCTTCTCTGATAGAAATCTTCATCGTTTTCGCATCTTCGTATGCTTCGTTGCCCGTAGTCACTATATATGTAAAAATCGAATTTTTACTTCGTTATTCAATATATAAAAATCGAATTTTTACTTCGATGTTCAATATATAAAAATCGAATTTTTACTTCGATGTTCAATATATAAAAATCGAATTTTTATTACTATGTTATATAGATAAAAATTATATTTTTATCACGCTATTTTCCACCTAAAGATTTCACCTTTATAAACATATAGACTTCGCCTTTTCAAATTTAAAGATTTCATCTTTATAAAAATCTCCTTTTTATTTTTCTACACATAAAAGATGATATTTTTAATATTCCTATCATGTAAAAATTATATTTTTTATTTCTCTACCGAAACAAAAATCATATTTCTACCACTTCTATATAGTAAAGATTATATTTTTAATACTTTAAAAATATAAAAATCATATTTTTATTACTTTAAAAATCCTATTTTTATGTATTCAACTTCGCCATAAAAATTAAACCTTCTTCTAAATAAAAATTTCGTCTCTTTATTATAAAAAAAATCAAATTTTTATATTGACATTCAAATAATAGAAATCATTTCTTTTTCCTCATAAAAATCTATTTTTTTTTAACCTCATGAACATCATATAAAAATCCGACCTTTAACCAAGGCTTTTAATTTATATAAATCAAACTAAATTGAATTAAAATATATATTGTTAATCAAAACAGAAAAAGAAGGAGGAAGCTCACTGGTTTTCAGCGAAGGGAGGTGTCGGAGATGGGGATTCTGGTCGGAGCAGCGGGCGCCGGATGTTGTGGAGCTCGCAGTGTCCAAATCGCAGTGGGGGGGGTGCTTGCTCGTCGAAGCTGAAGAGCCAAGGGGAAGCCGGAGTCGGGCTTCAGGTGACAGCCTTCATCGATTTGGGTTTGGGGGCTCGCACTGTAGGGCTGAGGGCGGTTGGAGAGGAAGGGGGGGAAGAGCGTGGCCGCGGTGGAGGGCACCACCAAGGTGGCGGCGCTGGCGATCCGCCTAGGGGGGGGGAACGACGGCTTACCTCCCTCGCGCGTTTCCCTTTTTTTTTATCTTATCAATATCGGGTTTGAACGATAAGGGTGGGGGAGATAAGGAGCGTTGACCGGTTAGAGGGGGTGAGGGAGTTTTTATTTTATTTTATTTATCCTTCAAAAAGCAACTTTAAATTTTGATCTCCAAACGAAACCCACCGCCTGTCGTCCCTAGCGTTTTACCCCCATTCCGAACACAATGGGATATGTATCGCATGCTGATTTGATCGCTTGAATCAGTTTCCGTTGAATTTACATTTAAATCATTATATTGTATTTTAAACGTACATTTCAAATTACCGGGGCCACATACGAACTTTAAAAATTCCAGAAAAATATTTTCTAGCTTCGTATTGACGATACGGTCCTAACAAAACTAGTTTCGTCGAATTCTGAGACCGTTGGAAAAATGGCCAATTTCCAGTCGATTAAAATCAACTGAAACTGGTCAAACGCGTTTTCCTTTGCCACGCTCACATATTGATTCGAAAAATTATGAAATTTGAAACCTAGCAATAACTTCACATTCCGGACCCAACAAAACTGGTTTCGTCGAAATCCGAGGTCGTTTGCAAAATGTCCATTTTTAAGGGCCTGAATTCCATAGCGACTATTCAGAATTTTCAACTGGACATATCTTTTGATTCCCGCTATGAAATTTGGGTTTTTCGGATTCGATAGAAAGATATTATCAATTAGATCCTATTGTTTTTGGTTTCACTAAAATCCGGATTGTTCTGCACCCGGTACATTCAATTGAAGTTTGAAATCGAATTATCGAACTACCGCGCCATTTTCAATTCTATTTTTAATTATATATAAATATTTATATTCTAACGACGACGCATATAAATATATACGTTCGAATTATATTCAAAATAAATTTCTCGTCAATATTATTTAAAATAATCTATTTTAAATAATCAAAATTCGCTAAAATTGCCAAAATAAAAATTTTAAACTGGCCCAGATTTTCCGGGTTATTACACCTTATTCCACGTCCCATATGTCCAATACAGGAGAGAGGTCCTCGCATATCCGTCGATCTCCAAGTACGTCTAGATGATCACCACTTATTACCTTGTCTTGGGATGCCTCCTAGTCAAGACATCAGTAATCATCCAAATGATGTGAAGACCTCCGGTCTTCAACCACCGTCTTTATCTTTGACTTTTAATCGTCATAGTAATTATTCAGAATGGGTTGAACCCGGTCTTTCCGAATAACTCGCGTATTTTCTAATCAATAAACATGTGCTATAAAACACATCATACACCTCATTCCAATCCAGAATATTCTTTTGAATAATTATTCACATTATTAGGGAAAGGTTCCCAATAATTTTATAAAAGATAAATTCTTTTAAACTTATTCTTTAATCTTCTTTTTAAAGATTCATTAAAACCCAATTTGGTTTTAATATCAAATATCATTACTTTATGATTATTTAACTTTAAGAAATTAATCTTGACTTTAACTGGGTTAAAGAACCAATGTCATTTAAAACACAATTCACGATAAACCCAAAATCATCTTCCATTAAATATGGAATTTTCACAGAAATCAAATCAATATAAATTTCCGTATTAGACTAATAATATAAATGGAATAACGGCAAAGCCTTTTAAATTCCATATATAATAACGGTCTTCTTTTACAGAAGCTCATCTCGATTATTATTAAATCGAATTCCATTCAATTCCAATTTCTTCTATTAAATTGGAAAACTTTACTTTGGAAATATTCCATTAAATCTTAATAAAAAGATTCATAAATTTCAAATCATATCTTCACTATTAATTGGGTTAAAGAATGAATGTCGTTAAAAACATAGTTCACAATAAACCCAATTCACATTTCATTTTATTCCAATTACAAAATATAATTGGAAACTCTAATAATCTTAATTAAAAGATTTATTCTTTTCTCAATTGGGTTTAAGAACAGTGTTATTGAAGACACCATTCACGACAAATCCAAAATCCAATTTATTATTTAACTCCAATTAAATATTAATGAATTAGAAAACTTCATTAAATCTTAATTTAAAGATTTATTCTAGTTAATAGCTAGTTCATTTCGATAAAAATATATTTTTATCTTTTCAAATACGAATTTTTTCATCCAAAATCTTTCTAAATCACTTATTACGATTTTACATAATTTTTCCGTATTTTTAATAATTTTATTAAGGCCCGTACAGTCGGTTTCCAATAACGGCCACTGAACTGCATCCATAACGACCTTTTTCAAATTTTATTTGGACATAATTCCAAATCTAACAGTTAGATTTATAATCTCTTATATTCGTTGGAAAGATATTTTCGATACGAACCCAACGGTTCCAGTTTTTGGAGAATCCGACGGTCGGATCTCCCGTTACATCAATTTGAAGGTAATGGTCGAAATTCGCGAACGATCGTTGCGCGGTGCGTTCTATTCAGGCCATTAAATATATATAATATTATATATATATATATTATATATATATATTGTTGATTTCCATTTAAATCGTATTTTATAAAAAAAATATAAGTTCGTTTTAAAACGATTTTAACTTCATTTTTAATTTTAAATCAAAATTGAATATTTTGTATCGTTATCATATTAAAATGATAATATTTTCAAAATATTAGATTTTTGAAATCATTTCTTCTCGATATTCATTATAAAATGAATAAAATCGATCGATAAACCCGTTCGGGTTAAAAATGGCGTTTCTTTACTTAACTCGGCTTCATATTTTTTATATTTTTGTGTCCATCCAAAATCGGACATAAAAATCATAATTTTATTCTTCACTATATTTATTTTAAAATACTCTTTATTTTAAAAATATTCTTTATTTTAAAAGATTCTTTATTTTAAAAGATTCTTTATTTTAAAAGATTCTTTATTTTAAAATATTCTGAATCGGAATGCGACTCAATCAATTGCCATACAATTTCAGTTATATGGATTTCATACATCGCATGTATATAACAATAATGATAAATAATCATTAAACAATCCATTCACATCCAGAGTGAAATTTACAACTGTGTGAGAATTAAAATAAATAAATAACGCTCATCACAGACTGTCAGTTCCATCGATTGACATACAACTAAATATTGGGACTAGTGTATGTTAAATATCATTCTAATACCCGTGTGGGATTTTCAGACAGCAGCATTCCATTTTAAATGAATCATTGGTTAATAAATTTAACCAATTCCAATTCAGTTTGAATTATTTTCTATTTAACCAATTTTCACAGTTTAAATTATAAATGAATATTTGTAATTTAATTTCAACAAAACATATATTTTGAAAAGTAATTATTTTTATTCTTGTCTAACATGGTAAAGGTAACACTTTTATTTCACAAAACATTATTCTAAATAAATGATATTTTTATTTACAAAATATTATTCTAAACAAATGACATTTTTATTTCACAAAACATGTTTTCAATGTATGATTATTGTTCTAACTTCGCTAACATAATAATGATAATGTTTTAATCTAACCAAAATCATATTTTTGACATACGATCAATTTTCTAATATTGTCAACATGCAAGTGATAATGTTTTTTAGTAGACAAAACATATAATGACAAATGATTCTTTTTCTACTACATGTAACTAATAATGTTTTGAATAAACAAAACATAAAATGAAAAATGATATTTTTTTTTACTACATGTAACTAATAATGTGTTGAATAAACAAAACATAAAATGATAAATGACTATTTTTCTATTACATGTAAATAATAATGTGTTGAATAAACAAAACATAAAATGATAAATGATCACTTTTCTACTACATGTAACTAATAATGTTTTGAATAAACAAAACATAAGATGACAAATGATCCTTTTTCTCTAATTTAACATGATAAAATTGACATTATTATCTTACATAACAATTTTAATGTTCTACATTTCTAATGACAAATAAAAAGAAGTATTTATTTTTTATAACATGTTCTACATTTCTAATGTCACATAAAAAGAGGTATTTATTTTGCATAACATGTTTCTATACTCACATATGACAAATAAAAAGATGATTTTTATTTTCATAACATTTTTATGTCGCTAATGACAAATAAAAAGATAATTTTTATTTATATGCAGATTTCTATATTTTCTAATGACAAATAAATACAAATTTCCATATTTTCTAATGAAAAATAAAAAGAGATTTTTATTTGTATACAAATTCAATGCTTAACATGACAAATAAAAATGACTATTTTTCATGACAAATAAAAGTGAACATCTATTTGTATACAAATTCCTATCTTTAATATGACAAATAAAAGTGCATATTTTTATTTGTATACAATTACAATATTAACATGACAAATAAAAATGGATTTTTATTTGTATAAAAGTCCTACATTAACATGACAAATAAAAAAGATATTGTAACAACCCGAATTTTTAGCAACGTGTTAAGACAAGAATTAAGGCAGAATTAAATTATAAAATCTGAATCAGGATAAACGGGTTGCGCCATTGCGTTCGTCTCGGAAAAATACGCGAAATAGAGTCCGAAATTTCGTAAATCGGAGTCCGTATGAAGAAGATATGGACGAACGAAGTTAGGCAGAAAAACCGAAAACAGGCCAGAATGCACTGGCGCACTTGTGAAGTGCGCCAGCACAAAAATACACTGGCGCACTTGGGAAGTGCGCCCGTGTCGAGCCAGAAACCTGCACAGCCTTCTGGCTTGACCCTGGCTGGCCTGGTGCACCTGTTTTGGCCCTTGGTCTTGTTTTGGAGGCTTGTGACGATTTTTGAGGGCTGGGATCTATCCTAGGATTAATCTAAGGGCCTAAAACTACCCTAATCTCTATAAAAACACCCCTAAGCCTACCCTAAACCCTCATTATTCATTCTTGCAACTAAACTATGGCAAAATTTTCACTCTCATGGCCTCCACCCTCATTCTAAAATTCCTAAGTAAATTCCTATAAGAGGTTTCATGATCATGAGAGTGTTAGAGAGTTTCTATGTTAGTATGAGAGCCTCTCAAGTTGATTTCAAGGCTAAAGCTTTGATCTTTGTTCATAAAGATGGGGTTTTGATTGATTCGGAGTGTTCATCTTTGGGTTTTTGGGTGATGGCATGCATAGGCTTCATCACAATCTTTAATTTAAATCGATTTGTGCCTTCATAGCAATGTAAGCCCTTCCCTACTCTTAGATATTAACTATGAAGTTAAATGTTCATGTTGAAAGTTTGGGTTTGATTAATTAGAATGATGCATGCTATCATGTTATGCAAGTTTATGAAGTCATTATCTTGATCTTATGAGCAAAAAGCCACAACCTTTATGTTGAAATGTTGCATTATGCAACATGAGAACCTTCATAATCTTTATGTCAACTTGCATATGAAGTCATAACCCTTATATGATGATATATGCGAGTTACTAGTCATCATTCCATGTCTTTTGTCACCATGATTCGCTTATGTGCCAAGTTTGGGTTTATGCATGTTTTTGAGGTGTAAGAATGTAACATGCAAGTTAATGAACACATGTGTGCCTCATTTGCCACCATGATTAACTTGTGGCTTAATATCCATTTTTGTCATGCCTTTGCCAAGTCTCTTCTTTTAATCCATCACGTTGTTGCAAACGTATATGCGAGTTTAAAAAGCGTTGGGGTCACATTATGGAGAAACATAATGACGTGAATATGATTTGGGTATAAACATGACAACATGTAACGTTAAATATGACATGTGTTTATACTTGAAAACACGACTTGAAAGATAACATGGAAGTTGACATGTAAATATGCAAAAAAAAAAAAACATAAGCTTGGGAATTTACCTATTAAGTTAGGTCTACCCATTGGGAATTTACCTATTAAGTTAGGTCTACCCAATTGCTTGAAAACTTGACTATGAACATGACACTAGACTAAACATGAAAGTGGTCAACTCGAGGTTGGGTTGAGTTTGCAACGTAAAACTACCCGGAACCGACCGGCCTAACTAGTAGTTGCAAACAATAGGACCCAATGTGAGAAGTTGGTCATGTTGTGCTTGAACCCGAGGTTAGACCAAGTTGTGGTGTAAAGCTACCCGGAACCGACCGGCTTAACTAGTAACCACAACAAAGTCTAATGTGAGAGGTTGGGGTGCATTAAGTAATTAATGCCACATGATAGGGTTAAGTTAATTTGATTAATGACTCTTAACCAAATATGACATGGGTAAATGGGTTAAGTAAATTGGTTAGGCTAATGATACTTAACAAAACATGACAAGGTTGGGTAGGTTAAGTGATTTGATTTGCCTAATGACGCTTAACCATTTTTATACGACTAGTGGACGGGGATTAAGTTAACCAACACTTAATCAATCCAACATGATAATTTGGCAAGGTTAAGTAAGTTTTCTTAATGACACTTAACCATACAAGATGATTAGGGGATGGGGTTAAGTAATTTGCACCTAACTAATCCGACACGGTAATTAGATGGGGTTAAGTAATCCACACTTAACTAATCTAAACACGGTAATTCGATGGGGTTAAGTTAAACACTTAACCAATTTAAACTCGGTAATTCAATGAGGTTAAGTAACGAATACTTAACCAACTTAACGTGATAATTTAATGGGGTTAAGCAACTTATACTTAACCAATTATACATGATGATTTGATGGGGTTAAGTAACTTACACTTAACCAATCTAATACGCGGACCTGATAAGGTTAAGTCACAAGACCTTTTTAGAATATACATAACCATTGTAGTACGATTAGAGGATGGGGTTAAGCCAACCTATACTTAACCAATCCGACTCGATAATTTGATGGGATTAAGATAATCTATGCTTAATCGATCTAGCAAGATAATCCGATAGGATAAAGGTAAGCTAGTACTTGACCAATTTGACTTGATAGGGTTAAGTCATGAGCCTCTGGGTACACTTAACCAAATTGTGGGACTAAGTCTTGAACTTAAATACTTAGCCAATCTTTGACGTGATTCGTGGGCGGGTTAAGTCATGGACTTGAATGATAACACTTAACCCAATAGACAAACCCTGGCTAGAAGAACTAGGTAGAAAACCGTGGTTAATCAAGGATAACGGGAAAGGAAGCTAAGTGGTAAACCTTAGTTAAGGGTAACTAAGTAATAATTCTTAGCTAAGGACATAGGACTAATTCTCAAAACGATGAGTAACCTGATACGGTAGGTCATCGCTTAGTATACGAGGGGGAGCAAGTTATCTGACTTGGATAAAAGCTCCAGCGCACTGGGTGCCGAAGTGGAAGCTTCGGGGGACGTGAGGATATTCTTGGGATCCCTCTGTGGGCTGCCAGGTAATTATACTAGGCCCATGAGAGGTTAAGGTCTGCGTTAGAAGGACCAAGAGTATGCTTTGGTTGCTATGCGAGCAACCTAAAGACTGGGATGGATTAGCGTGGAGTCGACGATTCTTGTTTTTGCCCTGGATAGCACATCGCCGACTACCTACCATCTTTAGTCAATCGTGTACGTGCGGAAAGGCAGGGAACCCCCAACAGACCATGTGCTTGCTATCGAGTCATGGGTGAGGTTGGCCCGTAGGAAAGTGGGCTATAGTGGGGCCGTGGAATGGTTCTTATACATGATTTTTCTTGGATTGCCTTTCAGTAGTTGAGGGAGGGGTCACATGGGACCATAGCCACGGGTACAAAAACAGACCTTGATATCTGCATCGGCAGACGATTTAAAGCTCCCGACCGAGTTCCGTATTTCTTGATTTGCCCTGGCACGGAACTCGGATGGCACATTGGGGAACATGTGCATCTAGACATGGAAAACGATTCACGATACATACGTGGGATCAAGGGCGCGGTTGACGGGTGGCGTAATCCCTAGTTGTCCTAGGTGGCCAAAACCCAAACCGAGACACGGAAACGTTCATTAGGTAGCATAATCCCTAGCGGTCCTAGGTGGCATAAATCCTAAGTGGACGCGCGATAATTCATGGTAAGGAAACACAACTAGACCCAGGGTTGCAGTCCAAAACAACTTCAAGGATAAACCGTTTACATGGGAAAGCCCGTATAGCCTACGGCAAAGGACTGAACTTATACATGGAAAGAAACATATGAGTTGAGTAACCTATATATGCGGCATATTAGGTTGACATGGACCATTACACGACTTTTGAGTAAGGGTCATTCACGGATAACTCGTAATACAGTTGGGGTACTAGTACGGTAGGTGCAGAGCGGATATACAGGATAGATGCCATTGGACGTTATACGCGATAGATATCTTGGGATATTATACTTGATAGAAACCTAACAATGTGATACCTTGTTTTATCTTGACATCGTAG
Organism: Allium sativum; assembly: GCA_030737875.1. NCBI lineage: Eukaryota > Viridiplantae > Streptophyta > Magnoliopsida > Asparagales > Amaryllidaceae > Allium > Allium sativum. Next base: position 199,937,095 of record CM060918.1, on the reverse strand, counting down.
TTTATCACGACACCCTAGTTTATCTGAGTTCAGTAGTTCATCCTATTATTTTGGCTTATCTATCTTGTTATCATGCTTATGTTCATCTCAGTTTCTCATGTCAGTTAACTTTACTAGTTTTTATACTAATAGTAGATAGGGCTTACTCAGTCTTTTTGACTGACCCGTTTTGTTTCGCCTCTTTTCTTCCGTTTCCCCCCCAGGTTACAGGGAGGAAACACTGCTGTTTAGTTCGGACTTCTTCTGCTTGAAGGTCATCATGGATGGCTTGGACTTTTCCTGGCTATGGCTACTTTACTGTTTTTACTTGGGGAATAATTTATGAAAATGTCTTTATGCTTCTTTACTATTGCAAGACAGGTTTTGATGTACTCTGATGTAAAAGGCTTTAGACCTTATTTATTCATGTTATGAAAGTTTGATTTTACTTCCGCTATTTTTATATGTTCTGTCTTGTGATATTTCTGTGCATGTTTACCAATAATGCCCCTCTAAAGCTAGTGCATTCCTTTGCGAGTGACCCTAGCGGAGGCGGGGTGTTACAGATATTATTATTATTTGTGTACAATCCTATTTTTAAATATGACAAATAAAAAGAATATTTTAATGTGTATACAATTCCTACATTAACAATTCTTATTTGTATACAATTTCAATGTTTAACTTGATAATAAAAATGACTACGTTTATTTGTATACAAATTCAATGTTTAACTTGACAATAAAAATGACTACTTTTATTTGTATACAAATTCTTATATTAACATGTAACATAAAAATGATGTTTTTATGTGGTTTACAATTCCTACATTAACATGTCAAATAAACATGATATTTTTATTTTTGTACAAATCTATTTTTAATATAACAAATAAAAATGATATTATTTTATTTGCATGCAAATATATTTTTAATATAACAAATAAAAATGATATTCTTTTATTAGTAGGCAAATCTATTTTTAATATAACAAATAAAAATGATATTCTTTTATTTGTTGACAATTCTAATTCAACATCACTAATAAAAAGAAATATTTTTGATTTGTTGGCAATTCTAATTCAACATCACAAATAGAAATAAATATTTTTTATTTGTTGAAAATTATAATTCAACATCACAAATAAAAGGAAATATTTTATTTGTTTACAATTCTAAATTTTACATTATATTCCATTAAATCAACAGATCACCACAACCGCATCAATCAATCAAAATCAAATTGCGTACAACAATAAGCTGAATTTAACAGTGTATATGTAGAAATTTCTAAACACGATAATAATTAATTCATTTTAATTATTTAAAAAAGAAATCTCACCTTGATCGGTTTCAGAAATCTTTAAATAATGATTATTTTAATAAAATTAAATAGGGGTTTAATTTTATCAAAAAACATAACCAGCTCCAAATCTATTCCAGTCAGTTCTGAAATGTTGTGCTCGTCTAGAGGATTCCAACGCATTTTGAATCATGTGATTCCGTTTTTGTTTGGAGAAGCTACAAGTGTTTAAACATTTAACACTTTAATAAAAAATTAAATATTTAATTAATTTAATTAATTTAATTAAAAACCTTAATTACATTTTAAATCCCGGTCTTCCTCTGTTCGATACTGCTCCAGGTGAACATGATAAAACTATTCGTTCGATCTCAACTTCCTACCGCCGTCGCCGCTACACCTCACCAGACCCTGATCGGTGGTCACCACCTGAGGTGCCCATACGTGCACCGCCTCCCTCTTGAACAGCTTCGAGTTCAGTGATACCCAGGCCACACAATCTCAGTCCGAACGCCACGCCGTTGAACCCTAATTCCGACCACCCTAGTGCGTAACAACCCATCACCACCATTGAATACCTTCTCCTCGCCGAGCTCTTCAATTTTGTTTTTGGAATTTCTGATTTCATTGAATGGTTTATAAGAAAAAGGGGAGGGACGATTGGAAGACGGCGACCCTTGATTTCTTGTTTGGCGGCGGGTTTGAAATGGGGTATTGAGATTAGGGTTTGAATTAACTTAGGTATTTATAATAATTTAATTATTTAGAAAAAAGCCCGTTAACTCTTAATAACTCCAAATCCAGCCCAGCGAATGTCTCCCATAGCCAAATACTCCTATTCCGGACACAATGGACTGGGTCTCATCTGCCCATTCAATTGTTTCAGCCCACTTTTACTTAAATTAAAATATAAAACATTTAATTATTTAATTTGATCGTACATTTAAATTTACCGGGGCCACATACGGACTCCAAAAATTCCCGAAAAATAAACCTAGCTATGTTTTGATGATACGGTCCTAACAAAATTAATTTTGTCAAATTTGGAGACCGTTTGAAAAATGGCCATTTTCTGGTCGATCCAATTTGATTGAAATTGACAAAACACATTTTCTTTTGCCACGCTCACATATTAATTCCAAAAATTATGAAAATTGGGATCTTGCAATAATTTGACATTCCGGATCCAACCAAAGTGGTTTCATCAAAAACGAAGGCGTTTGCAAAATGGCTATTTTTAAGGGCTATATATTATATTAAAATATAAATAAATTCTATAGCGACTTTTCTGAATTTTAAATTGGACATAACTTACAATTTATAAAGTGAAATTTCAGTTTCTTACATTCGTTAGAAAGATATTATTAAACAGATTAAAATATTTCTTGTTTCATCTAATTCTGATTTAAAATGAATTCTGTACACTCAATTGAAATTAGAAATCGAATTTTCAAGCTGGCTCGATTTATAATTAAAATAAATTTATTCGTTTTTAACTTCGATTTAAATAAATTTTTAGTTGTTATTATTTAAAATAAATCATTTTAAATATTAAAAATCCATTAAAATAGCTAAAATAAAATTTTTAAATTGATTCAAAATTTCCGAGTTGTTACAATCTCCACCACTTAAAATCTTTTCGTCCTTGAAAAGGAACGAAGCTAAAAGTTGTTTTAACTAACCAACACAATTTTCATTCTTTTATTAGTTTCAGTAATTTTATCAGTTGAACTAATAATCACACAACATAATCATCAATCAATTAGTTGATTATCTTTTCAAATATATATAGCTTTTATACATCAAAAATAATATTTTCTAAGATCGGATTATATATATAATCACAAATACATTAGTTATAAACTTGTCACTCTTAACTCATTCTAGGGCATTTCTAACCCCATCTCTAATGAGTTTTCTCATTCTAGGGTACTACTGATCCTATCTCTAATGAGTATTCTTTTATAGGATATTTCTAATCCTACCTCTGATGAGTCTTTTGTTCAGTTCTAACGAGTTGTACCCCAAAGATTTGAGTTAACCAAAGCTCTGATACCAGCTGTAACGACAAGGATTTCACTCGGACCTAATCGATCGCTAAATCGACCAAGACCATTCGAATCCCGCATACGCTAACTTTGGGCATACAACACATCAGAACAAATAACATAATACTTTTATAAACATTATAATAATGCTACATCATAGTACAGAATATCAGAGTACATTGAATATAATACAACGGAAGATTAATTTACAATAATTTTAATACAGTGTAGCAGAAGACTATCAATGCTCTAGACACAACTTTAAGCTTCAATCCAGAATCCTGCTCAAAAGATAAATATCTTCAAAACAAACCACCTTACTGCCTGTGTGGAAAATAAGGGCACCCGAGTTTGCCAGTGAAACAAAATACGAGTCATTCATGGGATTGGTATAAGAAATCTTACTTAACCTGTTTAATAATAAGGTCAATCACAGGACCACGCCGCTGACGCGGAACGGGTTTACTCCATTGGATTGCTGGTCCATTTGATTACTGAAACTGTGAAAGTAAAAATATTAGTTTGCATGTTTGCTGGTATAGGTTTAATATTGGAGTACTGTTAGTAGCAACTGGAGGAAATATTCTTTTGTTTAAAAAGGTACTTAATGTGTTTCATCAGCTTGAAATGAAAGAGTAATTGCATTTTGAATTTGACATGTCTTATTGATAATAAAGGTTGATGAGTTTGTTTTATCAAGCCGCTTTTTTGGGTATAACATTCCATCATGGTCTAACGATAATTTATGCATTGAAAGGATGTGACATCAATATCGGTTGTAGGAAGTGGCAACAAAATTACCTAAGGAGTAGTCAGGACACTTGTTGATGTCTTGTTCACAACATTTGTTTTTTCAACTACAACTTTTGATTTCGCCCATGCTATTTTCCTACCAACGGCGTCTTTAATGCATGAAATATCGATTGTAGGTCGCCATAAGAAACCATCTCCTTTGTTGGCATAGTCTACCCAAACCACAAAGGCTAACGGAAAAAGCGAAATATCATTTACCATCATTTCTAAATGACTAGAACACAGTTTTCCTTCAGCAACTAACATTTTGCCCTCATTCCAATCATAAAGCTTGCATTTTTTGGTTGTGCTACTAGTTTTACTCTAAAAACAACAACAAATTTAATGGGAAAAGATATGTATATAATTGCAAATAGTTATCGTAAATTATGAAATTTACCGTAATGTCTTCCTCCAAGTTATGTCGTGCCACAACATAATTAGCAAGCCATACTACTGACTTATTCTTAGCTTCCCTTAATAGTGACAAACTTGGTGTAGGCCTCAATAAATAATCTTCTTCTTTCTTTACATGCTCTATAACAACTTTCATAACATTTTGTAATGTCCGGTATTTTGGTAGTTAGATATTTAATTTAATTTATTATTTTAAATATCGATTTGGAATTAGAAAAGGGTTTATAATATATCGATTTATTATATATAAAATAAAGGATTTTTATTACATCGAGCACCATTTTAACTTGAAATTCAATATACCGAGTTTTGAATCTTAGTTTGTTCATTTCTAAAGTTATATGAGTTCTATTTAAATCGATTTGGTAATAATAATTTATTATCAATAAATTGTTTATTTTATCGGTATATATTTTTCTGTTCTAAAACCGTAACAATTAAATTATTGTGTAATTTACAATTTCATACGATTAGGGTTTATATGGTTGTACGAACCGTGAACGATGCGCGTTATACACGAAAATATCGTTAGTCCAAATCACTAAAATATCGTTGGTCATTCATATAAAAATCGCTTGTCATCTCAGCATTTAATACTCTGCTTTTCACCATGCTTCCAAATGCTTGGGTAAGGCATTTGAAAATTATACCTCATTCTTTCTTTTCAGAAGACAGTTGTCTGCATATGTTGCCAACCTCGTTTTCATGAAACGAAAACGACATTTAGACTTTCATTCTTTTGTATATATAATTGCTAATGGAAAATCCCACCATGTTCAAACCAACAGAAATTTCGGATGTGCAATATTTCGCGGCGGATAACAGGTACCGCCATACAAATAAAAATATCATTAGTATCGAATCAATTTAATACAGCGCATGCACGCCTTACTGCAACCATACCCTATTGGTTGGAAATTTACACCTACGTGTAGTCTGTACGAGGGGAAAGTGACTTTGATCATATCTTATTCTTTCTCCACTATATAAACAACTGTCTTCACCCATTTTTCCCCAGCATAATAGAAAACGAGACCCTTCAAAAGAAATATCGAGCTTCTCCTCTAAACTGAAATCTCTGCATTCGAAAATTTTAAAGGGTGTGAGCCATTCATTTATTCTCCCCATTCGAGTACTGCAACTATTTCTGTTTCATTCTGTTTGAACATAATATAGTCACCACCACAAAACTAACTTCAGGAAAATCATTATAAATTGATTCTCCAATGAAAATAGATGATTTTTGATCCCTTAGGATCGTGAGCCTATGTCCTTATCACTGGTACCCTTAGTTTTTGGTTCAGTAATGTTTTCCTGGCTCGAGTGTAACATCCCATATTTTCTATATATATATATATATCAATTTTTAAATAAATAAAATGGAATGATATGGGAAGAATCAATTAATGTTGAGGATTATTTGAATTTAGTATAAATAGATTTTTAAATTTGTTTATACTTAGAATTGGTGCAATTTGAAATTTTATATTTTATTTATTTAAACGACTTGAGTTATTTAGTTAAAATGGAAATTCAAATTTATTTGGTAAATGGAGAATTCTAAGTTGAGGAATAATAACTGAAATTCAAATTTGAGATTTAAATAATCAAAAATAAGATGTAAAAATGTATGAAATTTATTTATAGAATTCATTTAAGTTATAATTTGATTTAATTTGAATTTAACGAATATTTAATTTGAATTTAAACAGTTAATTGAATTTTGAATATTTTTTATTTATTTATTTAATTAACTGGGAAATTTAACCGTTTTGGCGACTGTCTCGGAATTCGAAGAAACTGGAACCATCGGACCCGGAACGACGAATTATGGTAGGATTCCAATTTGCGTTGCAATCAGACTGGCCGTTTGGTCGTATTAGAGAAAATGCGAATGGAATCAGCTGTAATAGGATAAATCGGTTATTTCTAATATTGGGCCTTCTGCGTCTATATATATAAAATCCCTTTGCCACTCATCAGCCATTTTCTAATTCTACGTTCATTTTTCTCAATCCAAGTCTTCTTCTAATGGCTGAAACCATTTCAAAACCCTAGATCCAAAGCAAAATACAACTCTAAAATAAAATCTCTCCAAAACCTATCGTATTATATATCAAACTGAAGCTTTCGACGATACGAAGCTGCCGGTACCATCCGTTTCGACATGCAGTAAGTGAAGTGGTCGGAAATCGTAGTCAAAGGTTCTAGAATTCGAAATTTAGGGTTTGCTTTGGGCGTTTCTGATTTCAGCAACAATCAAGGAAATCAAGACCTGGGTATTGGAGAGATTGTCGATAGGAGTGCGATGATGGTGGTCGTTCGTTTTCTAACCTAAGGGATCATCGGAATTTGGATGTCAAAGGGCTGGAAACCTTTCTGTTCTAACCGCCGTCGGCGGAGGGAGAAGCCACCGGAAGTGGCGGGTTTGATGCCGTGGACGCGGACCTCGAGGACGAAGGCAAGGGCGGTGGTTGCAGGCCCTGAAACAATCGGAGGAAGGAGAATTTTACGGTCAAAGTTCGGTTGTTTTGGGTTTTTCAGCGACGAAGGCACTGTAGCAGAACGAGAAGAAGGCGGGAGCAGGGGGCTGACGTGTCCAAGTTTGTGTGGGTCAGATTTATTTTAATAATTTATATATAATTTAAAATTCAAAGGATTAAACGCTAATAACTTTCTTGTTTTAACTCGGAATTGGGCGCGGTTTGTTGCGTTGGGATCGTGGCGGAGTTGTGGACGTTTTGGCACTAACCTGACTGCGTTTAGAGACTGTGAAATTTTGGGCTATGGTTGGATGTCCGATCCACCAAGGATCCCAAAAGGTGAGTGATTCTTCGCTCACGAAATACTGAATTATTCCCATATTTATTGAATTAAATTATGAAATAAGTTTGGTTGCATGGTTGTGTTGGATTGTTGACGTTTTGTTTAAATTTGACATACAAGTGTGTTAACATGCAATCTAAGCAAATGATTAGTTATTTAATTTAATTTAAATCTCTAGTTGAAATTTGAACCCGTGTTAAATCCTGAAACAATTTAATGCTGATCAGTTGAATGAAATTGTTGTGATGGATGTTGGTTGAAATTTATTACTGAACTTATAGTGACATTTTAATGCTCCTTATTTCAGTATATTGTAATGCATGTCGATTGTGACGATAATCCCATTTACCCTTGATGTTACGGGCATCTAATGAACCCGGGATTTATCGATAAAATAAATTTAAGAACACGGAGTGAAATGATAAATCTCTGTGACCCTGATTTGGATTGAAATGATAGATCCATCCCTGAAATATCGAGGAATTAAATTTAGAATCACTTGGCCATTGGATAGATAATTATATACAGACATCGGTTGGTTAAATGAGTTTAAATATTAAAATATTATTGGTTGGGAATTTCATTTTTTAGAGAGGGCCAGACACTCGATAAATTCATTTCTTCAAAAATTTGAATTGGGGTGTTATTAAAAATGGGTTAAGGAATTTATCCCAAACAAGTGGAAATTCTTAAATTGATACTAGAACATGATTTGAAAATTTTCAGAATTAAGGGTGTGGATTTCAAGGTAATAAATTCTTATGGAATTTAGATTTTGGGAAATGGGAATCGAGGGTATTATGAGTTGTTTTAACTCAGTTTTAATATGGGTTGAATCCCGTATATTTAACGGTTGTTTGAACGACGTTGAAAATGAGAAATGGAAACTAAATGAACTCCATTGGAAACTGGGATATGGATTCATGTATTGGAAATTCGGAATGAAGAGAAATTATGGTTTAAATTTATCTATATATATATATATATACCTTGCTTGATTTCAAATTTAAACTATTCTTTCTTTCAAAAAAAAATGTATTTTATTCAAACTTCTAACCTATAAATTATTTTATTTTTAAATAAAGTTTCCTTTATATTTGAGTATTCAAACTATCTTGTAAACTTTAATTTATGTATGTACATAATATTTTAATTATCTTATTTAATTTTAATTATTATATTCTATATATATTTTTTTATATAAAGTTTTTCCTTATAAGCGTTTATTTTCAAAAGTATTTTTATGAATTGTAAATTTCTTCCGAATGGAAAATGTTGGATTTAAACCATTGGTTCAAATGGATTGGGATAAGTTATATTCTATTGAATATGAATTGATTTTTAAATCGATTTTGATATGGAAAGGTAGATTTTATTCTACTTGAATATAAGTGGGATTTCCAAAGATTGAAATGAATAGATATGGAAAATATATATTCTATTTGAATATGAAGGGATTTCGAATGTAAATCGATTTGAAATAACTGAAATCTTTTAAGATGAAGTATATTCTATGTGAATATAGATCGATTTGAAATATTATACGAATATAATATAATGACATGGAAATATATTCTAGTTTGGAATAAAAATCGGTTTGGGAATGATTGGGATATTTTTGATATGAAAGTATATTCTATTTTGAATATGAAATGGGTTCGAAACAAAATATGATATTTTGATATGAAAGCGAACTTTTTTTGAAATATAAAAGAACCGACCGATGTGAAAGATGTAAGCGTTGGTTGTTAAAGAGACCAGAGTCGACATAAGGCATACTCTCTGTCAGTGTCGATACCACTTTGACAACTGTGAACGTTATGACGTATCCAGATTGAGTATGATGACTTGGAGGCGATTATTGAATTGAAGAAGATGATCGATGACGAAATAGCCCTGACCTTCGGGTCAGAATTGAAATGACTAAAACAGGAGCTATACCGTGACTAACTGAGGTAGCACCTTTGATCGGACACACTTCTTCGATAATATTTCTATGACTATGATGATGATGATGATTTGGGCCCATTTATGGCTTTGGGAGTGTGATCCGAGGTGGGCGGTAGTGGCTGCTATGCGTTACCACCGGTCCGGGAGTGCAATTGGTAGAATCCTACCCTGGGCATTGCCTCGAGTGCCTTGTCATATTTATCCTATACGAGCCCATACGATTTTGATTTAGTGCTGCTTTCTATGGAGTGCCCTCTGATAACACCAGTACGGTGAATTTACGGTACTGTATAGACTGTTGATGCCTATAAACGGTGTAAGGGTAATATGGTAATCCCGCTTACGCTATTTTCAGTATTTATACTTTACTGAGTAGACACTATCATAATAGCGTATTATCTATGTATGTATTAGTTTAACGGATCCTCAAGAGATAGAAAAACCCGTAATATCTCCTGAGTTACTGCACCCATGATACTGATGTTATTTCGTATTTTGATTTGACTAATATGAGATGATTTAGTGCTGATCCGAGTGTTTGTTGTGTTTTCTTTTTATGCAATACGCTCGGGTCAGCAGATGTTGCAGTTAGCGAAGATTCCCTTGCCTCGGAGGACGAAGACAAAGTTTGGCGTATATATCTATTATGTGTATGGTTTAACCACTGCATTTATTTCCGCTGCTTATTATGTACATCCGTATGTATATGTAACTCTGATAATCATTGAATGTTATAACCACAGTATACATTTCAACTGCTTTTACTGCTATTTGGTTATTATATGTTGTCCTTCCGCTGTGAGATTCTGTTATTGTTTTCTCTTCTTTCTTTCTTTTCCTTCTTTTCCCAATAACTACCTGCTTTTGCGATTTGTTTGGGTCGACATGTGTGGCTCATTGTCGATTTTAAACGGTCAAAAAAATATGGGTCGTTACAGTTGGTATCAGAGCGATGGTTAGCGATAACCTTGGCTCTGTTGGGAATTAACTCATTAGAGATAGGGTTAGTAGTGCCCTAGAATGAGTTTGAGTGATATGAGAGAGTGTACTTGTATTTTTGATATAAAAAAATGGTCTTTATTGTGTTGGCTTGTTCTGTTGAATATTTATTGGTTCTGGTCGATATATGGGACGCCATCGCATCGATAGGAATTTCTAAATAATCGAACAGAATGGATCGACATAATATGGTTTTCGTTCATATTCTAAATATTTATATATCAAATATAATATTGGTTTAAGTATATATGTATTCGTATTAGTGGGTGTAAAAGATGTACAACTAAAATGGAATTGTACTTGAAACTTGATCCTGGGTTACTTTTGAAATAGTTTTGGCAAATTTTGCAATAATATCGCAGGATAAGTACTCTTGAAAGGAAGTGTTTCAAAGATTTTAAATGAAATAAGTGTAATCCCTTCTCGGACATCGGAAATAACTTCGGTAATGAGTGCACGCATTATCGACGTTTATTCTGAAGCGTCTGAGTGGGGGAGACCCCTTCGTACTTGTATAACTAGTTGACAAAGATGCATTATCGACGTTTATTCTGAAGCGTCTGAGTGGGGGAGACCCCTTCGTACTTGTATAACTAGTTGACAAAGGATTTTGGGATTCAATTCCGTATGATATCAACCTTTATATGAAAGTATTAGAATATGTTATTTAAAGTTGAAATTTTAAATTTAACGTATTTTTGAAAATTATGTTTAGTGATAAAAGATTGGATTTAAAATTCTGTATAGTATGGTTTCAATGAAATTTTATTAGTACATATAAGTTATTTTAAACTTAGTTTTAACCAGAATCTTAGTTGAAGTTCATCTTAACTAAAAATATCGCTATAAGTACTAAAATAACCCGATTCATTAAAATTCTAGATTTCTAATCATGAAATGGATTTAAGTATTTAGAAAAGAAGTGGTCGTTGAAATGCTTAAGCAGGGCGATAATAAGGGAACGAAAATTTACTGAGAAATATATATATGGTTTGAATAGAACGCGCCGCGCAGCGACCGTTCGTGAATTTCGACCATTGGCTTTAAATGGATGTAGCGGGAGATCCGACCGTCGGATTCTCCTAAAACTGGAACCGTTGGGTTCGTATTAATAGGAGCTTCCAATGAATATGAGAAATTTGAAATCTAATGGTTAGATTTGGAGATATGTCCAAACCAAATTTGGAAAAAGGTCGCTATGGCCGCAGTTCGGTGGCCGTTAGTGGAAACCGACTGAAATATCGATAATGAAATTTTTAAAAATATTAATAAATTGTGTAAAATCATAATAATTGATTTGGAAATAATTGGGATGAAAAAAAAATTCCATACTTGAATAGATAAAAATATATTTTATCGAAACAAAACTTAATTTAAGTCGACTAAAATGAATTGAGGCATTGGGTAGTGAAATAAAAATGGTAATAACTTATGATGTGAAATAGTTAATGAGTAAGTTGGGTTAGTCGAGAAGAAAATTTATAAGAAATTAAGTTGGGAATGAAAATGTGATTGGTTGATAGACTGAAGCGAATAAAATTAAATGGTGAATTAGAATACGTATAGGAGGATGATATAAAATCTAAATGGTTAACCCTCACTTGGATAATATATCGAGTATAAGTATAAGTATAAACAATGAGTGGGAATAAGGGAGAAAATGGTTAAGTTATGAATCGAAGTGTCAAAATAAGAATAATGGATGCAAATATAAATTTGGTTTATTCAGAATAAAATAATAGTTAAGCAAAATCCTAATTTGGGAATTTGAAATATTGAAATGAGATATAAGAATAAAACTTATTCTGCAATGAATGGATTTAATATAGGGAAATCAATTTAGGAAGATGAAATAAGTCGATATAAAATTTTATGTATTGTTGGATTTAGTAAGTGAAATGGAAATTTCAAAACGAGAGAAATAAATGGTTGATGTAAAAGAAACCATCACGGATCTTAACCCTTGATTATGGATTGGAAGTTGACTTTATGGAACGACATTCATGTAATATGGATGGAATAATAAGGATAAGTAATGAAATTTGGTGGGTTGACCCATATTAATGAATTAATGATTCAATATAATCGAGATAGTGGAAGAGTAAAATGAGATCAAGTTCAACTAAAATGAATGTCGATATGAAACGAGAAATTGGATAGATAGAATATCAGAATAAAGTAAGCAATTGAATGTGGATCCAATTTTTGAATAATGAAGTGATAACAAAGTCAAGTGTCGAAGATTTACAAAAGTATTGGAATCGAAAATGTTGAAATTTCGAATGGGAATAAACCAATGTTTATGTAAATCTGAAATAGTAGATAAGCTGAAATTAAATTGACCATAACTTTTGAATGGATGATCGGAATTCGATGATTTCGGACTTTTTAGAAACCTTGAAAACAGAACTAAAACTTTTGTTAATAGAGCCATGTCTAATTTTCATGTTTATTAGGCTGAAGACCAAGAACTAGTCGTAGTTGTATGTGCAGAAAATAAAATCTGAACTGAATAGCGATATTCTTTTGACCATAACTCTCTAACGGAGCATCATATTTTAATGTGCGAGTACATTTCGGAAAGGCCAGGACGTAAACTAAAACTTTTTCGTAAAGTGTTAAGCCTAAATCTGATGTTTAAGGGGTTAAAAACTGGGTAAAACATTTCAGATCTGCATTTTCAGTGTGTAGGCTGAAGTGTTCACTTTTATTAAAACAGTCATAACTTTTGGACGGATTATCCGAATTCGACAAATCCGGACAATTCGGAAAGCTGGAAACAAATAATAAAACTTGTTACTAGGGTGTCTTAAGCAAATTCCATCATTTATTAAGTGATAATCGACGATTTGTTTGCTGGCCGGTTGCTAATAAGTTGTTTTGTAGTTGATATGCTTGAATATATGTTGTATAGATTATATGCCATTGCTATGTACTGTTGTGTGTTTAATTCTAATGCATGTTTGAGTGTTTAGTAGGTGCAAGAAAGGGGTTATGTGTTAGAGCTCGCTTGCGCTAAGTATTAAGGTGATAAGGTAAGAAAACCGCAAAATAAACGCTAAAAGAGATACGTGTTTGGGTTTATATGGGTTTTTGTGTTTTTCCCCTTATACAGGTATGCCTCATCGATGATGAGATGTATATTTTGGGTTGATATATGTATCGGGATTTTTCCCGGGGCCCTCCATACAAAGGAGATGCTGCCGAAATTTTCCGTGATTTCGGAAGTTAGAAAATTTATAGGGTTTTACAACTATATACTTATTTTATAAGTATGGATTTAGAGGTATGAATATGACTAATATCGTATTTCGTTCTCTTTTCGAGGACGAAAAGATTTTAAGTGGGGGAGAATGTACCATCCCATATTTTCTATATATATATATATATATATATTTCAATTTTTAAATAAATAAAATGGAATGATATGGGAAGAATCAATTAATGTTGAGGATTATTTGAATTTAGTATAAATAGATTTTTAAATTTGTTTATACTTAGAATTGGTGCAATTTGAAATTTGAAATTTTATTTATTTAAACGACTTGAGTTATTTAGTTAAAATGGAAATTCAAATTTATTTGATAAATGGAGAATTCTAAGTTGAGGAATAATAACTGAAATTCAAATTTGAGATTTAAATAATCAAAAATAAGATGTAAAAATGTATGAAATTTATTTATAGAATTCATTTAAGTTATAATTTGATTTAATTTGAATTTAACGAATATTTAATTTGAATTTAAACAGTTAATTGAATTTTGAATATTTTTTATTTATTTATTTAATTAACTGGGAAATTTAACCGTTTTGGCGACTGTCTCGGAATTCGAAGAAACTGGAACCATCGGATCCGGAACGACGAATTATGGTAGGATTCCAATTTGCGTTGCAATCAGACTGGCCGTTTGGTCGTATTAGAGAAAATGCGAATGGAATCAGCTGTAATAGGATAAATCGGTTATTTCTAATATTGGGCCTTCTGCGTCTATATATATAAAATCCCTTTGCCACTCATCAGCCATTTTCTAATTCTACGTTCATTTTTCTCAATCCAAGTCTTCTTCTAATGGCTGAAACCATTTCAAAACCCTAGATCCAAAGCAAAATACAACTCTAAAATAAAATCTCTCCAAAACCTATCGTATTATATATCAAACTGAAGCTTTCGACGATACGAAGCTGTTGGTACCATCCGTTTCGACATGCAGTAAGTGAAGTGGTCGGAAATCGTAGTCAAAGGTTCTAGAATTCGAAATTTAGGGTTTGCTTTGGGCGTTTCTGATTTCAGCAACAATCAAGGAAATCAAGACCTGGGTATTGGAGAGATTGTCGATAGGAGTGCGATGATGGTGGTCGTTCGTTTTCTAACCTAAGGGATCGTCGGAATTTGGCTGTCAAAGGGCTGGAAACCTTTCTGTTCTAACCGCCGTCGGCGGAGGGAGAAGCCACCGGAAGTGGCGGGTTTGATGCCGTGGACGCGGACCTCGAGGACGAAGGCAAGGGCGGTGGTTGCAGGCCCTGAAACAATCGGAGGAAGGAGAATTTTACGGTCAAAGTTCGGTTGTTTTGGGTTTTTCAGCGACGAAGGCACTGTAGCAGAACGAGAAGAAGGCGGGAGCAGGGGGCTGACGTGTCCAAGTTTGTGTGGGTCAGATTTATTTTAATAATTTATATATAATTTAAAATTCAAAGGATTAAACGCTAATAACTTTCTTTTTTTAACTCGGAATTGGGCGCGGTTTGTTGCGTTGGGATCGTGGCGGAGTTGTGGACGTTTTGGCACTAACCTGGCTGCGTTTAGAGACTGTGAAATTTTGGGCTATGGTTGGATGTCCGATCCACCAAGGATCCCAAAAGGTGAGTGATTCTTCGCTCACGAAATACTGAATTATTCCCATATTTATTGAATTAAATTATGAAATAAGTTTGGTTGCATGGTTGTGTTGGATTGTTGACGTTTTGTTTAAATTTGACATACAAGTGTGTTAACATGCAATCTAAGCAAATGATTAGTTATTTAATTTAATTTAAATCTCTAGTTGAAATTTGAACCCGTGTTAAATCCTGAAACAATTTAATGCTGATCAGTTGAATGAAATTGTTGTGATGGATGTTGGTTGAAATTTATTACTGAACTTATAGTGACATTTTAATGCTCCTTATTTCAGTATATTGTAATGCATGTTGATTGTGACGATAATCCCATTTACCCTTGATGTTACGGGCATCTAATGAACCCGGGATTTATCGATAAAATAAATTTAAGAACACGGAGTGAAATGATAAATCTCTGTGACCCTGATTTGGATTGAAATGATAGATCCATCCCTGAAATATCGAGGAATTAAATTTAGAATCACTTGGCCATTGGATAGATAATTATATACAGACATCGGTTGGTTAAATGAGTTTAAATATTAAAATATTATTGGTTGGGAATTTCATTTTTTAGAGAGGGCCAGACACTCGATAAATTCATTTCTTCAAAAATTTGAATTGGGGTGTTATTAAAAATGGGTTAAGGAATTTATCCCAAACAAGTGGAAATTCTTAAATTGATACTAGAACATGATTTGAAAATTTTCAGAATTAAGGGTGTGGATTTCAAGGTAATAAATTCTTATGGAATTTAGATTTTGGGAAATGGGAATCGAGGGTATTATGAGTTGTTTTAACTCAGTTTTAATATGGGTTGAATCCCGTATATTTAACGGTTGTTTGAACGACGTTGAAAATGAGAAATGGAAACTAAATGAACTCCATTGGAAACTGGGATATGGATTCATGTATTGGAAATTCGGAATGAAGAGAAATTATGGTTTAAATTTATCTATCTATCTATATATATATATATATATATATATATATATATATACCTTGCTTGATTTCAAATTTAAACTATTCTTTCTTTCAAAAAAAAATGTATTTTATTCAAACTTCTAACCTATAAATTATTTTATTTTTAAATAAAGTTTCCTTTATATTTGAGTATTCAAACTATCTTGTAAACTTTAATTTATGTATGTACATAATATTTTAATTATCTTATTTAATTTTAATTATTATATTCTATATATATTTTTTTATATAAAGTTTTTCCTTATAAGCGTTTATTTTCAAAAGTATTTTTATGAATTGTAAATTTCTTCCGAATGGAAAATGTTGGATTTAAACCATTGGTTCAAATGGATTGGGATAAGTTATATTCTATTGAATATGAATTGATTTTTAAATCGATTTTGATATGGAAAGGTAGATTTTATTCTACTTGAATATAAGTGGGATTTCCAAAGATTGAAATGAATAGATATGGAAAATATATATTCTATTTGAATATGAAGGGATTTCGAATGTAAATCGATTTGAAATAACTGAAATCTTTTAAGATGAAGTATATTCTATGTGAATATAGATCGATTTGAAATATTATACGAATATAATATAATGACATGGAAATATATTCTAGTTTGGAATAAAAATCGGTTTGGGAATGATTGGGATATTTTTGATATGAAAGTATATTCTATTTTGAATATGAAATGGGTTCGAAACAAAATATGATATTTTGATATGAAAGCGAACTTTTTTTGAAATATAAAAGAACCGACCGATGTGAAAGATGTAAGCGTTGGTTGTTAAAGAGACCAGAGTCGACATAAGGCATACTCTCTGTCAGTGTCGATACCACTTTGACAACTGTGAACGTTATGACGTATCCAGATTGAGTATGATGACTTGGAGGCGATTATTGAATTGAAGAAGATGATCGATGACGAAATAGCCCTGACCTTCGGGTCAGAATTGAAATGACTAAAACAGGAGCTATACCGTGACTAACTGAGGTAGCACCTTTGATCGGACACACTTCTTCGATAATATTTCTATGACTATGATGATGATGATGATTTGGGCCCATTTATGGCTTTGGGAGTGTGATCCGAGGTGGGCGGTAGTGGCTGCTATGCGTTACCACCGGTCCGGGAGTGCAATTGGTAGAATCCTACCCTGGGCATTGCCTCGAGTGCCTTGTCATATTTATCCTATACGAGCCCATACGATTTTGATTTAGTGCTGCTTTCTATGGAGTTCCCTCTGATAACACCAGTACGGTGAATTTACGGTACTGTATAGACTGTTGATGCCTATAAACGGTGTAAGGGTAATATGGTAATCCCGCTTACGCTATTTTCAGTATTTATACTTTACTGAGTAGACACTATCATAATAGCGTATTATCTATGTATGTATTAGTTTAACGGATCCTCAAGAGATAGAAAAACCCGTAATATCTCCTGAGTTACTGCACCCATGATAATGATGTTATTTCGTATTTTGATTTGACTAATATGAGATGATTTAGTGCTGATCCGAGTGTTTGTTGTGTTTTCTTTTTATGTAATACGCTCGGGTCAGCAGATGTTGCAGTTAGCGAAGATTCCCTTGCCTCGGAGGACGAAGACAAAGTTTGGCGTATATATCTATTATGTGTATGGTTTAACCACTGCATTTATTTCCGCTGCTTATTATGTACATCCGTATGTATATGTAACTCTGATAATCATTGAATGTTATAACCACAGTATACATTTCAACTGCTTTTACTGCTATTTGGTTATTATATGTTGTCCTTCCGCTGTGAGATTCTGTTATTGTTTTCTCTTCTTTCTTTCTTTTCCTTCTTTTCCCAATAACTACCTGCTTTTGCGATTTGTTTGGGTCGACATGTGTGGCTCATTGTCGATTTTAAACGGTCAAAAAAATATGGATCGTTACAGTTGGTATCAGAGCGATGGTTAGCGATAACCTTGGCTCTGTTGGGAATTAACTCATTAGAGATAGGGTTAGTAGTGCCCTAGAATGAGTTTGAGTGATATGAGAGAGTGTACTTGTATTTTTGATATAAAAAAATGGTCTTTATTGTGTTGGCTTGTTCTGTTGAATATTTATTGGTTCTGGTCGATATATGGGACGCCATCGCATCGATAGGAATTTCTAAATAATCGAACAGAATGGATCGACATAATATGGTTTTCGTTCATATTCTAAATATTTATATATCAAATATAATATTGGTTTAAGTATATATGTATTCGTATTAGTGGGTGTAAAAGATGTACAACTAAAATGGAATTGTACTTGAAACTTGATCCTGGGTTACTTTTGAAATAGTTTTGGCAAATTTTGCAATAATATCGCAGGATAAGTACTCTTGAAAGGAAGTGTTTCAAAGATTTTAAATGAAATAAGTGTAATCCCTTCTCGGACATCGGAAATAACTTCGGTAATGAGTGCACGCATTATCGACGTTTATTCTGAAGCGTCTGAGTGGGGGAGACCCCTTCGTACTTGTATAACTAGTTGACAAAGACGCATTATCGACGTTTATTCTGAAGCGTCTGAGTGGGGGAGACCCCTTCGTACTTGTATAACTAGTTGACAAAGGATTTTGGGATTCAATTCCGTATGATATCAACCTTTATATGAAAGTATTAGAATATGTTATTTAAAGTTGAAATTTTAAATTTAACGTATTTTTGAAAATTATGTTTAGTGATAAAAGATTGGATTTAAAATTCTGTATAGTATGGTTTCAATGAAATTTTATTAGTACATATAAGTTATTTTAAACTTAGTTTTAACCAGAATCTTAGTTGAAGTTCATCTTAACTAAAAATATCGCTATAAGTACTAAAATAACCCGATTCATTAAAATTCTAGATTTCTAATCATGAAATGGATTTAAGTATTTAGAAAAGAAGTGGTCGTTGAAATGCTTAAGCAGGGCGATAATAAGGGAACGAAAATTTACTGAGAAATATATATATGGTTTGAATAGAACGCGCCGCGCAGCGACCGTTCGTGAATTTCGACCATTGGCTTTAAATGGATGTAGCGGGAGATCCGACCGTCGGATTCTCCTAAAACTGGAACCGTTGGGTTCGTATTAATAGGAGCTTCCAATGAATATGAGAAATTTGAAATCTAATGGTTAGATTTGGAGATATGTCCAAACCAAATTTGGAAAAAGGTCGCTATGGCCGCAGTTCGGTGGCCGTTAGTGGAAACCGACTGAAATATCGATAATGAAATTTTTAAAAATATTAATAAATTGTGTAAAATCATAATAATTGATTTGGAAATAATTGGGATGAAAAAAAAATTCCATACTTGAATAGATAAAAATATATTTTATCGAAACAAAACTTAATTTAAGTCGACTAAAATGAATTGAGGCATTGGGTAGTGAAATAAAAATGGTAATAACTTATGATGTGAAATAGTTAATGAGTAAGTTGGGTTAGTCGAGAAGAAAATTTATAAGAAATTAAGTTGGGAATGAAAATGTGATTGGTTGATAGACTGAAGCGAATAAAATTAAATGGTGAATTAGAATACGTATAGGAGGATGATATAAAATCTAAATGGTTAACCCTCACTTGGATAATATATCGAGTATAAGTATAAGTATAAACAATGAGTGGGAATAAGGGAGAAAATGGTTAAGTTATGAATCGAAGTGTCAAAATAAGAATAATGGATGCAAATATAAATTTGGTTTATTCAGAATAAAATAATAGTTAAGCAAAATCCTAATTTGGGAATTTGAAATATTGAAATGAGATATAAGAATAAAACTTATTCTGCAATGAATGGATTTAATATAGGGAAATCAATTTAGGAAGATGAAATAAGTCGATATAAAATTTTATGTATTGTTGGATTTAGTAAGTGAAATGGAAATTTCAAAACGAGAGAAATAAATGGTTGATGTAAAAGAAACCATCACGGATCTTAACCCTTGATTATGGATTGGAAGTTGACTTTATGGAACGACATTCATGTAATATGGATGGAATAATAAGGATAAGTAATGAAATTTGGTGGGTTGACCCATATTAATGAATTAATGATTCAATATAATCGAGATAGTGGAAGAGTAAAATGAGATCAAGTTCAACTAAAATGAATGTCGATATGAAACGAGAAATTGGATAGATAGAATATCAGAATAAAGTAAGCAATTGAATGTGGATCCAATTTTTGAATAATGAAGTGATAACAAAGTCAAGTGTCGAAGATTTACAAAAGTATTGGAATCGAAAATGTTGAAATTTCGAATGGGAATAAACCAATGTTTATGTAAATCTGAAATAGTAGATAAGCTGAAATTAAATTGACCATAACTTTTGAATGGATGATCGGAATTCGATGATTTCGGACTTTTTAGAAACCTTGAAAACAGAACTAAAACTTTTGTTAATAGAGCCATGTCTAATTTTCATGTTTATTAGGCTGAAGACCAAGAACTAGTCGTAGTTGTATGTGCAGAAAATAAAATCTGAACTGAATAGCGATATTCTTTTGACCATAACTCTCTAACGGAGCATCATATTTTAATGTGCGAGTACATTTCGGAAAGGCCAGGACGTAAACTAAAACTTTTTCGTAAAGTGTTAAGCCTAAATCTGATGTTTAAGGGGTTAAAAACTGGGTAAAACATTTCAGATCTGCATTTTCAGTGTGCAGGCTGAAGTGTTCACTTTTATTAAAACAGTCATAACTTTTGGACGGATTATCCGAATTCGACGAATCCGGACAATTCGGAAAGCTGGAAACAAATACTAAAACTTGTTACTAGGGTGTCTTAAGCAAATTCCATCATTTATTAAGTGATAATCGACGATTTGTTTGCTGGCCGGTTGCTAATAAGTTGTTTTGTAGTTGATATGCTTGAATATATGTTGTATAGATTATATGCCATTGCTATGTACTGTTGTGTGTTTAATTCTAATGCATGTTTGAGTGTTTAGTAGGTGCAAGAAAGGGGTTATGTGTTAGAGCTCGCTTGCGCTAAGTATTAAGGTGATAAGGTAAGAAAACCGCAAAATAAACGCTAAAAGAGATACGTGTTTGGGTTTATATGGGTTTTTGTGTTTTTCCCCTTATACAGGTATGCCTCATCGATGATGAGATGTATATTTTGGGTTGATATATGTATCGGGATTTTTCCCGGGGCCCTCCATACAAAGGAGATGCTGCCGAAATTTTCCGTGATTTCGGAAGTTAGAAAATTTATAGGGTTTTACAACTATATACTTATTTTATAAGTATGGATTTAGAGGTATGAATATGACTAATATCGTATTTCGTTCTCTTTTCGAGGACGAAAAGATTTTAAGTGGGGGAGAATGTACCATCCCATATTTTCTATATATATATATATTTCAATTTTTAAATAAATAAAATGGAATGATATGGGAAGAATCAATTAATGTTGAGGATTATTTGAATTTAGTATAAATAGATTTTTAAATTTGTTTATACTTAGAATTGGTGCAATTTGAAATTTGAAATTTTATTTATTTAAACGACTTGAGTTATTTAGTTAAAATGGAAATTCAAATTTATTTGATAAATGGAGAATTCTAAGTTGAGGAATAATAACTGAAATTCAAATTTGAGATTTAAATAATCAAAAATAAGATGTAAAAATGTATGAAATTTATTTATAGAATTCATTTAAGTTATAATTTGATTTAATTTGAATTTAACGAATATTTAATTTGAATTTAAATAGTTAATTGAATTTTGAATATATATTTTTTATTTAATTAACTGTGAAATTTAACCGTTTTGGCGACTGTCTCGGAATTCGACGAAACTGGCACCATTGGATCCGGAACGACGAATTATGGTAGGATTCCAATTTGCGTTGCAATCAGACTGGCCGTTTGGTCATATTAGAGAAAATGCGAATGGAATCAGCTGTAATACGATAAATCGGTTATTTCTAATATTGGGCCTTCTACATCTATATATATAAAATCCCTTTGCCACTCATCAGCCATTTTCTAATTCTACATTCATTTTTCTCAATCCAAGTCTTCTTCTAATGGCTGAAACCATTTCAAAACCCTAGATCCAAAGCAAAATACAACTCTAAAATAAAATCTCTCCAAAACCTATCGTATTATATATCAAATTGAAGCTTTCGACGATATGAAGCTGCTGGTACCATCCGTTTCGACATGCAGTAAGTGAAGTGGTCGGAAATCGTAGTCAAAGGTTCTAGAATTCGAAATTTAGGGTTCGCTTTGGGCGTTTCTGATTTTAGCAACAATCAAGGAAATCAAGACCTGGGTATTGGAGAGATTGTCGATAGGAGTGCGATGATGGTGGTCGTTCGTTTTCTAACCTAAGGGATCGTCGGAATTTGGCTGTCAAAGGGCTGGAAACCCTTCTGTTCTAACCGCCGTCGGCGGAGGGAGAAGCCACCGGAAGTGGCGGGTTTGATGTCGTGGACGCGGACCTCGAGGACGAAGGCAAGGGCGGTGGTCGCAGGCCCTGAAACAATCGGAGGAAGGAGAATTTTACGGTCAAAGTTCGGTTGTTTTGGGTTTTTCAGCGACGAAGGCACTGTAGCAGAACGAGAAGAAGGCGGGAGCAGGGGGTTGACGTGTCCAAGTTTGTGTGGGTCAGATTTATTTTAATAATTTATATATAATTTAAAATTCAAAGGATTAAACGCTAATAACTTTCTTGTTTTAACTCGGAATTGGGCGCGGTTTGTTGCGTTGGGATCGTGGCGGAGTTGTGGACGTTTTGGCACTAACCTGGCTGCGTTTAGAGACTGTGAAATTTTGGGCTATGGTTGGACGTCCGATCCACCAAGGATCCCAAAAGGTGAGTGATTCTTCGCTCACGAAATACTGAATTATTCCCATATTTATTGAATTAAATTATGAAATAAGTTTGGTTGCATGGTTGTGTTGGATTGTTGACGTGTTGTTTAAATTTGACATACAAGTGTGTTAACATGCAATCTAAGCAAATGATTAGTTATTTAATTTAATTTAAATCTCTAGTTGAAATTTGAACCCGTGTTAATTCCTGAAACAATTTAATGCTGATCAGTTTAATGAAATTGTTGTGATGGATGTTGGTTGAAATTTATTACTGAACTTATAGTGACATTTTAATGCTCCTTATTTCAGTATATTGTAATGCATGTCGATTGTGACGATAATCCCATTTACCCTTGATGTTACGGGCATCTAATGAACCCGGGATTTATCGATAAAATAAATTTTAGAACACGGAGTGAAATGATAAATCTCCGTGACCCTGATTTGGATTGAAATGATAGATCCATCCCTAAAATATCGAGGAATTAAATTTAGAATCACTTGGCCATTGGATAGATAATTATATACAGACATCGGTTGGTTAAATGAGTTTAAATATTAAAATATTATTGGTTGGGAATTTCATTTTTTAGAGAGGGGCAGACACTCGATAAATTCATTTCTTCAAAAATTTGAATTGGGGTGTTATTAAAAATGGGTTAAGGAATTTATCCCAAACAAGTGGAAATTCTTAAATTGATACTAGAACATGATTTGAAAATTTTCAGAATTAAGGGTGTGGATTTCAAGGTAATAAATTCTTATGGAATTTAGATTTTGGGAAATGGGAATCGAGGGTATTATGAGTTGTTTTAACTCAGTTTTAATATGGGTTGAATCCCGTATATTTAACGGTTGTTTGAACGACGTTGAAAATGAGAAATGGAAACTAAATGAACTCCATTGGAAACTGGGATATGGATTCATGTATTGGAAATTCGGAATGAAGAGAAATTATGGTTTAAAATTATCTATATATATATACTTTGCTTGATTTCAAATTTAAACTATTCTTTCTTTCAAAAAAAAATGTATTTTATTCAAACTTCTAACCTATAAATTATTTTATTTTTAAATAAAGTTTCCTTTATATTTGAGTATTCAAACTATCTTGTAAACTTTAATTTATGTATGTACATAATATTTTAATTATCTTATTTAATTTTAATTATTATATTCTATATATATTTTTTTATATAAAGTTTTTCCTTATAAGCGTTTATTTTCAAAAGTATTTTTATGAATTGTAAATTTCTTCCGAATGGAAAATGTAGGATTTAAACCATTGGTTCAAATGGATTGGGATAAGTTATATTCTATTGAATATGAATTGATTTTTAAATCGATTTTGATATGGAAAGGTAGATTTTATTCTACTTGAATATAAGTGGGATTTCCAAAGATTGAAATGAATAGATATGGAAAATATATATTCTATTTGAATATGAAGGGATTTCGAATGTAAATCGATTTGAAATAACTGAAATCTTTTAAGATGAAGTATATTCTATGTGAATATAGATCGATTTGAAATATTATACAAATATAATATAATGACATGGAAATATATTCTAGTTTGGAATAAAAATCGGTTTGGGAATGATTGGGATATTTTTGATATGAAAGTATATTCTATTTTGAATATGAAATGGGTTCGAAACAAAATATGATATTTTGATATGAAAGCGAACTTTTTTTGAAATATAAAAGAACCGACTGATGTGAAAGATGTAGGCGTTGGTTGTTAAAGAGACCAGAGTCGACATAAGGCATACTCTCTGTCAGTGTCGATACCACTTTGACAACTGTGAACATTATGACGTATCCAGATTGAGTATGATGACTTGGAGGCGATTATTGAATTGAAGAAGATGATCGATGACGAAATAGCCCTGACCTTCGGGTCAGAATTGAAATGACTAAAACAGGAGCTATACCGTGACTAACTGAGGTAGCACCTTTGATCGGACACACTTCTTCGATAATATTTCTATGACTATGATGATGATGATGATTTGGGCCCATTTACGACTTTGGGAGTGTGATCCGAGGTGGGCGGTAGTGGCTGCTATGCGTTACCACCGGTCCGGGAGTGCAATTGGTAGAATCCTACCCTGGGCATTGCCTTGAGTGCCTTGTCATATTTATCCTATACGAGCCCATACGATTTTGATTTAGTGCTGCTTTCTATGGAGTGCCCTCTGATAACACCAGTACGGTGAATTTACGGTACTGTATAGACTGTTGATGCCTATAAACGGTGTAAGGGTAATATGGTAATCCCGCTTACGCTATTTTCAGTATTTATACTTTACTGAGTAGACACTATCATAATAGCGTATTATCTATGTATGTATTAGTTTAACGGATCCTCAAGAGATAGAAAAACCCGTAATATCTCCTGAGTTACTGCACCCATGATACTGATGTTATTTCGTATTTTGATTTGACTAATATGAGATGATTTAGTGCTGATCCGAGTGTTTGTTGTGTTTTCTTTTTATGCAATACGCTCGGGTCAGCAGATGTTGCAGTTAGCAAAGTTTCCCTTGCCTCGGAGGACGAAGATGAAGTTTGGCGTATATATCTATTATGTGTATGGTTTAACCACTGCATTTATTTCCGCTGCTTATTATGTACATCCGTATGTATATGTAACTCTGATAATCATTGAATGTTATAACCACAGTATACATTTCAACTGCTTTTACTGCTATTTGGTTATTATATGTTGTCCTTCCGCTGTGAGATTCTGTTATTGTTTTCTCTTCTTTCTTTCTTTTCCTTCTTTTCCCAATAACTACCTGCTTTTGCGATTTGTTTGGGTCGACATGTGTGGCTCATTGTCGATTTTAAACGGTCAAAAAAATATGGGTCGTTACATCGAGATTCCGCAATGTTATTATGGTAGGTATTCCTTGCTATAGCTGGAATGGTGAGGTGCGTTTACAGCATATACAAGAAGGAGGAGTATCAATTCAGGAAGAATATATTGGAGCACGGTAAACTTCGATTGTGGATATGTTCTTTCCGAAGTGATGTAACAGCGTAAGATGTGTGGGGAGGAAGCACTGGCGTTCATGTCGTAGGTCAGTTAATGGGGAAGTGTGGATGGGAGTGCGCATGTGATGAATGGAAGAAGAATAATGGCGGTGGCACTTCCAGGTACATGTGTGCGGTAGACAAAGGAAAACGAAAAGAGAAGCAACAATTATGGGTTGCTAAATGGGTTAATGGATTTAATATCAGGTGTGTTGTAGTTTTAGAAAAAGGAGGGCTAACTGGAATAAAACGATGGAGGGGGAGGCGTTGGAAACCGCAACGTGTATGGGGAAAGATTATGCCTGAAGTTTGAATCCTTTTTGTATGGATGAAGTAGAGGGGATGCAAAGTATAGCATTGAAACAGCAGGTGAAGGTGAGGGGTGTCGCAGACGTCGGCAGTCTAGTAAACGACAAGGTCGGGGTACAGTGAAGAAGTTAGATGGTAAAACATATGGGTGGAATATCTATGGTGAAGTATACTGAAATCGGAAGGTGACGGGAGAGGTGAAGTATATTTCTGCGTCAAGAGTTTAATGGAGTAGGGAGTTATGTCGGCTGGAGGAGATGGAAGATAATTAAAGCAGTGATTCTTTTACATGGAAACTTGTATTAAAGAACGTGAATCAGGGAAGGAACAAATGATCAGAAGGCGTGAAGGATCAAATAACGTGGCAAGATGATATCGGGTTTGAGCTAAATTTTGGACTTAAGGATCTCTACAGAAGAAAGGTGATTAACAGACATTATTAATTAACGTTAATTAATTAAGGAGTAAAATAAATTAATGACTTTAGTTAAATATTAATTCAAATTAATATATAATATTGTAATACGTATAACTTTTGCATTCGTGAACAGAAATGGACGAAATTGGTGTCGATGGGATCATATCGACGGCGCTAACATATACGAACTGGAATGGAGTGATTCTAAGACCATGGGAATTTTATGTAGTTTCAAACGTTGCTTTGAAACTATATAAAACAAAGTGAGTTAATTCTGACACTTCTGAAATCCTATGA
Source organism: Allium sativum (assembly GCA_030737875.1). NCBI lineage: Eukaryota > Viridiplantae > Streptophyta > Magnoliopsida > Asparagales > Amaryllidaceae > Allium > Allium sativum. Next base: position 199,910,027 of record CM060918.1, on the reverse strand, counting down.
TGTGTTAAATTTATATTATTAAGATTTATCATTTAAAATTGGTTGGATGGACGGTATGGATGCTATGGATGATTTATATTTGTTTTCTTGGTTGATTGTTTGTCTGTATTGACCATTCAAATATTATAATTCCCGTTTCATGTTCTAGTGGTAAACGATATTATAAATTGTTGTGTAGGGAAGAACGGGTTGGAGAAATCCAACTGGATTCCTCAAATTAATCATATATCGTTTGTTATTTCATATTGTTAAATATGAATTGTTTATTTAAATGATATTATATCTTGTTAGTTATCGATGATTGAATGGACGTTGACCGTTGAATCTAATGATCGTGTTTTAATCAAAAATCAGTATTGATCAAGTAAATGGGCAGCAAATTGTTTTGAGACATTCATTCACCATCAAGCAAATTTACGAGTTTTAAGTTATAAAATCTATTTTTATAACTAAATCGAAGTTTTAAATTTTAAATAAGAAGTTTTAAATAAATTGTTAGTTACGACTTGGTTTGATACAAAAAGATTTAATTAATGTTATAGTAACAACTTATGTGTAAATACATAAGAAATTGTGATATTAACAAGAAGTTAATAATATGGATAATTGAGATTTATTCTTTTAACTTAACGATTGTTTTAAAAGCTAAATAAACTTTTAGTTTGACTATATTAAACTAATTATTGAATAGTTTGTTAATTATTTTATAAATAACTTAATTAACTAACCTATTGTTAGTTAATAGTGAAGTAATACACTTTTACTTCAACAAATGATTAAGTTAATGATTTAGTTAATTATTAATTTAAGTAATTACATCTTGAATAGATTTCATTTAAGATGTAACGAGATTAGTAAATTTCAAAGGGGCGTATGATAAGGATTTATCTAGTAACATCTTATGTCTAAATATATAAGGGAGCCTAAGATTAACAAGAAAGTTGATTGTTTAAATAATTGTTTCAAAAGAAACAGTTAAGTAAGTTGTTGTTTAAATTAGTATATTAACTTAATAAAGAATGGGTTCAAAGGGACTTAATGATTATTTATAAAAGCTGTTAACCTTAGTTTAATTACATTTAAGGCGACTATTGGATAGTTTATTATAAAATAAACTATTATCTTAATAACTCATTAAGAAGATTAACTAACCTATTGTTAGTTAATGATGAAGTAATATACTTTACTTCAGTAAATGACTAATTTAATTATTAATTTAATAATTAAAGTAATGACTTCCTAAATAGGATTCTTTTAAGATGGTAATCGAATATGTAATGAGATTAGTGAATTTGAGCAAGACTTATGAAAAGAGATTTTATAATCTGAATTTCATAAACGAGTTATAAAAGAAATTTGAGTTTTAAAATAAATATTCGATTTAATATTCGAGATGAGATATAAGAGAAGATACGCAAGAAAGTAAATGGAAATACTTATTTGGATAAAGAAGTTGAATAAAGATTTTTGTTATAAAATCCAACTATTGGTCTTAATGATGTTAAAAGAGTTTTTTTTTTTTTTTTGAAAAAGGCATTAGTAAATGGATTATTATAATATAATCTAGGTAATGAATAGAATTGTGTACAGAAGTTTGAAGCAAAAGACTAATAATTGAGTAAAAGATTTACTTAATAAATATATTAAGTAAAATGATTATGGTCAATTAAAATTTCAAAATAAAAGTTATGGTTTATAAAACCATGGTTCAAATAAAAATATGAATTAAGATCTGAATATTATTATAAGGATATAGGTTTGGATTTACGAATTTCTATCTATTCTGAGATAAGAATGTTATCGCATAAGGTCCGAGAGGTAAATAAAATACCCCAACTTGAACGACTTCACTATTATCGAAGAATGATATTAGTTTGTAATAGTAAAGGAGATTGAAATAAATTATTATACACGTAAATCATTTGCAATGAAATTGAAAGGGTTAAAATGTAATTTAATATAATGAGTTTGAAATTAAACAATGGTAAATTAATATTGTTTAGCCGAGTTGAAATATAAAGTTTTATTAATACCTTTAGGTTATTTATATGGTACGGTTTCCTAGATAATGGAAATAACATGAGTTGAAATATACTTATAATAATAAATGATTAGGCATAGGAGGGTTATATAAGTTTTGGAAGAATAGAAATAATATTTAGAATTTAAGTAGATAAATCTTTAAGTGGAGGTAAAGTAAAAATTATTGAGTGTTAATAAGAATGTATGTGTCGTTTACCAGGGCTTTTTCCACATCGGAATTGGTAATAGAATTATATTAGTGAGTTAACGATATATTGATACATTGACATTTCCAAATTGAAAGGTAAATGGTACATGGAAGGTATGTAAATGTTTCCAAAATAAAAGGAGGATAAAGCGAAGCATGAATAAAGGAAAAGTATTGTTTCCAAATGGCGAAACGGAAGATGAATTGACAAGATATGTAAATGGGATCAACCTTAAACGTATGAAATGATTTCCAAATGATTCGATAAAGAGTGTTAATGAAGGATTTTAACTAAAGAGGACTTGAGCTGCCAATATATGTAATCGTACTGTTTGACCAATCTGATTGGATGATTGTTTGTTAAGATTGATAGTTAAAACGCCGACAATCAATAAAATATTATTGGACCTTTCTAATGTGTTGTTTCAAAGAGACCGGAATGAGAACTAGACCAAAACCACTTCGAATCAACATTGCGATCGAAACCAACTTGCACGAAATAAAGATGGAGCAATTGAAGACCGTAGATCTTCATAAAACGGAAGAACTACTTATAATCTCTGACTTGCAACCAGAGATACACTGTGGTTTTCTCATGGTTGAAATCTATGGATTGTGCAAGGACTACTCGCTGCTGACCTATAGGGTGATTCCTAGGATACGGTAGGAGGGTGCCTTCGGTTCATCATGTTCTTGGATTACTTGTATGGACGAGTGTCTGACAGAGTATTTCCAGAAATTCACATACGTTGATTTTTACAAATATACCAAGTTTGGTGGCGGAGAAATTCTCTTGCTTAACACCCAGAGAATATTTGTGGACGTCAATTAGTGATTTGATGGATCTGACGATGTGGCATTCGAAGAGAATATGGCGTGGTGTTCAAAAAGATAAAACGTGACCTCAAGCCTCATCAATCGGGAAATGGCAGAAATCGGGTAGGTCGCATGGCTATTTGGGTCATCCCCAAGCAGGGTGTATTATCACCATCTAGAGATTCCATTTCCTTCTTCAATCTTTTCGATGTTGTCCCGCGGGAATGGTGGTTAGCTCCCACCAATGGGTGGTAATACATTCGGTCCACTCAAGTTAAATGAGAGGACGGTCATGTTTAGCCTGGGTTACAAGACGTTCTTGTTGAACCCTAGTGTATATCCCTCTAGAGTACACTGATCGGAAAGGTGGTCCCATACCTTGCTATAGTCGGAATCCAATCTCCAATAAGCGCCATGCGAATTTTTGATTATATACCATATATGTAGAGCGTAAGATGCAAGCGTTCTTTTACTTGGCTATTCATTTGTGGTTTGATAGACATTATTATAATATCATTGGATTTGATATATCAAAAATATTTTGGGTTATAGTAAGGTAAAATCCGTCTGTGTTTATGTGTGGACTGGTCTTACTATTATCATTTTCTTTCAAAAAGGATTTCCTAAGTTAACCAGATTGTTTGATGTGAATTTATCACTGAAAGTATTCTAGACTAATCCGGGTGTTTTTGCTTCGCTTCAAAATGTGCTCGGGTCAGACCGAACATATTTTTCAGGTTAGTTTTCGCTTGGAGTTTCAGGAGTTGGAAGCAGGAGGCTTCACCGTTAGTTATCTAAAGTTTGTTCTGTTGTATCTGATATATGCTATATTCTGATGATTGGTATGTATACACAATTTTCTTTTATGCAAAGAGATGTTGTTTTATTATATTTTATTTGTTCCGCTGTGAGATTCTGATGTTGTTCTTTTCTTCTATTCTATTATTTCTTTCTTTCTCTCTCAACCTCTATTTTCTTTCTCTTAACTTTTTGTTTTTCTGTATAATTTGGGTTGACTATGGTGGTTAAAGTCAGCTTAAATTGGTACGGAAAAATGGGATGCTACACATTTGATCCAATACGAATATCATTGATAACCTCATTAGGATCATCTGTGTGGCGACCCAAACTTCCCCGTAAAGGAAAGCCCGGATTGCTTCGAGAACACGACAAATCAAAACACAAACAGAAGAACATTTCATTACTTATTACAACAATTTCACCAGAAAAATATCAGAGATTTAAATTACATTTAAATACATAGCAGCGGAAAAATAACACAAAACACAACTGAAAGAAATACGCGGATACAGAGCTTTCCGAATATCACTTCAGCTGTAAACCAGGATCCTGTGAATATAATAGCTGCAAAACCCAACTACTAGCTGCCCGTGTGGAAAATAGGGCACCAGAGTTTAGTTTAAACAAATAAACTCTAGGTCAGTCATGTGACTGGTGTGAGAACTAAAACAGTTATTAATTTGATTTCAAAGTTAGGTAATTCAAGGGACCGTGCCATATATCACGGAATGGGTTTCCTCCCAAGAATACCAGTGCATAAAACAAACAGCGCAATGCTAAATAAAGAACAATGAAGCTATTATAAGACCAAGGTCTCATCACATAATGCAACGCAAGCCGGAGGATAGGGTTTTCCCTTTTAATAGCCAAATATGCTTGATACACGAAATTTCATCTTCTATTATTACTATAAGTGAAGAAAACAACTTCAAATATAAATGTATCAATCATAGACGGCATGGGTACCATATATCATGTCGCCATACTAGGCTCTACAATAAAAACCGCAAAATGTCGTATTTGGAAATTGGATTTCCATCATGGTGGCTCTTGATCCGAAAGGTCGATCGCATAGTGCAATCCACAACGGCTTACGTCTCAGCGAGAGAAAACACCGTAATGCACATCCGCACTTTTGGGAAATCAAGTATCACTGCGGCTTACGTCCCGACTAGAGAAAACACCGCTTACTCTATCCCTCAGGGAATCGGGGGGTGTTCCCTATCCCTTTTGAGCGTGGGGCGATCACACTCAGCTCATCTCGGTCGACCGAATCCATGACAACCCATAGGGTGTCTATCCTCATCTCAAAAGCATACTGATATAACCATCAGTTTACCACCATACTAGTGTGTGAGGCTCGCGAATTAACGCTGCACAAAGCCGTCCTATATTAAAGTTCTGCTTTGATCATCAACCACAAGACTCTGCTTTTCAACAGAAGCCTTGATCATTTGCCACTTAGGACTGCCACACAGGCAATTTATGCCATGCGACTGATGTCTATCGATATACAACATCTGATTCCGTACGTCTCAGAGAAGGGTGAAGTAAGGGAATAAATTCCCCTTCACCAGGAAGATGTATATTTCATAGAGATCAATCAACACAGAATAAAATCCAATGTCAGACACACCATCCATTTACAAGTCCGTTCTAGGTCTGAACGAAACCGTAGGCATCTTATTCCTCGTCCTATATGTTCAATACAGCAGAGAGGCCCTCACATATCCGTACAATCAACAAGTACGTACGAACGGCTACCACTTTAGCCCCCTACAAGGTAGCTACTCCAATCGTGAGCATCAGTAGCACCTATCCATTCGATGTGAAGATCGTCGGTCTTGCACCGTCTCTAATCTCTTCGACTTATCGTCGAACTAGTTATTCAGAATGGGTTAAACCTGGCCTTTCCGAATAACTCGTGTATCTTATAATCAAGTGCTATAACAACACATCATACGCCTCATTCCAATCCAGAATATTCTTTTATTCAAATATTCTTTTCCTTTGGGAAAGGTTCCTATTAATTTTATCAAAGATAAATTCTTTAAATTTATTCTTTAATCTTCCTTTGGATATCAAACCATATCAAGGTTTTCCAAACTAGTCGAGATTAGCGAACTACACCGAAGTAATCATTTATTTTATTTCCCAATCCCAACCTATTCATCCCATGGAGCAAAACTGGTAATACTCGACATCTAACACCACAGTGTTATCGGTAAATATTAATTACCATTTCACGTTCAAATCTAATTAAAGATTTAGCTATCGCCTGGAGTAAAACTGGTGGCACTATATTTTCGATCATTTTCTTGAATTGATAATTTTAATTATAACATTCACTTTTCAATCTAATCGAAGATTCATTAAAACTCCATTTAGTTTTAATCTTCCGAAAAATCAATATTAATGATTATTTAAAGCTAAGAAATTAATCTTATCTTTAACTGGGTTAAGAAACCAATGTCGTTTAAAACACGGTTCACGATAATCCCAAAATCACATTCCATTAATTATGGAATCTTCACGGAAACAAATCAATATATAATTGATATCAATTTCCATATCCGACTAATAATATAAATGGAATAACAACAAAGCCTTTTAAATTCCATATGTATTAACAGTCTTCCTCCACAGATGCTCACTTCGATTATTACCAAATCGAATTCCATTCAATTCCAATTTGATATATTAAATTGGAATCTTTACTTTGGAAAATTCCATAAATCTTAATTTTAAGATTACAAATTCCAAATCATATTCTTCATTGTTAATTGGGTTAAAGAACAAGTGTTATTTAAAACACTGTTCACGAAAAACCCAAAAATCCAATTCTTTTATTCCATTCCAATTAATTATTAATTAATTGGAAAACTTCACTAAATCCTAATTAAAAGATTTATTCTTTTCTCAACTGGGTTAATGAATAGTGTTAATGAAGATACCATTCACGACAAACCCAAAATCCAATTTGATATCAAATACAAGGCTCTGAATAGAAAATATACCGGCTTATATTCAATATCAAATTCTGAAACCAACAAATATCGTATTGGAATAACGATATATATATATATATCTTCCAAATTCCTCAACAATATCCGTATAATCACGGAATCCAATATCGAAATATTCCAAAGATTATTTCTATTTTGAATCCATTTCCAATTTATTCTTTGGAAAATTCTGGTTAATTTAAAACCCTTTTCAAATCTAATTTATTTATTTTAAAAATAAATAAATTATTATTCTAGTTAATAACTAGTTCATTTCGATAAAAATATATTTTTATCTTTTAAAAACTGGAATTTTTCATCCAAAATCTTTCCAAATCATTTGTTATGATTTTTCATAATTTTTCCATATTTTTAATAATTTTATTATCGCCCATACAGTCGGTTTCCAATAACAGCCACCGAACTGCATCCATAGCGACCTTTTCTGTAATTGATTTGGACATATCTCCAAATCTAACCGTTAGATTTCAATTCTCTTGTATTCATTGGAAAGATCTTTTCGATACGAACCCAACAGATCCAGTTTTAGGAGAATCCGAGGGTCGGATCTCCCGTAACGTCAATTTGAAGTTAATGGTCGAAATTCGCGAACGGTCGCTGCATGGCACGTTCTGTTCAGACCATTATAATATATATTATATATTTCGTCGATTTCCATTTAAAACGAAATTTTTAAATCGTTTTATATTCGTTTCACAAACGATTTCAACTTCATATCCAATTTCAAATCAAAATTGAATTTTCCTTTTTAAATTCGTTTTTAAAAACGATGTCCATTTCATTTCAAATTCAAATCAAATTTGAATATTCCATATAAATTTGTTTTAAATTCATTTCAAATCAATTTCCATTTCATTTCAAATTCAAATCAAATTGAATATTCTATATTATTTCGTTTTAAATTCATTTCAAATTGATTTCCATTTCATTTCAAATTCATTTCAATTCGTTTTCAATTCAAACCGATTTCAAATTCATTTCAAAATTGAATATTCCATATATATTCGTTTTAAATTTATTTCAAAATGATTTCAATTTGATTTTCAAATTTAAATCAAATTTTAATTCTCCATATCATTTCAATATTAAAATGATAATATTTTCAAAATATCAGATTTTGAATCACTTTCGATATTCATTAATGAATAAAATCGACAGAAAATCTCGTTCGTGTTAAAATGGAGTTTAACTACTTAACACGGCTTCACATTTCAATAATTACTGAATATTATTTTAAAATATTCATTAATTCTGAACTGGAATCAGACTCAATCAATTACCATATAATTTATTTATATGGATTTCAACATCATATATATACAACGATAATGATCAGCAATCATTAAAAATTCAAACAACATCCAGAGTGCATTCTACAACCGTATAAGCATTAAAATAAATAAATAACGCTTATACCGCCTGTTAACCCATCGGTTGACATATCACTAATTATTGGGATCAGTGTATGTCAAATATTATACTAATACCCGTGTAGGGTTTTCAAACAACAAATACTGTTTATTATTTGTGCAGTTGGGCGATGTGTAAAATTTATCATCCCAATCCATATCAGTCAAATTAGTGTACATAAACAAACTGTCCGGTTTGTAAATGAATATTTATTTTATTTTGAATATTCATTTTATTCATATACACGTTAAAAATTATATTGTTAATGATAAAATATTCTATTTCACAAATGAATGTTTTATTATCCATTTCACATCAAAATCAAAAACAAACTTCACAACACATCATAATCGAACAAGTCGCCCATGGTCTGCAGACGACGGTGTCGGGGGCTGCTAAGCACCGTCTGCATCCTAGTATATATTTTTAAATAGAAATCAAAACTTAAGTGAGAAGTTCTCACCTTGCTTTCGGCTTCGCCTAAAATTGTAGCGAGCTCTAAAAATTCCCGGTCTCTTCTAGAATGTAGAAGACGTCGTCACTGTCCCGGTGTCTCTTGTTTCACTGGATTTCGACCACATAGCAAAAGGATATGATTTTTATTTGATAGTTCAAATTAGAAACACTTCTAAATGTTATGATTAATTAAATTATATACCTTCCCTCTTGGAACAGTTTTTAGCTGATGTCTCCCTTAACCATTCAAAACTAGGTTTAGCCTTTGCACAAAAACTACCGCACTTCACGACGATCTTCTTGTACCTCCCGGGAGACCTCCGAAGGGCGCGTAGATCGATGGTAATGGGGCTCGGTGTTGTGGCAGATCGGAGCGACGGCGAGTCCCCAAACGGGCTAACTTCACGAAGGTGGTTCTCTCGAAATACCACACGATAGAGAGAGCAGTTGGTATGGATTCGAAGAGGAAGAGGAGATTTCAAAATTCCCAACTGGAGCAAGTAAATTCATTGAGTAATTTGGACGGAATCGGAGCTAGAAGTTTTTAAACCTTTTCCGCGGTTTGTCGAAAGGTATACGGGTTTTTTTTTTGATTTTTTTTTAAATTAAAATTAATAAAAGGAAAAATATGATTGGTTGATGTATATTTAATACGAAAATAGGGTTTTCTCCATATGAACTCCAAATCAAACCCAACGAATGTCGCCCTTAGCTAAATACCCCCATTCTGGACACAATGGGATATGTTTCGTAAGCTCATTTGACTGTTGCATTCAGTTATTCTTCAAATTAAAATATAAAACATTCAAATATGGATTTGAACATACATTTTAATTTGTCGGGGCTACATACTGACTCTAAAAATTCCAGAAAAATAAATTTGGCTATGTTGGGATGATACAGTCCCAAAAAAACTTATTTCGTCAGATTTGGAGACCGTTTGAAAAATAGTCATTTTCTGGTTGATCCAAATTGACTAAAACTATCAAAACACGTATAACTTCGCCACACTCACATATTGATCCCAAAAATTATGAAAATTGTAATCTAGCAATAATTTGACATTCCGGATCCAACAAAAGTGGTTTCGTCAAAAACGGAGGTCGTTTGCAAAACGGCTATTTTTAAGGGCTATATTTCCATAGCGACTATTCTGAATTTTCAACTGGGCATAACTTTTTATTCCTGCTATGAAATTTCGATTTTTTGGATTCATTGGAAATATATTTTCAAATAGATTCTAATATTTTTGGTTTCACTAAAATCCGGTTTATTTTGAATCCTGTACATTCAATTGAAATTTGAAATTGAATTTCCAAACTACCGCGCCATTTTCAATTCCTTTTATAATTAAAATAAATATTTATATTCTAACTCGATTTAAATAAATATATACGTTCTAATTCTATTCAAAATTAATTTCTTTTCATTATTATTTAAAATAAATCATTTTAAATACTCAAAATTCATTAAAATCGCCAAAATAAATTTTTTAAATTGGTTCTGATTTTCTGGGTTGTTACAATCTTCCCCACTTAAAATATTTTAGTCCTCGAAAAGGAACGATGCTGAAAGTTGTTTAACAAACCAACTCAACTTTCATTCTGGCGTTCATTCTTCAACTTTTCAATTTCTAAGAATTTTCAAATTCTTCAAAAATTTGGCTAAAACCCTAAATTTTCGAAAAAATTCGCCATAACCTCCTTTGTACGGGAGCACCGGAAAAATCCCCAATCCGCCATACAGGCCCTCTCATCTCAAAAAGAAAAAGAAAAAGCCAAGAGGCTAGCCAATCGGCTCATAAAATCATCCAAACCCAATAAATTAGTAAACATGTACCTATTTGTCGGGCATACAATTTTATTCCTCTTCTCTAGCCTCCTTGCTATGACCTATTCAACGTATATACATATATATGCATGCAATTTCAATCAAATTTCAAAACAGTGTAATATTTGGTGCTAAATTCGACTTAATTTAACATTTTCCTTACATTAGTTATATTATACAATACCGATACATTTTTAAAACAAAAAGCGCCATACATTCATACAAGCATCATACATATATCCAAAATACTAGTTTATTACTTTAAAACCCAACTTCCTAAGAAGTCATGCCTCCTACTTGCCTAATCTCCAAAGTAGATACCTCCTTTCCTTTGGATTTCTTATCACCCTTCTTTAACGGGCAATCTCGGGCTAGATGCCCTACTTCTTTGCATCAAAAGCATCTCTTTTCTTTTCCTAGATTTGTGGGTTTCTTCTTTACTTTTGGACACTTATGTACAAAATGTCCCGTCTCTTTGCACTTGACACAAACTATGTCCATTCTTATCTCTTTCTCCTTGATCTTCTTTCTCTCAGGGCACCAAACTGCATAATGTCCTTCTTCTCTGCATATACGGCAATAAATGCCCACGTATGTTCCTAAGTTCAACTCTCGTTCTTTTTCTGCTTTCTGGTGAGCTCTCCTCGCTTGTTTCGGAGTCATCCAGAATTCAGTATGAGATAAACCATAGTCGTTCATATCCTATATAACATTTTTAGGATTTTATCAAAAGAGCTTGCATTATTTTTCACTTAACAAATATCTTGATTATACTTTATTTATCATTCCAGTATTTTTATTAGTTGAATCAAAAATCAAACCTCACAGTCAGCAATCAATTTGTTGATTAAATTTTCAAATATATATATATATATATATATAATTTTTATATACTCAAACATCATATTTCAGTGTCAAGTCACAAACAGTAAATTCTAGCCAAGTTCGGGTTCTCACACCAGTCGATTGGAAATTATATAGATATTCACTTTTGAAACTCGAACTTAGACTTTAATGATGAGGCCTCATCATCAGAATCATCCCCGGGCGACTAGAGTGTGATTCTATATCTACCTAGTATACTTGAGACTTCAAATACACACTAGCTAGGCATATATGAAAAATCTTCATATACCCGATAGTCCAAATTCAATTTAAATAAATATTCAAATACCAATAATTAGATATAAATTTTCTAAACAAAATTTGTTTTCATCTTTATTTTAAAAATAACACTCATCGCGCTCGTTCTAGGATACTACTGATCCCATCTCTAACGAGTCATTCTCATTGGATATTACTAATCCAATTTCTGATGAATTCTTTCGTTCGGTCCCAATATGTCATGTTCTCTAGCTCTGCAAACTAAAGCTCCAATACCAAATGTGGCGACCCAAACTTCCCCGTAAAGGAAAGCCCGGATTGCTTTGAGAACATGACAAATCAGAACACAAACAGAAGAATATTTCATTGCTTATTACAACAATTCCATCAGAATACACGAATATAACAGAGTATGAATAAATATTATACATCAAAAAAATATCAGAGATTTAAATTAAATTTAAATACATAGCAGCGGAAAAATAACACAAAACACAACTGAAAGAAATACGCGGATACAGAGCTTTCCGAATATCACTTCAGCTGCAAACCAGGATCCTGTGAATACAATATCTGCAAAACCCAACTACTAGTTGCCCATGTGGAAAATAGGGCACCCGGAGTTTAGGTTAAAACAATAAACTCCAGGTCAGTCATGTGACTGGTGTGAGAACTAAAACAGTTACTAAATTGATTTTAAAGTTAGGTAATTCAAGGGACCATGCCGTATATCATGGAACAGGTTTCCTCCCAAGAATACCAGTGCATAAAACAAACAGCGCAATGCTAAATAAAGAATAATGAAGCTATTATAAGACCCAGGTCCCATCACACAATGCAACGCAAGCCGGAGGATACAGTTTTCCCTTATAATAGCCAAATATGCTTGATACGCTAAATTTCATCTTCTGTTATTACTATAAGTGAAGAAAACAACTTGAAATATAAATGTATCAATCATAGATGACATGGGTACCATATATCATATCGCCATACTAGGCTCTATAATCAAAACCGCAAAATGTCATATTTGGAAATTGGATTTCCATCATGGTGGCTCTTGATCCGAAAGGTCGATCGCGTAGTGAAATCCACAACGGCTTACGTCTCAGCGAGAGAAAACACTGTAATGCACATCCGCACTTTTGGGAAATCAAGTATCACTGCGGCTTACGTCCCGACTAGATAAAACACCACTTACTCTATCCGTCAGGGAATCGGGGGGTGTTCCCTATCACTTTTGAGCGTGGGGCGACCACACTCAGCTCATCTCGGTCGACCGAATCCATGACAACCCATAGGGTGTCTATCCTCATCTCAAAAGCATACTGATATAACCATCAGTTTACCACCATACTGGTGTGTGAGGCTCGCGAATTAACGCTACACAAAGCCATCCTATATTAAAGTTGTGCTTTGATTATCAACCACAAGACTCTGCTTTTCAACAAAAGCCTTGATCATTTGCCACTTATTCCTGCCACATAGGCAATTTACGCCATGCGACTGATGTCTATCGATATACAACCGTTGATCCCGTACGTCTCAGAGAAGGGTGAAGTAAGGGAATAAATTCCCCTTCATCGAGCAGATGTATATTTAATAGAGATCAATCAGCACAGAATAAAATCCAATGTCAGACACACCATCCATTTACAAGTCCATTCTAGGTCTGAACGAAACCGAAGGCACCTTATTCCTTGTTTCGTATGTCCAATACAGGAGAGAGGCCCTTGCATATCCGTACAATCAACAAGTACGTCTGGATGGCTACCACTTTTGCCCCCTTCAAGATAGCTACTCCAATAATAAGCATCAGTAGCACCCATCCATACAATGTGAAGGTTGTCGGTCTTGCACCGTCTCTCCAATCTCTTCGACTTATCGTCGAACCAGTTATTCAAAATGGGTTAAACCCGGCCTTTCCGAATAACTCGCGTATCTTATAATCAAGTGCTATAACAACACATCATACGCCTCATTCCAATCCAGAATATTCTTTTATTCAAGTATTCTTTTTCTTTGGGAAAGGTTCCCCTTAATTTTATCAAAGATAAATTCTTTAAATTTATTCTTTAATCTTCCTTTGGATATCAAACAATATCAAGGTTTTCCAAAGTACTCGGGATTAGCGAACCACACCGAAGTAATCATTTATTTTATTTCCCAATCCAAACCTATTCATCCCATGGAGAAAAACTGGTAATACTCCATATCTAACACCACGGTGTTATCGGTAAATATTAATTACCATTTCACGTTCAAATCTAATTAAAGATTTAGCTATCGCCTGGAGTAAAACTGGTGGTACTCCATTTTCGATCATTTTCTTGAATTGATAATTTTATTTATCACATTAACTTTTCAATCTAATCAAAGATTCATTAAAACTCCATTTAGTTTTAATCTTCCCAAAAATCAATATTAATGATTATTCAAAGCTAAGAAATTAATGTTATCTTTAACTGGGTTTAAGAACCAATGTCATTTAAAATATGGTTCACGATAATAATATAAATGGAAATCTTTGAATGACAACAAAGCCTTTTAAATTCCATATGTATTAACAGTCTTCCTCCACAGAAGCTCACTTCGATTTTTACCAAATCGAATTCCATTCAATTCCAATTTAATATATTAAATTGGAAATCTTTACTTTGGAAAATTCCATAAATCTTAATTAAAAGATTATAAATTCCAAATCATATTCTTCATTGTTAATTGGGTTAAAAAACAAGTGTTATTTAAAACACCATTCACGATAAACCCAAAAATCCAATTCTTTTATTCCATTCCAATTAAATATTAATTAATTTGAAAAGTTCACTAAATCTTAATTAAAAAAATTATTCTTTTCTCAATTGGGTTAAAGAACGGTGTTAATGAAGACACCGTTCATGGCAAACCCAAAATCCAATTTGAAATCAAATACAAGGCTCTGAATAGAAAATATATCGGCTTATATTCAATATCAAATTCTGAAACCAACAAATATCATATTGGAATAACGATATGTGTATATATATCTTCCAAATTCCTCAACAATATCCGTATAATCACGAATCCAATATCAAAATATTCCGAAGACTATTTCCATTTCCAATTTATTCTTTGGAAAATTCTGGTTAATCTAAAACCCTTTTGAAATCCAATTTACTTATTTTAAAAATAAATAGATTATTATTCTAGTTAATAACTAGTTCATTTCGATAAAAATATATTTTTATCTTTTCAAAACTGGAATTTTTCATCCAAAATCTTTCCAAATCATTTATTTTGATTTTACATAATTTTTTCATATTTTTAATAATTTTATTACCGCCCATACAGTCGCTTTCCAATAACGGCCACCGAACTGCATCCACAGCAACCTTTTATGAAATTGATTTGGACATATCTCCAAATCTAACTGTTAGATTTCAAATCTTTTGTATTCATTGGAAATCTCTTTTTGATACGAACCCAATGGTTCCGGTTTTAGAAGAATTCGATGGTCGGATCTCCCGTAACGTCCATTTGATGTTAATGGTCGAAATTCGTGAACGGTCGCCGTGCGTTCTATTCAGGCCATTATAATATATATAAAATACATACATATATATATATATATATATATATATATTTCGTCGATTTCCATTTAAAACGAATTTTATAATTCGTTTTAAATTCGTTTCAAAAATGATTTCAACTTCATATCCAATTTCAAATCAAAATTGAATTTTCCTTCTTAAATTCGTTTTTAAAAACGATTTCCATTTCATTTCAAATTCAAATCAAATTTGAATATTCTATATAAATTCGTTTTAAAATCATTTCAAATCGATTTCCATTTCATTTCAAATTAAAATCAAATTTGAATATTCTATATTATTTCGTTTTAAATTCATTTCAAATCGATTTCCAGTTCATTTCAAATTCATTTCAATTCGTTTTCAATTCAAATCGATTTTAATTCGTTTTCAAATTCAATTCAAAAATGAATATTCCATATATATTCGTTTTAAATTCATTTCAATACGATTTAAATTTGATTTTCAAATTTAAATCAAATTTTAATTCTCTATATCATTTCAATATTAAAAATGATAATATTTTCAAAATATCAGATTTTGAATCACTTTTCGATATTCATTATAAAATGAATAAAATCGACAGAAAATCCCATTCGCATTAAAATGGCGTTTAACTACTTAACACGGCTTCAAATTTCAATAATTACTGAATATTATTTTTAAATATTCGTTAATTCTGAACTGGAATCAGACTCAATCAATTACCATATAATTTTATTTATATGGATTTCAACATCATATATATACAACGATAATGATAAGCAATCATTAAAAATTCAAACAACATCCAGAGTGCATTTTACAACCATATAGGCATTAAAATAAATAAATAAATAAATAAATAACACTTATACCGCCTGTCAACCCGTCGATTGACATACCTCCAATTATTGGGGTCAGTGTATGTCAAATATTATCCCAATACCCGTGTGGGGTTTTCAAGCAACAAATACTATGAAAACCCGTTACTTCCCCGTTTAGGAAAGAGCGGATACTTTGAGAACAACACACAAATGAACGCAAACGGAAGAACATTTCATTGTTATTACAACAATTCCATCAGATACAAGAATATACAGAGTATGAATAAATATACATTCAATAAATATCAGAGATTACAATAAATTACATAGCAGCGGAAAATAATACAAAGCATAACTGAAGGTGATATACGGATACAGAGCTTTCCGGATATCATTCCAGCTGTAAACCAGGATCCTGTGAATATAAATTTGCAAAACCAAAACTACTAGTTGCCCGTGTCGAAAATAGGGGCACCCAGAGTTTAGGTTAAAACAATAAACTCCAGGTCAGTCATGTGACTGGTGTGAGAACTAAAACAGTTATTAAAACTTTATTTTAAAAGAGAGTAATTCAAGGACCACGCCGTATAACACGGCACGGGTTTCCTCCCAAGAATACCAGTGCATATCAATAAACAACGCAATGCTTTTTCGAAAAATGAAGTTATTATAAGACCCAGGTCCCATCACACAATGCAACGCAAGCCGGAGGATAGGGTTTTCCCTTATAATAGCCAAACATGCTTGATACGTTTAAAACAAATCATTTGATACTATAATAAGTGTATAGTGTCAAAACAATTTCAATCATAAATTTCAATCATAAATTTCAATCATACGTATTGGAAATTGGATTTCCGTCATGAGTCGAGGCAAGGGGCAAGCTCCTCTCCGCTTTCGAGACACTCTAGCAAATGTCTCAGGACTACACACTCTGGGCAATCTTGGATCTTCAGGGCCGGTCCTCACTTACGTTAGAGGATTAATTATGCCTGAACACATGTTTCCCGGTCCTTACAGACCTAAAATCGAGGCGCCTCATCCAACAACCACATAGGTGAAAAGTATATAAATGTCAGGGCTGGTAAGTCACTGACACCACCAAAGCTAGAAAGAAACGTCGTGCTCTCCCTGCAGTCCTTATCCCGTTTTTGACTCATACCGAGGTGTGAGGCTCGCGAATCCACGCTATACACAAAGCTGCCACGTAGGCCTGTTGTATATAACGGTGTTGTATACACAATTATATGATTTTTGTTTGATGATGACAACCAAATAAATATTATTTTAATGTGTTTGATACTGTACTGTTATTATACATCACAGACTGGAATATAATATTTATACTTAAATAAAATACGACTGTACAGAAATTTAAATACTCACACAGTATTTTATTTAATATAATATTTTATTTCAATATTTAACAGTACAGATTTACAACTCCGCTATTAGCTCATCATTGTAATTCACTGAAATCAAATTCTTTCATTTACAATTTCTTTTGTTACACAGCTCATCAATACAACACTCAGGCTATACATCTCATATATATATATATATATATATACACACAAAAACACTCAGTACTTTTTCATATATACATTTGTTCACTGTTATACACACTAACACTGCAATATACTTGTCTTCTGTCTTCAAGCTTCAATCGTCACAGTCAGTCCAGCCACTTCAGTCCAGTCTCATCTTCTTACCTGTCACATGAAACAGAAACACACAGTACACTGCAATAAAATTAAAAACAGAATACATGCAGATTTGAATTTTATTTTTGAAATTATTTGCCTCAGCTTTCTGGTGTGTTTCTCATCATTTTTCTGACTCGATCTGATTTATAAAACCATCATTCTGTGTCTAGACAGCTTGTGATATTCACAGTGATACACTGTAAATACCACAAGGCAGACAACATATATATGTATATACAGTGCAGGGACAGGAAAATTTGTCTGATGGCTACATATACACACGTGTATAAATATACACGTGTGCACTGCCTCGCCAATCAGCGAGCAAATGATGAGTAGCCACATGGACCATCTCGACTCAGTGCACAACATAGCTAAATGGTCGAAGATCACAAATATGGTGCAACTCAAAAGTGCTCAGCATACAAGGATCAAAGCAATGTGGCAAAAGTGAAAATCAGCAACTACAACGTGCAAAAGCAACTACAAAGTGGAACAACAACTACAAACAGTGAAACAAAGTAATGCAAGCTTATATAAGGCAGCAGCAAGTTCAAGTGCAACATGACTAAATGAAATGGCCGAGCACAAGTGGCAACTTTCAGCATACAATGGAGCAAGAAGTATACACAAGTTCATGATGACAAAGTAGCAGCAGCATACAAGTGCAATTCAGGACAGTGTGTATTCATGGAGCAGCAGAGTTTTGTTTTTGGTGCAACATGGGTAGCAAAAAAAGCACAGCTAGAATACATGTTAATATGTGTTAACAAGACAAATATATGTTGCAACAGCAAAGAACAACATTGATTCAAGTAGCATAAAGATGCACAAGTAAAACATGATGGCAAATCTGTGCAACTGAGTTACATGTTCAATGCAGCAATGGTTCAAGAAATACAACTCAGCAAAGCTCAAAGTGGTTAAGCCATAATAGTTCAAGTGTGTAAATGGTGTACACATTGATGCAGATCAGTTTTGCAACATGATGTATGTACATACATGTTAAAACAGTACAGCATGGCATGATCAAGCTACAGGCATTTTTCTCAAGTACAGTATGGAGCATGTGAACAAGGAAAGAATGGTACATAAGTGGCAGTAGCATTATGAAGATGGCACCAAGCATCCTAGACATGGTCGAAGTGTACTACAACAAAGTCACTCAGTCCAATACATTGGTGTAGTTCAGCATGGATGAAATGTTTAACAAGTTTCAAATCAGTTCAAGTGGTCATGTGCAGCATTACAAGTGATCAATGAAAGCAGATTAACAAAAGCAATGATCAGTTTCAACTCATATGAAAGCATACAAAGGATGCACAGTCATGAGCAAAAACTTAAGAGACATGTTCAGTCAGCAATTCATTCTCGACAAGTAAATAAGAGGCAAGCGTTCACACATCCATGCACTATGGAAAGAATTAAATCAGCAAAATGGAGAATCCAGATTTGGTAATGTTTTTTTTTCAATCCAATATTTTAGGCAGAAATTTGGATATTCACAGTTTTTTTTAAAGGGCAAGAAAACATTTTTTTAAAATAAATGTGCAAGCAAAAACATGGCAAGAATTCATTTCTGGAATTTAAGAGCATGAATTTATTCTCTATGATTTAAGGAAATCTGCAAGAGTCTTTATACAAAGAATTTCAAGTGCAAACGTTTGTTTGGGAAATCAATCAATTCTTTAGATTGCAGAAATTAATTCAAAGCAATTTTTGGCAAGTGTTTAAATCGGTTCACTTTGAGAAATCAAACTTTGGCAAGATTTTTTAAACTTTTCCACAGATGGATCTTTAATCAAGGCAAGAAATCAATGGAGCAATCACACAATGAACACAAGGGCAAAATTCATTTCCACAAACATTTCATCAAATCAAATCAGGCAACTGATCAGAGAATCATGTTTGGCAAGTTTTTTATTCGGCCAAAATCAATCAGAAAAGGGACAAAGTATTTTTGTTGGCAAGGGATTTTTTTTTATTCACGGCAGTTTTTATAACAAGAAATATCATTTCAGGAAACTAGCAAATTCAATCAAGCCGGGAATTTTAAAAGGAAAGCACGCAAAAATCAGGGACAATCAGACCAGAGCCATATATTGAAATCAGAGCAAAATTAAAGGATTATATAATCCTATATTATACACCACATCATCACAGGCATCGATATTGAAAATTAACAACAAAATCGAGAGCAATCAGAGAAACAAAATTCGAATAACTCACAATTTTCACAAGAGTTTCGATCGCCTGAAAGCCCCAAATCAGTGAGCAAGAACGCATCATAAAGCCACAACAAATCGAAGGGACAGAGATTCATTTTCCACGAAGCAAGCAATTTGATTTGGGGAAGAAACCCTAGCCGCCATTTTTTTAGAAACAAAGAGAACGGGCTGAACTAATTTGAAAAGGGTCGGCCAAGTGTGTTAAAATGAAAAGGGGATGACCCCTTAGTTACGTTCTAGGGTTTTTCTATTTTATTTTTTTTTCTTGTTTTCTTTATTTTGTATTGTTTTTATTTTCTTCTGTAAACAATTCTGAACAGTTTTTCTAGAAGTCTGTAAAATTCTAGAGTTCCAGTCAGGGTGTTGACTGGCAGTCCACTAGAGTCTGTAAATTCTAGGGTTACGAGTTACAGGGTTTGTAATTCGGGAAATCTGATCGAGGGGATATCAGTCAGTCTAGGGTTTTGAGCGTAGGGTTAGGACAGGAGCAGGCGCTGCGAGTGTACATGGTCTTGTATGCGGGATCTGTTTATAACACCTAGTAGAAACCTTAAGAATGCAGCAGTAGACAGGGTTTTGCCGAAGCTGGGTATATCTGCGTGTGATTTATTTTCTGCACTTTTATTTCTGCTGCATTCTGTGATCTGTTTATTATTTTAATATCCTGTCAGTTTTTCAATTCAGTTTAAAAACTGTGATAAACCCTATTCACCCCCCCCCCCCCCACCCTCTAGGGTTAATCTAGATCCAACAACTGGTATCAGAGCAGGTATTCTGTTAACTCTAGAGCAATGGAGATTCCTAGTTGTCAGTCGATAGAAAGTCAGTCCAGTTCATTTCCAACTATTTTCGATGGAACAGATTTTTTTAACTGGAAATCCAAAATGGAATTTTGTTTAAAATCTGTTAATATTAAATGTTGGAATGTTGTTATCCATGGATTTGATAGTGTAGATATTACTTTCAATACCCGTGCTATGAAAATTATATTTGATTATCTTAGTACTGAACAGTTTAATCTTATCTGCCATTGTTTATCTGCACAGGAAATCTGGGATACTCTCAATACGAAGTATGGAAAATCTGACAACGGCAGCTCAAAACCCGAGAAAGTCAACTCAGATTCATAACTCTATTTAACAGGATTTACAAATGAAAATTCAGAAGGATCAGATGATGGAGAATCAACAGATGCTGAAGTTGAAAATTTCTCATACGAAGATTTGGTTTATATGTGTGTTGATTTAACTAAATCTGTTGATAAACTCAAATCTAAAAACAAATCTCTGAAATCTAGGAATACTGAGTTAACCAGCAAAATTGATGATTTGGAATCACAGCTTGAATATTTTAAAAATTCTTCAAATTCAGATTGCAAAAATTGTTTAAAATTGAAAACCAATCTTGTTCATCTCAATAAAAATATTCAAAAGTTTGAAAAGGAAATTCTGATCTTAAAAGAAAACAAGATTGAGTTATCAAATTTGAACAATCTTCTACAAAAGGAATTTGAAGTTTTTAAGACTGATATAAGTTCCAAATTTGAGATTGCTGAAAATGAAAATTTGGTGAGAAGTGATTTGATTTTGAAAGAACTTGAAAATGAGATTGAAAAATCCAAGATTTTTGAGTCTGAAAAACAAAAACGATTTGAATTTGAAATCTCGGAATCTCAAGCCAAAATTAGACTGCTTGAAAATGAGAATTTGTTTTTAAAACAGACCAATGCTGAACAGATGATCACTATAAATAATTGCTCAAATTTATTAAAAGAAAATGGTGATCTAAAATCCAAAATTCAACGATTGGAATCAACATTGGATAAATTTTCTAATGGGGAAAAATCGTTGAATATGCTGTTACAAAACCAAGTTTCTATTAGAAATAAATCTGGTCTTGGCTTTGAGAAAAATGATGTTTTTGGAAAACAAAATTCAATAGATTTGAAAAATTCTTTAGACTGCTTTGAAAAGAATCGATATGGAAATTCAAATTCTGATAATCGCAAAGTTTTTTTGAATCATAAACATGATGAGAATTTGTTTTATAATAATCTATTTGAACAATCCTGGATCCCAAAAAGGAATAAAACAAAATTTGTTAAATTCAAACAGATCTGGGTTCCTAAAGGTACAAAGGTTTATTCTGATGGTTTGTTATATAAACAAGTCTGGGTACCAAAATATGTAAATAAAACTATGAGTGGTTTTACAAACTTTGTTAGACCACTCGATTCTATAAACTGTTAGATACCGGAAGAGGCTGAGGGATTGCTGTGCAAAAAGAGATTTGAAACCAAGCTGGACTATATTTCTGTATCATTCCCAGTTCCTTAGCCATGTATGTTGAGTTAGAGATTCTTTTGCTTACATCATATTCTGGTATGATCTCTAAACTCAACTTTGTAAATATATATTTTCTTTGTTTATTCCTCCTTCTACCCCATTCTATTTTTTGTTTTTGATTTGTCACTGCCATATTATTATTTTTTAATCTGGGCTTTCTTAAACTTCCAATTGTAGAATGCTGGAAATTCACTTCATTTATATAATACTCTAATGTTTTAACCATTTCCAGATCTTGAATTTAAGCTTGTAAATTCTGCAATTGTTTCGAGGTTTATTTTTCTGATTTTTGAATAAATAACAGTGTTGATGTATTCTTGTCATATCTTGAACACTGTTAATTTGAATTCTAAATTTTTGAAGATCTGAAAGTCTAATGGAAATTCACACATCGTTGCTATTTTGAGATTCTTCTAATTCATTTTAGAAAATCTAGAAATATTACACTCATTACAGCCCTCTATTATTTATCAGTAGTGATATTTTCATTATTTTTCAGATTGGCTTGGAAATTTTAAATTGTCTAAAATCTCAGTGATATATCTTGAAAATCATTGTTATTCATGATCATCATGGTTAGAATCTGTTTGTTTGAAATCATCTGAAATTATTAATATTTTGAATAATCACACACCTCCTAAATTTGAAATTATCAACCTTGTGTGACTGATTCATTATATTTCAAAACTTGACATTGATTCAAGTGATTTCGAATAAATTATTTTGGATCATGAATATCTATCAAACCTGATGTAAATGATCTTTTTTTTTGGGTTTGTCAGAAATACTTGTGAAATTTTCTTTGAAAATTTGGTCTTAAAATTCTCTATTATTTCATGGTTATTTGATTTTAATATATGTTTGTTTAAAATCATTTGAAATTATTGATTTATTGAATCGCACACATATCTTGAATCTGAAATATAATATTGTGTGATTGATTCATTAAATCCTGTTATATTCACATTTCTTCAAATGATTTAAAATAGACTAAATTTTATAATCATGGAATATATTGTTTTTTGTGACCTTCAGAAACATTGTCTGACAAGTCTGTTGTGATATTGATTTTTCTGTGTTGCTCTGATACTGTTTTTAAAATGTTTGTTCTAGAATCACTTACTTGCTGCTCTGATACATGTGCATAATCTATTATCTCGTCTATTTGGGCTTAGTACTTAATAATTCTTGTGTCTATGACATTCTTGTTCAGTATCATGTTAAAATTCCTCGTAAATAGAGACACCAAGTGGTATCAGAAGCGCCTTATATTTGTCTCACCCATCTGTACTTAGATTCAAATCTTCACCATGTATAAATTCGCACACTCTTTTTGTCTTGTACACATTTTGCCCTCTTGTCGTGTATAGATCAGCATATTCCTCTTGTATTTGATTTTCAATTTTAGAATTATTTATTAATTATTCATTCAGAAATTAAAATCAATATCCAAATTGTTCTGTATTTATAATTCATCAAAATATATCAGAATTTGAAATTGTGATGAATTATGACTGTAATATATTTCACAACAAGAGGAGATTTTATCTGGATTTTCATGATGGTTGAATATTTATTATAATATCTTTGAACTGGCAATTATTTCACGACCATCCTCATTATCTATCATCATTCTGCCATCCATGATAAATTTTTTTAAATGTGGAGAGTTTAATTTTTTTTAAATCATCTTGAATAAACAGTGAAAATATTTGTGATGGAATTGTGGTTATGTTATTTTTCAGAATTAGTGTCAATTGAAAACTTTCAATAATCCCGGTACAGTTGGTCATATTTCATAATATAATTAATTTAGAAATTTATTTCATAGTCCATTTCTGTATCTATCACATTTCTATCATTCATATTGGTTGTATATACTGGGGAGTTTTTTTTTTATTTAAAGCTGAAAATGATAAAATATATAATTGATACATAAGCGTGTCTCTAACCTCATTTAAAAATCCAAGCTCTGGTTATGCATGGTTATGAGACAACTTATAATTTAAGCTGCGACTGACCTCATTTAAAAATCCAAGCTCTGGTTATGCGTGGTCAGGGTGCTCTTAAATCAAAAGAAAAAGAAAAGAAAATATTTTGCAATAAATATTTTTTTTTATGAAATTCTCCTTGGTGTATAATAACCAGCCTATCAATCCACTTTCTAATCTGTGAAATGTGTTGAAATTTTATGACGTATTATGACTTGTTGAGTGATAAGTATTGGGATTTGAGATTATTCGATTTTGCCACTTAAATTGAATTATAATTATAATCCAAATCCATCACTGTTTTTTTGAGCCTCATTTTTATAAAAATTCGTTTGAAAATTAATTGAAATTCATTTTTATATAACTCTCCTCATTTATATAAATTTCGTCGTAAATCAGTCATTTTCTGCAATGTGAAATATGCCACTAGTTCTCAGTTTATTATGATTTTTGTTTGACTGATTGAGGTTTATGATGATCATTCTTCCTCTTATGCTGAATTATACTTTTAGTCATTTTTCATCTGTATTTTAATTTATGTATCCTTTTGATGATAACAAAAGGGGGAGAATGGGTTGAGATTTTGAATATTTTATAAATATTTTTCAAAAAAATTTCATGGTTCTTCACTCAAGCACAGTTATAGGGGGAGCTTTCTGTTGTAGGAGGAGCTAATAAATAGGGGGAGTTCATTTTTCATCATCAAACACAGTTATTGTATACAAAATCTTTCATTTGTTTGTCATCATCAAAAGGGGGAGATTGTTGTATATAACGGTGTTGTATACACAATTATATGATTTTTGTTTGATGATGACAACCAAATAAATATTATTTTAATGTGTTTGATACTGTACTGTTATTATACATCACAGACTGGAATATAATATTTATACTTAAATAAAATACGACTGTACAGAAATTTAAATACTCACACAGTATTTTATTTAATATAATATTTTATTTCAATATTTAACAGTACAGATTTACAACTCTGCTATTAGCTCATCATTGTAATTCACTGAAATCAAATTCTTTCATTTACAATTTCTTTTGTTACATAGCTCATCAATACAACACTCAGGCTATACATCTCATATATATATATATACACACACACAAAAACACTCAGTACTTTTTCATATATACATCTGTTCACTGTTATACACACTGACACTGCAATATACTTGTCTTATGTCTTCAATGTGACGGCAAGGAATTTCGCTCGGCCCGAACCAGTCGCTAAACCGATTCAGGCCGTTCGAAACGCCCTATCGTTTGAGAACACGACAAAACAGAACGCATACAGAAGAACATTTCACTGTATATTACAACAATGCATCAGATTACAAGAATATACAGAGCATAAATGAATATTACACAGAAATATCAGAGATTTAAATTACATTTAAATACATAGCAGCGGAAAGATAATACAATACACAACTAGAATGAGATATACGGATACAAAGCTTTCCGGATATCGTTCCAGCTGTAAACCAGGATCCTGTGAATATAAATCTGCAAAACCAAAACTACTAGCTGCCCGTGTCAAAATAGGGGCACCCAGAGTTTAGGTTAAAACAATAAACTCCAGGTCAGTCATGTGACTGGTGTGAGAACTAAAACAGTTATTAATCTTTATTTTAAATCATTAGGTAAATCAAGGGACCACGCCGTATAACACGGAACGGGTTTCCTCCCAAGAATACCAGTGCATAAACAAACAGCGCAATGCTAAATAAAGAAAAATGAAGCTGTTATAAGACCCAGGTCCCATCACACAATGCAACGCAGTCGAGGATAGGGTTTTCCCTTATAACAGCCAAAGAATGCTTGATACGGTTAAAACAAATCGTTTGATACTATTATAAGTGCATAGTGTATAAAGCAACTTCAAATCATAAGTATCAATCATAGGCGGCATAAGCGCCCCATCCCACTATGTCGCCATATATAGGATTACAATTAAAACCGCAAATGTCACGTATTTGGAAATTGGATTTCCGTCTATGAACCGAGGCAAAAGATAGTCCTCAACCGATTCGTGACTCTCTAGCCCGAGCCACAGGCAAGTACTCAGTCAAGCCTTGGAGCGACAGGGCCGGTCCACCGATGTGGATTAAAATGCCTGAACACTACGTTTCCCCACCCTATGGGGTGTAAGTCTGGTCCGTCAGCCGACCAGAATGCATCGGCCGAAACCGATATAACCGAGGCGCCTCGCAACAGCAACAACCACATAAGTCAAACTCGTCAGGGCGTGTAAAACCACTGACGCCACTTCTAACTAGAAAGAAACGCAAGTCCTCCCTGAGGTCCGTCTCCCGTTTTTGGTTCATACCGGGTGTGAAACACGCGAGGTAAACGTTACACAAAGCTACGCCACAAAGGCCGTGCTTTGATCATCACCACAAGACTTTGCTTTTCAACAGAAGCCTCGATCAATTGCCACTTAGGCATGCCACACAGGCAATTCACTCCATGCGTTTGATATCCATCAATATATAACCCCTGAGCTCGTACGTCTCAGAGAAGGGCGTTAAGCAAGAGAATAAATCCTCCGCCGCCAAACAGATATATATTTAATAGAGATCAATCACACAGACTAAAATCCAATGTCAGACACACAGTCCATTTACAAGTCCGTTCTGGGTCTGAACGAAACCGGAGGCACCTAGTACCCCGCATATCCATCGATCTCCAAGTACGTCTGGACGATCACTAACTGTTTCCATCTTCTTGGGTGTACAGCCCAATCAAGATCATCAGTTATCACCCAAACGACGTGAAGACCTCCAGTCTTCGACCATCGTCTTCATCTTCGACTTATCGTCGTATCAGTTATTCAGAATGGGATAAACCCGGTCTTTCCGAATAACTCGCGTATATATTATAAAAGTGTTACACAAACACAACATACGCCTCATTCCAATTCATTAGTCACTAACCGTAAATTAATCAAGAGAATAATTCCCCAAATATTAACCCCGAAGGCCGAAACCAACATCAGATCAATATCCAGAAAACCATTCTGCTTGGCCAACCGACAGTTAGTTTCTAAATTTCACATCCATAGGGAAAGATTCCCATTAATTTTATCAAAGATAAATTCCTTGAATTTATTCTTTAGTCCATTTTTGAATATCAATTCAAACTAGTCGGGATTAGCGAACCTTACCGAAGTAATCATTTGTTTTAATTTCCCAATCCCAACCTATTCATCTCATGAAGTAAAACTGGTAATACTTCATATCTAACACCACAGTGTTATCGGTAAATTCAATTACCATTTCACGTTCAAATCTAATTAAAGATTTAACTATCGCCTGGAGCAAAACTGGTGATACTCCATTTTCGATCTTTTCAATCTAATTAAAGATTCATTAAAACTCCACTTAGTTTTAATCGTTAACTGGGTTAAAGAATCAGTGTCATTTAAAACACGGTTCACGATAAACCCAAAATCACATTCCATTAATTATCGGGTTAAAGAACAAGTGTTATTTAAAACACTGTTCACGATAAACCAAAAAATCAATATCCATTCAATTCCAATTAAATATTATTTAATTGGTACACTTCATTAAATCTAAATAAAAAGATTTAATCTTTTCTCAACTGGGTTCAAGAACAGTGTTAGTGAAGACACCATTCACGACAAACCCAAATCACATTCATTAATTATCGGGTTAAAAAAAACAAGTGTTATTTAAAACACTGTTCACGATAAACCCAAAAATCAATATCAATTCAATTCCAATTAAATATTATTTAATTGGTACACTTCATTAAATCTAAATAAAAAGATTTAATCTTTTCTCAACTGGGTTCAAGAACAGTGTTAGTGAAGACACCATTCACGACAAACCCAAATCACATTTGATATTCAATATAAGGCTCTGAATAGAAAATATATCGGCCTATATTCAATATCAAATTCTACGATTAACAAATGTCGTATTGGAAATAACGATATAAATATATATCTTTCAAATTTCCGTAACAACACCTGTATAATCACGAATTCCAACATCGAAATATTCCGAAGACAATTTCGATTCAAATCCACTCCAATGCAATCATTGGAAATTTTGGTTATTTTCAAAACCCTTTTCAAATTCAATTTATTTATTTAAAAATAAATAGAATTATAATTCTAGTTCAAAACTAGTTCATTTCGATAAAAATCTATTTTTATCTTTTCAAATAGGGAGTTTTTCATCCCAATTCTTTCTAAATCATTTCTTATGATTTTACACAAATTATTACTATTTTTAATAATTTTATCAAGGCCCGTACAGTCGATTTCCAACAATGGCCATCGAACTGCACTTACAGCGACCTTTTTCGAATTTGATTTGGACGTATCTCCAAATCCAACCGTTAGATTTCAAATTTCTAATATTCGTTAGAAAGCTCTTTTCGATACGAACCCAACGGTTCCAGTTTTAGGAGAATCCGACGGTCGGATCTCCCGTAATGTCCGTTTGAAATAAATGGTCGAAATTCGCAAACTGCCGCGGCGCGGCGCGTTCTATTCAGGCCATTATATTATATATATAATATATATAATATATATTTCGTCGATTTCTATTTAAAACGAATTATATAAATAGTTTTAAAATCGTTTCAAAAGCTATTTCAACTTCCATTTCAATTCAAAGCAAAATTGAATTCTTCTTTATAAATTCGTTTCAAAATTCATTTCTATTCAATTCAAATTTCAATTCAATTTGAATTCATTTCAATTTGTTTTCAATTCAATTCGAATTCGTTTTCAATTCAATTCATTTCGAAATCGTTTTCAATTCAATTCATTTTGAAATCACTTTCAATTCAATTCATTTCGAAATCGTTTTCAATTCAATTCATTTCGAAATCACTTTCAATTCAATTCATTTCGAAATCGTTTTCAATTCAATTCATTTTGAAATCACTTTCAATTCAATTCATTTCGAAATCGTTTTCAATTCAATTCATTTTGAAATCACTTTCAATTCAATTCATTTCGAAATCGTTTTCAATTCAATTCATTTCGAAATCGTTTTAAATATCGTTCACGTCAAAATGGCGTCAATCTAATCAACACGGCTTCATATATTGATATTTTCAAATATTCCATTTCGAATATTTCTATTTCAAATATTTCTATTTTAAAAACTGGAATGAGGCCCAATCAATTACCATATAAAGTTAATTATATGGATTTTCATACAACACATGTATAATAGCATTGAAAAATAACCAACCATCAACCAAAGTGCACTACACTGTATAAGCATCAAATATAGATATCTAACGCTTATAACAGCCTGTCAATCAATCGATCGACATATTTAATCAATCAGGATGAGTGAACTTCAAATTTCATCCCAACACCCGTGTGGGGTTTCAAACAATCAAACACAGATTTTAATTGTGCAGTTGGGCGAGGTGTGAAATTTATCGACCCAATCAATATCAGTCAAATCAGTGTATATACAAACAAATCGGCCGATTTGTTTATAACTATTCATTTATTCACATTCACGTTAAAAATTATATTTTTAACGATAAAACATTTTATTTCAACCTATGAATTTCTATTCAATTCATTTACACAATAAAATGATATTTTTATTTTCTAACATATTTTAGAAAATTTCGGCGGCATAACGGCACGATACTAGAAACGGGACGAGGCCTAGCCTT
Source organism: Allium sativum (assembly GCA_030737875.1). Classification (NCBI taxonomy): domain Eukaryota; kingdom Viridiplantae; phylum Streptophyta; class Magnoliopsida; order Asparagales; family Amaryllidaceae; genus Allium; species Allium sativum. The sequence goes on along the minus strand of CM060918.1, from coordinate 199,880,015 downwards.
ATCCCCGGTCTAGTGAAGGCCCACGCCATTCACATATCAATCATATCAATTTCAATTTCACCAAAACAATCCAATCCAAATCAAATAATCTAACCAACTACACAACCAATCAAACAAGTCCATGGTCTGTGGACGGGTGTCGGGTGCTTCTAATAAGCACCGTCTGCATCCTAGTATATATATATATATATAACTAGAAAATAAATTTGAAAGGTGAGAAATTCTCACATAAAGCTATCCTAGCTCCACGGCTCTTCTTTTGCAGAAACTTCGTCGTTCTCGCCTCTTCGTCATCTTCATTGCCCGCTTTCACTACCTATGTAAAAATCGAATTTTTACTTCACTATTCAATATATAAAAATCGAATTTTTACTTCGATGTTCAATATATAAAAATCATATTTTTCTATCGAAGTTCAATATATAAAAATGCCATTTTTCTATCGAAGTTCAATATATAAAAATTCTATTTTTCTATCGAAGTTCAATATATAAAAATTCTATTTTTACATCGTTATTCTATATATAAAAATCTCGCCTTTTCAACTATAAAGTTTTCGCCTTTGTAAAAATAAACACTTCATTTCAACGTATATAAAATAAAAATCAGATTTTTATTTTGCTACATACACAAAGATGATATTTTTATATTCTCTATCCTATAAAGATCATATTTTTAATACTTCTACTTAATAAAGATTATATTTTTAATACTTTTAAAAATATAAAAATCATATTTTGATTATCTTCCTTATATAAAAATTATATTTTTCTTTCGAAGTTTAAAACATAAAAACTATATTTTTCTTTCGACTTTCGATATATAGAAATCTGATTTTTCCTTTTAAATTTCTAATCTCTTCCTAGTTTAGAAATCATTTTAAATTCAGTTTAAAAATCATTTTCCCTTTCAAAATAAAATCAGTTTTACTTCCTATAAAAATCAGTTTTAACTTTTACATAATTCAGTGTTAACTTTATATAAAAATTAGTTTTTAACTTTATATAAAAATCAGTTTTTACTTTAAAAATCGAAATCAGTTTTTAAATTCATTTTAAATCAGTTTTTAAAAATCATTTTAAATCAGTTTTAAACAAAATAAAATTCAGAAATATAATTAAAATAAAATTCAGAAATATAAATAAAATAAAATTTACTTACAGTTCGTCGACTGGGGGGGGGGCGGTTTCTGCTTGGCGGCGGAGCTGAAAAAGGGGGGAAAAAGGAGAGGCGGCGGGGGTGGCTGGACGTCGGCGAAGCATTGGAGGGTGGCGTCGGGATTTTCTGGGGGAGGCTCGAGTTCGAGAGGAGAGAGGAAAGAGTTGCGAGGGGGAGGAGAGGAACCCTGGCGGAGGGCGCCGCCTTCAGCGGTGGCAGCGGCGGTGGAGGAGGCCGCTCCGCCCCTCCGTCCTCCTCGTTCTTCCCCTTTTTTTTTTTATTTTATAAATCGATTTCGATCTGTTGAATAGGGGGGGGCCTGAGCGGGTTTAAAGGGGGGGGGAGATTTTTTTTTTTTAATATTTAATTATTAAAAGTTGACTTTCACATACGACCTCTATACGAGGTCCACCGCCTGTCGCCCATAGCGTTTTACCCCCATTCCGAACTCAATGGGATATGTATCGCCAGCTGATTTGATTGTTACAATCAGTTTCCGTTAAATTTACATTTAAATCACTATATTGAATTTTAAACGTACATTTCAAATTACCGGGGTCGCATACTAACTCTAAAAATTCAATAAAAATATTTTCTAGCTTCGTATCTACGATACGGTCCTAACAAAACTAGTTTCGCCGAATTCTGAGACCGTTTGAAAAATGGCCAATTTCCAGTCGATTAAAATCAACGAAAACTGGTCAAACGCGTTTTCTTTTGCCACGCTCACACATTGATTCGAAAAATTATGAAATTTGGAATCTAGCAATAACTTAACATCACGGACCCAACAAAACTGGTTTCGTCAAAATCCGAGGTCGTTTGCAAAATGTCCATTTTTAAGGGCCTGAATTCCATAGCGACTATTCAGAATTTTCAACTGGACATATCTTTTGATTCCCGCTATGAAATTTCGATTATTCGAATTCGTTGGAAAGATATCATCAATTAGATCCTATTGTTTTTGGTTTCACTAAAATCCGGATTGTTTTGCACCCGGTATATTCAATTGAAGTTTGAAATCGAATTATCGAACTACCGCGCCATTTTCAATTCTATTTATAATTATATATAAATATTTCTATTCTAACGACGACGCGTATAATATATACGTTCGATTTATATTCAAAATAAATTTCTCGTCGATTTTATTTAAAATAATTCATTTTAAATATTTAAAATTCGCTAAAATCGCCAAAATAAAAATTTTAAACTGGCCCAGATTTTCGGGTTGTTACAATCTCCCCCACTTAAAACTTTTCGTCCCCGAAAAGGAACAAAGTCGAAAGTGGTTTGATTAATCAACTCCACGCTCGACCTGGCTTCCATTCTCCAACTTTTCAGTTTCTGAGAATTTCTAAAATTTCAAAAATTTGGCTAACACCCTAAATTTTTGAAAAATTTCGCCATAACCTCCCCAGCACCGGGAGCATCGGGGAATTTCAAATAGCTTCCCCGGTCCTTCAGATCTCAAAAAGAAAAAGAAAAAGCCAAGCGGCTAGCCAATAGGCTCACAAAATCATCATCACCCAAACAAAACAGTAAATTATGTAGCAAACATGTACCTATTTGTCGGGCAAACAAATTTTATTCTCTGGCTCTAGCCTCCTTGCTATGACCTGTTCAATGATATACATGTATATGCAAGCAAATGCGACCAATTTTCAATATAATCCAATATTTGATTCAATTAGGCATAATGGTTTAAAATTATCAATCAAATAAACAAACAACACAAACATCAATCAATTAGTGAATTAGAGTTTCAAATTCATAAATTTGATACATATACTGAAAATCGTGTTTTTGATGCCAATTCACAACAATGTATTCTAGCTATATAAGATTTGGTTCTCACACCAGTCTAATGGAAATATATAGATATCACACTTTCGTTACTCGAAAATAAATGCTGGTGATGGTATACTTCATCACCAGGACCATGTCCGGGCGACTAGAGTGCGACTCTATATCTATCCAATATATTAAAACTTCGAATACACGCGGATCAGACGTATACGCAAAATCTATATATACTGGATTGTCCACATCAATATAAATAAATAATCAAATACGAATAATTGATTTAAATTTTCAAAACAAAAATTTGTTTTCACTTTAAAAATTTACTCTTCACACTCGTTCTAGGATACTACTGATCCCATCTCTAACGAGTCATTCCCATTGGATTTTACTAATCCAATATCTGATGAATTCTTTCGTATGGTTCTAATGTGTCTTGTTCTCTGAGCTTTGTAAACCAAAGCTCTGATACCAACTGTGACGGCAAGGAATTTCGCTCGGCCCGAACCAGTCGCTAAACCGATTCAGGCCGTTCGAAACGCCCTATCGTTTGAGAACACGACAAAACAGAACGCATACAGAAGAACATTTCACTGTATATTACAACAATGCATCAGATTACAAGAATATACAGAGCATAAATGAATATTACACAGAAATATCAGAGATTTAAATTACATTTAAATACATAGCAGCGGAAAGATAATACAATACACAACTAGAATGAGATATACGGATACAAAGCTTTCCGGATATCGTTCCAGCTGTAAACCAGGATCCTGTGAATATAAATCTGCAAAACCAAAACTACTAGCTGCCCGTGTCAAAATAGGGGCACCCAGAGTTTAGGTTAAAACAATAAACTCCAGGTCAGTCATGTGACTGGTGTGAGAACTAAAACAGTTATTAATCTTTATTTTAAATCATTAGGTAAATCAAGGGACCACGCCGTATAACACGGAACGGGTTTCCTCCCAAGAATACCAGTGCATAAACAAACAGCGCAATGCTAAATAAAGAAAAATGAAGCTGTTATAAGACCCAGGTCCCATCACACAATGCAACGCAGTCGAGGATAGGGTTTTCCCTTATAACAGCCAAAGAATGCTTGATACGGTTAAAACAAATCGTTTGATACTATTATAAGTGCATAGTGTATAAAGCAACTTCAAATCATAAGTATCAATCATAGGCGGCATAAGCGCCCCATCCCACTATGTCGCCATATATAGGATTACAATTAAAACCGCAAATGTCACGTATTTGGAAATTGGATTTCCGTCTATGAACCGAGGCAAAAGATAGTCCTCAACCGATTCGTGACTCTCTAGCCCGAGCCACAGGCAAGTACTCAGTCAAGCCTTGGAGCGACAGGGCCGGTCCACCGATGTGGATTAAAATGCCTGAACACTACGTTTCCCCACCCTATGGGGTGTAAGTCTGGTCCGTCAGCCGACCAGAATGCATCGGCCGAAACCGATATAACCGAGGCGCCTCGCAACAGCAACAACCACATAAGTCAAACTCGTCAGGGCGTGTAAAACCACTGACGCCACTTCTAACTAGAAAGAAACGCAAGTCCTCCCTGAGGTCCGTCTCCCGTTTTTGGTTCATACCGGGTGTGAAACACGCGAGGTAAACGTTACACAAAGCTACGCCACAAAGGCCGTGCTTTGATCATCACCACAAGACTTTGCTTTTCAACAGAAGCCTCGATCAATTGCCACTTAGGCATGCCACACAGGCAATTCACTCCATGCGTTTGATATCCATCAATATATAACCCCTGAGCTCGTACGTCTCAGAGAAGGGCGTTAAGCAAGAGAATAAATCCTCCGCCGCCAAACAGATATATATTTAATAGAGATCAATCACACAGACTAAAATCCAATGTCAGACACACAGTCCATTTACAAGTCCGTTCTGGGTCTGAACGAAACCGGAGGCACCTAGTACCCCGCATATCCATCGATCTCCAAGTACATCTGGACGATCACTAACTGTTTCCATCTTCTTGGGTGTACAGCCCAATCAAGATAGTCAGTTATCACCCAAACGACGTGAAGACCTCCGGTCTTCGACCATCGTCTTCATCTTCGACTTATCGTCGTATCAGTTATTCAGAATGGGATAAACCCGGTCTTTCCGAATAACTCGCGTATATATTATAAAAGTGTTACACAAACACAACATACGCCTCATTCCAATTCATTAGTCACTAACCGTAAATTAATCAAGAGAATAATTCCCCAAATATTAACCCCGAAGGCCGAAACCAACATCAGATCAATATCCAGAAAACCATTCTGCTTGGCCAACCGACAGTTAGTTTCTAAATTTCACATCCATAGGGAAAGATTCCCATTAATTTTATCAAAGATAAATTCCTTGAATTTATTCTTTAGTCCATTTTTGAATATCAATTCAAACTAGTCGGGATTAGCGAACCTTACCGAAGTAATCATTTGTTTTAATTTCCCAATCCCAACCTATTCATCTCATGAAGTAAAACTGGTAATACTTCATATCTAACACCACAGTGTTATCGGTAAATTCAATTACCATTTCACGTTCAAATCTAATTAAAGATTTAACTATCGCCTGGAGCAAAACTGGTGATACTCCATTTTCGATCTTTTCAATCTAATTAAAGATTCATTAAAACTCCACTTAGTTTTAATCGTTAACTGGGTTAAAGAATCAGTGTCATTTAAAACACGGTTCACGATAAACCCAAAATCACATTCCATTAATTATCGGGTTAAAGAACAAGTGTTATTTAAAACACTGTTCACGATAAACCAAAAAATCAATATCCATTCAATTCCAATTAAATATTATTTAATTGGTACACTTCATTAAATCTAAATAAAAAGATTTAATCTTTTCTCAACTGGGTTCAAGAACAGTGTTAGTGAAGACACCATTCACGACAAACCCAAATCACATTCATTAATTATCGGGTTAAAAAAACAAGTGTTATTTAAAACACTGTTCACGATAAACCCAAAAATCAATATCAATTCAATTCCAATTAAATATTATTTAATTGGTACACTTCATTAAATCTAAATAAAAAGATTTAATCTTTTCTCAACTGGGTTCAAGAACAGTGTTAGTGAAGACACCATTCACGACAAACCCAAATCACATTTGATATTCAATATAAGGCTCTGAATAGAAAATATATCGGCCTATATTCAATATCAAATTCTACGATTAACAAATGTCGTATTGGAAATAACGATATAAATATATATCTTTCAAATTTCCGTAACAACACCTGTATAATCACGAATTCCAACATCGAAATATTCCGAAGACAATTTCGATTCAAATCCACTCCAATGCAATCATTGGAAATTTTGGTTATTTTCAAAACCCTTTTCAAATTCAATTTATTTATTTAAAAATAAATAGAATTATAATTCTAGTTCAAAACTAGTTCATTTCGATAAAAATCTATTTTTATCTTTTCAAATAGGGAGTTTTTCATCCCAATTCTTTCTAAATCATTTCTTATGATTTTACACAAATTATTACTATTTTTAATAATTTTATCAAGGCCCGTACAGTCGATTTCCAACAATGGCCATCGAACTGCACTTACAGCGACCTTTTTCGAATTTGATTTGGACGTATCTCCAAATCCAACCGTTAGATTTCAAATTTCTAATATTCGTTAGAAAGCTCTTTTCGATACGAACCCAACGGTTCCGGTTTTAGGAGAATCCGACGGTCGGATCTCCCGTAATGTCCGTTTGAAATAAATGGTCGAAATTCGCGAACTGCCGCGGCGCGGCGCGTTCTATTCAGGCCATTATATTATATATATAATATATATAATATATATTTCGTCGATTTCTATTTAAAACGAATTATATAAATAGTTTTAAAATCGTTTCAAAAGCTATTTCAACTTCCATTTCAATTCAAAGCAAAATTGAATTCTTCTTTATAAATTCGTTTCAAAATTCATTTCTATTCAATTCAAATTTCAATTCAATTTGAATTCATTTCAATTTGTTTTCAATTCAATTCGAATTCGTTTTCAATTCAATTCATTTCGAAATCGTTTTCAATTCAATTCATTTTGAAATCACTTTCAATTCAATTCATTTCGAAATCGTTTTCAATTCAATTCATTTCGAAATCACTTTCAATTCAATTCATTTCGAAATCGTTTTCAATTCAATTCATTTTGAAATCACTTTCAATTCAATTCATTTCGAAATCGTTTTCAATTCAATTCATTTTGAAATCACTTTCAATTCAATTCATTTCGAAATCGTTTTCAATTCAATTCATTTCGAAATCGTTTTAAATATCGTTCACGTCAAAATGGCGTCAATCTAATCAACACGGCTTCATATATTGATATTTTCAAATATTCCATTTCGAATATTTCTATTTCAAATATTTCTATTTTAAAAACTGGAATGAGGCCCAATCAATTACCATATAAAGTTAATTATATGGATTTTCATACAACACATGTATAATAGCATTGAAAAATAACCAACCATCAACCAAAGTGCACTACACTGTATAAGCATCAAATATAGATATCTAACGCTTATAACAGCCTGTCAATCAATCGATCGACATATTTAATCAATCAGGATGAGTGAACTTCAAATTTCATCCCAACACCCTTGTGGGGTTTCAAACAATCAAACACAGATTTTATTTGTGCAGTTGGGCGAGGTGTGAAATTTATCGACCCAATCAATATCAGTCAAATCAGTGTATATACAAACAAATCGGCCGATTTGTTTATAACTATTCATTTATTCACATTCACGTTAAAAATTATATTTTTAACGATAAAACATTTTATTTCAACCTATGAATTTCTATTCAATTCATTTACACAATAAAATGATATTTTTATTTTCTAACATATTTTAGAAAATTTCGGCGGCATAACGGCACGATACTAGAAACGGGACGAGGCCTAGCCTTATCCCCGGTCTAGTGAAGGCCCACGCCATTCACATATCAATCATATCAATTTCAATTTCACTAAAACAATCCAATCCAAATCAAATAATCTAACCAACTACACAACCAATCAAACAAGTCCATGGTCTGTGGACGGGTGTCGGGTGCTTCTAATAAGCACCGTCTGCATCCTAGTATATATATATATATATAACTAGAAAATAAATTTGAAAGGTGAGAAATTCTCACATAAAGCTATCCTAGCTCCACGGCTCTTCTTTTGCAGAAACTTCGTCGTTCTCGCCTCTTCGTCATCTTCGTTGCCCGCTTTCACTACCTATGTAAAAATCGAATTTTTACTTCACTATTCAATATATAAAAATCGAATTTTTACTTCGATGTTCAATATATAAAAATCATATTTTTCTATCGAAGTTCAATATATAAAAATGCCATTTTTCTATCGAAGTTCAATATATAAAAATTCTATTTTTCTATCGAAGTTCAATATATAAAAATTCTATTTTTACATCGTTATTCTATATATAAAAATCTCGCCTTTTCAACTATAAAGTTTTCGCCTTTGTAAAAATAAACACTTCATTTCAACGTATATAAAATAAAAATCAGATTTTTATTTTGCTACATACACAAAGATGATATTTTTATATTCTCTATCCTATAAAGATCATATTTTTAATACTTCTACTTAATAAAGATTATATTTTTAATACTTTTAAAAATATAAAAATCATATTTTGATTATCTTCCTTATATAAAAATTATATTTTTCTTTCGAAGTTTAAAACATAAAAACTATATTTTTCTTTCGACTTTCGATATATAGAAATCTGATTTTTCCTTTTAAATTTCTAATCTCTTCCTAGTTTAGAAATCATTTTAAATTCAGTTTAAAAATCATTTTCCCTTTCAAAATAAAATCAGTTTTACTTCCTATAAAAATCAGTTTTAACTTTTACATAATTCAGTGTTAACTTTATATAAAAATTAGTTTTTAACTTTATATAAAAATCAGTTTTTACTTTAAAAATCGAAATCAGTTTTTAAATTCATTTTAAATCAGTTTTTAAAAATCATTTTAAATCAGTTTTAAACAAAATAAAATTCAGAAATATAATTAAAATAAAATTCAGAAATATAAATAAAATAAAATTTACTTACAGTTCGTCGACTGGGGGGGGGGGGCGGTTTCTGCTTGGCGGCGGAGCTGAAAAAGGGGGGAAAAAGGAGAGGCGGCGGGGGTGGCTGGACGTCGGCGAAGCATTGGAGGGTGGCGTCGGGATTTTCTGGGGGAGGCTCGAGTTCGAGAGGAGAGAGGAAAGAGTTGCGAGGGGGAGGAGAGGAACCCTGGCGGAGGGCGCCGCCTTCAGCGGTGGCAGCGGCGGTGGAGGAGGCCGCTCCGCCCCTCCGTCCTCCTCGTTCTTCCCCTTTTTTTTTTATTTTATAAATCGATTTCGATCTGTTGAATAGGGGGGGGGGCCTGAGCGGGTTTAAAGGGGGGGGAGATTTTTTTTTTTTAATATTTAATTATTAAAAGTTGACTTTCACATACGACCTCTATACGAGGTCCACCGCCTGTCGCCCATAGCGTTTTACCCCCATTCCGAACTCAATGGGATATGTATCGCCAGCTGATTTGATTGTTACAATCAGTTTCCGTTAAATTTACATTTAAATCACTATATTGAATTTTAAACGTACATTTCAAATTACCGGGGTCGCATACTAACTCTAAAAATTCAATAAAAATATTTTCTAGCTTCGTATCTACGATACGGTCCTAACAAAACTAGTTTCGCCGAATTCTGAGACCGTTTGAAAAATGGCCAATTTCCAGTCGATTAAAATCAACGAAAACTGGTCAAACGCGTTTTCTTTTGCCACGCTCACACATTGATTCGAAAAATTATGAAATTTGGAATCTAGCAATAACTTAACATCACGGACCCAACAAAACTGGTTTCGTCAAAATCCGAGGTCGTTTGCAAAATGTCCATTTTTAAGGGCCTGAATTCCATAGCGACTATTCAGAATTTTCAACTGGACATATCTTTTGATTCCCGCTATGAAATTTCGATTATTCGAATTCGTTGGAAAGATATCATCAATTAGATCCTATTGTTTTTGGTTTCACTAAAATCCGGATTGTTTTGCACCCGGTATATTCAATTGAAGTTTGAAATCGAATTATCGAACTACCGCGCCATTTTCAATTCTATTTATAATTATATATAAATATTTCTATTCTAACGACGATGCGTATAATATATACGTTCGATTTATATTCAAAATAAATTTCTCGTCGATTTTATTTAAAATAATTCATTTTAAATATTTAAAATTCGCTAAAATCGCCAAAATAAAAATTTTAAACTGGCCCAGATTTTCGGGTTGTTACAATCTCCCCCACTTAAAACTTTTCGTCCCCGAAAAGGAACAAAGTCGAAAGTGGTTTGATTAATCAACTCCACGCTCGACCTGGCTTCCATTCTCCAACTTTTCAGTTTCTGAGAATTTCTAAAATTTCAAAAATTTGGCTAACACCCTAAATTTTTGAAAAATTTCGCCATAACCTCCCCAGCACCGGGAGCATCGGGGAATTTCAAATAGCTTCCCCGGTCCTTCAGATCTCAAAAAGAAAAAGAAAAAGCCAAGCGGCTAGCCAATAGGCTCACAAAATCATCATCACCCAAACAAAACAGTAAATTATGTAGCAAACATGTACCTATTTGTCGGGCAAACAAATTTTATTCTCTGGCTCTAGCCTCCTTGCTATGACCTGTTCAATGATATACATGTATATGCAAGCAAATGCGACCAATTTTCAATATAATCCAATATTTGATTCAATTAGGCATAATGGTTTAAAATTATCAATCAAATAAACAAACAACACAAACATCAATCAATTAGTGAATTAGAGTTTCAAATTCATAAATTTGATACATATACTGAAAATCGTGTTTTTGATGCCAATTCACAACAATGTATTCTAGCTATATAAGATTTGGTTCTCACACCAGTCTAATGGAAATATATAGATATCACACTTTCGTTACTCGAAAATAAATGCTGGTGATGGTATACTTCATCACCAGGACCATGTCCGGGCGACTAGAGTGCGACTCTATATCTATCCAATATATTAAAACTTCGAATACACGCGGATCAGACGTATACGCAAAATCTATATATACTGGATTGTCCACATCAATATAAATAAATAATCAAATACGAATAATTGATTTAAATTTTCAAAACAAAAATTTGTTTTCACTTTAAAAATTTACTCTTCACACTCGTTCTAGGATACTACTGATCCCATCTCTAACGAGTCATTCCCATTGGATTTTACTAATCCAATATCTGATGAATTCTTTCGTATGGTTCTAATGTGTCTTGTTCTCTGAGCTTTGTAAACCAAAGCTCTGATACCAACTGTGACGGCAAGGAATTTCGCTCGGCCCGAACCAGTCGCTAAACCGATTCAGGCCGTTCGAAACGCCCTATCGTTTGAGAACACGACAAAACAGAACGCATACAGAAGAACATTTCACTGTATATTACAACAATGCATCAGATTACAAGAATATACAGAGCATAAATGAATATTACACAGAAATATCAGAGATTTAAATTACATTTAAATACATAGCAGCGGAAAGATAATACAATACACAACTAGAATGAGATATACGGATACAAAGCTTTCCGGATATCGTTCCAGCTGTAAACCAGGATCCTGTGAATATAAATCTGCAAAACCAAAACTACTAGCTGCCCGTGTCAAAATAGGGGCACCCAGAGTTTAGGTTAAAACAATAAACTCCAGGTCAGTCATGTGACTGGTGTGAGAACTAAAACAGTTATTAATCTTTATTTTAAATCATTAGGTAAATCAAGGGACCACGCCGTATAACACGGAACGGGTTTCCTCCCAAGAATACCAGTGCATAAACAAACAGCGCAATGCTAAATAAAGAAAAATGAAGCTGTTATAAGACCCAGGTCCCATCACACAATGCAACGCAGTCGAGGATAGGGTTTTCCCTTATAACAGCCAAAGAATGCTTGATACGGTTAAAACAAATCGTTTGATACTATTATAAGTGCATAGTGTATAAAGCAACTTCAAATCATAAGTATCAATCATAGGCGGCATAAGCGCCCCATCCCACTATGTCGCCATATATAGGATTACAATTAAAACCGCAAATGTCACGTATTTGGAAATTGGATTTCCGTCTATGAACCGAGGCAAAAGATAGTCCTCAACCGATTCGTGACTCTCTAGCCCGAGCCACAGGCAAGTACTCAGTCAAGCCTTGGAGCGACAGGGCCGGTCCACCGATGTGGATTAAAATGCCTGAACACTACGTTTCCCCACCCTATGGGGTGTAAGTCTGGTCCGTCAGCCGACCAGAATGCATCGGCCGAAACCGATATAACCGAGGCGCCTCGCAACAGCAACAACCACATAAGTCAAACTCGTCAGGGCGTGTAAAACCACTGACGCCACTTCTAACTAGAAAGAAACGCAAGTCCTCCCTGAGGTCCGTCTCCCGTTTTTGGTTCATACCGGGTGTGAAACACGCGAGGTAAACGTTACACAAAGCTACGCCACAAAGGCCGTGCTTTGATCATCACCACAAGACTTTGCTTTTCAACAGAAGCCTCGATCAATTGCCACTTAGGCATGCCACACAGGCAATTCACTTCATGCGTTTGATATCCATCAATATATAACCCCTGAGCTCGTACGTCTCAGAGAAGGGCGTTAAGCAAGAGAATAAATCCTCCGCCGCCAAACAGATATATATTTAATAGAGATCAATCACACAGACTAAAATCCAATGTCAGACACACAGTCCATTTACAAGTCCGTTCTGGGTCTGAACGAAACCGGAGGCACCTAGTACCCCGCATATCCATCGATCTCCAAGTACATCTGGACGATCACTAACTGTTTCCATCTTCTTGGGTGTACAGCCCAATCAAGATAGTCAGTTATCACCCAAACGACGTGAAGACCTCCGGTCTTCGACCATCGTCTTCATCTTCGACTTATCGTCGTATCAGTTATTCAGAATGGGATAAACCCGGTCTTTCCGAATAACTCGCGTATATATTATAAAAGTGTTACACAAACACAACATACGCCTCATTCCAATTCATTAGTCACTAACCGTAAATTAATCAAGAGAATAATTCCCCAAATATTAACCCCGAAGGCCGAAACCAACATCAGATCAATATCCAGAAAACCATTCTGCTTGGCCAACCGACAGTTAGTTTCTAAATTTCACATCCATAGGGAAAGATTCCCATTAATTTTATCAAAGATAAATTCCTTGAATTTATTCTTTAGTCCATTTTTGAATATCAATTCAAACTAGTCGGGATTAGCGAACCTTACCGAAGTAATCATTTGTTTTAATTTCCCAATCCCAACCTATTCATCTCATGAAGTAAAACTGGTAATACTTCATATCTAACACCACAGTGTTATCGGTAAATTCAATTACCATTTCACGTTCAAATCTAATTAAAGATTTAACTATCGCCTGGAGCAAAACTGGTGATACTCCATTTTCGATCTTTTCAATCTAATTAAAGATTCATTAAAACTCCACTTAGTTTTAATCGTTAACTGGGTTAAAGAATCAGTGTCATTTAAAACACGGTTCACGATAAACCCAAAATCACATTCCATTAATTATCGGGTTAAAGAACAAGTGTTATTTAAAACACTGTTCACGATAAACCCAAAAATCAATATCCATTCAATTCCAATTAAATATTATTTAATTGGTACACTTCATTAAATCTAAATAAAAAGATTTAATCTTTTCTCAACTGGGTTCAAGAACAGTGTTAGTGAAGACACCATTCACGACAAACCCAAATCACATTCATTAATTATCGGGTTAAAAAAAAAACAAGTGTTATTTAAAACACTGTTCACGATAAACCCAAAAATCAATATCAATTCAATTCCAATTAAATATTATTTAATTGGTACACTTCATTAAATCTAAATAAAAAGATTTAATCTTTTCTCAACTGGGTTCAAGAACAGTGTTAGTGAAGACACCATTCACGACAAACCCAAATCACATTTGATATTCAATATAAGGCTCTGAATAGAAAATATATCGGCCTATATTCAATATCAAATTCTACGATTAACAAATATCGTATTGGAAATAACGATATAAATATATATCTTTCAAATTTCCGTAACAACACCTGTATAATCACGAATTCCAACATCGAAATATTCCGAAGACAATTTCGATTCAAATCCACTCCAATGCAATCATTGGAAATTTTGGTTATTTTCAAAACCCTTTTCAAATTCAATTTATTTATTTAAAAATAAATAGAATTATAATTCTAGTTCAAAACTAGTTCATTTCGATAAAAATCTATTTTTATCTTTTCAAATAGGGAGTTTTTCATCCCAATTCTTTCTAAATCATTTCTTATGATTTTACACAAATTATTACTATTTTTAATAATTTTATCAAGGCCCGTACAGTCGATTTCCAACAATGGCCATCGAACTGCACTTACAGCGACCTTTTTCGAATTTGATTTGGACGTATCTCCAAATCCAACCGTTAGATTTCAAATTTCTAATATTCGTTAGAAAGCTCTTTTCGATACGAACCCAACGGTTCCGGTTTTAGGAGAATCCGACGGTCGGATCTCCCGTAATGTCCGTTTGAAATAAATGGTCGAAATTCGCGAACTGCCGCGGCGCGGCGCGTTCTATTCAGGCCATTATATTATATATATAATATATATAATATATATTTCGTCGATTTCTATTTAAAACGAATTATATAAATAGTTTTAAAATCGTTTCAAAAGCTATTTCAACTTCCATTTCAATTCAAAGCAAAATTGAATTCTTCTTTATAAATTCGTTTCAAAATTCATTTCTATTCAATTCAAATTTCAATTCAATTTGAATTCATTTCAATTTGTTTTCAATTCAATTCGAATTCGTTTTCAATTCAATTCATTTCGAAATCGTTTTCAATTCAATTCATTTTGAAATCACTTTCAATTCAATTCATTTCGAAATCGTTTTCAATTCAATTCATTTCGAAATCACTTTCAATTCAATTCATTTCGAAATCGTTTTCAATTCAATTCATTTTGAAATCACTTTCAATTCAATTCATTTCGAAATCGTTTTCAATTCAATTCATTTTGAAATCACTTTCAATTCAATTCATTTCGAAATCGTTTTCAATTCAATTCATTTCGAAATCGTTTTAAATATCGTTCACGTCAAAATGGCGTCAATCTAATCAACACGGCTTCATATATTGATATTTTCAAATATTCCATTTCGAATATTTCTATTTCAAATATTTCTATTTTAAAAACTGGAATGAGGCCCAATCAATTACCATATAAAGTTAATTATATGGATTTTCATACAACACATGTATAATAGCATTGAAAAATAACCAACCATCAACCAAAGTGCACTACACTGTATAAGCATCAAATATAGATATCTAACGCTTATAACAGCCTGTCAATCAATCGATCGACATATTTAATCAATCAGGATGAGTGAACTTCAAATTTCATCCCAACACCCGTGTGGGGTTTCAAACAATCAAACACAGATTTTATTTGTGCAGTTGGGCGAGGTGTGAAATTTATCGACCTAATCAATATCAGTCAAATCAGTGTATATACAAACAAATCGGCCGATTTGTTTATAACTATTCATTTATTCACATTCACGTTAAAAATTATATTTTTAACGATAAAACATTTTATTTCAACCTATGAATTTCTATTCAATTCATTTACACAATAAAATGATATTTTTATTTTCTAACATATTTTAGAAAATTTCGACGGCATAACGGCACGATACTAGAAACGGGACGAGGCCTAGCCTTATCCCCGGTCTAGTGAAGGCCCACGCCATTCACATATCAATCATATCAATTTCAATTTCACCAAAACAATCCAATCCAAATCAAATAATCTAACCAACTACACAACCAATCAAACAAGTCCATGGTCTGTGGACGGGTGTCGGGTGCTTCTAATAAGCACCGTCTGCATCCTAGTATATATATATATATAACTAGAAAATAAATTTGAAAGGTGAGAAATTCTCACATAAAGCTATCCTAGCTCCACGGCTCTTCTTTTGCAGAAACTTCGTCGTTCTCGCCTCTTCGTCATCTTCGTTGCCCGCTTTCACTACCTATGTAAAAATCGAATTTTTACTTCACTATTCAATATATAAAAATCGAATTTTTACTTCGATGTTCAATATATAAAAATCATATTTTTCTATCGAAGTTCAATATATAAAAATGCCATTTTTCTATCGAAGTTCAATATATAAAAATTCTATTTTTCTATCGAAGTTCAATATATAAAAATTCTATTTTTACATCGTTATTCTATATATAAAAATCTCGCCTTTTCAACTATAAAGTTTTCGCCTTTGTAAAAATAAACACTTCATTTCAACGTATATAAAATAAAAATCAGATTTTTATTTTGCTACATACACAAAGATGATATTTTTATATTCTCTATCCTATAAAGATCATATTTTTAATACTTCTACTTAATAAAGATTATATTTTTAATACTTTTAAAAATATAAAAATCATATTTTGATTATCTTCCTTATATAAAAATTATATTTTTCTTTCGAAGTTTAAAACATAAAAACTATATTTTTCTTTCGACTTTCGATATATAGAAATCTGATTTTTCCTTTTAAATTTCTAATCTCTTCCTAGTTTAGAAATCATTTTAAATTCAGTTTAAAAATCATTTTCCCTTTCAAAATAAAATCAGTTTTACTTCCTATAAAAATCAGTTTTAACTTTTACATAATTCAGTGTTAACTTTATATAAAAATTAGTTTTTAACTTTATATAAAAATCAGTTTTTACTTTAAAAATCGAAATCAGTTTTTAAATTCATTTTAAATCAGTTTTTAAAAATCATTTTAAATCAGTTTTAAACAAAATAAAATTCAGAAATATAATTAAAATAAAATTCAGAAATATAAATAAAATAAAATTTACTTACAGTTCGTCGACTGGGGGGGGGGGGGGGCGGTTTCTGCTTGGCGGCGGAGCTGAAAAAGGGGGGAAAAAGGAGAGGCGGCGGGGGTGGCTGGACGTCGGCGAAGCATTGGAGGGTGGCGTCGGGATTTTCTGGGGGAGGCTCGAGTTCGAGAGGAGAGAGGAAAGAGTTGCGAGGGGGAGGAGAGGAACCCTGGCGGAGGGCGCCGCCTTCAGCGGTGGCAGCGGCGGTGGAGGAGGCCGCTCCGCCCCTCCGTCCTCCTCGTTCTTCCCCTTTTTTTTTTATTTTATAAATCGATTTCGATCTGTTGAATGGGGGGGGGCCTGAGCGGGTTTAAAGGGGGGGGAGATTTTTTTTTTTTAATATTTAATTATTAAAAGTTGACTTTCACATACGACCTCTATACGAGGTCCACCGCCTGTCGCCCATAGCGTTTTACCCTCATTCCGAACTCAATGGGATATGTATCGCCAGCTGATTTGATTGTTACAATCAGTTTCCGTTAAATTTACATTTAAATCACTATATTGAATTTTAAACGTACATTTCAAATTACCGGGGTCGCATACTAACTCTAAAAATTCAATAAAAATATTTTCTAGCTTCGTATCTACGATACGGTCCTAACAAAACTAGTTTCGCCGAATTCTGAGACCGTTTGAAAAATGGCCAATTTCCAGTCGATTAAAATCAACGAAAACTGGTCAAACGCGTTTTCTTTTGCCACGCTCACATATTGATTCGAAAAATTATGAAATTTGGAATCTAGCAATAACTTAACATCACGGACCCAACAAAACTGGTTTCGTCGAAATCCGAGGTCGTTTGCAAAATGTCCATTTTTAAGGGCCTGAATTCCATAGCGACTATTCAGAATTTTCAACTGGACATATCTTTTGATTCCCGCTATGAAATTTCGATTATTCGAATTCGTTGGAAAGATATCATCAATTAGATCCTATTTTTTTTGGTTTCACTAAAATCCGGATTGTTTTGCACTCGGTATATTCAATTGAAGTTTGAAATCGAATTATCGAACTACCGCGCCATTTTCAATTCTATTTATAATTATATATAAATATTTCTATTCTAACGACGACGCGTATAATATATACGTTCGATTTATATTCAAAATAAATTTCTCGTCGATTTTATTTAAAATAATTCATTTTAAATATTTAAAATTCGCTAAAATCGCCAAAATAAAAATTTTAAACTGGCCCAGATTTTCGGGTTGTTACATTCAAGCTTCAATCTTAACAGTCAGTCCAGCCACTTCAGTCCAGTCTCATCTTCTTACCTGTCACATGAAACAGAAACACACAGTACACTGCAATAAAATTAAAAACAGAATACATGCAGATTTGAATTTTATTTTTGAAATTATTTGCCTCAGCTTTCTGGTGTGTTTCTCATCATTTTTCTGACTCGATCTGATTTATAAAACCATCATTCTGTGTCTAGACAGCTTGTGATATTCACAGTGATACACTGTAAATACCACAAGGCAGGCAACATATATATGTATATACAGTGCAGGGACAGGAAAATTTGTCTGATGGCTGCATATACACACGTGTATAAATATACACGTGTGCACTGCCTCGCCAATCAGTGAGCAACTGATGAGTAGCCACATGGACCATCTCGACTCAGTGCACAACATAGCTAAATGGTCGAAGATCACAAATATGGTGCAACTCAAAAGTGCTCAGCATACAAGGATCAAAGCAATGTGGCAAAAGTGAAAATCAGCAACTACAACGTGCAAAAGCAACTACAAAGTGGAACAGCAACTACAAACAGTGAAACAAAGTAATGCAAGCTTATATAAGGCAGCAGCAAGTTCAAGTGCAACATGACTAAATGAAATGGCCGAGCACAAGTGGCAACTTTCAGCATACAATGGAGCAAGAAGTATACACAAGTTCATGATGACAAAGTAGCAGCAGCATACAAGTGCAATTCAGGACAGTGTGTATTCATGGAGCAGTAGAGTTATGTTTTTGGTGCAACATGGGTAGCAAAAAGAGCACAGCTAGAATACATGTTAATATGTGTTAACAAGACAAATATATGTTGCAACAGCAAAGAACAACATTGATTCAAGTAGCATAAAGATGCACAAGTAAAACACGAAGGCAAATCTGTGCAACTGAGTTACATGTTCCATGCAGCAATGGTTCAAGAAATACAACTCAGCAAAGCTCAAAGTGGTTAAGCCATAATAGTTCAAGTGTGTAAATGGTGTACACATTGATGCAGATCAGTTTTGCAACATGATGTATGTACATACATGTTAAAACAGTACATCATGGCATGATCAAGCTACAGGCGTTTTTCTCAAGTACAGTATGGAGCATGTGAACAAGGAAAGAATGGTACATAAGTGGCAGTAGCATTATGAAGATGGCACCAAGCATCCTAGACATGGTCGAAGTGTACTACAACAAAGTCACACAGTCCAATACATTGGTGTAGTTCAGCATGGATGAAATGTTTAACAAGTTTCAAATCAGTTCAAGTGGTCATGTGCAGCATTACAAGTGATCAATGATAGCAGATTAACAAAAGCAATGATCAGTTTCAACTCATATGAAAGCATACAAAGGATGCACAGTCATGAGCAAAAACTTAAGAGACATGTTCAGTCAGCAATTCATTCTCGACAAGTAAATAAGAGGCAAGCATTCACACAGCCATGCACTATGGAAAGAATTAAATCAGCAAAATGGAGAATCTAGATTCGGTAATGTTTTTTTTTCAATCCAATATTTTAGGCAGAACTTTGGATATTCACAGTTTTTTTTCAAGGGCATGAAAACATTTTTTTTAAATAAATGTGCAAGCAAAAACATGGCAAGAATTCATTTCTGGAATTTAAGAGCATTAATTTATTCTCCATGATTTTAGGAAATCTGCAGGAGTCTTTATACAAAGAATTTCAAGTGCAAACGTTTGTTTGGGAAATCTATCAATTCTTTTGATTGCAGAAATTAATTCAAAGCAAT
Source organism: Allium sativum (assembly GCA_030737875.1). NCBI lineage: Eukaryota > Viridiplantae > Streptophyta > Magnoliopsida > Asparagales > Amaryllidaceae > Allium > Allium sativum. Next base: position 199,859,991 of record CM060918.1, on the reverse strand, counting down.
TTTTGGCAAGTGTTTAAATCGGTTCACTTTGAGAAATCAAACTTTGGCAAGATTTTTTAAACTTTTCCACAGATGGATCTTTAATCAAGGCAAGAAATTAATGGAGCAATCACACAATGAACACAAGGGCAAAATTCATTTCCAGAAACATTTCATCAACTCAAATCAGGCAACAGATCAGAGAATCATGTTTGGCAAGTTTTTTATTCGGCCAAAATCAATCAGAAAAGGGACAAAGTATTTTTGTTGGCAAGGGATTTTTTTTTATTCACGGCAGTTTTTATAACAAGAAATATCATTTCAGGAAACTAGCAAATTCAATCAAGCCGAGAAATTTAAAAGGAAAGCACGCAAAAATCAGGGACAATCAGACCAGAGCCATATATTGAAATCAGAGCAAAATTAAAGGATTATATAATCCTATATTATACACCACATCATCACAGGAATCGATATTAAAAATTAACAACAAAATCGAGAGCAATCAGAGAAACAAAATTCGAATAACTCACAATTTTCACAAGAGTTTCGATCGCCTGAAAGCCCCAAATCAGTGAGCAAGAACGCATCATAAAGCCACAACAAATCGAAGGGACAGAGATTCATTTTCCATGAAGCAAGCAATTTGATTTGGGGAAGAAACCCTAGCCGCCATTTTTTTAGAAACAAAGAGAACGGGCTGAACTAATTTGAAAAGGGTCGGCCAAGTGTGTTAAAATGAAAAGGGGATGACCCCTTAGTTAGGTTCTAGGGTTTTTCTATTTTTTTTTTCTTGTTTTCTTTATTTTGTATTGTTTTTATTTTCTTCTGTAAACAATTCTGAATAGTTTTTCTAGAAGTCTGTAAAATTCTAGAGTTCCAGTCAGGGTGTTGACTGGCAGTCCACTAGAGTCTGTAAATTCTAGGGTTACGAGTTACAGGGTTTGTAATTCGGGAAATCTGATCGAGGGGATATCAGTCAGTCTAGGGTTTTGAGCGTAGGGTTAGGACAGGAGCAGGCGCTGCGAGTGTACATGGTCTTGTATGCGGGATCTGTTTATAACACCTAGTAGAAACCTTAAGAATGCAGCAGTAGGCAGGGTTTTGCCGAAGCTGGGTATATCTGTGTGTGATTTATTTTCTGCACTTTTATTTCTGCTGCACTTTGTGATCTGTTTATTATTTTAATATCCTGTCAGTTTTTCAATTCAGTTTAAAAACTGTGATAAACCCTATTCACCCCCCCTCTAGGGTTAATCTAGATCCAACAAGGCCGTGCTTTGATCATTAACCACAAGACTTTGCTTTTCAACAGAAGCCTTGATCCATGTAACTCAGCATGCCACACAGGCAATTCATGCCATGCGATTGATATCTATCGATATATAACCTCTAAGCTCGTACGTCTCAGAGAAGGGCGTTAAGCAAGAGAATAAATTCTCCGCCGCCAAACATATATATATTTAACAGAAATCAATCAACACAGAATAAAATCCAATGTCGGACACACAATCCATTTACAAGTTCGTTCTAGGTCTGAATGAAACCGGGGGCACTTTCCTCGCATATCCATCGATCTCCAAGTACGTCTGGACGACCATTAACTGATTCCCTCATCTTGGGTGTACAGCCCAATCAAGATCATCAGTAATCACCCAAACGATGTGAAGACTTTCGGTCTTCAACCACCGTCTTCATCTTCGACATATCGTCGAATCAGTTATTCAGAATGGGTATTAACCCGGACTTTCCGAACAACCCGCGTATATTAAAAACAAATGTTACACAAACACAACATACGCCTCATTCCAATTCAGCAGCCACTAACCGTAAATCAACAAGAGACCAATTTCCCAAATATTAACCCCGAAGGCCGAAACCAACATCAGATCAATACCCAGGAAACCATTCTTCTTAGCTAACCTACAGCTAGTTTCTAAATTTCAATTCTTAGGGAAAGGTTCCCATTAATTTTATCCAAGATAAATTCTTTAAAATTTATTCTTTAATCTTCCTTTGGATGTCATTTCAAACCAAATTATTGTTTTTCAAACTAGTCGAGATTAGCGAACCGCACCGAAGTAATTATTTATTTTATTTCCCAATCCCAACCTATTCATCCCATGAAGCAAAACTGGTAATACTCCATATCTAACACCACGGTGTTATCGGTAAAATTAATTACCATTTCACGTTCAAATCTAATTAAAGATTTAACTATCGCTTTGGAGCAAAACTGGTGATACTCCATTCTCGCTCATTTTCCAAATTTGATAATTTAAATTATCAATTCACATTTCAATCTAATTGCAGATTCCTTAAAACTCCTTTTTCTGGGTTAAAGAACTAATGTCATTTAAAACACAGTTCACGATAAACCCAAATCACATTCTATTTATTATCGGGTTAAAGAACAAGTGTCATTTAAAACACCCTTCATGATGAACCCACTAATCAATTCTATTTAAAACCCATTCCAAATCCAATTTATTTATTTAAAATAAATGGGTTTTTAATTTAGTTCTAAACTAGTTCATTTCGATAAAAATCTATTTTTAACTTTTCAAATATGGAGTTTTTCATCCCAATTTTTCCTAAATCATTTCTTATGATTTTACACAAATTATTACTATTTTTAATAATTTTATCAAGGCCCGTACAGTCGATTTCCATCAACGGCCATCGAACTGCACTAACAACGACCTTTTCCTAATTTGATTTGGACGTATCTCCAAATCCAACCGTTAGATTTCAAATTTCTAATATTCATTGGAAAGCTCTTTTCGATACGAACCCAACGGTTCCGGTTTTAGGAGAATCCGACGGTCGGATTTCCCGTAATATCCGTTCGAAGTCAATGGTCGAAATTCACGAACTGCCACGGCGCGGCGCGTTCTATTCAGGCCATTATATTATATATATATATAATATATATTTCGTCGATTCCTATTTAAAACGAATTTTATAAATAGTTTTGAATTCATTTCAAAAACATTTCAACTTCCATTTCCAATTCAAATCAAAATTGAATTTTTCCTTATAAATTCGTTTTAAAATGCATTTCAATTCAATTCAAATATCAATTCAATTTGAATTCATTTCAAATTGGTTTTCTCCTATTTCGATTTAATTCAAATTGGTTTTCTATTCAATTCAAATTCATTTTCTATTCTATTCAATTCAAATTCGTTTTCTATTCTATTCAATTCAAATTCGTTTTCTATTCAATTCAATTCAAATTCGTTTTCTATTCAATTCAAATTCGTTTATAATCGATATAAATATCGTTCGCGTCAAAATAGCGCATCTCGAATCAACACGGCTTTATATTTTTCAATAATTCCGTTGTTCTATTCAACAAATGAATATTTATTCTATTCAATACGTGAATCTATATTTTTGTCAACACATGACTAATCTCAACGAATGAGTACTGTCCACGTGTGACTATTTTTGTTATTTAATATATTTTATAAAAATTATGGTATCTATCGTTTGATTTAAAATCAGACTCCAACCGTAAATTAGTAAGAGAACGATTCCCTGAATATTAACCCCGAAGGCCGAAACCAACATCAGATCAATATCCAGGAGACCACTCATCTTATCTATTTCCCAATTAGTTTCTAATCTTATATATGATAAAGATGTAAATTTTATTATTAAAATATCTCGTTCAACACATGACTAATCTCAACGGATGAGTACTGTCAACACATGAACCTTTATTTTATAATATAAAGCTATAAATTTTATTGTTAAAATATTTCGTTCAACACATGACTAATCTCAACGGATGAGTACGGTCAACACATGAACCTTTATTTTATAATATTCTTTATTTTCTAAATTGGAATGAGGCCCAAACAATTACCATACAAAGTTAATTATATGGATTCCATACAACACATGTATATGGTAGCAATGATAAATAATCAACCATCATCCAAAGTGCACTACACTGTATAAGCATCAAATATAGATATCTAACGCTTATAACAGCCTGTCGATCAATCGATCGACATACAAATAATTATTGGGATTAGTGTATGTCATATATTATCCCAATACCCGTGTGGGGTTTCAAGCAATCAAACATAGATTTTATTTGTGCATTTGGGTGATGTGTAAAATTTATCGTCCCAATCAATGTCCTTCAAATAGGTGTACATAAACAAACCGTCCGGTTTGTAAATGAATATTTATTTATTCACATTCACGTTAAAAATTATATTTTTAACGACCAAATTATTTTATTCAACCTATGAATATTTTATTCGGTTCATTTATTCAATAAAATGATATTTTTATTTTTCTAACATATTTTAGAAAATTTCGGCGGCATAACGGCACGATACTAGAAACGGGACGAGGCCTAGCCTTATCCCCGGTCTAGTGAAGGCCCACGCCATTCACACATCAATCAAATCCATTCCATTTCACCAAACAATTCAATTCAAACCAAATAATCCAACCAACTACACAACCAAACAAACAAGTCCATGGTCTGTGGACGATTGTGTCGGGTGCTACTAAACACCGTCTGCATCCTAGTATATATATATATATATATATAACTAGAAAAAGAAATTTAAAGTGAGAAGTTCTCACCAACTAGCTAATCCAATCATCTCGACTCTTCTTATGTAGAAAATATTGTCGTTCTCGCCTTTTGTCACTTTCGTTGCCCGTAGCCACTACATGTATAAAAATCACATTTTTATTATCTACATTATATAAAAATCTTATCTTTATATCTTCTATAAGTTAAAAATTGGATTTTTACCCTCTCTATAATATAAAGATCATATTTTTATTTACTTCATATGTCAAAAACTGTAGAAGCTTTAAAATGGAGAAAACTCACTTTTTTTCTAATGCCCGGATTCACTGTTCGGGTTCCAGAATTTGCAAACGAGCTTCAATCTTCAGACCACCTTTTTACTAGCTTAAACACGCCATTCCGGACAACTTTCGCCTAGGGGTCTTTTTGCCGAAAATGCTCCAATTCGCAAGAATTCGCGAAAGTACCCGAATATTACCGCTTTTGAACAACAGACTTCGAACGCGTTTTCCGAGCAGCTCCGTACTCCAAAACACGACTTCGATATAGCCAAATCGAAGAGAATTTCATGCTCTACAGATTTGGTCCAGAGGGACTTTGGGCAAAAACGCACCGTTTGGGAGTTATTCGCGAAATGGTAACAGGGTGTTATTTGCAAAACGGGATTTTTGGTGAAAATAAATTTTTGGGTTTAGCGGGGCCCACGGCTGGAGTTGGGTGGTGCTGAGGGGGAGCGCCGGCCTGACTGAAGTGGGGGAGGGGCTGAGGTGCGGCGGTGGGGTCCACGGAGGCGGGTGGTGGTGATTTGGGGCTTAGGGTTTGCAAATGGAGAGAGGAGAGAGAGGAGGAGGAAGAGGAGGAGGAGGGGGTGCGGCGGCTCAAGGTGGTGCGGCAGTGGGGAGGAGGGCGGTGGCAGCGGCAAGGAGGAGGCGGTGGCCATTAATGAGTTTTTTTGAAGAAAGAGGAAGAGGAAGAAAGTGAAGAAGTAAAGGAAGTAAAAGTGTTTATATGCTAGTTTCTCGCGTATCGCCTGAACGCTAACGATCTCCAATCGCCGCGGATTTCGGACACGAGATAGTAGACTTGAAGACGAGTCCAACGAAACAAGTTTCGTCGAATTCCGAATTCGTTTGACCGTTCAAAAAAATCACGAAAATGCTCAGATAAGCTCTAAAATTGCGATTTTGGCGCACCTTTTCTTCTCGCACGCTCACATGCTAACTTCAAAAATCATGCCCTTTTGGATTTAACCATTTTTAGACAATACGAATCCAGAAAAAAAATGAAATCGAATTCTGAGGTCGTATCAATAATGTTCCTTTGTAAAATGACTGCCTGTTTTTGAACAAATGGTTTTGCTTCGCACGGCCACATACTGACTCCGTTCGACGCGCCATTTGGAACTCAACAATGATTTGTCATTGTGAATCCATAAAAATTCATCCCGTCGAATTCTGAGCTCGTATGCAGTATTTCACTTTTTAAGGGCTATGTTTTGTTAACCGAAAAGCTCCTGTCAATTGTCACTATTCCGTATATCGGAATATATCGAAGCTTATACTTTTCGGAGTTCTAAACGGCATTTTGAACTCAATGGAAGTGGTTTCGAGTCCAAATTCATTCATATGCAAAATTTGACTTTTTGGGCCATGTATAATTTACATAGCGACTATTCTGAATTTTCAACTGGGCATAACTTTTGATTCCCGCTATGAAATTTCGATTTCTCTGATTCGTTGGAAAGATATTATCAATTAGATCCTATTATTTTTGGTTTCGCTAAAATGCAGATTGTTTTGCACCCGGTACATTCAATTGAAGTTTGAAATCGAATTATCGAACTACCGCGCCATTTTCAATTCTATTTATAATTATATATAAATATTTATATTCTAACGAAGACGTATATAAATATATACATTCTATTTATATTCAAAATAAATTTCTCGTCGATATTATTTAAAATAATTCATTTTAAATATTCAAAATTCGTTAAAATTGCCAAAATAAAAATTTTAAACTGGCTCGCATTTCCGGGTTGTTACAATCTCCCCCACTTAAAACTTTTCGTCCTCGAAAAGGAACAAAGTCGAAAGTGGTTTGATTAATCAACTCTACGTTCGATCTGGCTTTCATTCTCCAACTTTTCAGTTTCTGAGAATTTTCAAATTCTTCAAAAATTTGGCTAACACCCTAAATTTTCGAAAAATTTCGCCTTAACCTCCTTTGTACGGGGAGCACGGGAAAATCCCGAAATTGCCATACAGGCCTTCTGATCTCAAAAAGAAAAAGAAAAAGCCAAGCGGCTAGCCAATCGGCTCATAAAATAATCATCACCCAAACAAAACAGTAAATTATGATAAACATGTACCTATTTGTCGGGCAAACAAATTTTATTCTCTGCTCTAGCCTCCTTGCTATGACCTGTTCAATGTAAGTATATGTATATGCAAGCAAATGCGCCTAATTTTTAATATAATTCAATATTTGATACAATTAGGCATAATGGTTCAAAATTGTCAACCAAATAAACAAACAACACAAACATCAATCAATTAGTGAATTAGAGTTTCAACTTCATAACTTTGATACATATATACAGAAAATCATGTTTTTGATGCCAAATCACAATCAATAAATCTATCTATATAAGTTTTGGTTCTCACACCAGTCTAATGGAAATATATAGATATCATACCTTCGTCACTCAAACATAAATTCTGACGACGAGTACTCAACCATCAGAATCACCTTCGGGCCACTAGAGTATGATTCTATATCTATCCAATATATTAAAACATCGAATATACGTTCATGACGCGTATATGCAAAATCTCTATATATCGGATTGTCCAAATTCAATATAAATAAAATATTCAAATACGTATAAAATGGTTTAAATTTCAAAACAAAATTGTTTTCATTTGAAAAATATACTCTTCACACTCGTTCTAGGATACTACTGATCCTATCTCTAACGAGTCATTCTAATTGGATATTACTAATCCAATATCTGATGAATTCTTTCGTATGGTTCTAATGTGTCTTGTTCTCGAGCTCTGTAAACCAAAGCTCTGATACCAAATGTGAAAACCCGTTACTTCCCCGTTTAGGAAAGAGCGGATACTTTGAGAACAACACACAAATGAACGCAAACGGAAGAACATTTCATTGTTATTACAACAATTCCATCAGATACAAGAATATACAGAGTATGAATAAATATACATTCAATAAATATCAGAGATTACAATAAATTACATAGTAGCGGAAAATAATACAAAGCACAACTGAAGGTGATATACGGATACAGAGCTTTCCGGATATCATTCCAGCTGTAAACCAGGATCATGTGAATATAAATCTGCAAAACCAAAACTACTAGTTGCCCGTGTCGAAAATAGGGGCACCCAGAGTTTAGGTTAAAACAATAAACTCCAGGTCAGTCATGTGACTGGTGTGAGAACTAAAACAGTTATTAAAACTTTATTTTAAAAGAGAGTAATTCAAGGGACCACGCCGTATAACACGGAACGGGTTTCCTCCCAAGAATACCAGTGCATATCAATAAACAACGCAATTCTTTTTCGAAAAATGAAGCTATTATAAGACCCAGGTCCCATCACACAATGCAACGCAAGCCGGAGGATAGGGTTTTCCCTTATAATAGCCAAACATGCTTGATACGTTTAAAACAAATCATTTGATACTATAATAAGTGTATAGTGTCAAAACAATTTCAATCATAAATATCAATCCTAGGCGGCATGGGTACCATCTATCATGTCGCCATACTAGGCTCTACAAATAAAACCGAAATACACGTATTGGAAATTGGATTTCCGTCATGAGTCGAGGCAAGGGGCAAGCTCCTCTCCGCTTTCGAGACACTCTAGCAAATGTCTCAGGACTACACACTTTGGGCAATCCTGGATCTTCAGGGCCGGTCCTCACTTACGTTAGAGGATTAATTATGCCTGAACACACGTTTCCCGGTCCTTACAGACCTAAAATCGAGGCGCCTCATCCAACAACCACATAGGTGAAAAGTATATAAATGTCAGGGCTGGTAAGTCACTGACACCACCAAAGCTAGAAAGAAACGTCGTGCTCTCCCTGCAGTCCTTATCCCGTTTTTGACTCATACCGAGGTGTGAGGCTCGCGAATCCACGCTATACACAAAGCTGCCACATAGGCCGTGCTTTGATCATCAACCACAAGACTTTGCTTTTCAACAGAAACCTTGATCCATGCAACTCAGCATGCCACACAGGCAATTCATGCCATGCGATTGATATCTATCGATATATAACCTCTAAGCTCGTACGTCTCAGAGAAGGGCGTTAAGCAAGAGAATAAATTCTCCGCCGCCAAACAGATATATATTTAACAGAAATCAATCAACACAGAATAAAATCCAATGTTAGACACACAATCCATTTACAAGTTCGTTCTGGGTCTGAACATGTAACAACCCGGAAAATCTGGGCCAGTTTAAAATTTTTATTTTGGCAATTATAGTGAATTTTGAACATTTAAAATGAATTATTTTAAATAATATCGACGAGAAATTTATTTTGAATATATTTAGAACGTATATATTATATACGTCGTCGTTAGAATATAAACAATTATATATAATTATAAATAGAATTGAAAATGGCGCGGTAGTTCGATATTTCGATTTCAAACTTCAATTGAATGTACCGGGTGCAAAACAATCCGGATTTTAGCGAAACCAAAAACATTAGGATCTAATTGATAATATCTTTCCAACGAATCCGAAAAATCAAAATTTCATAGCGGAGATAAAAAGATATGTCCAGTTGAAAATTCTGAATAGTCGCTGTGGAATTCAGGCCCTTAAAAATGGGAATTTTGCAAACGACCTCGGATTTCGACGAAACCACTTTTGTTGGATCTATGATGTCAAATTATTGCTAGATTCCAAATTTCATAATTTTTCGAATCAATATGTGAGCGTGGCAAAGGAAAACGTGTTTGACCAGTTTTAGTTGATTTTAATCGACTGGAAAATGGTCATTTTTCAAACGGTCTCAGAATTCGACGAAACTAGTTTTGTTAGGACCGCATTGTCAATACGAAGCTAGAAAATATTTTTCTGGAATTTTTCTTGTTAGTATGTGACCCCGGTAAATTGAAATGCGTGTTCAAATTCAATATATAGAAGTATATGTTGATTTTGACAAAAACTGATTGTAACAGCCGAATCAGCTTACGATACATATCCCATTGTGTTCGGAATGGGGGTAATACGCTATGGACGACAGGCGGTGGGCCTCGTTTCAAGGTCGAAATAAAAAGTCAACTTTTTGGTAAATAAAATAATTAAATAAATTAAAAATAAACTTTCTCTCCCCTCTCCTTTATCTTTCTCTGCCCCCCCCCTCCCCGTTCAAAATCATTTTTCAGAAAAAAATAAAATAAAAAAAAGAAAGAAAGCAGAGAGGAGCATCGCCCCTCCCCTTAAACCGCCGCCACCTCGAAGAGACCCCCACTCCTCGTCAGATCGGAGACCCCCCCCCCCCCCCCCGCAGGCGCCAGAGGTGACGCAAACCCCCCCCCCCCACCTTGCGCCAGACTGCGACGCGATACCCCCCCTGTTCGATTCCAATTAGCCCCCCCCCCCAGGCCGCCGCAACCCTCCTGCCTCACTCCACCTCGTCCTCCTCTTCCCCTTACCTCACGCACTCCCCCCTCGCTCCAGCGCTAGCACCCAGACCCGAACCCGCACCCCCCTTGGCCCAGACCCCGACCTCGGACAGCCCAGCCGACCTCCGACGAACCACCAGCAAGCCCCGCGAGCAACTCCCTCCCCTTTTGAACGACTGTAAGTCTTCCTTTTATTTATTTTAATTTATTTCTTCTTTGAATTTATTCATTTTAGTTAAGTTAATTTAAATATAAAAACCTAATTTAAATTCAGTTTTAAAAATGAGATTTTTGCTGATATGAAGTTAGCGGAAAAAGGATTGATATTTAAAGTAGAAAAAATTTTGATTTTTAAACAAAGATCATATTTTTAAATATGAAAAGACGATATTTTTAAATATAAAAAGACGATATTTTTAAATATGAAAAGACGATATTTTGATATGAGTAGTGAAGTAAAAATATGATTTTTACTTCGAGAAAAATAAAATCTTTATATTTGAAAAGGTGAAATCTTTATATTTTAAAAGGTGAAATCTTTATATTTGAAAAGGTGAAATCTTTATATTTGAAAAGGCGAGACCTTTATATAGTGAATAACGAAGTAAAAAGGGAATTTTTATATATTTAATAGCGAAGTAAAAAGGGAATTTTTATTTATTGAATAGTGAAGTAAAAATTCAATTTTTATATATTGAATAGCGAAGTAAAAATTCGATTTTTACATATGTAGAGAATACGGGCAACGAAGATGACAAAAGGGCGAGAACGACGAAGATTTCTATAAATGAAGTGTCGTGAAGTTGGATAGCTATCGGTGAGAACTTCTCACTCTTCAATTTCTTTTTCTAGTTATATATATACTAGGATGCAGACGGTGTTTAGTAGCACCCGACACCCGTCATCCACAGACCATGGATGGCTTGTTTGTTTAATTGTTTGGTTGTGTAGTTGGTTAGATTATTTGGTTTGAATTGAATTGTTTGGTGAAATGAAATTGATTTGATTGATGTGTGAATGGCGTGGGCCTTCACTAGACCAGGGATAAGGCTAGGCCTTGTCCCGTTTCTAGTATCGTGCCGTTATGCCGCCGAAATTTTCTAAAAAATAAGTTAGAAAAATAAAGATAACATTTTATTTAATAAATGAACTGAATAGAATATTCATAGGTTGAATAAAATAGTTTGATCGTTAAAAATATAATTTTTAACGTGAATGTGAATAAATAAATATTCATTTACAAACCGGACGGTTTGTTTATGTACACCTATTTGAAGGACATTGATTGGGACGATAAATTTTACACATCGCCCAACTGCACAAATAAAAATCTGTGTTTGATTGCTTGAAACCCCACACGGGTATTGGGATGATATTTGACGTACACTAATCCCGATTGTTTAGTCGTATGTCGATCGATCGATTGACAGGCTGTTATAAGCGTTGAATATTTATATTTGATGCTTATACAATGTAGGAAGCACTTTGGATGATGGTTGATTATTCATCGTTGTTGATATATACATGTGTTGTAGAAAATCCATATAATTAACATTATATGGTAATTGATTGGGCCTCATTCCAGTTTCGAAAAAGAAATATTTGAAATAAAAATATTTGTATAGAAATATTTGAAAAGAAATATTTGAAATAAAAATATTTGAATATAAATATTTGAAATAGAAATATTTGAAATAGAATATTTGAAATTAGAAACATATGAAGCCGGGTTTGTTAGATTGACGCCATTTTGACGTGAACGATATTTATATCGATTTTATTCATTTTTCAATAAATATTGAAATAGATTTGAAATTCGAATTGAAAATGAATAGAAATGAATTCGAAATTAAATGAATAGAAATGAATTCGAATTGAATTGAAATCGATTTGAAATGAATTTAAAACGAATCTATATTGGAATATTCAATTTTGATTTGAAATTGAATATGAAGTTGAAACCGTTTTGAAAACAAATTGAAAACGATTTATAAAGCATGTTTTGAATTGAAATCGACGAAGTATATATTATATATATTATATATAATATAATGGCCTGAATAGAACGCGCCGCGCCGCGGCAGTTCGCGAATTTCGACCATTGACTTCGAACGGATATTGCGGGAGATCCGACCGTCGGATTCTCCTAAAACCGAAACCATTGGGTTCGTATCGAAAAGAGCTTTCTAACGAATATTAGAAATTAGAAATCTAACGGGTGGATTTGGAATTATGTCCAAATCAAATTTGAAAAAGGTCGCTGTAAGTGCAGTTCGTTGGTCGCTAATGGAAATCGACTGTATGAGCCTTGATAAAATTATTAAAAATAGTAATAATTTGGGTAAAATCATAAGAAATGATTTGGGAAAAATCGGGATGAAGAACTCCATATTTGAAAAGATAAAAATAGATTTTTATCGAAATGAACTAGTTTTGAACTAGAATTATAATTCTATTTATTTTTAAATAAATAAATTGAATTTGAAATGGTTTTGAAAATAACCAGAATTTCCAATGATTGCATTGGAATGGATTTGAATCGAAATTGTCTTCGGAATATTTCGATGTTGGATTTCGTGACTATACAGATGTTGTTATGGAAATTTGAAAGATATAGATATATATATATCGTTATTTCCAATACGATATTTGTTGGTCGTAGAATTTGATATGGAATATAAGCCGGGATATTTTCTATTCAGAGCCTTGTATTAAACATCAAATGTGATTTGGGTTTGTCGTGAATGGTGTCTTCATTAACACTGTTTTTGAACCCAGTTGAGAAAAGATTAAATCTTTTTATTTAGATTTAATGAAGTGTACCAATTAAATAATATTTAATTGGAATTGAATTGATATTAATTTTTGGGTTTATCGTGGACAGTGTTTTTAAATAACACTCATTCTTTAACCCGATAATTAATGGAATGTGATTTTGGGTTTATTGTGAACCGTATTTTAACTGACACTGATTCTTTAACCCAGTTAGCGATTAAAACTAAGTGGAGTTTTAATGAATCTTTAATTAGATTGAAATGATCGAGAATGGAGTATCACCAGTTTTGCTCCAGGCGATAGTTAAATCTTTAATTAGATTTGAATGTGAAATGGTAATTGAATTTACCGATAACACCGTGGTGTTAGATATGAAGTATTATCAGTTTTACTTTATGGGATGAATAGGTTGGGATTGGGAAATTAAAACAAATGATTACTTTGGTAAGGTTCGTTAATCCCGACTAGGTTAATCAAAATTCAAAAGAAAATTAAAGAATAAATTCAAGGAATTTATCTTTGATAAAATTAATGGGAACCTCTCCCTATGAATGTGAAATTTAGAAACTAACTATCGGTTAGCCAAGCAGAATGGTTTTCTGGATATTGATCTAATGTTGGTTTCGGCCTTCGGGGTTAATGTTTAGGGAATTATTCTCTTGGTTAATTTACGGTTAGTGACTGATGAATTGGAATGAGGCGTATGTTGTGTTTGTGTAACACTTATTTAAAATATACGCGAGTTATTCGGGAAGACCGGGTTTATCCCATTCTGAATAACCGATACGACGATAAGTCGAAGATGAAGACGATGGTCGAAGACCGGATGTCTTCACATCGTTTGGGTGATTACTGATGATCTTGATTGGGCTGTACAGCCAAGAAGATGGAAACAGTTGGTGATCGTCCAGATGTGCTTGGAGATCGATGGATATGCGGGGTACTAGGTGCCTCCGGTTTCGTTCAGACCCCGAACGGACTTGTAAATGGACTATGTGTCTGACATTGGATTTTTGTCCGTGCGATTGATCTCTATTAAATATATATCTATGTGGCGGCAGAGAATTTATTCTCTTGCTTAACGCCCTTCTCTGAGACGTTCGAGCTCAGGGGTTATATATTGATGGATATCAAACGCATGGGGTGAATTGCCTGTGTGGCATGCCTAAGTGGCAATTGATCGAGGCTTCTGTTGAAAAACAAATTCTTGTGGTGATGATCAAAGCACGGCCTTTGTAACAACCCGAAAATCTGGGCCAGTTTAAAATTTTTATTTTGGCAATTTTATCGAATTTTGATTATTTAAAATGAATGATTTTAAATAATATCGACAAAAAAATTTATTTTGAATATAATTCGATCGTATATATTATATACGTCGTCGTTAGAATTATATAATTATATATAATTATAAATAGAATTGAAAATGGCGCGGTAGTTCGATAATTCGATTTCAAACTTCAATTGAATGTACCGGGTGCAAAACAATCCGGATTTTAGTGAAACCAAAAATAATGGGATCTAATTGATAATATCTTTCCAACGAATCCGAATAATCGAAATTTCATAGCGGGAATCAAAAGATATGTCCAGTTGAAAATTCTGAATAGTCGCTATGGAATTCAGGCCCTTAAAAATGGACATTTTGCAAACGACCTCGGATTTCGACGAAACCAGTTTTGTTGGGTCCGGGATGTCAAGTTATTGCTAGGTTTCAAATTTCATAATTTTTCGATTCAATATGTGAGCGTGGCAAAGGAAAACGCGTTTTGACCATTTCAGTTGAATTTAATCGACTGGAAATTGGCCATTTTTCTAACGGTCTCAGAATTCGACGAAACTAGTTTTGTTAAGACCGTATCGTCAATACGAAGCTAGAAAATATTTTTCTGCAATTTATAGAGTTAGTATGTGACCCAGGTAATTTGAAATGTACGTTTAAAATCCAATATAGTGATTTAAATGTAAATTTAACGGAAACTGATTGTAACAGCCGAATCAGCTGACGATACATATCCCATTGTGTTCGGAATGGGGGTGAAACGCTATGGGCGACAGGCGGTGGGCCTCGTTTAGAGGTCGTATGTGAAAGTCAACTTTTTAATAATTAATTAATAAAAAAAAAATATCTCTCTTCCTATATCCCCTTTGCCCCCCCCCCCCCCCCCGATTAATTCAGTTGAATCAAAAAAAAAAAGGAAAAAAAACCCGGTCCACGAAATCTCGCCGCCCCTCGCCATCGCCACTCTCCGGAGTGCCGTCGCCGCTACCAGGCCTCCTCCCCTCCTCGCGACGTCAGACCACCACGAGACCCCCTTCAAACCCAAGAAACCTTTGGCCCCCCCTAACCCAAATCGAAGGCGTCGCTCCTGAAGCCCCCCCCCCCCCCCCTCCGACCAACTAACGTGCCAATCCCCGACCCCTGACGCGCCCGCTGGCCTCCACCACCGCCGACAACCTCATCTTCCCCCTCCTCCGAAAGCCAAGTGAGTTTTTATTAATTTTGGTTAACCTAGTTTTTATATATACCTATTTTATTGTTTTAAAATCTGAAATATATATATATAAACTTTGATTTGAAAATGGTTTTACAAAATATGAACTGATGATAAAAATATAATTTTTATCGATGAGTAGACATGGTAAAGATATGATTTTTAACAAAATAAAAATTAGATTTTTATTTATAAAGTAACAAAATAAAGATTGAATTTTTCTAAAGTAGAGAGGTTTGATTTTAACTATGAAAGGTAGGATTTTTGATGATGTAAAAGTTGGATTTTTTTTACATGGATGATTTTTAAATAAAAATAAGATCTTTAAAATGAAAGTGATTTGAAAAATATAATCTTCTATATTGTCGAAATAGAAAAATAGAATTTTTATATATTGAACATCGAAGTAAAAATAGAATTTTTATATATTGAACATCGAAGTAAAAATAGAATTTTTATATATTGAACATCGAAGTAAAAATATGATTTTTATATATTGAATAGCGAAGTAAAAATATGATTTTTATATATTGAACATCGAAGTAAAGATATGATTTTTATATGTTGAATATAGAAATAAAGATATGATTTTTATATGTTGAATATAGAAATAAAAATAGAATTTTTATGTAATGAACATCGAGATAAAAATGGGATTTTATATATTGAACATCGTAGTAAAAATTCGATTTTTACATATGTAGTGGCTACAGCAACGAAGATGCGATAGCGATGAAGATTTCTATCAATGAAGTGCCGTGGAGCTAGGATAGCTATATGTGAGAATTTCTCACCTTTCAATTTCTTTTCTAATTATATATATACACTAGGATGCAGACGGTGCTTAGTAGCACCCGACACAATCGTCCACAGACCATGGACTTGTTTGTTTGGTTGCATAGATTAGTTGAATTATTTGTTTGAATTGAATTGTTGGGTGAGATGAAATTGATTTGATTGAGGTGTGAATGGCGTGGGCCTTCACTAGACCGGGGATAAGGCTAGGCCTCGTCCCGTTTCTAGTATCGTGCCGTTATGCCGCCGAAATTTTCTAAAATAAGTTAGAAAATAAAAATATCATTTTATTTAAAGAATGAACTGAATAGAAATTCATATGTTGGAATAAAATGTTTTGTCGTTAAAAATATAATTTTTAACGTGAATGTGAATAAATAAATATTCATTTACAAACCAGACGGTTTGTTTATGTACACCTATTTGAAGGACATTGATTGGGACGATAAATTTTACACATCGCCCAACTGCACAAATAAAATCTGTGTTTGATTGTTTGAAACCCTACACGGGTGTTGGGATGATAGTTGACGTACACTAATCCCGATTGTTTAGTTGTGTGTCGATCGATTGATTGACAGACTGTTATAAGCGTTGAATATTTATATTTGATGCTTATACAGTGTAGAATGCACTTTGGATGATGGTTGATTATTCATCGTTGTTGATATATACATGTGTTGTAGAAAATCCATATAATTAACATTATATGGTAATTGATTGGGCCTCATTCCAGTTTCGAAAAAGAAATATTTGAAGTGAAAATATTTGAAATAGAAATATTTGAAATAGAATATTTGAAAATAGAAATTTATGAAGCCGTGTTGATTAGTTTGACGCCATTTTGACGTGAACGATATTTATATCGATTTTAAACGATTTCGAAATGAATTGAATTGAAAACGATTTCGAAATGAATTGAATTGAAAACGATTTCGAAATGAATTGAATTGAAAACGATTTCGAAATGAATTGAATTGAAAACGATTTCGAAATGAATTGAATTGAAAACGATTTCGAAATGAATTGAATTGAAAACGATTTCGAAATGAAGTGAATTGAAAACGATTTCGAAATGAAGTGAATTGAAAACGATTTCGAAATGAATTGAATTGAAAACGATTTCGAAATGAAATGAATTGAAAACAAATTCAAATTGAATTGAAACGAATTCAAATTGAATTGAAAGCGAATTTAAATGAATTCAAATTGAATTGAAATTTGAATTGAATAGAAATGAATTTTAAAACGTATTTACAAAGAAGAATTCAATTTTGATTTGAATTGAAATGGAAGTTGAAATAGATTTTGAAACGAATTTTAAAACTATTTATATAATTCGTTTTGAATAGAAAATCGACGAAATATATATTATATATATTATATATATAATATAATGGCTTGAATAGAACGCGCCGCGCCGCGGCAGTTCGTGAATTTCGACCATTTATTTCAAACGGACATTACGGGAGATCCGACCGTCGGATTCTCCTAAAACCGGAACCGTTGGGTTCGTATCGAAAAGAGCTTTCTAACGAATATTAGAAATTTGAATTCTAACGGTTGGATTTGGAGATACGTCCAAATCAAATTCGAAAAAGGTCGCTGTAAGTGCAGTTCGATGGCCATTGTTGGAAATCGACTGTACGGGCCTTGATAAAATTATTAAAAATAGTAATAATTTGTGTAAAATCATAAGAAATGATTTGGGAAGAATTGGGATGAAAAACTCCATATTTGAAAAGATAAAAATAGATTTTTATCGAATTGAACTAGTTTTGAACTAGAATTATAATTCTATTTATTTTTAAATAAATAAATTGAATTCGAAAAGGGTTTTAAAAATAACCAAAATTTCCAATGATTGCATTGGAATGGATTTGAATCGAAATTGTCTTCGGAATATTTCGATGTTGAAATTCGTGATTATACAGGTGTTGTTATGGAAATTTGAAAGATATAGATATTTATATCGTTATTTCCAATACGACATTTGTTAATCGTAGAATTTGATATTGAATATAAGCCGGGATATTTTCTATTCAGAGCCTTGTATTTAATATCAAATGTGATTTGGGTTTGTCGTGAGTGGTGTCTTCACTAACACTGTTCTTGAACCCAGTGGAGAAAAGGTTAAATCTTTTTATTTAGATTTAATGAAGTGTACCAATTAAATAATATTTAATTGGAATTGAATTGATATTGATTTTTGGGTTTATCGTGGACAGTGTTTTTAAATAACACTCGTTCTTTAACCCGATCATTAATGAAGGTGATTTTGGGTTTATTGTGAACTGTGTTTTTAAATGACACGGATTCTTTAACCCAGTTAACGATTAAAACTAAATGGAGTTTTAATGAATCTTTAATTAGATTGAAATGATCGAAAATGGAGTATCACCAGTTTTGCTCCAAGCGATAGTTAAATCTTTAATTAGATTTGAACGTGAAATGGTAATTGAATTTACCGATAACACTGTGGTGTTAGATATGAAGTATTACCAGTTTTACTTCATGGGATAAATAGGTTGGGATTGGGAAATTAAAACAAATGATTACTTCGGTAAGTTTCGTTAATCCCGGCTAGTTGAATCGAAATTCAAAAGTAGATTAAAGAATAAATTCAAGAATTTATCTTTGATAAGATTAATGGGAACCTTTCCCTATGAATGTGAAATTTAGAAACTAATTGTCGGTTAGCTAAGCAGAATGGTTTTCTGGATATTGATCTGATGTTGGTTTCGGCCTTCGGGGTTAATATTTGGGGAATTATTCTCTTGATTAATTTACGGTTAGTGACTAATGGATTGGAATGAGGCGTATGTTGTGTTTGTGTAACACTTATTTAAAATATACGCGAGTTATTCGGAAAGACCGGGTTTATCCCATTCTGAATAACTGATACGACGATAAGTCGAAGATGAAGACGGTGGTCGAAGACCGGAAGTCTTCACGTCGTTTGGGTAATTACTGATGATCTTGATTGGGCTGTACACCCAAGAAGATGGAAACAGTTAGTGATCGTCCAGACGTACTTGGAGATCGATGGATATGCGGGGTACTAGGTGCCTCCGGTTTCGTTCAGACCCAGAACGGACTTGTAAATGGACTGTGTGTCTGACATTGGATTTTAGTCCGTGTGATTGATCTCTATTAAATATATATCTGTCTGGCGGCGGAGAATTTATTCTCTTGCTTAACGCCCTTCTCTGAGACGTACGAGCTCAGGGGTTATATATTGATGGATATCAATCGCATGGAGTGAATTGCCTGTGTGGCATGCCTAAGTGGCAAATGATCAAGGCTTCTGTTGAAAAGCAAAGTCTTGTGGTTGATGATCGAAGCACGGCCTTTGTGGCGTAGCTTTGTGTAACGTTGATTCGCGAGTATCACACCCGGTATGAATCAAAAACGGGAGACGGACCTCAGGGAGGGCATGCGTTTCTTTCTAGTTATGAGTGGCGTCAGTGCTTGAACTGGCTGACGAGTTTGACTCATGTGGATGTTACTTACTATTACTTGCTGAAAAGCGAGGCGCCTCGTGATATCGGTTTCGGCCGATGCTTCTGGTCGGCTGACGGGCCAGATTTACGCCCCAAAGGGCGGGGAAACGCAGTGTTCAGGCATTTTAATCCACATCGGTGGACCGGCCCTGACGATCCAAAGGCTTGACAGAGTACTTGCCTGAGGCTCGGACTAGACAGTCTCGAATCGGTGAGGATCTTGCCCCTAGCCTCGGTTCATACCATAAATGATAACCCAACTTCCAATACGTCGTCTTGCGGTTTTGATTGTAAACTTATATATGGCGACATAGTGTTATGGGCCATTCATGCCGCCTATGATTGATACTTATGATTTGAAGTGTTTTATACACTATGCACTTATAATAGTATCAAATGATTTGTTTTAAAACGTATCAAGCATTCTTTGGCTGTTATAAGGGAAAACCCTATCCTCGACTGCGTTGCATTGTGTGATGGGACCTGGGTCTTATAACAGCTTCATTTTTCTTTATTTAGCATTGCGCTGTTTGTTTTATGCACTGGTATTCTTGGGAGGAAACCCGTTCCGTGTTATACGGCGTGGTCCCTTGATTTACCAAACTTTAAAAATAAAGATTAATTGTTTTAGTTCTCACACCAGTCCCATGACTGACCTGGAGTTTATTGTTTTAACCTAAACTCTGGGTGCCCTTATTTTGACACGGGCAGCTAGTAGTTTTGGGTTTTGCAGATTTATATTCACAGGATCCTGGTTTATAGCTGGAACGATATCCGGAAAGCTTTGTATCCGAATATCTACTTCTAGTTGTGTATTGTATTATTTTCCGCCGCGATGTATTTAAATGTAATTTAAATCTCTGATATTTCTGTGTAATATTCATTTATACTCTGTATATTCTTGTAATCTGATGCATTGTTGTAATATACAATGAAATGTTTTGTCGTGTTCTCAACGATAGGGCGTTTCGAACGGTCTGGGTCGGTTTAGCGACTGGTTCGGACCGAGCGAAATTCCTTGCCGTCACAGTTGGTATCAGAGCTTTGGTTTACAAAGCAGAGAACAAGGCACATTAGAGCCTTACGAAAGAATTCATCAGATATTGGGTTAGTAATATCCAATGAGAATGACTCGTTAGAGATAGGATCAGTAGTATCCTAGAACGAGTGTGAAGAGTATATTTTTCAAATGAAAACATTTTTGTTTTGAAAATTTAAAATCAATTATTCGTATTTGATTATTTATTTATATTGATTTGGACAGTCCAGTATATAAAGATTTTGCATATATGCCTTGCAAACGTGTATTTAAAGTTTTAATATATTGGATAGATATAGAATCACACTCTAGTCGCCCGGACATGGTCCTGATGATGAAGTATACCATCACCAGCATTTATTTTCGAGTGACGAAAGTGTGATATCTATATATTTCCATTAGACTGGTGTGAGAACCAAAATTAGATAGGGCCTATTGTTGTGATTTGGTATCAAAAACATGATTTTTTTTGTATATGTATCAAATTATGGATTTGAAACTCTAATTCACTAATTGATTGATGTTTGTGTTGTTTGTTTATTTGATTGATAATTTTGAACCATTATGCCTAATTTGATCAAATATTGAATTGTATTGAAAATTGGTCGCATTTGCTTGCATATACTTGTACTTACATTGAACAGGTCATAGCAAGGAGGCTAGAGCCAGAGAATAAAATTTGTTTGCCCGACAAATAGGTACATGTTTACTACATAATTTCCTGTTTTGTTTGGGTGATGATGATTTTGTGAGCCTATTGGCTAGCCGCTTGGCTTTTTCTTTTTCTTTTTGAGATCTGAAGGACCGGGGAAGCTATTTGAAATTCCCCGATGCTCCCGGTGCAGGGGAGGTTATGGCGAAATTTTTCAAAAATTTAGGGTGTTAGCCAAATTTTTGAGATTTTAGAAAATTCTCAGAAACTAAAGAGTTGGAGAATAGAAGCCAGATCGAGCGTAGAGTTGAATAATCAAACCACTTTCGACTTTGTTCCTTTTCGGGGACGAAAAGTTTTAAGTGGGGGAGATTGTAACAACCCGAAAATCTGGGCCAGTTTAAAATTTTTATTTTGGCAATTTTATCGAATTTTGATTATTTAAAATGAATGATTTTAAATAATATCGACAAAAAAATTTATTTTGAATATAATTCGATCGTATATATTATATACGTCGTCGTTAGAATTATATAATTATATATAATTATAAATAGAATTGAAAATGGCGCGGTAGTTCGATAATTCGATTTCAAACTTCAATTGAATGTACCGGGTGCAAAACAATCCGGATTTTAGTGAAACCAAAAATAATGGGATCTAATTGATAATATCTTTCCAACGAATCCGAATAATCGAAATTTCATAGCGGGAATCAAAAGATATGTCCAGTTGAAAATTCTGAATAGTCGCTATGGAATTCAGGCCCTTAAAAATGGATATTTTGCAAACGACCTCGGATTTCGACGAAACCAGTTTTGTTGGGTCCGGGATGTCAAGTTATTGCTAGGTTTCAAATTTCATAATTTTTCGATTCAATATGTGAGCGTGGCAAAGGAAAACGCGTTTTGACCATTTCAGTTGAATTTAATCGACTGGAAATTGGCCATTTTTCTAACGGTCTCAGAATTCGACGAAACTAGTTTTGTTAAGACCGTATCGTCAATACGAAGCTAGAAAATATTTTTCTGCAATTTATAGAGTTAGTATGTGACCCAGGTAATTTGAAATGTACGTTTAAAATCCAATATAGTTATTTAAATGTAAATTTAACGGAAACTGATTGTAACAGCCGAATCAGCTGACGATACATATCCCATTGTGTTCGGAATGGGGGTGAAACGCTATGGGCGACAGGCGGTGGGCCTCGTTTAGAGGTCGTATGTGAAAGTCAACTTTTTAATAATTAATTAATAAAAAAAAAATATCTCTCTTCCTATATCCCCTTTGGCCCCCCCCCCCCCCCGATTAATTCAGTTGAATCAAAAAAAAAAAAAAAGGAAAAAAAACCCGGTCCACGAAATCTCGCCGCCCCTCGCCATCGCCGCTCTCCGGAGTGCCGTCGCCGCTACCAGGCCTCCTCCCCTCCTCGCGACGTCAGACCACCACGAGACCCCCTTCAAACCCAAGAAACCTTTGGCCCCCCCTAACCCAAATCGAAGGCGTCGCTCCTGAAGCCCCCCCCCCCCTCCGACCAACTAACGTGCCAATCCCCGACCCCTGACGCGCCCGCTGGCCTCCACCACCGCCGACAACCTCATCTTCCCCCTCCTCCGAAAGCCAAGTGAGTTTTTATTAATTTTGGTTAACCTAGTTTTTATATATACCTATCTTATTGTTTTAAAATCTGAAAAATATATATATAAACTTTGATTTGAAAATGGTTTTACAAAATATGAACTGATGATAAAAATATAATTTTTATCGATGAGTAGACATGGTAAAGATATGATTTTTAACAAAATAAAAATTAGATTTTTATTTATAAAGTAACAAAATAAAGATTGAATTTTTCTAAAGTAGAGAGGTTTGATTTTAACTATGAAAGGTAGGATTTTTGATGATGTAAAAGTTGGATTTTTTTTACATGGATGATTTTTAAATAAAAATAAGATCTTTAAAATGAAAGTGATTTGAAAAATATAATCTTCTATATTGTCGAAATAGAAAAATAGAATTTTTATATATTGAACATCGAAGTAAAAATAGAATTTTTATATATTGAACATCGAAGTAAAAATAGAATTTTTATATATTGAACATCGAAGTAAAAATATGATTTTTATATATTGAATAGCGAAGTAAAAATATGATTTTTATATATTGAACATCGAAGTAAAGATATGATTTTTATATGTTGAATATATAAATAAAGATATGATTTTTATATGTTGAATATAGAAATAAAAATAGAATTTTTATGTAATGAACATCGAGATAAAAATGGGATTTTATATATTGAACATCGTAGTAAAAATTCGATTTTTACATATGTAGTGGCTACAGCAACGAAGATGCGATAGCGATGAAGATTTCTATCAATGAAGTGCCGTGGAGCTAGGATAGCTATATGTGAGAATTTCTCACCTTTCAATTTCTTTTCTAATTATATATATACACTAGGATGCAGACGGTGCTTAGTAGCACCCGACACAATCGTCCACAGACCATGGACTTGTTTGTTTGGTTGCATAGATTAGTTGAATTATTTGTTTGAATTGAATTGTTGGGTGAGATGAAATTGATTTGATTGAGGTGTGAATGGCGTGGGCCTTCACTAGACCGGGGATAAGGCTAGGCCTCGTCCCGTTTCTAGTATCGTGCCGTTATGCCGCCGAAATTTTCTAAAATAAGTTAGAAAATAAAAATATCATTTTATTTAAAGAATGAACTGAATAGAAATTCATATGTTGGAATAAAATGTTTTGTCGTTAAAAATATAATTTTTAACGTGAATGTGAATAAATAAATATTCATTTACAAACCAGACGGTTTGTTTATGTACACCTATTTGAAGGACATTGATTGGGACGATAAATTTTACACATCGCCCAACTGCACAAATAAAATCTGTGTTTGATTGTTTGAAACCCTACACGGGTGTTGGGATGATAGTTGACGTACACTAATCCCGATTGTTTAGTTGTGTGTCGATCGATTGATTGACAGACTGTTATAAGCGTTGAATATTTATATTTGATGCTTATACAGTGTAGAATGCACTTTGGATGATGGTTGATTATTCATCGTTGTTGATATATACATGTGTTGTAGAAAATCCATATAATTAACATTATATGGTAATTAATTGGGCCTCATTCCAGTTTCGAAAAAGAAATATTTGAAGTGAAAATATTTGAAATAGAAATATTTGAAATAGAATATTTGAAAATAGAAATTTATGAAGCCGTGTTGATTAGTTTGACGCCATTTTGACGTGAACGATATTTATATCGATTTTAAACGATTTCGAAATGAATTGAATTGAAAACGATTTCGAAATGAATTGAATTGAAAACGATTTCGAAATGAATTGAATTGAAAACGATTTCGAAATGAATTGAATTGAAAACGATTTCGAAATGAATTGAATTGAAAACGATTTCGAAATGAATTGAATTGAAAACGATTTCGAAATGAATTGAATTGAAAACGATTTCGAAATGAAGTGAATTGAAAACGATTTCGAAATGAAGTGAATTGAAAACGATTTCGAAATGAATTGAATTGAAAACGATTTCGAAATGAAATGAATTGAAAACAAATTCAAATTGAATTGAAACGAATTCAAATTGAATTGAAAGCGAATTTAAATGAATTCAAATTGAATTGAAATTTGAATTGAATAGAAATGAATTTTAAAACGTATTTACAAAGAAGAATTCAATTTTGATTTGAATTGAAATGGAAGTTGAAATAGATTTTGAAACGAATTTTAAAACTATTTATATAATTCGTTTTGAATAGAAAATCGACGAAATATATATTATATATATTATATATATAATATAATGGCTTGAATAGAACGCGCCGCGCCGCGGCAGTTCGTGAATTTCGACCATTTATTTCAAACGCACATTACGGGAGATCCAACCGTCGGATTCTCCTAAAACCGGAACCGTTGGGTTCGTATCGAAAAGAGCTTTCTAACGAATATTAGAAATTTGAAATCTAACGGTTGGATTTGGAGATACGTCCAAATCAAATTCGAAAAAGGTCGCTGTAAGTGCAGTTCGATGGCCATTGTTGGAA
Organism: Allium sativum; assembly: GCA_030737875.1. NCBI lineage: Eukaryota > Viridiplantae > Streptophyta > Magnoliopsida > Asparagales > Amaryllidaceae > Allium > Allium sativum. Next base: position 199,834,423 of record CM060918.1, on the reverse strand, counting down.
ATCGACTGTACGGGCCTTGATAAAATTATTAAAAATAGTAATAATTTGTGTAAAATCATAAGAAATGATTTGGGAAGAATTGGGATGAAAAACTCCATATTTGAAAAGATAAAAATAGATTTTTATCGAATTGAACTAGTTTTGAACTAGAATTATAATTCTATTTATTTTTAAATAAATAAATTGAATTCGAAAAGGGTTTTAAAAATAACCAAAATTTCCAATGATTGCATTGGAATGGATTTGAATCGAAATTGTCTTCGGAATATTTCGATGTTGAAATTCGTGATTATACAGGTGTTGTTATGGAAATTTGAAAGATATAGATATTTATATCGTTATTTCCAATACGACATTTGTTAATCGTAGAATTTGATATTGAATATAAGCCGGGATATTTTCTATTCAGAGCCTTGTATTTAATATCAAATGTGATTTGGGTTTGTCGTGAGTGGTGTCTTCACTAACACTGTTCTTGAACCCAGTGGAGAAAAGGTTAAATCTTTTTATTTAGATTTAATGAAGTGTACCAATTAAATAATATTTAATTGGAATTGAATTGATATTGATTTTTGGGTTTATCGTGGACAGTGTTTTTAAATAACACTCGTTCTTTAACCCGATCATTAATGAAGGTGATTTTGGGTTTATTGTGAACTGTGTTTTTAAATGACACGGATTCTTTAACCCAGTTAACGATTAAAACTAAATGGAGTTTTAATGAATCTTTAATTAGATTGAAATGATCGAAAATGGAGTATCACCAGTTTTGCTCTAGGCGATAGTTAAATCTTTAATTAGATTTGAACGTGAAATGGTAATTGAATTTACCGATAACACTGTGGTGTTAGATATGAAGTATTACCAGTTTTACTTCATGGGATAAATAGGTTGGGATTGGGAAATTAAAACAAATGATTACTTCGGTAAGTTTCGTTAATCCCGGCTAGTTGAATCGAAATTCAAAAGTAGATTAAAGAATAAATTCAAGAATTTATCTTTGATAAGATTAATGGGAACCTTTCCCTATGAATGTGAAATTTAGAAACTAACTGTCGGTTAGCTAAGCAGAATGGTTTTCTGGATATTGATCTGATGTTGGTTTCGGCCTTCGGGGTTAATATTTGGGGAATTATTCTCTTGATTAATTTACGGTTAGTGACTAATGGATTGGAATGAGGCGTATGTTGTGTTTGTGTAACACTTATTTAAAATATACGCGAGTTATTCGGAAAGACCGGGTTTATCCCATTCTGAATAACTGATACGACGATAAGTCGAAGATGAAGACGGTGGTCGAAGACCGGAAGTCTTCACGTCGTTTGGGTAATTACTGATGATCTTGATTGGGTTGTACACCCAAGAAGATGGAAACAGTTAGTGATCGTCCAGACGTACTTGGAGATCGATGGATATGCGGGGTACTAGGTGCCTCCGGTTTCGTTCAGACCCAGAACGGACTTGTAAATGGACTGTGTGTCTGACATTGGATTTTAGTCCGTGTGATTGATCTCTATTAAATATATATCTGTCTGGCGGCGGAGAATTTATTCTCTTGCTTAACGCCCTTCTCTGAGACGTACGAGCTCAGGGGTTATATATTGATGGATATCAATCGCATGGAGTGAATTGCCTGTGTGGCATGCCTAAGTGGCAAATGATCAAGGCTTCTGTTGAAAAGCAAAGTCTTGTGGTTGATGATCGAAGCACGGCCTTTGTGGCGTAGCTTTGTGTAACGTTGATTCGCGAGTATCACACCCGGTATGAATCAAAAACGGGAGACGGACCTCAGGGAGGGCATGCGTTTCTTTCTAGTTATGAGTGGCGTCAGTGCTTGAACTGGCTGACGAGTTTGACTCATGTGGATGTTACTTACTATTACTTGCTGAAAAGCGAGGCGCCTCGTGATATCGGTTTCGGCCGATGCTTCTGGTCGGCTGATGGGCCAGATTTACGCCCCAAAGGGCGGGGAAACGCAGTGTTCAGGCATTTTAATCCACATCGGTGGACCGGCCCTGACGATCCAAAGGCTTGACAGAGTACTTGCCTGAGGCTCGGACTAGACAGTCTCGAATCGGTGAGGATCTTGCCCCTAGCCTCGGTTCATACCATAAATGATAACCCAACTTCCAATACGTCGTCTTGCGGTTTTGATTGTAAACTTATATATGGCGACATAGTGTTATGGGCCATTCATGCCGCCTATGATTGATACTTATGATTTGAAGTGTTTTATACACTATGCACTTATAATAGTATCAAATGATTTGTTTTAAAACGTATCAAGCATTCTTTGGCTGTTATAAGGGAAAACCCTATCCTCGACTGCGTTGCATTGTGTGATGGGACCTGGGTCTTATAACAGCTTCATTTTTCTTTATTTAGCATTGCGCTGTTTGTTTTATGCACTGGTATTCTTGGGAGGAAACCCGTTCCGTGTTATACGGCGTGGTCCCTTGATTTACCAAACTTTAAAAATAAAGATTAATTGTTTTAGTTCTCACACCAGTCCCATGACTGACCTGGAGTTTATTGTTTTAACCTAAACTCTGGGTGCCCTTATTTTGACACGGGCAGCTAGTAGTTTTGGGTTTTGCAGATTTATATTCACAGGATCCTGGTTTATAGCTGGAACGATATCCGGAAAGCTTTGTATCCGAATATCTACTTCTAGTTGTGTATTGTATTATTTTCCGCCGCGATGTATTTAAATGTAATTTAAATCTCTGATATTTCTGTGTAATATTCATTTATACTCTGTATATTCTTGTAATCTGATGCATTGTTGTAATATACAATGAAATTTTTTGTCGTGTTCTCAACGATAGGGCGTTTCGAACGGTCTGGGTCGGTTTAGCGACTGGTTCGGACCGAGCGAAATTCCTTGCCGTCACAGTTGGTATCAGAGCTTTGGTTTACAAAGCAGAGAACAAGGCACATTAGAGCCTTACGAAAGAATTCATCAGATATTGGGTTAGTAATATCCAATGAGAATGACTCGTTAGAGATAGGATCAGTAGTATCCTAGAACGAGTGTGAAGAGTATATTTTTCAAATGAAAACATTTTTGTTTTGAAAATTTAAAATCAATTATTCGTATTTGATTATTTATTTATATTGATTTGGACAGTCCAGTATATAAAGATTTTGCATATACGCCTTGCAAACGTGTATTTAAAGTTTTAATATATTGGATAGATATAGAATCACACTCTAGTCGCCCGGACATGGTCCTGATGATGAAGTATACCATCACCAGCATTTATTTTCGAGTGACGAAAGTGTGATATCTATATATTTCCATTAGACTGGTGTGAGAACCAAAATTAGATAGGGCCTATTGTTGTGATTTGGTATCAAAAACATGATTTTTTTTGTATATGTATCAAATTATGGATTTGAAACTCTAATTCACTAATTGATTGATGTTTGTGTTGTTTGTTTATTTGATTGATAATTTTGAACCATTATGCCTAATTTGATCAAATATTGAATTGTATTGAAAATTGGTCGCATTTGCTTGCATATACTTGTACTTACATTGAACAGGTCATAGCAAGGAGGCTAGAGCCAGAGAATAAAATTTGTTTGCCCGACAAATAGGTACATGTTTACTACATAATTTCCTGTTTTGTTTGGGTGATGATGATTTTGTGAGCCTATTGGCTAGCCGCTTGGCTTTTTCTTTTTCTTTTTGAGATCTGAAGGACCGGGGAAGCTATTTGAAATTCCCCGATGCTCCCGGTGCAGGGGAGGTTATGGCGAAATTTTTCAAAAATTTAGGGTGTTAGCCAAATTTTTGAGATTTTAGAAAATTCTCAGAAACTAAAGAGTTGGAGAATAGAAGCCAGATCGAGCGTAGAGTTGAATAATCAAACCACTTTCGACTTTGTTCCTTTTCGGGGATGAAAAGTTTTAAGTGGGGGAGATTGTAACAACCCGAAAATCTGGGCCAGTTTAAAATTTTTATTTTGGCAATTTTATCGAATTTTGATTATTTAAAATGAATGATTTTAAATAATATCGACAAAAAAATTTATTTTGAATATAATTCGATCGTATATATTATATACGTCGTCGTTAGAATTATATAATTATATATAATTATAAATAGAATTGAAAATGGCGCGGTAGTTCGATAATTCGATTTCAAACTTCAATTGAATGTACCGGGTGCAAAACAATCCGGATTTTAGTGAAACCAAAAATAATGGGATCTAATTGATAATATCTTTCCAACGAATCCGAATAATCGAAATTTCATAGCGGGAATCAAAAGATATGTCCAGTTGAAAATTCTGAATAGTCGCTATGGAATTCAGGCCCTTAAAAATGGACATTTTGCAAACGACCTCGGATTTCGACGAAACCAGTTTTGTTGGATCCGGGATGTCAAGTTATTGCTAGGTTTCAAATTTCATAATTTTTCGATTCAATATGTGAGCGTGGCAAAGGAAAACGCGTTTTGACCATTTCAGTTGAATTTAATCGACTGGAAATTGGCCATTTTTCTAACGGTCTCAGAATTCGACGAAACTAGTTTTGTTAAGACCGTATCGTCAATACGAAGCTAGAAAATATTTTTCTGCAATTTATAGAGTTAGTATGTGACCCAGGTAATTTGAAATGTACGTTTAAAATCCAATATAGTGATTTAAATGTAAATTTAACGGAAACTGATTGTAACAGCCGAATCAGCTGACGATACATATCCCATTGTGTTCGGAATGGGGGTGAAACGCTATGGGCGACAGGCGGTGGGCCTCGTTTAGAGGTCGTATGTGAAAGTCAACTTTTTAATAATTAATTAATAAAAAAAATATATATCTCTCTTCCTATATCCCCTTTGGCCCCCCCCCCCCCCCGATTAATTCAGTTGAATCAAAAAAAAAAAAAAAAAAAGGAAAAAAAACCCGGTCCACGAAATCTCGCCGCCCCTCGCCATCGCCACTCTCCGGAGTGCCGTCGCCGCTACCAGGCCTCCTCCCCTCCTCGCGACGTCAGACCACCACGAGACCCCCTTCAAACCCAAGAAACCTTTGGCCCCCCCTAACCCAAATCGAAGGCGTCGCTCCTGAAGCCCCCCCCCCCCCCCTCCGACCAACTAACGTGCCAATCCCCGACCCCTGACGCGCCCGCTGGCCTCCACCACCGCCGACAACCTCATCTTCCCCCTCCTCCGAAAGCCAAGTGAGTTTTTATTAATTTTGGTTAACCTAGTTTTTATATATACCTATTTTATTGTTTTAAAATCTGAAATATATATATATAAACTTTGATTTGAAAATGGTTTTACAAAATATGAACTGATGATAAAAATATAATTTTTATCGATGAGTAGACATGGTAAAGATATGATTTTTAACAAAATAAAAATTAGATTTTTATTTATAAAGTAACAAAATAAAGATTGAATTTTTCTAAAGTAGAGAGGTTTGATTTTAACTATGAAAGGTAGGATTTTTGATGATGTAAAAGTTGGATTTTTTTTACATGGATGATTTTTAAATAAAAATAAGATCTTTAAAATGAAAGTGATTTGAAAAATATAATCTTCTATATTGTCGAAATAGAAAAATAGAATTTTTATATATTGAACATCGAAGTAAAAATAGAATTTTTATATATTGAACATCGAAGTAAAAATAGAATTTTTATATATTGAACATCGAAGTAAAAATATGATTTTATATATTGAATAGCGAAGTAAAAATATGATTTTTATATATTGAACATCGAAGTAAAGATATGATTTTTATATGTTGAATATAGAAATAAAGATATGATTTTTATATGTTGAATATAGAAATAAAAATAGAATTTTTATGTAATGAACATCGAGATAAAAATGGGATTTTATATATTGAACATCGTAGTAAAAATTCGATTTTTACATATGTAGTGGCTACAGCAACGAAGATGCGATAGCGATGAAGATTTCTATCAATGAAGTGCCGTGGAGCTAGGATAGCTATATGTGAGAATTTCTCACCTTTCAATTTCTTTTCTAATTATATATATACACTAGGATGCAGACGGTGCTTAGTAGCACCCAACACAATCGTCCACAGACCATGGACTTGTTTGTTTGGTTGCATAGATTAGTTGAATTATTTGTTTGAATTGAATTGTTGGGTGAGATGAAATTGATTTGATTGAGGTGTGAATGGCGTGGGCCTTCACTAGACCGGGGATAAGGCTAGGCCTCGTCCCGTTTCTAGTATCGTGCCGTTATGCCGCCGAAATTTTCTAAAATAAGTTAGAAAATAAAAATATCATTTTATTTAAAGAATGAACTGAATAGAAATTCATATGTTGGAATAAAATGTTTTGTCGTTAAAAATATAATTTTTAACGTGAATGTGAATAAATAAATATTCATTTACAAACCATACGGTTTGTTTATGTACACCTATTTGAAGGACATTGATTGGGACGATAAATTTTACACATCGCCCAACTGCACAAATAAAATCTGTGTTTGATTGTTTGAAACCCTACACGGGTGTTGGGATGATAGTTGACGTACACTAATCCCGATTGTTTAGTTGTGTGTCGATCGATTGATTGACAGACTGTTATAAGCGTTGAATATTTATATTTGATGCTTATACAGTGTAGAATGCACTTTGGATGATGGTTGATTATTCATCGTTGTTGATATATACATGTGTTGTAGAAAATCCATATAATTAACATTATATGGTAATTGATTGGGCCTCATTCCAGTTTCGAAAAAGAAATATTTGAAGTGAAAATATTTGAAATAGAAATATTTGAAATAGAATATTTGAAAATAGAAATTTATGAAGCCGTGTTGATTAGTTTGACGCCATTTTGACGTGAACGATATTTATATCGATTTTAAACGATTTCGAAATGAATTGAATTGAAAACGATTTCGAAATGAATTGAATTGAAAACGATTTCGAAATGAATTGAATTGAAAACGATTTCGAAATGAATTGAATTGAAAACGATTTCGAAATGAATTGAATTGAAAACGATTTCGAAATGAATTGAATTGAAAACGATTTCGAAATGAATTGAATTGAAAACGATTTCGAAATGAAGTGAATTGAAAACGATTTCGAAATGAAGTGAATTGAAAACGATTTCGAAATGAATTGAATTGAAAACGATTTCGAAATGAAATGAATTGAAAACAAATTCAAATTGAATTGAAACGAATTCAAATTGAATTGAAAGCGAATTTAAATGAATTCAAATTGAATTGAAATTTGAATTGAATAGAAATGAATTTTAAAACGTATTTACAAAGAAGAATTCAATTTTGATTTGAATTGAAATGGAAGTTGAAATAGATTTTGAAACGAATTTTAAAACTATTTATATAATTCGTTTTGAATAGAAAATCGACGAAATATATATTATATATATTATATATATAATATAATGGCTTGAATAGAACGCGCCGCGCCGCGGCAGTTCGTGAATTTCGACCATTTATTTCAAACGGACATTACGGGAGATCCGACCGTCGGATTCTCCTAAAACCGGAACCGTTGGGTTCGTATCGAAAAGAGCTTTCTAACGAATATTAGAAATTTGAAATCTAACGGTTGGATTTGGAGATACGTCCAAATCAAATTCGAAAAAGGTCGCTGTAAGTGCAGTTCGATGGCCATTGTTGGAAATCGACTGTACGGGCCTTGATAAAATTATTAAAAATAGTAATAATTTGTGTAAAATCATAAGAAATGATTTGGGAAGAATTGGGATGAAAAACTCCATATTTGAAAAGATAAAAATAGATTTTTATCGAATTGAACTAGTTTTGAACTAGAATTATAATTCTATTTATTTTTAAATAAATAAATTGAATTCGAAAAGGGTTTTAAAAATAACCAAAATTTCCAATGATTGCATTGGAATGGATTTGAATCGAAATTGTCTTCGGAATATTTCGATGTTGAAATTCGTGATTATACAGGTGTTGTTATGGAAATTTGAAAGATATAGATATTTATATCGTTATTTCCAATACGACATTTGTTAATCGTAGAATTTGATATTGAATATAAGCCGGGATATTTTCTATTCAGAGCCTTGTATTTAGTATCAAATGTGATTTGGGTTTGTCGTGAGTGGTGTCTTCACTAACACTGTTCTTGAACCCAGTGGAGAAAAGGTTAAATCTTTTTATTTAGATTTAATGAAGTGTACCAATTAAATAATATTTAATTGGAATTGAATTGATATTGATTTTTGGGTTTATCGTGGACAGTGTTTTTAAATAACACTCGTTCTTTAACCCGATCATTAATGAAGGTGATTTTGGGTTTATTGTGAACTGTGTTTTTAAATGACACGGATTCTTTAACCCAGTTAACGATTAAAACTAAATGGAGTTTTAATGAATCTTTAATTAGATTGAAATGATCGAAAATGGAGTATCACCAGTTTTGCTCTAGGCGATAGTTAAATCTTTAATTAGATTTGAACGTGAAATGGTAATTGAATTTACCGATAACACTGTGGTGTTAGATATGAAGTATTACCAGTTTTACTTCATGGGATAAATAGGTTGGGATTGGGAAATTAAAACAAATGATTACTTCGGTAAGTTTCGTTAATCCCGGCTAGTTGAATCGAAATTCAAAAGTAGATTAAAGAATAAATTCAAGAATTTATCTTTGATAAGATTAATGGGAACCTTTCCCTATGAATGTGAAATTTAGAAACTAACTGTCGGTTAGCTAAGCAGAATGGTTTTCTGGATATTGATCTGATGTTGGTTTCGGCCTTCGGGGTTAATATTTGGGGAATTATTCTCTTGATTAATTTACGGTTAGTGACTAATGGATTGGAATGAGGCGTATGTTGTGTTTGTGTAACACTTATTTAAAATATACGCGAGTTATTCGGAAAGACCGGGTTTATCCCATTCTGAATAACTGATACGACGATAAGTCGAAGATGAAGACGGTGGTCGAAGACCGGAAGTCTTCACGTCGTTTGGGTAATTACTGATGATCTTGATTGGGTTGTACACCCAAGAAGATGGAAACAGTTAGTGATCGTCCAGACGTACTTGGAGATCGATGGATATGCGGGGTACTAGGTGCCTCCGGTTTCGTTCAGACCCAGAACGGACTTGTAAATGGACTGTGTGTCTGACATTGGATTTTAGTCCGTGTGATTGATCTCTATTAAATATATATCTGTCTGGCGGCGGAGAATTTATTCTCTTGCTTAACGCCCTTCTCTGAGACGTACGAGCTCAGGGGTTATATATTGATGGATATCAATCGCATGGAGTGAATTGCCTGTGTGGCATGCCTAAGTGGCAAATGATCAAGGCTTCTGTTGAAAAGCAAAGTCTTGTGGTTGATGATCGAAGCACGGCCTTTGTGGCGTAGCTTTGTGTAACGTTGATTCGCGAGTATCACACCCGGTATGAATCAAAAACGGGAGACGGACCTCAGGGAGGGCATGCGTTTCTTTCTAGTTATGAGTGGCGTCAGTGCTTGAACTGGCTGACGAGTTTGACTCATGTGGATGTTACTTACTATTACTTGCTGAAAAGCGAGGCGCCTCGTGATATCGGTTTCGGCCGATGCTTCTGGTCGGCTGACGGGCCAGATTTACGCCCCAAAGGGCGGGGAAACGCAGTGTTCAGGCATTTTAATCCACATCGGTGGACCGGCCCTGACGATCCAAAGGCTTGACAGAGTACTTGCCTGAGGCTCGGACTAGACAGTCTCGAATCGGTGAGGATCTTGCCCCTAGCCTCGGTTCATACCATAAATGATAACCCAACTTCCAATACGTCGTCTTGCGGTTTTGATTGTAAACTTATATATGGCGACATAGTGTTATGGGCCATTCATGCCGCCTATGATTGATACTTATGATTTGAAGTGTTTTATACACTATGCACTTATAATAGTATCAAATGATTTGTTTTAAAACGTATCAAGCATTCTTTGGCTGTTATAAGGGAAAACCCTATCCTCGACTGCGTTGCATTGTGTGATGGGACCTGGGTCTTATAACAGCTTCATTTTTCTTTATTTAGCATTGCGCTGTTTGTTTTATGCACTGGTATTCTTGGGAGGAAACCCGTTCCGTGTTATACGGCGTGGTCCCTTGATTTACCAAACTTTAAAAATAAAGATTAATTGTTTTAGTTCTCACACCAGTCCCATGACTGACCTGGAGTTTATTGTTTTAACCTAAACTCTGGGTGCCCTTATTTTGACACGGGCAGCTAGTAGTTTTGGGTTTTGCAGATTTATATTCACAGGATCCTGGTTTATAGCTGGAACGATATCCGGAAAGCTTTGTATCCGAATATCTACTTCTAGTTGTGTATTGTATTATTTTCCGCCGCGATGTATTTAAATGTAATTTAAATCTCTGATATTTCTGTGTAATATTCATTTATACTCTGTATATTCTTGTAATCTGATGCATTGTTGTAATATACAATGAAATTTTTTGTCGTGTTCTCAACGATAGGGCGTTTCGAACGGTCTGGGTCGGTTTAGCGACTGGTTCGGACCGAGCGAAATTCCTTGCCGTCACAGTTGGTATCAGAGCTTTGGTTTACAAAGCAGAGAACAAGGCACATTAGAGCCTTACGAAAGAATTCATCAGATATTGGGTTAGTAATATCCAATGAGAATGACTCGTTAGAGATAGGATCAGTAGTATCCTAGAACGAGTGTGAAGAGTATATTTTTCAAATGAAAACATTTTTGTTTTGAAAATTTAAAATCAATTATTCGTATTTGATTATTTATTTATATTGATTTGGACAGTCCAGTATATAAAGATTTTGCATATACGCCTTGCAAACGTGTATTTAAAGTTTTAATATATTGGATAGATATAGAATCACACTCTAGTCGCCCGGACATGGTCCTGATGATGAAGTATACCATCACCAGCATTTATTTTCGAGTGACGAAAGTGTGATATCTATATATTTCCATTAGACTGGTGTGAGAACCAAAATTAGATAGGGCCTATTGTTGTGATTTGGTATCAAAAACATGATTTTTTTTGTATATGTATCAAATTATGGATTTGAAACTCTAATTCACTAATTGATTGATGTTTGTGTTGTTTGTTTATTTGATTGATAATTTTGAACCATTATGCCTAATTTGATCAAATATTGAATTGTATTGAAAATTGGTCGCATTTGCTTGCATATACTTGTACTTACATTGAACAGGTCATAGCAAGGAGGCTAGAGCCAGAGAATAAAATTTGTTTGCCCGACAAATAGGTACATGTTTACTACATAATTTCCTGTTTTGTTTGGGTGATGATGATTTTGTGAGCCTATTGGCTAGCCGCTTGGCTTTTTCTTTTTCTTTTTGAGATCTGAAGGACCGGGGAAGCTATTTGAAATTCCCCGATGCTCCCGGTGCAGGGGAGGTTATGGCGAAATTTTTCAAAAATTTAGGGTGTTAGCCAAATTTTTGAGATTTTAGAAAATTCTCAGAAACTAAAGAGTTGGAGAATAGAAGCCAGATCGAGCGTAGAGTTGAATAATCAAACCACTTTCGACTTTGTTCCTTTTCGGGGACGAAAAGTTTTAAGTGGGGGAGATTGTAACAACCCGAAAATCTGGGCCAGTTTAAAATTTTTATTTTGGCAATTTTATCGAATTTTGATTATTTAAAATGAATGATTTTAAATAATATCGACAAAAAAATTTATTTTGAATATAATTCGATCGTATATATTATATACGTCGTCGTTAGAATTATATAATTATATATAATTATAAATAGAATTGAAAATGGCGCGGTAGTTCGATAATTCGATTTCAAACTTCAATTGAATGTACCGGGTGCAAAACAATCCGGATTTTAGTGAAACCAAAAATAATGGGATCTAATTGATAATATCTTTCCAACGAATCCGAATAATCGAAATTTCATAGCGGGAATCAAAAGATATGTCCAGTTGAAAATTCTGAATAGTCGCTATGGAATTCAGGCCCTTAAAAATGGACATTTTGCAAACGACCTCGGATTTCGACGAAACCAGTTTTGTTGGGTCTGGGATGTCAAGTTATTGCTAGGTTTCAAATTTCATATTTTTTCGATTCAATATGTGAGCGTGGCAAAGGAAAACGCGTTTTGACCATTTCAGTTGAATTTAATCGACTGGAAATTGGCCATTTTTCTAACGGTCTCAGAATTCGACGAAACTAGTTTTGTTAAGACCGTATCGTCAATACGAAGCTAGAAAATATTTTTCTGCAATTTATAGAGTTAGTATGTGACCCAGGTAATTTGAAATGTACGTTTAAAATCCAATATAGTGATTTAAATGTAAATTTAACGGAAACTGATTGTAACAGCCGAATCAGCTGACGATACATATCCCATTGTGTTCGGAATGGGGGTGAAACGCTATGGGCGACAGGCGGTGGGCCTCGTTTAGAGGTCGTATGTGAAAGTCAACTTTTTAATAATTAATTAATAAAAAAAAAATATATATCTCTCTTCCTATATCCCCTTTGCCCCCCCCCCCCCCCGATTAATTCAGTTGAATCAAAAAAAAAAAAAAAAAGGAAAAAAAACCCGGTCCACGAAATCTCGCCGCCCCTCGCCATCGCCACTCTCCGGAGTGCCGTCGCCGCTACCAGGCCTCCTCCCCTCCTCGCGACGTCAGACCACCACGAGACCCCCTTCAAACCCAAGAAACCTTTGGCCCCCCCTAACCCAAATCGAAGGCGTCGCTCCTGAAGCCCCCCCCCCCCCCTCCGACCAACTAACGTGCCAATCCCCGACCCCTGACGCGCCCGCTGGCCTCCACCACCGCCGACAACCTCATCTTCCCCCTCCTCCGAAAGCCAAGTGAGTTTTTATTAATTTTGGTTAACCTAGTTTTTATATATACCTATTTTATTGTTTTAAAATCTGAAATATATATATATAAACTTTGATTTGAAAATGGTTTTACAAAATATGAACTGATGATAAAAATATAATTTTTATCGATGAGTAGACATGGTAAAGATATGATTTTTAACAAAATAAAAATTAGATTTTTATTTATAAAGTAACAAAATAAAGATTGAATTTTTCTAAAGTAGAGAGGTTTGATTTTAACTATGAAAGGTAGGATTTTTGATGATGTAAAAGTTGGATTTTTTTTACATGGATGATTTTTAAATAAAAATAAGATCTTTAAAATGAAAGTGATTTGAAAAATATAATCTTCTATATTGTCGAAATAGAAAAATAGAATTTTTATATATTGAACATCGAAGTAAAAATAGAATTTTTATTTATTGAACATCGAAGTAAAAATAGAATTTTTATATATTGAACATCGAAGTAAAAATATGATTTTATATATTGAATAGCGAAGTAAAAATATGATTTTTATATATTGAACATCGAAGTAAAGATATGATTTTTATATGTTGAATATAGAAATAAAGATATGATTTTTATATGTTGAATATAGAAATAAAAATAGAATTTTTATGTAATGAACATCGAGATAAAAATGGGATTTTATATATTGAACATCGTAGTAAAAATTCGATTTTTACATATGTAGTGGCTACAGCAACGAAGATGCGATAGCGATGAAGATTTCTATCAATGAAGTGCCGTGGAGCTAGGATAGCTATATGTGAGAATTTCTCACCTTTCAATTTCTTTTCTAATTATATATACACTAGGATGCAGACGGTGCTTAGTAGCACCCGACACAATCGTCCACAGACCATGGACTTGTTTGTTTGGTTGCATAGATTAGTTGAATTATTTGTTTGAATTGAATTGTTGGGTGAGATGAAATTGATTTGATTGAGGTGTGAATGGCGTGGGCCTTCACTAGACCGGGGATAAGGCTAGGCCTCGTCCCGTTTCTAGTATCGTGCCGTTATGCCGCCGAAATTTTCTAAAATAAGTTAGAAAATAAAAATATCATTTTATTTAAAGAATGAACGGAATATAAATTCATATGTTGGAATAAAATGTTTTGTCGTTAAAAATATAATTTTTAACGTGAATGTGAATAAATAAATATTCATTTACAAACCAGACGGTTTGTTTATGTACACCTATTTGAAGGACATTGATTGGGACGATAAATTTTACACATCGCCCAACTGCACAAATAAAATCTGTGTTTGATTGTTTGAAACCCTACACGGGTGTTGGGATGATAGTTGACGTACACTAATCCCGATTGTTTAGTTGTGTGTCGATCGATTGATTGACAGACTGTTATAAGCGTTGAATATTTATATTTGATGCTTATACAGTGTAGAATGCACTTTGGATGATGGTTGATTATTCATCGTTGTTGATATATACATGTGTTGTAGAAAATCCATATAATTAACATTATATGGTAATTGATTGGGCCTCATTCCAGTTTCGAAAAAGAAATATTTGAAGTGAAAATATTTGAAATAGAAATATTTGAAATAGAATATTTGAAAATAGAAATTTATGAAGCCGTGTTGATTAGTTTGACGCCATTTTGACGTGAACGATATTTATATCGATTTTAAACGATTTCGAAATGAATTGAATTGAAAACGATTTCGAAATGAATTGAATTGAAAACGATTTCGAAATGAATTGAATTGAAAACGATTTCGAAATGAATTGAATTGAAAACGATTTCGAAATGAATTGAATTGAAAACGATTTCGAAATGAATTGAATTGAAAACGATTTCGAAATGAATTGAATTGAAAACGATTTCGAAATGAAGTGAATTGAAAACGATTTCGAAATGAAGTGAATTGAAAACGATTTCGAAATGAATTGAATTGAAAACGATTTCGAAATGAAATGAATTGAAAACAAATTCAAATTGAATTGAAACGAATTCAAATTGAATTGAAAGCGAATTTAAATGAATTCAAATTGAATTGAAATTTGAATTGAATAGAAATGAATTTTAAAACGTATTTACAAAGAAGAATTCAATTTTGATTTGAATTGAAATGGAAGTTGAAATAGATTTTGAAACGAATTTTAAAACTATTTATATAATTCGTTTTGAATAGAAAATCGACGAAATATATATTATATATATTATATATATAATATAATGGCTTGAATAGAACGCGCCGCGCCGCGGCAGTTCGTGAATTTCGACCATTTATTTCAAACGGACATTACGGGAGATCCGACCGTCGGATTCTCCTAAAACCGGAACCGTTGGGTTCGTATCGAAAAGAGCTTTCTAACGAATATTAGAAATTTGAAATCTAATGGTTGGATTTGGAGATACGTCCAAATCAAATTCGAAAAAGGTCGCTGTAAGTGCAGTTCGATGGCCATTGTTGGAAATCGACTGTACGGGCCTTGATAAAATTATTAAAAATAGCAATAATTTGTGTAAAATCATAAGAAATGATTTGGGAAGAATTGGGATGAAAAACTCCATATTTGAAAAGATAAAAATAGATTTTTATCGAATTGAACTAGTTTTGAACTAGAATTATAATTCTATTTATTTTTAAATAAATAAATTGAATTCGAAAAGGGTTTTAAAAATAACCAAAATTTCCAATGATTGCATTGGAATGGATTTGAATCGAAATTGTCTTCGGAATATTTCGATGTTGAAATTCGTGATTATACAGGTGTTGTTATGGAAATTTGAAAGATATAGATATTTATATCGTTATTTCCAATACGACATTTGTTAATCGTAGAATTTGATATTGAATATAAGCCGGGATATTTTCTATTCAGAGCCTTGTATTTAGTATCAAATGTGATTTGGGTTTGTCGTGAGTGGTGTCTTCACTAACACTGTTCTTGAACCCAGTGGAGAAAAGGTTAAATCTTTTTATTTAGATTTAATGAAGTGTACCAATTAAATAATATTTAATTGGAATTGAATTGATATTGATTTTTGGGTTTATTGTGGACAGTGTTTTTAAATAACACTCGTTCTTTAACCCGATCATTAATGAAGGTGATTTTGGGTTTATTGTGAACTGTGTTTTTAAATGACACGGATTCTTTAACCCAGTTAACGATTAAAACTAAATGGAGTTTTAATGAATCTTTAATTAGATTGAAATGATCGAAAATGGAGTATCACCAGTTTTGCTCCAGGCGATAGTTAAATCTTTAATTAGATTTGAACGTGAAATGGTAATTGAATTTACCGATAACACTGTGGTGTTAGATATGAAGTATTACCAGTTTTACTTCATGGGATAAATAGGTTGGGATTGGGAAATTAAAACAAATGATTACTTCGGTAAGTTTCGTTAATCCCGGCTAGTTGAATCGAAATTCAAAAGTAGATTAAAGAATAAATTCAAGAATTTATCTTTGATAAGATTAATGGGAACCTTTCCCTATGAATGTGAAATTTAGAAACTAACTGTCGGTTAGCTAAGCAGAATGGTTTTCTGGATATTGATCTGATGTTGGTTTCGGCCTTCGGGGTTAATATTTGGGGAATTATTCTCTTGATTAATTTACGGTTAGTGACTAATGGATTGGAATGAGGCGTATGTTGTGTTTGTGTAACACTTATTTAAAATATACGCGAGTTATTCGGAAAGACCGGGTTTATCCCATTCTGAATAACTGATACGACGATAAGTCGAAGATGAAGACGGTGGTCGAAGACCGGAAGTCTTCACGTCGTTTGGGTAATTACTGATGATCTTGATTGGGCTGTACACCCAAGAAGATGGAAACAGTTAGTGATCGTCCAGACGTACTTGGAGATCGATGGATATGCGGGGTACTAGGTGCCTCGGTTTCGTTCAGACCCAGAACGGACTTGTAAATGGACTGTGTGTCTGACATTGGATTTTAGTCCGTGTGATTGATCTCTATTAAATATATATCTGTCTGGCGGCGGAGAATTTATTCTCTTGCTTAACGCCCTTCTCTGAGACGTACGAGCTCAGGGGTTATATATTGATGGATATCAATCGCATGGAGTGAATTGCCTGTGTGGCATGCCTAAGTGGCAAATGATCAAGGCTTCTGTTGAAAAGCAAAGTCTTGTGGTTGATGATCGAAGCACGGCCTTTGTGGCGTAGCTTTGTGTAACGTTGATTCGCGAGTATCACACCCGGTATGAATCAAAAACGGGAGACGGACCTCAGGGAGGGCATGCGTTTCTTTCTAGTTATGAGTGGCGTCAGTGCTTGAACTGGCTGACGAGTTTGACTCATGTGGATGTTACTTACTATTACTTGCTGAAAAGCGAGGCGCCTCGTGATATCGGTTTCGGTCGATGCTTCTGGTCGGCTGATGGGCCAGATTTACGCCCCAAAGGGCGGGGAAACGCAGTGTTCAGGCATTTTAATCCACATCGGTGGACCGGCCCTGACGATCCAAAGGCTTGACAGAGTACTTGCCTGAGGCTCGGACTAGACAGTCTCGAATCGGTGAGGATCTTGCCCCTAGCCTCGGTTCATACCATAAATGATAACCCAACTTCCAATACGTCGTCTTGCGGTTTTGATTGTAAACTTATATATGGCGACATAGTGTTATGGGCCATTCATGCCGCCTATGATTGATACTTATGATTTGAAGTGTTTTATACACTATGCACTTATAATAGTATCAAATGATTTGTTTTAAAACGTATCAAGCATTCTTTGGCTGTTATAAGGGAAAACCCTATCCTCGACTGCGTTGCATTGTGTGATGGGACCTGGGTCTTATAACAGTTTCATTTTTCTTTATTTAGCATTGCGCTGTTTGTTTTATGCACTGGTATTCTTGGGAGGAAACCCGTTCCGTGTTATACGGCGTGGTCCCTTGATTTACCAAACTTTAAAAATAAAGATTAACTGTTTTAGTTCTCACACCAGTCCCATGACTGACCTGGAGTTTATTGTTTTAACCTAAACTCTGGGTGCCCTTATTTTGACACGGGCAGCTAGTAGTTTTGGGTTTTGCAGATTTATATTCACAGGATCCTGGTTTACAGCTGGAACGATATCCGGAAAGCTTTGTATCCGAATATCTACTTCTAGTTGTGTATTGTATTATTTTCCGCCGCGATGTATTTAAATGTAATTTAAATCTCTGATATTTCTGTGTAATATTCATTTATACTCTGTATATTCTTGTAATCTGATGCATTGTTGTAATATACAATGAAATGTTCTTCTGTATGCGTTCTGTTTTGTCGTGTTCTCAACGATAGGGCGTTTCGAACGGTCTGGGTCGGTTTAGCGACTGGTTCGGACCGAGCGAAATTCCTTGCCGTCACAGCCTTTGTGGCGTAACTTTGTGTAACGTTTACTTCGCGAGTTTCGCACCCCGGTTGTGAACCAGAAACGGGAGAGGACCTCAGGGAGGGCATGCGTTTCTTTCTAATTAGGGTGGTGTCAGTGAAGTACCAGCCCTGACATTTATATATTTTTCACCTGTGTGGTTGTTGCTGTTGCGAGGCGCCTCGGTTAGATCGGACGATCCGGGTCCGATGGAGCCATTCGTTGGCTCATTTACGCCCCAAAGGGCGGGGAAACGCAGTGTTCAGGATTTAAGTTTAACCCACATCGGTGGACCGGCCCTGTCGCTCCAAGGGCCCACCTGAGTCTAGGTCCTGAGGCTCGGGCTAGAGAGTCTCGAATCGGTTGAGGACGATCCCTGGCCTCGGTTCATAGATGGAAATCCAATTTCCAAATACGTGACTTTGCGATTTTGATTGTATAACCTATATATGGCGACATAGTGGTATGGGGCATTCATGCCGCCTATGATTGATATTTATGATTTGAAGTTGTTTCATACACTATGCACTTATAATAGTATTAAATGATTTGTTTTAAACGTATCAAGCATTCTTGGCTATTATAAGGTAAAAACCCTATCCCCCGGCTTGCGTTGCATTGTGTGATAGGACCTGGGTCTTATAATAGCTTCATTTTTCTTTATTTAGCATTGCGCTGTTGTTTTATGCACTGGTATTCTTGGGAAGAAACCCGTTCCGTGTTATACGGCGTGGTCCCTTGATTTACCGAACTTTAAAAATAAAGATTAATAACTGTTTTAGTTCTCACACGAGTCACATGACTGACCTGGAGTTTATTGTTTTGACCTAAACTCTGGGTGCCCCTATTTTGACACGGGCAGCTAGTAGTTTTGGTTTTGCAGATTTATATTCACAGGATCCTGGTTTACAGCTGGAACGATATCCGGAAAGCTTTGTATCCGTATATCTCCTTCTAGTTGTGTATTGTATTATTTTCCGCTGCTATGTATATAAATGTAATTTAAATCTCTGATATTTCTGTGTAATATTCATTTATACTCTGTATATTCTTGTAATCTGATGCATTGTTGTAATATACAATGAAATGTTCTTCCGTCTGCGTTCTGATGTGGCTTGTTCTCGAACTATCCGCGCTTTCCTAAACGGGGAAGTTGCGGGTCTTCACAGTTGGTATCAGAGCTTTGGTTTACAGAGCTCAGAGAACAAGGCACATTAGAACCATACGAAAGAATTCATCAGATGTTGGATTAGTAATATCCAATGAGAGTGACTCGTTAGAGATAGGATCAGTAGTATCCTAGGACGAGTGTGAAGAGTATATTTTTAAAATGAGAACAATTTTTGTTTTGAAAATTTAAATCGTTGTATACGTATTTGAATATTTATTTTATATTGATTAGGACAATCCAGTATATAAAGATTTTGCATATACGCCTTGCAAACGTGTATTTGAAGTTTTAATATACTGGATAGATATAGAATTACACTCTAGTCGCCCGGGGGTGATTCTGATGATTGATATATCATCATCAGAATTTATATTCGAGTGACGAACGTGTAATATCTATATATTTCCTATTGACTAGTGTGAGAACCAACAATTAGATAGGGCCTATTGTTGTGATTTGGCATTGAAAACATGATTTTTGTATATGTATCAAAATTATGAATTTGAAACTCTAATTCACTAACTGATTGATGTTTGTGTTGTTTGTTTATTTGTTTGCTAATTTTTAGCCATTTAGCCCAATTGAATCACATATTGAATTATATTGAAAATTGGTTGCATTTGCTTGCATATACATATACTTACATTGAACAGGTCATACCAAGGAGGCTAGAGCCAGAGAATAAAATTTGTTTGCTCGACAAATAGGTACATGTTTACTATATAATTTACTGTTTTGTTTGGGTGATGATGATTTTATGAGCCTATTGGCTAGCCGCTTGGCTTTTTCTTTTTCTTTTTGAGATCAGAAGGCCTATATGGCAATTTCGGGATTTTCCCGTGGCTCCCGGTGCAGGGGAGGTTATGGCGAAATTTTTCGAAAATTTAGGGTGTTAGCCAAATTTTTGAAGAATTTGAAAATTCTCAGAAACTGAAAAGTTGGAGAATATAAGCCAAATCGAACGTAGAGTTGATTGATCAAACCACTTTCGACTTTGTTCCTTTTTGGGGATGAAATGTTTTAAGTGGGGGAGATTGTAACAACCCGGAAAATCTGGGCCAGTTTAAAATTTTTATTTTGGCAATTATAATGAATTTTGAGCATTTAAAATGAATTATTTTAAATAATATCGACGAGAAATTTATTTTGAATATATTTAGAACATATATACTATATACGTCGTCGTTAGAATATAAACAATTATATATAATTATAAATAGAATTGAAAATGGCGCAGTAGTTCGATAATTCGATTTCAAACTTCAATTGAATGTACCGGGTGCAAAACAATCCGGATTTTAGCGAAACCAAAAACATTAGGATCTAATTGATAATATCTTCCCAACGAATCCGAAAAATCAAAATTTCATAGCGGGGATAAAAAGATATGTCCAGTTGAAAATTCTGAATAGTCGCTATGGAATTCAGGCCCTTAAAAATGGGAATTTTGCAAACGACCTCGGATTTCGACGAAACCACTTTTGTTGGATCCGTGATGTCAAATTATTGCTAGATTCCAAATTTCATAATTTTTCGAATCAATATGTGAGTGTGGCAAAGGAAAATGTGTTTGACCAGTTTCAGTTGATTTTAATCGACTGGAAAATGGCCATTTTTCAAACGGTCTGGAATTTTTCTTGTTAGTATGTGACCCCGGTAAATTGAAATGCGTGTTCAAATTCAATATATATAAGTATATGTTGATTTTGACAAAAACTGATTGTAACAGCCGAATCAGCTTACGATACATATCCCATTGTGTTCGGAATGGGGGTAATACGCTATAGACGACAGGCGGTGGGCCTCGTTTCGAGGTCGAAATAAAAAGTCAACTTTTTGGTAAATAAAATAATTAAATAAATTAAAAATAAACTTTCTCTCCCCTCTCCTTCATCTTTCTCTGCCCCCCCCCCCCCCCCCCCGCCTCCCCCGTTCAAAATCATTTTTCAGAAAAAAAAATAAAATAAAAAAAGAAAGAAAGTGGAGAGGAGCATCGCCCCTCCCCTTAAACCGCCGCCACCTCGAAGAGACCCCCCCTCCTCGTTAGATCGGAGACCCCCACCCCCAGGCACCAGAGGCGACGCGATACCCCCCTCCCCCCCCCCCCCCCCCGCGTTCGATTCCCATTAGCCCCCCCCCCCAGGCCGCCGCAACCCTCCTGCCTCACTCCACCTCGTCCTCCTCTTCCCCTTACCTCGCGCACTCCCCCCTCCCTCCAGCGCTAGCACCCAGACCCGAACCCGCACCCCCCTTGGCCCAAACCCCGACCTCCGACAGCCTAGCCGACCTCCGACGAACCACCAGCAAGCCCTGCGAGCAACTCCCTCCCCTTTTGAACGACTGTAAGTCTTCCTTTTATTTATTTTAATTTATTTCTTCTTTGAATTTATTCATTTTAGTTAAGTTAATTTAAATATAAAAACCTGATTTAAATTCAGTTTTAAAAATGAGATTTTTACTAATATGAAGTTAGCGGAAAAAGGATTGATATTTAAAGTAGAAAAAATTTTGATTTTTAAACAAAGATCAAATTTTTAAATATGAAAAGACGATATTTTTAAATATGAAAAGACGATATTTTGATATGAGTAGTGAAGTAAAAATATGATTTTTACTTCGAGAAAAATAAAATCTTTATATTTGAAAAGGTGAAATCTTTATATTTGAAAAGGTGAAATCTTTATATTTGAAAAGGTGAAATCTTTATATTTGAAAAGGCGAGACCTTTATATAGTGAATAACGAAGTAAAAAGGGAATTTTTATATATTGAATAGCGAAGTAAAAAGGGAATTTTTATATATTGAATAATGAAGTAAAAATTCAATTTTTATATATTGAATAGCGAAGTAAAAATTCGATTTTTACATATGTAGAGAATACGGGCAACGAAGATGACAAAAGGGCGAGAACGACGAAGATTTCTATAAATGAAGTGTCGTGAAGTTGGATAGTTATCGGTGAGAACTTCTCACTCTTCAATTTCTTTTTCTAGTTATATATATACTAGGATGCAAACGGTGTTTAGTAGCACCCGACACCCGTCATCCACAGACCATGGATGGCTTGTTTGTTTAATTGTTTGGTTGTGTAGTTGGTTAGATTATTTGGTTTGAATTGAATTGTTTGGTGAAATGAAATTGATTTGATTGATGTGTGAATGGCGTGGGCCTTCACTAGACCGGGGATAAGGCTAGGCCTTGTCCCGTTTCTAGTATCGTGCCGTTATGCCGCCGAAATTTTCTAAAAAATAAGTTAGAAAAATAAAGATAACATTTTATTTAATAAATGAACCGAATAGAATATTCATAGGTTGAATAAAATAGTTTGATCGTTAAAAATATAATTTTTAACGTGAATGTGAATAAATAAATATTCATTTACAAACCGGACGGTTTGTTTATGTACACCTATTTGAAGGACATTGATTGGGACGATAAATTTTACACATCGCCCAACTGCACAAATAAAAATCTGTGTTTGATTGCTTGAAACCCCACACGGGTATTGGGATGATATTTGACGTACACTAATCCCGATTGTTTAGTTGTATGTCGATCGATCGATTGACAGGCTGTTATAAGCGTTGAAAATTTATATTTGATGCTTATTCAGTGTAGGAAGCACTTTGGATGATGGTTGATTATTCATCGTTGTTGATATATACATGTGTTGTAGAAAATCCATATAATTAACATTATATGGTAATTGATTAGGCCTCATTCCAGTTTCGAAAAAGAAATATTTGAAATAAAAATATTTGAATAGAAATATTTGAAAAGAAATATTTGAAATAAAAATATTTGAATAGAAATATTTGAAATAGAAATATTTGAAATAGAATATTTGAAAATAGAAACATACGAAGCCGGGTTTGTTAGATTGACGCCATTTTGACGTGAACGATATTTATATCGATTTTATTCATTTTTCAATAAATATTGAAATAGATTTGAAATTCGAATTGAAAATGAATAGAAATGAATTCGAAATTAAATGAATAGAAATGAATTCGAATTGAAATTGAATTGAAATCGATTTGAAATGAATTTAAAACGAATCTATATTGGAATATTAAATTTTGATTTGAAATTGAATATGAAGTTGAAACCGTTTTGAAAACAAATTGAAAACGATTTATAAAGCATGTTTTGAATTGAAATCGACGAAGTATATATTATATATATAATATAATGGCCTGAATAGAACGCGCCGCGCCGCGGCAGTTCGCGAATTTCGACCATTGACTTCGAACGGATATTGCGGGAGATCCGACCGTCGGATTCT
Organism: Allium sativum; assembly: GCA_030737875.1. Lineage (NCBI taxonomy): Eukaryota > Viridiplantae > Streptophyta > Magnoliopsida > Asparagales > Amaryllidaceae > Allium > Allium sativum. The sequence continues at coordinate 199,810,741 of CM060918.1, read as the reverse complement.
CCTAAAACCGGAACCGTTGGGTTCGTATCGAAAAGAGCTTTCTAACGAATATTAGAAATTAGAAATCTAACGGTTGGATTTGGAATTATGTCCAAATAAAATTTGAAAAAGGTCGCTGTAAGTGCAGTTCGATGGTCGCTGATGGAAATCGACTGTACGGGCCTTGATAAAATTATTAAAAATAGTAATAATTTGGGTAAAATCATAAGAAATGATTTGGGAAAAATCGGGATGAAGAACTCCATATTTGAAAAGATAAAATTAGATTTTTATCGAAATGAACTAGTTTTGAACTAGAATTATAATTCTATTTATTTTTAAATAAATAAATTGAATTTGAAATGGTTTTGAAAATAACTAGAATTTCCAATGATTGCATTGGAATGGATTTGAATCGAAATTGTCTTCAGAATATTTTGATGTTGGATTTCGTGACTATACAGATGTTGTTATGGAAATTTGAAAGATATAGATATATATATCGTTATTTCCAATATGATATTTGTTGGTCGTAGAATTTGATATGAAATATAAGCCGGAATATTTTCTATTCAGAGCCTTGTATTAAACATCAAATGTGATTTGGGTTTGTCGTGAATGGTGTCTTCATTAACACTGTTCTTGAACCCAGTTGAGAAAAGATTAAATCTTTTTATTTAGATTTAGTGAAGTGTACCAATTAAATAATATTTAATTGGAATTGAATTGATATTGATTTTTGGGTTTATCGTGGACAGTGTTTTTAAATAACACTCGTTCTTTAACCCGATAATTAATGGAACGTGATTTTGGGTTTATTGTGAACCGTGTTTTAAATGACACTGATTCTTTAACCCAGTTAGCGATTAAAACTAAGTGGAGTTTTAATGAATCTTTAATTAGATTGAAATGATCGAGAATGGAGTATCACCAGTTTTGCTCCAGGCGATAGTTAAATCTTTAATTAGATTTGAACGTGAAATGGTAATTGAATTTACCGATAACACCGTGGTGTTAGATATGAAGTATTATCAGTTTTACTTCATGGGATGAATAGGTTGGGATTGGGAAATTAAAACAAATGATTACTTTAGTAAGGTTCGTTAATCCCGACTAGTTGAATCAAAATTCAAAAGAAAATTAAAGAATAAATTCAAGGAATTTATCTTTGATAAAATTAATGGGAACCTCTCCCTATGAATGTGAAATTTAGAAACTAACTGTCAGTAAGCCAAGCAGAATGGTTTTCTGGATATTGATCTGATGTTGGTTTCGGCCTTCGGGGTTAATATTTGGGGAATTATTCTCTTGATTAATTTACGGTTAGTGACTGGTGAATTGGAATGAGGCGTATGTTGTGTTTGTGTAACACTTATTTAAAATATACGCGAGTTATTCGGGAAGACGGGTTTATCCCATTCTGAATAACCGATACGACGATAAGTCGAAGATGAAGACGATGGTCGAAGACCGGAGGTCTTCACGTCGTTTGGGTGATTACTGATGATCTTGATTGGGCTTTACACCCAAGAAGATGGAAACAGTTGGTGATCGTCCAGGCGTGCTTGGAGATCGATGGATATGCGGGGTACTAGGTGCCTCCGGTTTCGTTCAGACCCCGAACGGACTTGTAAATGGACTGTGTGTCTGACATTGGATTTTAGTCCGTGCGATTGATCTCTATTAAATATATATCTGTGTGGCGGCGGAGAATTTATTCTCTTGCTTAACGCCCTTCTCTGAGACGTTCGAGCTCAGGGGTTATATATTGATGGATATCAAATGCATGGAGTGAATTGCCTGTGTGGCATGCCTAAGTGGCAATTGATCGAGGCTTCTGCTGAAAAACAAAGTCTTGTGGTGATGATCAAAGCACGGCCTTTGTGGCGTAGCTTTGTGTAACGTTTACTTCGCGAGTTTCGCACCCCGGTTGTGAACCAGAAACGGGAGAGGACCTCAGGGAGGGCATGCATTTCTTTCTAGCTAGGGTGGTGTCAGTGACCTACCAGCCCTGACATTTATATACTTTTCACCTGTGTGGTTGTTGCTGTTGCGAGGCGCCTCGGTTAGATCGGACGATCCGGGTCCGATGGAGCCATTCGTTGGCTCATTTACGCCCCAAAGGGCGGGGGAACGCAGTGTTCAGGATTTAAGTTTAACCCACATCGGTGGACCGGCCCTGTCGCTCCAAGGGCCCACCTGAGTCTAGGTCCTGAGGCTCGGGCTAGAGAGTCTCGAATCGGTTGAGGACGATCCCTGGCCTCGGTTCATGGATGGAAATCCAATTTCCAAATACGTGACTTTGCGATTTTGATTGTATAACCTATATATGGCGACATAGTGGTATGGGACATTCATGCCGCCTATGATTGATATTTATGATTTGAAGTTGTTTTATACACTATGCACTTATAATAGTATCAAATGATTTGTTTTAAACGTATCAAGCATTCTTGGCTATTATAAGGTAAAAACCCTATCCCCCGGCTTGCGTTGCATTGTGTGATAGGACCTGCGTCTTATAATAGCTTCATTTTTCTTTATTTAGCATTGCGCTGTTGTTTAATGCACTGGTATTCTTGGGAGGAAACCCGTTCCGTGTTATACGGCGTGGTCCCTTGATTTACCGAACTTTAAAAATAAAGATTAATAACTGTTTTAGTTCTCACACCAGTCACATGACTGACCTGGAGTTTATTGTTTTGACCTTAACTCTGGGTGCCCCTATTTTGACATGGGCAGCTAGTAGTTTTGGTTTTGGAGATTTATATTCACAGGATCCTGGTTTACAGCTGGAACGATATCCGGAAAGCTTTATATCTGTATATCTCCTTCTAGTTGTGTATTGTATTATTTTCCGCTGCTATGTATTTAAATGTAATTTAAATCTCTGATATTTCTGTATAATATTCATTTATTGTAACACCCCACGTCCATTAATGTCACTCACAAAGGGAATGCATTAACTTCCATGGAGGTTTTAAGTGAATATAGAACAGTAAAATTACAACAAGACAGATATAAAATAGTACTTGGAAATTCAAAAAACTTTATTTCATTGTAGCAGAAGTCAAAACATGTTTGATTACATCATAACACCATATTCAATGTCAAGTACAATATCTATCTTGATAAAACAAGTACATAATCCCATTACATGAATAGCCATTGAAAAGAAAGATAACAAGCTGGACTTTACTTCAGCAGTCCAAGCTTTCCAGAAGATAAGCGATCCAACTAGACTCCACTAGAACTTGGCCCAACCTGCGGACCTGAAGGGAGAAAAAGGATGGAAAAGAGGGGGTCAGACATAAAGTCTGGTGAATATGATAATTCTACAATACTATTACCAAAATAACTGGACTAAGGCATAAGCTGGAAAACAAGAAAATGTCTATGAAGAGCAGATTAAGGACATAGACAATCGCTAAAGGCAACGTTATAGGCGCTCCTAAATACTAAAGGATAAACACTATACTGCACCACACCAGTCACCCTAAAGATTCATCCCACTTAGCTTCACTTAGAAACTTTCCCAATGGCTTTACGTACCCCTAGCTGACTACATAGGTGCCGCCTGCCCCTATCTCCACTAGGTGTACCCTACTTCCCATTATTCGATCGGCTCCCTAACTCGTAGATACCCGTGCTGGCCCCACAGTGGGGTGTATCACTCCCCTAAAGTGGCAACCTAATACAACGGACATGCACGGCTTATACCTACACGATGCAACAACGTCTTACCTACCAGCCCGGGTCCACACACGCATATGAAACCCATTGGACTTGCGTTGCCACCGCTCCCTGTTTTGGCCTCTTATAGTCAAACCCAGTATGCGTGTCCCGTCCTCGACTTGGGTCGAGCCCACAAAGATACGTTTTGGGATACTGGTTGAAATGGGCCCCCACTATTTACCACAAGCATTCCACCTAAGCTTGTCCCCATTAGTCCATCCCACTTAACCCACTTAGTCATGTTCATTTACATGTGTGTTTGGTTAAGTCTAATCGTATTTCAAATGCCTCTAAAGGCAACCACCAGATTCCTCATGCCACCCAAGGCACCTACTTAACCCCCATGTCCCACCTTACATGATTATCTGGTTAAGTATTTCTTAGTTCATTAAGGCCATAACCTCATAAAGACCTCTCACATTAGACTGGCATTTATGGTAGCTGGATTTGCCGGGCGGGTCCGGGCAGTCTTACACCATAAAAGAGTCTAACCTCGTGTCTTTGCAACTGTTATGCTTTAGTTTGGGCCTAGGACCTCTCACATTGGGCCGACATTTGTGACTACTGGATTTGCCGGGCGGGTCCGGCAGGTTTACATCACAAACAGGTCCAACCTCGTGTCCTAAGCATTGATTATTAATAATAATCCACTTTCCCCCAATTTTAATAATTCCCTACTTGAATTATTAATTACTTCCAATTTTTAACAATGTCCATAATTGACTCAATTATGGACATCCATTCATGGTATGCAAAATTTTACAAAATTGCACCCAATTTATTAATTCCTAATATTACCCCTACCCCACGTTTGAACGTTTATTCGCAAAATATATGTTAGACTCGAATAGCCTAACTCATAGCATAAAAGAGATTATCATAATAACAACATGTATATGTGACCAAATGAATCATAATAAGGGGTGAAACTTGCATATGTCCAACTTGCATAGATTATACTTGTCATGGACCTAAAGGTGTCAACTTGTTCAAAATTCACCTAATATAATCTCAATCAATTTTCATAAACTTACATATGAACATGTGTGAATCAACATCATCTAATTTTTTAACAACATGGTTTTATATGGGTACACCTAACTCAATAGGCAAATTCCCATAATCAAGTTTTATTTAATTATAGTTTCAAGTTTATGGGTACACCTAACCTAATAGGCAAATTCCCATAAACAAGATCCATTTAAATTAAGAAAAAAAAACATAACTTTAAGCATGATCCAACAGCATGATTTTTCAACATAATATAGCATGATTTATAACATGGCGTAGTATGATAGTATAACATAGCTTGACATGATTCTCAACATAGCACGACATAGCATAAGAGAATTTACAACATAGCATGACATAGCATATATAATTTACATCATACGACAACATAATAACATAATAAGAGATCCACAATATATAGAATTTACAATTACAAATCACATCACTTTCTTGTGATCCATTCATAACTGAGTCAAATTAGTTTGTAATAGTCTTGTGAGAATCATCATACTCACCAACAAAAGAAAAGAATTAGAGAAAGAGAGATCTTTTGATTTGATTTGTGTAGATTTAGTTGTAGATGATTAGGCTTCCTCTTCTTAGTTTGTGACGGCTACGCTGAACTCCATGGCAGCAGCATGACGGTAGCTTCTCTAATTTTACAAGTGATTTAGGTTTAGGGTCTACCCACTTATTTATAGAATTTAGAATGCATTTAGGCCATTAGATTTAACCTAGAAATAACCGCAGCCGTTCAGACAAGATGGGGTTTATCTTGTTGACTCAGCAATGAGTCAGAAGTGACTCAGCAAACACTCAGCAATATATATATATATATATATATATATATATATATATATATATATATTCTACAATGTACACATTAGATACATCCCCCCTTTTACACACTTATTATTGTTTTTATATACATATTAGATACATCCCCTCTCTTACACACTTATTAATATTTTTATATTCATATTAGATACATCCCCTCTCTTACACACTTATTAATATTATTATATTCATATTAGATACATCCCCTCTCTTACACACTTTTATATTCATATTAGATACATCCCCTCTCTTACACACTTATTAATATTTTTATATTCATATTAGATACATCCCCTCTCTTACACACTTATTAATATTTTAGCAACTTTAGTGTTAATAGAAAATTCGGGGTGTTACATTCTCCCCTCCTTTTAGGATTTCGTCCCCGAAATCTTCAAGTGTGGAAGAATGTATATCCCACCATCCAAACGTCCATCTACTCATCCATCATACACAGGCACCCATTGTCCTTACAGACTTCTAATGCTTTCATGTTTAAATGCACAGTGTGTGTATATGTCTGTATCTAATGCAAAATCAGGCGGTCCACTGATTCAGTTGACCTCCTTAATGCAACTATGATCGTGCCATGCATCCATTATGTATGCAAAAGATTCTTAATGCTACATAATACTTCTATATGCGTGCACAACCATCATCTGAATGCAGCATCCACATGATAATACAACCATCGTTCATCCATTTTACTAAATACATCCATATATATATATATGCAATATGCAATATGTGGTGACTGAGTCGATCTAGTGCCTAAAGTGTGTGTATATATGCATCCACGAGCAACCACTAGCAAACACTTGCATCCATTTTGCATCCATCATACATAACATGTCTCAAACACATGTTTCAACCATAGGATTATCCTAACTAAAGGTCAAAGATACTAATGAGAGGACATACTAAAGATAAGATAAGATAAGCTAAGCGATAAAGGAGAAATTAAAAGACATACCCTCAAAAAGAAAAGGGTACAACGAACGCATCTTCTCTTCTGTCTCCCAAGTTGCGTTGCTCTCATCATCTCCCCATTGCACTTTAACCAGTCTAACCTCTCGATTCCTCAACTTTTTGATCTCCGACCCAAGAATGCATGTAGGAGCTCGTCTAATTGTTGCATCACGCTCTATTTCCACCTCTTTAAGCAAGCTCGGCTCTACCACCTCCGCGGTCTTGTGCAAACACTTCCTCAAATGTGATACATGGAATACGTCGTGTACTCCACTAAGTTTCTCAGGCAACTCCACCCTATATGCCATTTTCCCAATCCTGTTTTTTACAGGAAACGGCCCTACAAACCTTGGTGCTAATTTCCCCACGGACCCAAAGCGAACAACATTCTGTAACGGAGATACTTTGATAAAAACCATGTCCCCAATGTCAAACTCAAGATCTGTCCTCCTCTTATCAGCATACGATTTTTGCCTATCTTGTGCTGCTTTCATCCTCCTTCGAATCAACTCAATCTTCTCCGAGGTTTCCCTAACCATATCGGGCCCAAGTAGGATTTTATCGGTAGATTCCCACCAACATGTAGGCGAACGGCAAGGCCTTCCATAAAGAGCTTCGAAAGGTGCCATGCCAATACTAGACTGAAAGCTATTGTTATATGTGAATTCTACTAACGGAAGGTGCTCTTCCCATGTACCCCCAAAGTCTAGGATACAAAGCCTTAAAAGATCCTCTAGAATGCGATTCACCCTCTCGGTCTGGCCGTCTGTCTGAGGATGATATGCGGTGCTCAAACATAGCTGAGTCCCTACCGCCTCTTGTAAACTCTTCCAAAATTCGCTAGTAAAGATGGGGTCACGGTCGCTTACTATACTAGAAGGAATACCGTGCAAACGAACTATCTCCTTAATGTATACAGAAGCCAACCACGGAGCAGTCCTCTTACTTTTCACGGGAATAAAATGGGCGCTTTTAGTAAGTCTATCTACTATAACCCAAATCCCCGTGTTACCCTTCCTTGATCTTGGTAATCCATCCACAAAATCCATTGAGATGCTTTCCCATTTCCATAGTGGAACTTCTAATGGGTGAAGCAACCCACCGGGTTTCTTTTGTTCTGCTTTAACTCGTTGGCACACCAAGCATCTAGCGACGTACTCGGCCACATCCTTTTTCATACCGGCCCAAAAGAAAACCCGCTTCATATCTTTGTACATCTTATCCCCGCCGGGATGAATGGTCATTTTTGAGCGATGAGCATCATCAAGAATGGCCTTCCTTAAGTCTTCGTCTTGCGGTACACAAAGTCTATTATCCCTTCGTAACCAACCCTTATCGTCTAGGGTATACCTACGAAGATGGCTTGACGACTCCCCCCCTTTGAGCTTTTCTACTATCTCAACCAACCGTGGGTCGTCTCGCTGTGCCTCACCAACCCGTCCTAGAAGTGTAGGTCTAACCTCCAAAGATGCTAACAGACCGGGTACTAAGTCAACGGAGGGTCTAAAGTCAAACATAGAGATGAATTCTAAGCTTTGTCGTTCTACAAACAACGGACTCAAGGACAACCTTTTCCTACTTAAGGTGTCTGCCACCACGTTACCCTTGCCCGGGGTATATGCTATTTCAAAATCGTAGAAGGCTAAGAATTCCATCCACCGTTGCTGCCTTAAATTCAAATCCTTCTGAGAGAATAAGTATTTTAATGATTTGTGGTCAGTGAACAGTTCGAATTTCTCACCAAGAAGATAGTGACGCCAAGACTTAAGCGTGAAAACAATTGCGGCTAGCTCTAAGTCATGCGTGGGGTAATTCTTTTCATGAACCCTCAACTGCCTTCCACCATAGGCTATTACTCTTCCCTCTTGCATGAGGACCGCGCCAAGTCCCGTCCCACAAGCATCAGTATAGATGGTAAACGGTTTATTCCCGTCTGGCAGCACTAAGACTGGGGCTGAAGTTAAGGCTCTCTTTAAACGTTGGAACGCATCATCGCAATCTTTGTCCCACGTAAAAACCAGGTTCTTCTTCGTTAACCGTGTTAATGGAGCTGATATTTTTGCGAAGTCTTCGATAAACTTCCTATAATAGCCAGCCAACCCCAAGAAACTTCTTACTTCGGTTGCATTTTTAGGGACCTTCCAATCTTGGATGGCCACCACCTTTGCGGGATCCACTGCTATCCCTTCTTTGGAAACCACGTGCCCTAAGAACCGTACTTCCTTCCTCCAGAAGTGACACTTAGAAATTTTTGCCTTAAGGTTATGTGCTCGAAGGGTTTCCAACACTTCCCTAAGATGTAGGGAGTGCTCTTCTTTATTCTTAGAAAAGACTAAGATGTCATCCACAAAGACTACCACGAATTTGTTAAGGTATTCCCTAAACACCCTACTCATCAAATCAACAAAATATGCAGGGGCGTTTGTCAAACCAAAGGGCATCACTAGCCATTCATAGAATCCGTCAGGAGTCCTAAAAGCAGTCTTATCTATACTATCCTCAGCCACTCTCAGTTGATGAAAGCCAGTGGCTAAGTCCAACTGCGAAAACACTGAGGCGCCAACTAACTGATCAAAGAGATCGTCAATCCTCGGCAGTGGGTGTCGTTTCTTTTTAGTAAGCTTGTTTAGTTCTCTATAGTCCATACAAAGTCTAAGAGACCCATCCGCCTTTGTGGCAAAAACTACTGGAGCACCCCACTCCGATATACTACATCTTATGAACCCCTTCTCAAGCAACTCCTTTACTTGCTTATTGAGTTCCCTCCTTTCACGAGGAGCCATGTGGCGCACTGGCAAAGATACGGGTTTAGCATTATCCACAAGATAAATTCGAAAGTCTATCTCCCGCTTTGGAGGTAAGCCCTTCACCTCCTCAAACACATCCGGATATTCCCGGACCACTTCTACCGATCGCAGGTTCTCTACAGACGCGTCAAGCGATTCAAGATAACTTAGCATAACGGAATTTATGGGATTACAAAAGATGTCGAGAGCATTACCAAGGCGAGTCACAAGCCTAACTACTCTCCTTTCACAATCAAGAATGGCCCTATTTCTAGACAACCAATCCATTCCTAAAATTAGCCCATAGCCCGTGAAGCCCAATACATAAGCATCACATCTAAATTCAACGCTAAGTATAGAGATTTTCAAATCCAAACATATCATGGTCAAATGAGCCGAACCCCCAATTGGATTTGAAACGACCAAGGGATCCTCTACTAAACTGGTGTTCAAGTGCAGTGATTCAACTAATGATGCAGAGATAAACGAATGAGATGCGCCAGAATCGAATAAGGTACGGACAGGATGATCAAACAGAAAAACTAAGCTTTCAACAGAAATTGTTCTACCTCTTTCTTGCAGCGGTGGGGCCGCAATAGCCTGAACTTGCCCCCTTGCCTGCCCTGGTGCCATAAGAGCCTGCACCTGTCCTCCCGAGGTAGACCCTGCCCTCTGCCCCTTCTTTGGACAGTCCTTCACTAAATGTCCTGCATCTCCACAATGAAAACAACCAGTCTTCTTTTTCTTTCTACAATCTTTGCTGAGATGGCCAGGCGTCCCACAATTGAAGCATTTCTTCTTCCCTTTGCCATTATTGTTTTTACCACCCTTCTTATTTTGCTGTTGGGGTTTCTTCTGATCCCCTTTCTTTTCAACTGCCTTATCCTCATGCATAAGTGCCATTTCTACTAGCTTTTCAAAGGTGGCTCCCATAGGGATGTGGGTCATAGCCAACCCTTGCAACGGTTCATTCAAGCCTCTAACGAACCTCAAAGCTTTCTTCTCTGGCGTGTTCACCAACTCCAAGCCAAACCTTGCTAACTGATTAAATTTATTGACATATTCCTTTACTGATGAGCTCCCTTGCTTTAGTGCCAGGAATTTTTCCATATTTAAGTTCTCCTCTGCCCTTGAAAGAAACTTTGCCTCAAACCTTCGTCTGAAATCCGCCCATTAATCAACTGGACGTTCCCCGTTAGTGACCTCCCACCAAAACGAGGCCTCTCCCTTCATTAACCAAGCAGCTAAACGGACTTTCCTCCCATCTTCCACTTCAAAGATATCCAACAATTCCTCAGTCTCCTTAAGCCAATCTCTGGCCTCCACAAACGTCTCGGCCCCTTGAAAAGTTTTTCCTCCCATAGCCTTGAATTCCTTGCACGTCTTTGCAAAAGTGTCAACACGAGGAGGAGGAGGAGGAATGGGTGCAACTAGGGGTGGAGGAGTATCCGCTGGGCCTGCAGTGGTGGCCCTAGCCTCCAAGTATCTCCTAAACCACCCTGGAATCGTCACACCTTCTGGGAGATTAAGATCTTCAGCCATGCTGAAACGAAAAAGGAAAGATTCAAAATGGAGAATTCGAAAGATAAAGATAAGGATGTGGCTATTTGGGATTATGTTTTTCATAAAAACTCTCTTTAAATAACATGTTTTTTTTTTTTTTTGAAAGCACTTCTTCCAAAAATACTTTAGAAAAAAAAATATTTTTTTAAAAAATTTTTATCTGTTCTGGTAACCTTATGCTCTGATACCACGTGTAACACCCCACGTCCATTAATGTCACTCACAAAGGGAATGCATTAACTTCCATGGAGGTTTTAAGTGAATATAGAACAGTAAAATTACAACAAGACAGATATAAAATAGTACTTGGAAATTCAAAAAACTTTATTTCATTGTAGCAGAAGTCAAAACATGTTTGATTACATCATAACACCATATTCAATGTCAAGTACAATATCTATCTTGATAAAACAAGTACATAATCCCATTACATGAATAGCCATTGAAAAGAAAGATAACAAGCTGGACTTTACTTCAGCAGTCCAAGCTTTCCAGAAGATAAGCGATCCAACTAGACTCCACTAGAACTTGGCCCAACCTGCGGACCTGAAGGGAGAAAAAGGATGGAAAAGAGGGGGTCAGACATAAAGTCTGGTGAATATGATAATTCTACAATACTATTACCAAAATAACTGGACTAAGGCATAAGCTGGAAAACAAGAAAATGTCTATGAAGAGCAGATTAAGGACATAGACAATCGCTAAAGGCAACGTTATAGGCGCTCCTAAATACTAAAGGATAAACACTATACTGCACCACACCAGTCACCCTAAAGATTCATCCCACTTGGCTTCACTTAGAAACTTTCCCAATGGCTTTACGTACCCCTAGCTGACTACATAGGTGCCGCCTGCCCCTATCTCCACTAGGTGTACCCTACTTCCCATTATTCGATCGGCTCCCTAACTCGTAGATACCCGTGCTGGCCCCACAGTGGGGTGTATCACTCCCCTAAAGTGGCAACCTGATACAACGGACATGCACGGCTTATACCTACACGATGCAACAACGTCTTACCTACCAGCCCGGGTCCACACACGCATATGAAACCCGTTGGACTTGCGTTGCCACCGCTCCCTATTTTGGCCTCTTATAGTCAAACCCAGTATGCGTGTCCCGTCCTCGACTTGGGTCGAGCCCACAAAGATACGTTTTGGGATACTGGTTGAAATGGGCCCCCACTATTTACCACAAGCATTCCACCTAAGCTTGTCCCCATTAGTCCATCCCACTTAACCCACTTAGTCATGTTCATTTACATGTGTGTTTGGTTAAGTCTAATCGTATTTCAAATGCCTCTAAAGGCAACCACCAGATTCCTCATGCCACCCAAGGCACCTACTTAACCCCCATGTCCCACCTTACATGATTATCTGGTTAAGTATTTCTTAGTTCATTAAGGCCATAACCTCATAAAGACCTCTCACATTAGACTGGCATTTATGGCAGCTGGATTTGCCGGGCGGGTCCGGGCAGTCTTACACCATAAAAGAGTCTAACCTCGTGTCTTTACAACTGTTATGCTTTAGTTTGGGCCTAGGACCTCTCACATTGGGCCGACATTTGTGACTACTGGATTTGCCGGGCGGGTCCGGGCAGGTTTACATCACAAACGGGTCCAACCTCGTGTCCTAAGCATTGATTATTAATAATAATCCACTTTCCCCCAATTTTAATAATTCCCTACTTGAATTATTAATTACTTCCAATTTTTAACAATGACCATAATTGACTCAATTATGGACATCCATTCATGGTATGCAAAATCTTACAAAATTGCACCCAATTTATTAATTCCTAATATTACCCCTACCCCACGTTTGAACGTTTATTCGCAAAATATATGTTAGACTCGAATAGCCTAACTCATAGCATAAAAGAGATTATCATAATAACAACATGTATATGTGACCAAATGAATCATAATAAGGGGTGAAACTTGCATATGTCCAACTTGCATAGATTATACTTGTCATGGACCTAAAGGTGTCAACTTGTTCAAAATTCACCTAATATAATCTCAATCAATTTTCATAAACTTACATATGAACATGTGTGAATCAACATCATCTAATTTTTTAACAACATGGTTTTATATGGGTACACCTAACTCAATAGGCAAATTCCCATAATCAAGTTTTATTTAATTATAGTTTCAAGTTTATGGGTACACCTAACCTAATAGGCAAATTCCCATAAACAAGATCCATTTAAATTAAGAAAAAAAAAACATAACTTTAAGCATGATCCAACAGCATGATTTTTCAACATAATATAGCATGATTTATAACATGGCGTAGTATGATAGTATAACATAGCTTGACATGATTCTCAACATAGCACGACATAGCATAAGAGAATTTACAACATAGCATGACATAGCATATATAATTTACATCATACGACAACATAATAACATAATAAGAGATCCACAATATATAGAATTTACAATTACAAATCACATCACTTTCTTGTGATCCATTCATAACTGAGTCAAATTAGTTTGTAATAGTCTTGTGAGAATCATCATACTCACCAACAAAAGAAAAGAATTAGAGAAAGAGAGATCTTTTGATTTGATTTGTGTAGATTTAGTTGTAGATGATTAGGCTTCCTCTTCTTAGTTTGTGACGGCTACGCTGAACTCCATGGCAGCAGCATGACGGTAGCTTCTCTAATTTTACAAGTGATTTAGGTTTAGGGTCTACCCACTTATTTATAGAATTTAGAATGCATTTAGGCCATTAGATTTAACCTAGAAATAACCGCAGCCGTTCAGACAAGATGGGGTTTATCTTGTTGACTCAGCAATGAGTCAGAAGTGACTCAGCAAACACTCAGCAATATATATATATATATATATATATATATATATATATATATATATATTCTACAATGTACACATTAGATACATCCCCCCCTTTTACACACTTATTATTGTTTTTATATACATATTAGATACATCCCCTCTCTTACACACTTATTAATATTTTTATATTCATATTAGATACATCCCCTCTCTTACACACTTATTATTATATTCATATTAGATACATCCCCTCTCTTACACACTTTTATATTCATATTAGATACATCCCCTCTCTTACACACTTATTAATATTTTTATATTCATATTAGATACATCCCCTCTCTTACACACTTATTAATATTTTAGCAACTTTAGTGTTAATAGAAAATTCAGGGTGTTACATTTATACTCTGTATATTCTTGTAATCTGATGCATTGTTGTAATATACAATGAAATGTTCTTCCGTCTGCGTTCTGATGATGCTTGTTCTCGAACTATCCCGCTTTCCTAAACGGGGAAGTTACGGGTCTTCACAGAACGAAACCGGAGGCACTTTCCTCGCATATCCATCGATCTCCAAGTACGTCTGGACGACCACTAACTGATTCCCTCATCTTGGGTGTACAGCCCAATCAAGATCATCAGTAATCACCCAAACGATGTGAAGACTTCTGGTCTTCAACCACCGTCTTCATCTTCGACATATCGTCGAATCGGTTATTCAGAATGGGTATAGACCCGGACTTTCCGAACAACCCGCGTATATTAAAAACAAATGTTACACAAACACAACATACGCCTCATTCCAATTCAGCAGCCACTAACCGTAAATCAACAAGAGACCAATTTCCCAAATATTAACCCCGAAGGCCGAAACCAACATCAGATCAATACCCAGGAAACCATTCTTCTTAGCTAACCTACAGCTAGTTTCTAAATTTCAATTCTTAGGGAAAGGTTCCCATTAATTTTATCCAAGATAAATTCTTTAAAATTTATTCTTTAATCTTCCTTTGGATGTCATTTCAAACCAAATTATGGTTTTCCAAACTAGTCGAGATTAGCGAACCACACCGAAGTAATTATTTATTTTATTTCCCAATCCCAACCTATTCATCCCATGAAGCAAAACTGGTAATACTCCATATCTAACACCACGGTGTTATCGGTAAAATTAATTACCATTTCACGTTCAAATCTAATTAAAGATTTAACTATCGCTTTGGAGCAAAACTGGTGATACTCCATTCTCGCTCATTTTCCAAATTTGATAATTTAAATTATCAATTCACATTTCAATCTAATTGCAGATTCCTTAAAACTCCTTTTTCTGGGTTAAAGAACTAATGTCATTTAAAACACAGTTCACGATAAACCCAAATCACATTCTATTTATTATCGGGTTAAAGAACAAGTGTCATTTAAAACACCCTTCATGATGAACCCACTAATCAATTCTATTTAAAACCCATTCCAAATCCAATTTATTTATTTAAAATAAATGGGTTTTTAATTTAGTTCTAAACTAGTTCATTTCGATAAAAATCTATTTTATCTTTTCAAATATGGAGTTTTTCATCCCAATTTTTCCCAAATCATTTCTTATGATTTTACACAAATTATTACTATTTTTAATAATTTTATCAAGGCCCGTACAGTCGATTTCCATCAACGGCCATCGAACTGCACTAACAACGACCTTTTCCAAATTTGATTTGGACGTATCTCCAAATCCAACTGTTTGATTTCAAATTTCTAATATTCATTGGAAAGCTCTTTTCGATACGAACCCAACGGTTCCGGTTTTAGGAGAATCCGACGGTTGGATTTCCCGTAATATCCGTTCGAAGTCAATGGTCGAAATTCGCGAACTGCCGCGGCGCGGCGCGTTCTATTCAGGCCATTATATTATATATATAATATATATAATATATATTTCGTCGATTCCTATTTAAAACGAATTTTATAAATAGTTTTGAATTCGTTTCAAAAACATTTCAACTTCCATTTCCAATTCAAATCAAAATTGAATTTTTCCTTATAAATTCGTTTTAAAATGCATTTCAATTCAATTCAAATATCAATTCAATTTGAATTCATTTCAAATTGGTTTTCTCCTCTTTCGATTTAATTCAAATTGGTTTTCTATTCAATTCAATTCAAATTCGTTTTCTATTCTATTCAATTCAAATTCGTTTTCTATTCAATTCAATTCAAATTCGTTTTCTATTCAGTTCAATTCAAATTCGTTTATAATCGATATAAATATCGTTCGCGTCAAAATAGCGCATCTCGAATCAACACGGCTTTATATTTTTCAATAATTCCGTTATTCTATTCAACAAATGAATATTTATTCTATTCAATACGTGAATTTATATTTTTGTCAACACATGACTAATCTCAACAAATGAGTACTGTCCACGTGTGACTATTTTTGTTATTTAATATATTTTATAAAAATTATGGTATCTATCGTTTGATTTAAAATCAGACTCCAACCGTAAATTAGTAAGAGAACGATTCCCTGAATATTAACCCCGAAGGCCGAAACCAATATCAGATCAATATCCAGGAGACCACTCATCTTATCTATTTTCCAATTAGTTTCTAATCTTATATATGATAAAGATGTAAATTTTATTATTAAAATATCTCGTTCAACACATGACTAATCTCAACGGATGAGTACTGTCAACACATGAACCTTTATTTTATAATATAAAGCTGTAAATTTTATTGTTAAAATATTTCGTTCAACACATGACTAATCTCAACGGATGAGTACGGTCAACACATGAACCTTTATTTTATAATATTCTTTATTTTCTAAATTGGAATGAGGCCCAATCAATTACCATACAAAGTTAATTATATGGATTCCATACAACACATGTATATAGTAGCAACGATAAATAATCAACCATCATCCAAAGTGCACTACACTGTATAAGCATCAAATATAGATATCTAACACTTATAACAGCCTATCGATCAATCGATCGACATACAACTAATTATTGGGATTAGTGTATGTCATATATTATCCCAATACCCGTGTGGGGTTTCAAACAATCAAACACAGATTTTATTTGTGCATTTGGGCGATGTGTAAAATTTATCGTCCCAATCAATGTCCTTCAAATATGTGTACATAAACAAACCGTCCGGTTTGTAAATGAATATTTAATTATTCACATTCACGTTAAAAATTATATTTTTAACGACCAAATTATTTTATTCAACCTATGAATATTCTATTCGGTTCATTTATTCAATAAAATGATATTTTTATTTTTCTAACATATTTTAGAAAATTTCGGCGGCATAACGGCACGATACTAGAAACGGGACGAGGCCTAGCCTTATCCCCGGTCTAGTGAAGGTCCACGCCATTCACACATCAATCAAATCCATTCCATTTCACCAAACAATTCAATTCAAACCAAATAATCTAACCAACTACACAACCAAACAAACAAGTCCATGGTCTGTGGACGATTGTGTCGGGTGCTACTAAACACCTCTGCATCCTAGTATATATATAACTAGAAAAAGAAATTTAAAGTGAGAAGTTCTCACCAACTAGCTAATCCAATCATCTCGACTCTTCTTATGTAGAAAATCTTGTCGTTCTCGCCTTTTGTCACTTTCGTTGCCCGTAGCCACTACATGTATAAAAATCACATTTTTATTATCTATATTATATAAAAATCTTATCTTTATATCTTCTATATGTTAAAAATCGGTTTTTTACCCTCTCTATAAAATAAAGATCATATTTTTATTTACTTCATATGTCAAAAACTGTAGAAGCTTTAAAATGGAGAAAACTCACTTTTTTCTAACGCCCGGATTCACTGTTCGGGTTTCAGAATTTGCAAACGAGCTTCAATCTTCACACCATCTTTTTCCTAGCTTAAACATGCCATTCCGGACAACTTTCGCCTAAGGGTCTTTTTGCCGAAAATGCTCCAATTCGCAATAATTCGCGAAAGTACCCGAATTTTACCGCTTTTGAACAGTAGAATTCGAACGCGTTTTCCGAGCATCTCCGAACTCCAAAACACGACTTCCATATAGCCAAATCGAAGAGAATTTCGTTCTCTACAACTTTGGTCTAGAGGGACTTTGGCCAAAAACGTACCATTTGGGAGTTATTCGCGAAATGGTGACAGGGTGTTATTTGCAAAACGGGATTTTTGGTGAAAATAGTTTTTTGGGTGTAGCGGGGCCCACGGCCGGAGTTGGGTGGTGCTGAGGGGGGCGCCGGCCTGACTGACGTTGGGGAGGGGCTGAGGTGCGACGGTGGGGTCCACGGAGGCGGGTGGTGGTGATTTGGGGCTTAGGGTTTGCAAATGGAGAGAGGAGAGAGAGGAGGAAGAGGAGGAGGACGGGAGGAGGAGGAGGGGGTGCGGCGGCTTAAGGTGGTGCGGCAGTGGGGAGGAGGGCGGTGGCAGCGGCAAGGAGGAGGCGGTGTCCATTAATGAGTTTTTTTGAAGAAAGAGGAAGAGGAAGAAAGTGAAGAAGAAAAGGAAGTAAAAGTGTTTATATGCTAGTTTCTCGCGTATCGCCTGAACGCTAACGATCTCCAATCGCCGCGGATTTCGGACACGAGATAGTAGACTTGAAGACGAGTCCAACGAAATAAGTTTCGTCGAATTCCGAATTCGTTTGACCGTTCAAAAAAAATCACGAAAATGCTCAGATAAGCTCTAAAACTGCGATTTTGGCGCACCTTTTCTTCTCGCACGCTCAAATGCTAACTTCAAAAATCATGCCCTTTTGGATTTAACCATTTTTAGACGATACGAATCCAGAAAAAAAAACGAAATCGAATTCTGAGGTCGTATCAATAATGTTCCTTTGTAAAATGACTGCCTGTTTTTGAACAAATGGTTTTGCTTCGCACGGCCATATACTGACTCCGTTTGACGCGCCATTTGGAACTCAACAATGATTTGTCATTGTGAATCCATAAAACTTTATCCCGTCGAATTCTGAGCTCGTATGCAAAATTTCACTTTTTATGGGCTATGTTTTGTTAACCGAAAAGCTCCTGTCACTTGTCACTATTCCGTATATCGGAATATATCGAAGCTTATACTTTTCGGAGTTCTAAACGGCATTTTGAACTCAATGGAAGTGGTTTCGAGTCCAAATTCATTCATATGCAAAATTTGACTTTTTGGGCCATGTATAATTTACATAGCGACTATTCTGAATTTTCAACTGGGCATAACTTTTGATTCCCGCTATGAAACTTCGATTTTTCTGATTCGTTGGAAAGATATTATCAATTAGATCCTATTATTTTTGGTTTCGCTAAAATCCGGATTGTTTTGCACCTGGTACATTCAATTGAAGTTTGAAATCGAATTATCGAACTACCGTGCCATTTTCAATTCTATTTATAATTATATATAAATATTTATATTCTAACGACGACGTATATAAATATATACATTCTATTTATATTCAAAATAAATTTCTCGTCGATATTATTTAAAATAATTCATTTTATATATTCAAAATTCGTTAAAATTGCCAAAATAAAAATTTTAAACTGGCTCGCATTTCCGGGTTGTTACAAATACTGTTTATTATTTGTGCAGTTGGGCGATGTGTAAAATTTATCGTCCCAATCCATATCAGTTAAATCAGTGTACATAAACAAACCGTACGGTTTGTAAATGAATATTTATTTTATTTTGAATATTTATTTTATTCATATACACGTTAAAAATTATATTTTAAACGATAACATATTTTATTTCACACATGAATGTTTTATTATCCATTTCACATCAAAATCAAAAACAAACTTCATAACACCTCATAATCAAACAAGTCGCCCATGGTCTGTGGACAACGGTGTTGGGTGCTGCTAAGCACCGTCTGCATCCTAGTATATATTTTTAACTAGAAATCAAAATTAAAGTGAGAAGTTCTCACCTCACTTTCGGCTTCGTCTAAAATTGTAGCGAGCTCTAAAAATTCTCCGGTCTCTTCTAGAATGTAGAAGACGTCGTCACTGTCCCCGTGTCTCTTGTTTCACTAGATTTCGACCACATAGCAAAAGGATATGATTTTTATTTGATTGCTCAAATTAGAATTACTTTTAAATGTTATGATTAATTAAATTATATACCTTCCCTCTCAGAATAGTTTCTAGCCGATGTCTCCCTTAACCGTTCAAAACTAGGTTTAGCCTTTGCACAAAAACTACCGCACTTCACGATGATCAGCTTGTACCATCCTGGAGACCTCGAAAGGGTGCGCAGATCGACGGTAATGGGGCTCAGTGCGGTGGCAGATCGGAGCAACGGCGGGTCCCCGACCGGGCTGACTTCACGAAGGTGATTCTCTCGAAATACCACACGATAGAGGGAGCAGTTGGTATGGATTCGAAGAGGAAGAGGAGTTCTTCAAAATTCCCAACTGGAGCAAGTGAATTCGTTGAGTAATTTGGCCGGAATCGGAGCTGGAAGGTTTTAACCCTTTTCCGCCGTTCGTCGAGAGGTATATGGTTTTTTTTTTGTTTTTTTGAATTTAAAATTAATGAAAGGAAAAATATGATTGGTCGATGTATATTTAATTCGAAAATAGGGTTTTCTCCATACGAACTCCAAATCAAACCCAACGACTATCGCCCCTCGCTAAATATCCCATTCTGGACACAATGGGATATGTTTCGTAAGCCCATTTGACTGTTTCAGTCAGTTATTCTTCAAATTAAAATATAAAATATTCAAATATGGATTTGAACGTACATTTTAATTTGCCGGGGCCATAAACCGACTCTAAAAATTCCAGAAAAATAAATCTGGCTATGTTGGGATGATACGGTCTCAACAAAACTAATTTCGTTGAATTTGGAGACTGTTTGAAAAATGGTCATTTTCTGGTCGATCCAAATTGACTAAAACTGTCAAAACACGTTTAACTTCGCCACGCTCACATATTGATCCCAAAAATTATGAAAATTGGAATCCAGCAATAATTTGACATTTCGGATCCAAAAAAAGTGGTTTCGTCGGAAACGGAGGTTGTTTGCAAAACGGCTATTTTTAAGGGTTATATTTCCATAGCGACTATTTTGAATTTTCAACTGGGCATAACTTTTTATTCCCGCTATGAAATTTCAATTTTTTGGATTCTTTGGAAAGATATTTTCAAATAGATTCTAATATTTTTGGTTTCACTAAAATCCGGTTTATTTTGAATCCTGTACATTCAATTGAAATTTGAAATCGAACTTTCAAACTACCGCACCATTTTCAATTCCTTTTATAATTAAAATAAATATTTATATTCTAACTCGATTTAAATAAATATATACGTTCTAATTCTATTCAAAATAAATTTCTTGTCATTATTATTTAAAATAAATCATTTTAAATACTCAAAATTAATTAAAATTGCCAAAATAAAAAAATTAAATTGGTTCTGATTTTCCGGGTTGTTACAATCAGACACTACTCTTCCTTCAGCAACAATTTCGTTGGTTCCATCCCAATTCATTAACTCACACTTGTTATAATTTCCCTACAGTTATTCGACTAAAAATTATATTAATTATTAGTTTGGGAACTAAATTACGATTAATGTTATATCAATAATATAAGAATTTTTTTACCATTTCAACTGTGCTTGCCTTTTTTGAACAATCTTTACCTAGTCAAATAAAAAAAATTGATTATTGGATTAAAAGTAAACTACAACTGATGTTATATCAACAATAGAAGTGATTTCGACCATTTCTGGTGTGCTCCCTTCTTTCGAACATTCATTACCCTGTCAATGCAAAAAAAAAGCGGTATTAATAGTTAATGGTTTAAATTTTGAAATTTAAAAAAATTCATGAAAAATCATTAGCGCAATAAGTGAACCTTCTGATGTAGATTTTCCAGCTTGTTCATTAGCATATGGACTGTAACAACCCGAAAATCTGGGCCAGTTTAAAATTTTTATTTTGGCAATTTTAGCGAATTTTGATTATTTAAAATGGATTATTTTAAATAATATCGACGGGAAATTTATTTTGAATATAATTCGAACGTATATATTATACGCGTCGTCGTTATAATATAAATAATTATATATAATTATAAATAGAATTGAAAATGGCGCGGTAGTTCGATAATTCGATTTCAAACTTCAATTGAATGTACCGGGTGCAAAACAATCCGGATTTTAGTGAAACCAAAAACATTAGGATCTATTCGTGAATATCTTTCCAACGAATCCGAAAAATCAAGATTTCATATCGGGAATCAAAAGATATGTCCAGTTGAAAATTCTGAATAGTCGCTATGGAATTCAGGCCCTTAAAAATGGACATTTTGCAAATGACCTCGGATTTCGACGAAACCAGTTTTGTTGGATCCGCAGTGTCAAATTATTGCTAGATTCCAAATTTCATAATTTTTCGAATCAATATGTGAGCGTGGCAAAGGAAAACGCGTTTGACCAGTTTCAGTTGATTTTAATCGACTGGAAATTGGCCATTTTTCCAACGGTCTCGGAATTCGACGAAACTAGTTTTGTTAGGACCGTATCGTCAATACGAAGCTAGAAAATATTTTTCTGGAATTTTTCGAGTTCGTATGTGGCCCCACTAAATTGAAATGTGCGTTTAAATTGAATATTTAAAGAAGTACACTTTAAATTCAATGGAAACTGATTGTAACAGTCGAATCAGCTTGCGACACATATCCCATTGTGTTCGGAATGGGGGTAATTAGCTAGGGATGACAGTCGCTGGGCCCAATTTCGAGTTCGAAAGAAAAGTCAACCCTAGGAGAAATTAAATAATATATTTTAATTTTTATAAAAACCTTTTTATATAACCCCCCCCCCCGTTCTCTGTTTTCACGAATTCAGTTTTATATAAAAAAAAAAAAAAAAAAAAAACCCTAAACCTAGTTGCTCCAGGAAGTCGCGACCGCCACCGAAGACCGACGCTCACCTCCGCGCCGTGGCCTTCCCCTCCGGCGAGCCTCCCCCAGTTCGACGACAGCTCCACCCCCCTCCTCAGTTGAAAACCGCGTGACCTCCACTCCACCGCAGATCCGACGCCATCGCCCAAAGCCGATCCCTCACCAACGTTGACCGCTGCTGCCGCCTCCAAACCCACGTCGGCTTCTCCCCCCCCTCCTTCGCAGGTTATAAAGTAAGTTATTTTATCTTACTTTTTTTATTATTTTTAATCTGGAAAACTGATTTTTTTTAAATCTGCAGAACTGATTTTTTTTTAGCAATTTAAAAACTGATTTATAAAGAAATTAAAAACAGATTTTTTTTGGGGGAATTTTAAAAACTGTTTTTTTTTATATATGAAGAATTAAAAACTGAATTTTGAAAAAGAATTAAAAACTGAATTTTGAAAATGAAGTAAAAACTGAATTTTGAAAATGAAAAAAAACTGATTTAAAAGGAAAAATAAAAACTGATTTTTATTTTAAGGTTTAAATAGAAAAGGTTTAAACTTTAAATAGAAAAGGTTTAAACTTTAAAAAGAAAATGGTTTGAACTTTAAAAAGATTTGATCTTTAAAATAGAAAAGCAAAAAGGCGAGATTTTTGTTTAGAAGAAAAAGATTTGGTCTTTAAAAATAGAAAAGCAAAAGGGCGAGATTTTTTGTTTAGAAGAAAAAGTAGGATTTTTGAAAATAGAAAAGATTGGTTTTTATAAAGATGAAGATTTTATTTTTATAAAAGCGAAAACTTTATTTTTATAAAAGCGAAAACTTTATTTTTTATATA
Source organism: Allium sativum (assembly GCA_030737875.1). Taxonomy (NCBI): domain Eukaryota; kingdom Viridiplantae; phylum Streptophyta; class Magnoliopsida; order Asparagales; family Amaryllidaceae; genus Allium; species Allium sativum. Next base: position 199,787,283 of record CM060918.1, on the reverse strand, counting down.
TAAAGGCGAAAACCTTAAAATAAAAATGTGATTTTTATATATTGAACTTCGAAATAAAAATTCGATTTTTATATATTGAATAGCAAAATAAAAATGTGATTTTTAAATAGGTAGTGGATAAGGGCAACGAAATAGACGAAAGAAAAGCACAGTGAAGATTTCCTACCCATGAAGAATTGCGTCATTCAGTTTAGCGAAAGGGTGAGAACTCCTCACTCTAAATTTCTTATTCTAGTTATACATATATATGTATATATATACTAGGATGCAGACGGTGCTTAGTAGCACCCGACACCCGTCATCCACAGACCATGGATGGCTTGTTTGTTGAATTGTTTGGTTGTGTAGTTGATAAGATGATTTGATTTAAAATTAAATTGTTGAGTGAAATAAATTGATTTGATTGATGTGTGAATGGCGTGGGCCTTCACTAGACCGGGGATAAGGCTAGGCCTTGTCCCGTTTCTAGTATCGTGCCGTTATGCCGTCGAAATTTTCTAAAATATGTTAGAAAAATAAAAATATCATTTTTATTGAAAAAAATGAATTGAATAGAAATTCATATGTTGGAATAAAATGTTTTATTGTTAAAAATATAATTTTTAACGTGAATGTGAATAAATAAATATTCATTTACAAACCAGACGGTTTGTTTATGTACACTTATTTGAATGACATTGATTGGGACGATAAATTTTACACATCGCCCAACAGCACAAATAAAATATGTGTTTGATTGTTCGAAACCCCACACGGGTGTTGGGATGAAATTTGAAGTTCACTCATCCTGATTGGTTAAATGTGTCGATCGATTGATTGACAGGCTGTTATAAGCGTTGAATATCTATATTTGATGCTTATACAGTGTAGTGCACTTTGGTTGATGGTTGATTATTTTTCAAAGTAATTATATACATGTGTTGTATGAAAATCCATATAATTAACTTTATATGGTAATTGATTGGGCCTCATTCCAATTTGAAAAATAAAGAATATTATAAAATAAAAGTTCATGTGTTGACAGTACTCATTCATTGAGATTGGTCATGTGTTGAACGAAATATTTTAGTAATAAAATTTACATCTTTATCGATATAAAATAAAAGTTCATGTGTTGACAGTACTCATTCATTGAGATTGGTCATGTGTTGAACGAAATATTTTGATAATAACAACTATTTTGAAAAAGAAATATTTGAAATAGAATATTTGAAAATAGAAATTTAGGAACCCGTGTTGATTAGATTGACGCCATTTTGACGTGAACGATATTTATATCGATTTTATTCATCTTAAAAATGAATATTGAAAAGTGATTTCGAAATCGAATATTTTGAATTGAATTGAAAACGATTTCGAAATGAATTGAATTGAAAACGATTTCGAAATAAATTGAATTGAAAACGATTTCGAAATGAATTGAATTGAAAACGATTTCGAAATGAATTGAATTGAAAACGATTTCGAAATGAATTGAATTGAAAACGAATTCAAATGGAATTGAAAACAAATTGAAATGAATTCAAATTGAATTGAAATTTGAATTGAATAGAAATGAATTTTGAAACGAATTTATAAAGAAGAATTCAATTTTGCTTTGAATTGAAATGGAAGTTGAAATAGCTTTTGAAACGATTTTAAAACTATTTATATAATTCGTTTTAAATAGAAATCGACGAAATATATATTATATATATTATATATAATATAATGGCCTGAATAGAACGCGCCGCGCCGCGGCAGTTCGCGAATTTCGACCATTTATTTCAAACGGACATTACGGGAGATCCGACCGTCGGATTCTCCTAAAACCGGAACCGTTGGGTTCGTATCGAAAAGAGCTTTCTAATGAATATTAGAAATTTAAAATCTAACGGTTGGATTTGGAATTATGTCCAAATCAAATTTGAAAAAGGTCGCTGTAAGTGCAGTTCGATGGCCATTGGTGGAAATCGACTGTACGGGCCTTGATAAAATTATTAAAAATAGTAATAATTTGTGTAAAATCATAAGAAATGATTTGTGAAGATTTGGGATGAAAAACTCCATATTTGAAAAGATAAAAATAGATTTTTATCGAAATGTACTAGTTTTGAACTAGAATTATAATTCTATTTATTTTTAAAATAAATAAATTGAATTTGAAAAGGGTTTTAAAGATAACCAAAATTTCCAATGATTGCATTGGAGTGGATTTGAATCGAAATTGTCTTCGGAATATTTCGATGTTGGAATTCGTGATTATACAGATGTTGTTATGGAAATTTGAAAGATATATCTATATATCGTTATTTCCAATACGACATTTGTTAGTCGTAGAATTTGATATTGAATATAAGCCGATATATTTTCTATTCAGAGCCTTGTATTGAATATCGAATGGGATTTGGGTTTGTCGTGAATGGTGTCTTCACTAACACTGTTCTTGAATCCAGTTGAGAAAAGATTAAATCTTTTTATTTAGATTTAATGAAGTGTACCAATTAAACAATATTTAATTGGAATTAAATCGATATTGATTTTTGGGTTTATCGTGGACAGTGTTTTAAATAACGCTCGTTCTTTAACCCGATAATTAATGAATGTGACTCTGGGTTTATCGTGAACCGTGTTTTAAATGACACGGATTCTTTAACCCGGTTAAAGATTAAAACTAAGTGGAGTTTTAATGAATCTTTAATTAGATTGAATTGATCGAAAATGGAGTATCACCAGTTTTGCTCCAGGCGATAGTTAAATCTTTAATTAGATTTGAACGTGAAATGGTAATTGAATTTACCGATAACACTGTGGTGTTAGATATGAAGTATTACCAGTTTTACTTCATGGGATGAATAGGTTGGGATTGGGGAATTAAAACAAATGATTACTTCGATAAGTTTCGTTAATCCCGACTAGTTGAATCGAAATTCAAAGGATGATAAAAGAATAAATTCAAGAAATTACCTTGGATAAAATTAATGGGAACCTTTCCCTATGAATGTGAAAATTAGAAACTAACTGTCGGTTAGCTAAGCAGAATGGTTTTCTGAATATTGATCTGATGTTGGTTTCGGCCTTCGGGGTTAATGTTTGGGGAATTATTCTCTTGATTAATTTACGGTTAGTGACTGATGAATTGGAATGAGGCGTATGTTGTGTTTGTGTAACACTTATTTAAAATATACGCGAGTTATTCGGAAAGTCCGGGTTTATCCCATTCTGAATAACTGATACGACGATAAGTCGAAGATGAAGACGATGGTCGAAGACCGGAGGTCTTCACGTCGTTTGGGTAATTACTGATGATCTTGATTGGGTTGTACACCCAAGAAGATGGAAACAGTTAGTGATCGTCCAGACGTACTTGGAGATCGATGGATATGCGGGGTACTAGGTGCCTCCGGTTTCGTTCAGACCTGGAACGGACTTGTAAATGGATGGTGTGTCTGACATTGTATTCCTTTATATTGTATTTGTTGATCTCTGCTAAATATATATCTGTTTGGCGGCGGAGAATTTATTCTCTTGCTTAACGCCCTTCTCTGAGACATATGAGCTCAGAGGTTATATATTGGCAGAAATCAGTGGTACGATATGGATTGATAGTGTGGCATACTGAGATGCAGTGATCCAAACTTTTGTTGAAAAGCAAAGTTTGGTGGTTGATGATCAAAGCGCAGCTGATATAGCATGGCTTTGTGTATAGCGTTGATCCGCGAGCCTCACAGCCCGGGATGGTGGTAAACTGATGGTTTGATCAGTATACATTTTTTTTAGTGTAGTGGATTCGGTCGACCGATATTGAGCTTCGTGCTCGGAGGGATAGAGTAAGCGGTGTTTTCTCTTGCTGGGACGTAAGCCGCGGTGATACTTGAGTCCCCAAAAGTGCGGATGTGCATAGCGGTGTTTTCTCTCGCTGAGACGTAAGCCGCGGTGATTTGTACTACGCGAGCGATCTTTCGAATCAGGAGCCACCATGATGGAAATCCAATTTCCGATACGTGTATTTCGGCTTTATTTGTAGAGCCTAGTATGGCGACATAGTGGGATGGGGCACTCATGCCGTCTATGATTTATATTTATGATTGAAGTTGTTTTGACACTATACACTTATTATAGTATCAAATGATTTGTTTTAAACGTATCAAGCATGTTTGGCTGTTATAAGGGAAAACCCTATCCTTGGCTGCGTTGCATTGTGTGATGGGACCTGGGTCTTATAACAGCTTCATTTTTCTTTATTTAGCATTGCGTTGCTGGTTTTATGCACTGGTATTCTTGGGAGGAAACCCGTTCCGTGTTATACGGCGTGGTCCCTTGATTTACCTAGCTTTAAAAATAAAGATTAATAACTGTTTTAGTTCTCACACCAGTCACATGACTGACCTGGAGTTTATCGTTTTAACCTAAACTCTGGGTGCCCTTATTTTCGACACGGGCAGCTAGTAGTTTTGGTTTTGCAGATTTATATTCACAGGATCCTGGTTTACAGCTGGAACGATATCCGGAAAGCTTTGTATCCGTATATCTCTTCTAGTTGTGTATTGTATTATTTTCCGCTGCTATGTATTTAAATGTAATTTAAATCTCTGATATTTCTGTGTAATATTCATTTATACTCTGTATATTCTTGTAATCTGATGCATTGTTGTAATATACAATGAAATGTTCTTCTGTATGCGTTCTGTTGTGGTTTGTTCTCGAACTATCCGACGCTTTCCTTTACGGGGAAGTTGCGGGTCTTTACACGTGGTATCAGAGCTTTGGTTTACAAAGCTAGAGAACAAGACACATTAGAAACATACGAAAGAATTCATCAGATATTGGATTAGTAATATCCAATTAGAATGACTCGTTAGAGAAGGGATCAGTAGTATCCTAGGACGAGTGTGAAGAGTATATTTTTCAAATGAAAACAAATTTTGTTTTGAAAATCTAAATCAACTATTCGTATTTGATTATTTATTTATATTAAATTTGGACAATCCAATATATAAAGACTTTGCATATACGCCTTGCAAACGTGTATTCGAAGTTTTAATATATTGAATAGATATAGAATCACACTCTAGTCGCCCGGAGATGATACTGATGATTGAGATCTCATCATCAGTGTTTATGTTCGAGTTTCGAAAGTGAGATATTTATATATTTCCAATCGACTGGTGTGAGAACCAAACTAGATAGGTTAATTGTTGTGATTTGGCATCAAAAACATGATTTTTAGTATATATAATAAAAAAAAATATACCTTTGAAAGTTAACCAACACATTGATTGCTAGCTGTGATGATTGTTAATTCAACTAATAGAAATACTGGAATGATATATAAAGCATAAATCAAGATATTTGTTAATGAAAAGTAATGCAAACTCTCTTGATAAAATCCTCAAATATAATATAGGAGATGGTTCTCTATGGCTTATCTAATGCTGACTTCAGTATGACTCCGAAACAAACAAGGAGGGCCCAACAGAAAGCAGAAAAAGAAAGGGAGTTGAACTTAGGAACATACGTGGGTGTTTATTGTCGTATATGCAGAGAAGAAGGGCATTATGCGGTTCGGTGCCCTGAGAGAAAGAGAAGCAAGGAGAAAGAGATAAGAATGGACATAGTTTGTTTTAAGTGCAAAGAAACGGGACATTTTGTGGATAAGTGTCCAAACGTTAAGAAAAAATCCAAGAAATTGGGAAAAGAAAAGAAGTGCTTCCGATGCAAGGATATAGGGCATCTAGCCCGAAATTGCCCGTTAAAGAAGGGTGATAAGAAATCCAAAGGAAAGGAGATATCTACTTTGGAAATTATGCAAGGAGGAGGCACGACTTCCTAGAAAGTTGGGTTTTAATGTAATGAACTAGCATTTTGGGATATATATATGTATGTATGTATGTGTATGATGCTTGTATGGACTTAAATATGCTTTTGTTTTAAAATGTATCGATATTGTATAATATAGCTGGTGTAAGAGAATTTGATTAAAATTGCATGCATATACTTGTACTTACATTGAACAGGTCATAGCAAGGAGGCTAGAGCAGAGAATAAAATTTGTTTGCCCGACAAATAGGTACATGTTTACTACATAATTTCCTGTTTTGTTTGGGTGATGATGATTTTATGAGCCTATTGGCTAGCCGCTTGGCTTTTTCTTTTTCTTTTTGAGTTCTGAAGGACCGGGGAAGCTATTTGAAATTCCCCGATGCTCCCGGTGCAGGGGAGGTTATGGCGAAATTTTTCGAAAATTTAGGGTGTTAGCCAAATTTTTGAAATTTTTGAAAAGTTCTTAGAAACTGAAAAGTTGAAGAACTTAAGCCGTAATAAAAAACAATGGAAGTTGAGTTGAATTGTTAAACAACTTTCGACTTTGTTCCTTTTCGGGGACGAAAAGTTTTAAGTGGGGGAGATTGTAACAACCCGAAAATCTGGGCCAGTTTAAAATTTTTATTTTGGCAATTTTAGCGAATTTTGATTATTTAAAATGGATTATTTTAAATAATATCGACGGGAAATTTATTTTGAATATAATTCGAACGTATATATTATACGCGTCGTCGTTATAATATAAATAATTATATATAATTATAAATAGAATTGAAAATGGCGCGGTAGTTCGATAATTCGATTTCAAACTTCAATTGAATGTACCGGGTGCAAAACAATCCGGATTTTAGTGAAACCAAAAACATTAGGATCTATTCGTGAATATCTTTCCAACGAATCCGAAAAATCAAGATTTCATATCGGGAATCAAAAGATATGTCCAGTTGAAAATTCTGAATAGTCGCTATGGAATTCAGGCCCTTAAAAATGGACATTTTGCAAATGACCTCGGATTTCGACGAAACCAGTTTTGTTGGATCCGCAGTGTCAAATTATTGCTAGATTCCAAATTTCATAATTTTTCGAATCAATATGTGAGCGTGGCAAAGGAAAACGCGTTTGACCAGTTTCAGTTGATTTTAATCGACTGGAAATTGGCCATTTTTCCAACGGTCTCGGAATTCGACGAAACTAGTTTTGTTAGGACCGTATCGTCAATACGAAGCTAGAAAATATTTTTCTGGAATTTTTCGAGTTCGTATGTGGCCCCACTAAATTGAAATGTGCGTTTAAATTGAATATTTAAAGAAGTACACTTTAAATTCAATGGAAACTGATTGTAACAGTCGAATCAGCTTGCGACACATATCCCATTGTGTTCGGAATGGGGGTAATTAGCTAGGGATGACAGTCGCTGGGCCCAATTTCGAGTTCGAAAGAAAAGTCAACCCTAGGAGAAATTAAATAATATATTTTAATTTTTATAAAAACCTTTTTATATAACCCCCCCCCCCGTTCTCTGTTTTCACGAATTCAGTTTTATATAAAAAAAAAAAAAAAAAAAAAACCCTAAACCTAGTTGCTCCAGGAAGTCGCGACCGCCACCGAAGACCGACGCTCACCTCCGCGCCGTGGCCTTCCCCTCCGGCGAGCCTCCCCCAGTTCGACGACAGCTCCACCCCCCTCCTCAGTTGAAAACCGCGTGACCTCCACTCCACCGCAGATCCGACGCCATCGCCCAAAGCCGATCCCTCACCAACGTTGACCGCTGCTGCCGCCTCCAAACCCACGTCGGCTTCTCCCCCCCCTCCTTCGCAGGTTATAAAGTAAGTTATTTTATCTTACTTTTTTTATTATTTTTAATCTGGAAAACTGATTTTTTTTAAATCTGCAGAACTGATTTTTTTTTAGCAATTTAAAAACTGATTTATAAAGAAATTAAAAACAGATTTTTTTTGGGGGAATTTTAAAAACTGTTTTTTTTTATATATGAAGAATTAAAAACTGAATTTTGAAAAAGAATTAAAAACTGAATTTTGAAAATGAAGTAAAAACTGAATTTTGAAAATGAAAAAAAACTGATTTAAAAGGAAAAATAAAAACTGATTTTTATTTTAAGGTTTAAATAGAAAAGGTTTAAACTTTAAATAGAAAAGGTTTAAACTTTAAAAAGAAAATGGTTTGAACTTTAAAAAGATTTGATCTTTAAAATAGAAAAGCAAAAAGGCGAGATTTTTGTTTAGAAGAAAAAGATTTGGTCTTTAAAAATAGAAAAGCAAAAGGGCGAGATTTTTTGTTTAGAAGAAAAAGTAGGATTTTTGAAAATAGAAAAGATTGGTTTTTATAAAGATGAAGATTTTATTTTTATAAAAGCGAAAACTTTATTTTTATAAAAGCGAAAACTTTATTTTTTATATATAAAGGCGAAAACCTTAAAATAAAAATGTGATTTTTATATATTGAACTTCGAAATAAAAATTCGATTTTTATATATTGAATAGCAAAATAAAAATGTGATTTTTAAATAGGTAGTGGATAAGGGCAACGAAATAGACGAAAGAAAAGCACAGTGAAGATTTCCTACCCATGAAGAATTGCGTCATTCAGTTTAGCGAAAGGGTGAGAACTCCTCACTCTAAATTTCTTATTCTAGTTATACATATATATGTATATATATACTAGGATGCAGACGGTGCTTAGTAGCACCCGACACCCGTCATCCACAGACCATGGATGGCTTGTTTGTTGAATTGTTTGGTTGTGTAGTTGATAAGATGATTTGATTTAAAATTAAATTGTTGAGTGAAATAAATTGATTTGATTGATGTGTGAATGGCGTGGGCCTTCACTAGACCGGGGATAAGGCTAGGCCTTGTCCCGTTTCTAGTATCGTGCCGTTATGCCGTCGAAATTTTCTAAAATATGTTAGAAAAATAAAAATATCATTTTTATTGAAAAAAATGAATTGAATAGAAATTCATATGTTGGAATAAAATGTTTTATTGTTAAAAATATAATTTTTAACGTGAATGTGAATAAATAAATATTCATTTACAAACCAGACGGTTTGTTTATGTACACTTATTTGAATGACATTGATTGGGACGATAAATTTTACACATCGCCCAACAGCACAAATAAAATATGTGTTTGATTGTTCGAAACCCCACACGGGTGTTGGGATGAAATTTGAAGTTCACTCATCCTGATTGGTTAAATGTGTCGATCGATTGATTGACAGGCTGTTATAAGCGTTGAATATCTATATTTGATGCTTATACAGTGTAGTGCACTTTGGTTGATGGTTGATTATTTTTCAAAGTAATTATATACATGTGTTGTATGAAAATCCATATAATTAACTTTATATGGTAATTGATTGGGCCTCATTCCAATTTGAAAAATAAAGAATATTATAAAATAAAAGTTCATGTGTTGACAGTACTCATTCATTGAGATTGGTCATGTGTTGAACGAAATATTTTAGTAATAAAATTTACATCTTTATCGATATAAAATAAAAGTTCATGTGTTGACAGTACTCATTCATTGAGATTGGTCATGTGTTGAACGAAATATTTTGATAATAACAACTATTTTGAAAAAGAAATATTTGAAATAGAATATTTGAAAATAGAAATTTAGGAACCCGTGTTGATTAGATTGACGCCATTTTGACGTGAACGATATTTATATCGATTTTATTCATCTTAAAAATGAATATTGAAAAGTGATTTCGAAATCGAATATTTTGAATTGAATTGAAAACGATTTCGAAATGAATTGAATTGAAAACGATTTCGAAATAAATTGAATTGAAAACGATTTCGAAATGAATTGAATTGAAAACGATTTCGAAATGAATTGAATTGAAAACGATTTCGAAATGAATTGAATTGAAAACGAATTCAAATGGAATTGAAAACAAATTGAAATGAATTCAAATTGAATTGAAATTTGAATTGAATAGAAATGAATTTTGAAACGAATTTATAAAGAAGAATTCAATTTTGCTTTGAATTGAAATGGAAGTTGAAATAGCTTTTGAAACGATTTTAAAACTATTTATATAATTCGTTTTAAATAGAAATCGACGAAATATATATTATATATATTATATATAATATAATGGCCTGAATAGAACGCGCCGCGCCGCGGCAGTTCGCGAATTTCGACCATTTATTTCAAACGGACATTACGGGAGATCCGACCGTCGGATTCTCCTAAAACCGGAACCGTTGGGTTCGTATCGAAAAGAGCTTTCTAATGAATATTAGAAATTTAAAATCTAACGGTTGGATTTGGAATTATGTCCAAATCAAATTTGAAAAAGGTCGCTGTAAGTGCAGTTCGATGGCCATTGGTGGAAATCGACTGTACGGGCCTTGATAAAATTATTAAAAATAGTAATAATTTGTGTAAAATCATAAGAAATGATTTGTGAAGATTTGGGATGAAAAACTCCATATTTGAAAAGATAAAAATAGATTTTTATCGAAATGTACTAGTTTTGAACTAGAATTATAATTCTATTTATTTTTAAAATAAATAAATTGAATTTGAAAAGGGTTTTAAAGATAACCAAAATTTCCAATGATTGCATTGGAGTGGATTTGAATCGAAATTGTCTTCGGAATATTTCGATGTTGGAATTCGTGATTATACAGATGTTGTTATGGAAATTTGAAAGATATATCTATATATCGTTATTTCCAATACGACATTTGTTAGTCGTAGAATTTGATATTGAATATAAGCCGATATATTTTCTATTCAGAGCCTTGTATTGAATATCGAATGGGATTTGGGTTTGTCGTGAATGGTGTCTTCACTAACACTGTTCTTGAATCCAGTTGAGAAAAGATTAAATCTTTTTATTTAGATTTAATGAAGTGTACCAATTAAACAATATTTAATTGGAATTAAATCGATATTGATTTTTGGGTTTATCGTGGACAGTGTTTTAAATAACGCTCGTTCTTTAACCCGATAATTAATGAATGTGACTCTGGGTTTATCGTGAACCGTGTTTTAAATGACACGGATTCTTTAACCCGGTTAAAGATTAAAACTAAGTGGAGTTTTAATGAATCTTTAATTAGATTGAATTGATCGAAAATGGAGTATCACCAGTTTTGCTCCAGGCGATAGTTAAATCTTTAATTAGATTTGAACGTGAAATGGTAATTGAATTTACCGATAACACTGTGGTGTTAGATATGAAGTATTACCAGTTTTACTTCATGGGATGAATAGGTTGGGATTGGGGAATTAAAACAAATGATTACTTCGATAAGTTTCGTTAATCCCGACTAGTTGAATCGAAATTCAAAGGATGATAAAAGAATAAATTCAAGAAATTACCTTGGATAAAATTAATGGGAACCTTTCCCTATGAATGTGAAAATTAGAAACTAACTGTCGGTTAGCTAAGCAGAATGGTTTTCTGAATATTGATCTGATGTTGGTTTCGGCCTTCGGGGTTAATGTTTGGGGAATTATTCTCTTGATTAATTTACGGTTAGTGACTGATGAATTGGAATGAGGCGTATGTTGTGTTTGTGTAACACTTATTTAAAATATACGCGAGTTATTCGGAAAGTCCGGGTTTATCCCATTCTGAATAACTGATACGACGATAAGTCGAAGATGAAGACGATGGTCGAAGACCGGAGGTCTTCACGTCGTTTGGGTAATTACTGATGATCTTGATTGGGTTGTACACCCAAGAAGATGGAAACAGTTAGTGATCGTCCAGACGTACTTGGAGATCGATGGATATGCGGGGTACTAGGTGCCTCCGGTTTCGTTCAGACCTGGAACGGACTTGTAAATGGATGGTGTGTCTGACATTGTATTCCTTTATATTGTATTTGTTGATCTCTGCTAAATATATATCTGTTTGGCGGCGGAGAATTTATTCTCTTGCTTAACGCCCTTCTCTGAGACATATGAGCTCAGAGGTTATATATTGGCAGAAATCAGTGGTACGATATGGATTGATAGTGTGGCATACTGAGATGCAGTGATCCAAACTTTTGTTGAAAAGCAAAGTTTGGTGGTTGATGATCAAAGCGCAGCTGATATAGCATGGCTTTGTGTATAGCGTTGATCCGCGAGCCTCACAGCCCGGGATGGTGGTAAACTGATGGTTTGATCAGTATACATTTTTTTTAGTGTAGTGGATTCGGTCGACCGATATTGAGCTTCGTGCTCGGAGGGATAGAGTAAGCGGTGTTTTCTCTTGCTGGGACGTAAGCCGCGGTGATACTTGAGTCCCCAAAAGTGCGGATGTGCATAGCGGTGTTTTCTCTCGCTGAGACGTAAGCCGCGGTGATTTGTACTACGCGAGCGATCTTTCGAATCAGGAGCCACCATGATGGAAATCCAATTTCCGATACGTGTATTTCGGCTTTATTTGTAGAGCCTAGTATGGCGACATAGTGGGATGGGGCACTCATGCCGTCTATGATTTATATTTATGATTGAAGTTGTTTTGACACTATACACTTATTATAGTATCAAATGATTTGTTTTAAACGTATCAAGCATGTTTGGCTGTTATAAGGGAAAACCCTATCCTTGGCTGCGTTGCATTGTGTGATGGGACCTGGGTCTTATAACAGCTTCATTTTTCTTTATTTAGCATTGCGTTGCTGGTTTTATGCACTGGTATTCTTGGGAGGAAACCCGTTCCGTGTTATACGGCGTGGTCCCTTGATTTACCTAGCTTTAAAAATAAAGATTAATAACTGTTTTAGTTCTCACACCAGTCACATGACTGACCTGGAGTTTATCGTTTTAACCTAAACTCTGGGTGCCCTTATTTTCGACACGGGCAGCTAGTAGTTTTGGTTTTGCAGATTTATATTCACAGGATCCTGGTTTACAGCTGGAACGATATCCGGAAAGCTTTGTATCCGTATATCTCTTCTAGTTGTGTATTGTATTATTTTCCGCTGCTATGTATTTAAATGTAATTTAAATCTCTGATATTTCTGTGTAATATTCATTTATACTCTGTATATTCTTGTAATCTGATGCATTGTTGTAATATACAATGAAATGTTCTTCTGTATGCGTTCTGTTGTGGTTTGTTCTCGAACTATCCGACGCTTTCCTTTACGGGGAAGTTGCGGGTCTTTACACGGACCACACTCTCCATTTCTGAAATTCTTTTATGATAGTGGGTTATCTTCTTATCTCTACATTGTGACAACGCTAGCTTGGTTTGGGTGTAGCCCCTTCCTAGTGCTCTTAGGCATCCCGATTTATCGTTCCCCAATACTTGTACAGTTGCATCTTCTCTTATATTATTTGCTGAGTCGGATTGTCTTGAATTATCAATTGTTTTAATCTCCTCCTACATAAATTAAAAAACATATAGGCTATATACGATGGCAGAATTAAAGTAATGTTTAGTTGCTGAAAAAACAAATATTCTTACAATAATACTTGCAACATCCGTGTTTACTGGTTCGCCATTCTTTTTAGTGCGGGATTTAAAACAAACATCAACTCTAGATATGGGTAATGAATCCTGACTTTGCTTTCTCTACATTTAGACATTTAATAAATCAATTGATAAGTAATTAAATAATTGGGTAAATAATGCTCAATTAATTAACTAACCACATCGTCGGTGAATCTAGCCATTCCTCTACGCCCAGTCGTATGTGGCAATTGTTTTTTCCTAATGGAAATACATTTCTCACTTCGTGCCTGAAAGAAGGTAAGGGATAATTTAATACCTACTCGATACATTAATTTGCATAACGTGCACAAATCTGAAGACAAAAAAATCCCTTTAAGGCACGCAATGCATGTACATTTGTAAAACTAAACTAGTAATCAAGAACGAGAATGAGAATGGAATAATACTTCAGAGTGTACAACAGAATATCATTCGTTAACAACAAACTCAACAAAATTTGTGCATGTATCTGTATTGTCCTTATTGCAAAAATCTGGTTACAGCACGTGCTAGTGAATAGTTGTACACACTCATATAATGCAATTATGTATATGTAATAATCAAACTACAAATTTAAGATATTGCCATATTGGTCTGCAAAATACAAGGGCCCCCCAAACCTAACCACCTCCAAACAAAAAACAAATGAAAAAAAAGAAAAAACTCCTAGATTGTAGGATTGTGATTGATATAACATTTATACTTATGCTTATATGTTACTTCAGCCTCATCAACATATTTAAAAAAAGGATTTGATATTATAATAAATGGGAAAGTAGGAAGCAGGAACTCATTAAAGGCCACTGTGCATATTTCTACACGGCATCAAAACTTGGAAAATAAATAATATTAAAATGTCATCCCCAATTATTACTCTGCTTGTATTTTGTAAGCATCCGCTGGTATATAGTGTCTGTACATAAATAGTACATTTTTCCAGCTTGCTTATAATTTAGTGTAATTTATGTTTTAGTGATGGTTTCCAGCTTGCTTACCTATGACTATGTACTTTATGTTTTCCTACCAGATCTATTGTGTAGGTATATACGTGTGTCCCTTAAACTGAGAATTAGTAGCTGAACAAACAAATATTTTATACTATATGGCTGCACACATGTTAAATTCTTATTTAACTTGGATTTCCTTGCGTGCCTTGATTACTAGTTTAGTTTTACAAATGTACATGTATTAAATATCGATAGACATAGAAAAGAACGAGAATGAGCATTGCGTGCAAATTAATACAACAAAAAATAAAAATAAAATAAAGAACGAGAATGAGCATGAAAAAACTTGAGGTATGATAAAATGCATTGGGGCTTTGTAGTTTCTAGTTAGAAAAAATATGCTTTGGTGCTTTATTGACACCTGAGGCTTAGAAGGTAGAAAAGCGCAGAAACCGCACCTTGAGGCTAACAATTTTTAAGTGCCTCGACAAATGGAATAAAATGCTAACTACACCATGTAATTGATTCTACAGGAAGATAGATAGTCTGAATTTTATGAAGTGTGCAAATGTATTGATATTCGTTGTAGAGAAAAATATATTAAAATTGAACCGATGTTGTTTGCTCAAGTTATCTCCATTTTTTCCCCTTTCACTTTTCAATTCTTTTTTCTGATATGTACATGTATCTAATTGTAGCCCTCGCATCATTCCTAACTGCTATGGATGAATATGTGAGAGAAGTTCCAAGAAATTCATTAGTTCACAAAGAACATGTCAATTAATTTAGTGCTCAGTCTTTATCGTATAAATATATGAAGTTTGCAGGATAAGATAATCTGAATACAATATCTGATTATCTTCATTATTTTTTATCTAGATTGATAATTCAAACGATATTGAGTAGAAAATATTCTGTGTTAACAATGCTCAAACTGATATTCTTTGTTAATAATGCTCAAACTGATAATTCAAACTGATATTGACGATACTCAAACTGATATTATGTGTTAACAAAATATTATGTGTTAACAATGCGCAAACTGATAATTCGAACTGATATTGAGTAGAAGATAAATAATAAACTGATATAAATATTTTGCACTTGAATTTAAATGTAAGTATTTTACCTTAAACTCCAAACTTGTTTTCTCCTTTACAAACTTTCTCCACTCCTTGACTTTTTTTATGTCATATGGTTTCAAAGCAAGTCTTTCCTCTTCCGTCGTTGTTCTAATTATTTTTCGAACCAATCTACTTTTTGAAGTTCTCCAAATGGTTCCCATTTGTTGAAATATGGTCATTTTTTTCCATTCACCCTCCACTTTAAATTTAGCCTACAAATCAAAAGGAAAAAACTAGTGTTATTTCATATTAAAATGAATTTAAAAGAACATTTTGTTAAACAAATCATTTCCGTAAATATAAATTTTTATTACCTGAATGGAATCCCACAAGACAATTTTGAGTTCATCGCTTAGAAGCCTCCAATCACTAAGTGTAACCGGAACATGCTCCCTTACTAGTGGTCCAAGATAAGAAGATAGGCAGACCGAGCCTTCTCCTATCGGTACGCCTGCCTCATTGAATTTTACTTCAATTCCACTCTCAAGATTTAATGGAAGTCTTTTTATTTTCGTTGGTCCTCTACCATGCTTTTTTACATTTACATTTGGAATTTCAGCTTCAACCGACCTCTTGATTTCCATTTCGGTAACAACATTTTCTTCACAAGCCATTTCACATTCTTCATGGATTTCGATTTCTTCGCGCATCTCATTTTCATTACATGGCATTTCATTTCCTTCACGCATCTCATTATCTTCTCAAGGCATTTCATTCTCTTCGCGCATTTCATTTTCTGCATAATGCACTTCATTTTCTTCACATGGCATTCGTATGATGTTGAGCCCTAATTCTTGTTCCTTCTCTACATGAAAAGATTCATAAGTTGGCACAACGGATTTTCTTTCTGGTTTATACTTCCTAGATTTCTCATTCTTCAATTAATGACGAGTGCGTACATTGCTTGTATGCATATCCTTTTCCTGCAAAAACATGGAATACAAGCATTTAATAATAGCAAATGAAAATTCGAGACAAAAATGAACAAAAGAAGTGAATATAGGTGCACTACACATAGCTGTATAGTCAGGTTAAAGAATAATAAAAAAAATATTATATAGCTAAATAAAACAGAAAAATGGATATATGACTCAAACATTGAACGTTTATCAAATATAGGTGCACTACACATAGACTCTCACTCCCTTGATACCTACTAAACAAGTGCACATTCTATAGACATTCATTTAATAATCGTCAAACATTGGACGTTTATCAATTAGGCTTTCCGCTATTAGGGTATCTTCTTAATATTAAATGGTAACATTAGAATCTAAATATTACCCCTAGTAAACCGTTGAAGATAATATAAAATAACAATACGCTATTACATTTTAGTATGGTGGTATTTTCATTAGCATTGTTTTGTCTTTATATTATGGTTTTTCATTAAGATGTTAAATTTTTACATCATAACTTATGCAACAGTTTTATAATTTCTATTTTGAAAGGTTGAACTAAAAGATATTTCAACCCTATTTGTAGCTGATTTTTTTTCCATTTATTATTCAAAATTTATGTAAATTATTGCACCTAGTGTAGGTATTCCTTCTTCTATATACAACCATATATACTCTACATGTCTTATGATTGGATATGCCTCACATCATTGTAATGTAACATAATTATTGGTCGCCTCTAGCAGTAGGCAGACTTGTATTATGTGACACTATTTACCTTGCATTCAAACTACTTTAATTATCATATATCACTCCTTCAATTGTACATTAATTTTTGTAGTTCATGCCTATTATAAACGCCTAATTCAAGTAAAATTATATATATATATATATATATTCTCAGTTATACTTACTTTTCATACCTATATAGTTTGTTCTTGACTATAGGTCTGTAGTTCATTATGTATTTTCTCCTTTTCCTGATTTCAGTTCAATCACCACTTTCCTCAAATCAAGATTGTAATATCATTTTTCGTTCATCTTATTCATTATCCATTTACTATTTCTATTCTAACGTTACTCCCTTCATTCCTTCTTGCCTATCTTTGGCCATTTCTTTTGTTCACTTTCAATCTTATTGGGATTTCATATCTCAGCTATTTATGAAATGTTTAAAGCATTCATATCTTACCAACTCTTGAAGTTTGCTGTGTTTTCTTATCCTAAAATACTAAACAAATTAAGTTTCCATATGTTATCCCAAAAGGTAAGACTGATGTATTTCTCCTAGTTACAAGGAACTATCCTTTTATTATTTGTAATAGACAATACAAAATATAGTTGTGATACCTAATATGTTGAGCACTATCTCTAGTGACAAACGAATGAGGGATAGATTCTAAATGACCCTCATTGCAGCAACAACATTTACAAACGGTAATGATACCAATTTTAGATAGGCGAAGATCTGTATGGACTACATTATGTAAAAGTTTCCATATAAAAATGAAGAATTTGGGTTACATGCGCATATTCCAAATTAGACGATTATCCTGGTTTTAATAATGTTGCACAACTACTCGATATTAATAATACAAAATAAATTATTTGTTCTCAGGATACCAAAACATACTTGGTAGTCAGTATTGAGCCCAAGAATACATTACATGGAACATGAATACTTAAACCACATAGCAGATAATTGAAAGCCAATTGAATAAAATAAAAATTAACATGGATACCTTCATGACAAAGATTGAGTATGCCTTCAAGTAAATTGATCTCGATGATAAATCACTAACTCAATACCTGCATACAAGAAATATTAATTGGTTATCAAACATATTAATTACATTTGTCTAATTTAAACAAAAAAATTAATCACATTTACCTTAATTGCAACATCATTTCTTACACAACAATCATTGATCTTATAAGCAAATAATGGAAAAAACAAACATGAATGACATGTTCAGGTTCTCAAAAACAATTCTCATAATCAAACAAAATACTTAAACAACTCAAGTATGCCTTCGCAATTCTCCCTTACATAAATAACATTTTCAACATCTATATCGGTATCATCACAATCTTCAACGACATTGATAGCTTCCTCTTTATAATCATTTGTCTCTAAGTAGTGAAGACCTCTTGGTGGTGCTTTCATTACCAAATACCAATTCGACAAATCATTTTCTCTTAAATAAAATACTTGTTTCGCTTGAGATGTGAGGATCTATGGATCTTTAGAAAATGATGCTTGATTTTGATGTAAATTGACAAGAGTAAAACCATCCTCATCGACTTTTACTCCACTTCCAATATGTGCCCAACGACACTTAAAAACGGGAATATAAAACACATGATAATCCAATAAAATTATATCAGTCAATATCTAATAATAGGTGACCACATCAACTACTTGAGAAATATCTTTTGCACTTACTCTACACATAGTAGTCGCATCATAAGTCACTCCGCTATTTTGAGTTTCTCTCCCTACATCTTTTATATGAAATCGTTGATCATTGATAATATATCTTTTGTAAGAAAAGACATCATTCTTTAGACCATATGCAATCCACTTCAACATTTCATCGTGATCATTAGAGTTTATAGGTATCTGCAAAAAAATTCATTGACAACGGATATTTTAGAGTAATGTTCTTAGGCAAACGAGAGAATATTCAAATAATTATTTAACCTTTTTTTATCCAATCAGCAATTTTTTTTGCATGTGTTTCTCAAAGTAAAGTTGAATTTCTTTCCATACGCTTACTTGAATTTTGCAATTCCTCCAAGTTCAAACTAGTATAAAACAAGGCATGTGACCTTATATTTATTAGCACAAATACATTCAAATAATTGAAAAATAACGTAACGTATACGTACCTTAAAAATGGTTCAACCACTGCCATATTCATTAACATGGCTAAATGAACAATTTCTTTCTCATAGGAGGATAGTGTAACTATCTTAGACGCTGAAATTGGATGCCTTCAAGTATTATACTATTTTCATATTCTTCATTTCGAGTTGTTGTCTCCTTAACACGTCCTGATTTTTTTAAAAATTCACCAAAAACCTCTTGCATTCATCTGCAAGATAAGATTTTGCAATACATCCTTCAGGCCGTGAATAATTTCTTACATAATCTTTAAGCGTTTTCATATACCTTCCAAATGGGTACCTCCAACGAAATTGAACCAGACCACATATGAGCGCTTCTCTACTAAGATGAATTGACAAATGTACCATTATGTCAAAAAACGACGGCAGAAAATATTTTTCAAGCTCACACAAAATTTCAATAATTTCAACGTTGATTTGCTACAACTTCTCTATGTCAAGGACACGCTAACATAATTTATTGAAAAATGAACATAAGCAAATTATTGCTTTCTTGCCTTTTTGACAATAGCCCTCTTATTGCTACCGGCAACAAATGTTGCATTAAAACATGGTAATCATGTGATTTCAAACCACTAATCTTACAATCCTCCAATGATTTACAATTTCTCAAATTTGAACAGTAGCCATCGGGTCCTTTGAAATCGTACAATCTTTTGCAAAATACTATTTTCTCGGATTTTGATAACGTATAAGGAGCCGGTGGAAGATATGATTTCTTCCTACGAGGTTGTGAATGAAGCTCGTGCCGAATTCCCCATTCTTCTAAATCCTTTCTAGAATTGAATCCATCTTTCGATTTGTTATCATGCAACATTGTGCCTAAAATGCTTTCACCAATGTTTTTCTCCACATGCATTACATTTAAATTATGATGTATCGGCAGTTCCTATAAAAACAACAATTTAACATGTAATTTTATGTATATTTAATTGTTAAAACATTTAAAAAAAATACTCACCTCCCAATATGGCAAATAAAAAAATTTGATCTTTTTTTCCATCTTGATAGCTCCAACTGTGTAGGATTGTTATCTTTATCGCATTCGTCGTTCATGTCATGCGTACTCTTCCTCTTCCTCTTTTTCAGCTTAATAGGCTTTATCGTAATGGCATTTTTCTTATTTTTTCTCCTCTATCTTTTTTCCTTCTCTTTCTCTTTTCCAAAATTATTTGCAAAATCTTTTAACAGTAAAGAAATTTTTCTTTCAGTTAAAATTCTAGGAGCATCACCTAACTCCACTGTGTTATCAAACGAAGCCTTCTGTTTCCTCCGTGAATTTGACATATGTAGATATCTTCTATGACCCATATAGACATTCTTTCTACTATAATTCAATCAACGGTGATGAGTATCAACACTGCACGACGGACAAGCTTTTTCTCCCTTCACACAACATCCAGCAAGGTTTCCATAAGCAGGAAAATCATTAATTGTCCATAGCAAAATTACTTTCATATGAAATAATGTTTTACTAAATGCATCATGAGCATCAACTAGATTACTCCACAAACAATGCAAATCTTCAATCAAAGGTGCCAAATATACATTGATATCGTTTCCGGGCTACTTTGAACCAGGAATAAATAATGTTAACAAGATATTTTCCTTCTTCATACACAACATAGGTGAGAGATTATATATCACAAGAATTACCGGCCAACAACTATATTTGGAACTCAACATAGAAAATGGATTGAATCCATATGGTAATAAGACCAAGTCTAAGATTGCGTGGATCGACTGATAAATATTTCCATTGATCATCCACCATATTCCATGCCATAGAATCCACCGGACGACGCATTTTTTCGTCATTGCTTCTATTATTGAAATGTCATCTTAAATCTTCGGCCATCTTTTGAGATCTAAACATTCTTC
The DNA here is from genome assembly GCA_030737875.1 of Allium sativum. NCBI lineage: Eukaryota > Viridiplantae > Streptophyta > Magnoliopsida > Asparagales > Amaryllidaceae > Allium > Allium sativum. The sequence goes on along the minus strand of CM060918.1, from coordinate 199,766,246 downwards.
TAAATCTTGGAATTATTGGAAAATATCTCAACACTTTAATTGGAACACCTTTCATAACCTCCTTAGTATCTTGATTTATCTTCCATCTTGAAGAACCACATTTTGGACAAGTTTCCAAATCTTTGTGTTCTTTTCTAAAAAGAATAATGTCATTCTCACAAGCATATATTTTTTCAAAACTCATGTCAAATGCTTTAAGAAATTTCGTTGCCTCATATAAAGTTTTCGGAAGTACATTATCCTTTGGCATAAACAATTGTTGCACGTTTAACAGCTTGTCAAACCCACTATCGGACAGACCAGCCTCACATTTAAGATTGTATAAAACGGTGATGGCGGATAACTTTGTATGGTCTGTGCATCCCGGATATAATGGAGTTTCTACATCTTCCAAACTCTTAAGTAGTTCATCCTCCCTTCTTTGAGAATCATCATCATCCTTATCATCGACAAAAAAAATAGAATTCAAAAAATCTTCATCTTCATAGTGAATCATCTTGAATAAGTCATATGTATCAAAAGAATTTGTTTTTTTATCTATATTTTTTAGCTCGCCATGGCAATACCATCTACTAGTCTTGTATTTAGAATCCATTCTTTTATAACTAAATGCTCAACGACGATGTGGTCATCTTGTCAGCTAAGATTTCGACAATTTGTACATGGACACAAAATTTTCTCCAGATTTCGTAGATTTCTTTTTGCCACATGCACGAAATTCAAAGCTCCTTGTCGGTACTCTAAACTAGTCCTAAAACTAATAGTAAATAAAAATTTTAATATTAAAACATATGTGTTACTTCTCAAGATACAAATTTAGGTTAAGCATTAAATAGTCACCTGTTTAAATACACCCAATCCTTTTCCATTGGAAATACAGACATTCAAATAAGTTTTCAAACTTCGATGTAGAATTTGATTTCCTGTTATAAGTAGACAACAAAATACTTCAAAAGCAAACATGCATGAGATATGATATATTGTGATTGTTTTTGTGCAGTTGCTTTTGTTTGTGTTTAATTTTAAAAGATTCGTATAATTCATTAAACACTATTCATCTCCTTTTAATGTAAATCTAGTCTTAAGATCCATAATCTACATTCCTCATGGAAAGATAAAGCACGGTAAGCACAAAACAATGTAGTCACTTGCTTGTTGCTAAGCTCAGTCTAGTTTGTGGTTATTATTATTTTTTTAAGAACAAGAAAACAGCATATAAAAACCCAATTTTTATGTGCATCCATTTGATTTTCATTGTTTTTGCTTTTATAAAGTAGGAAAGCTACTTATATTCAATGATCCAAATGGACCCTTAGGAAATAAGCATGTGCAATCCAACCCACAAGCAATTTCATGGGTCTTTGTACAGTAGGAACCAAATTGAAATGGCTGGGATTCCATGTACAAACATTTACAGTCAACATTTACACTTTTGTTTGTAAAGTAGTAATAACATGAAGTTGAGGAGGTAAAATCTTCATCTTATTAGCTGATAAACTTTTGCCTTCTTAGCAAGATTTGCAAGTTACTCTTCACTTTCTCACATCTTATCTATTAACTTTATTATAAGAATGGGTGTAATTTTTAAAGTGAAATAATCAATTCCCTCAACCTATAATTTTTACTTGATGTCCTTGTTAATCAAGGTCCTGGTTAATCAATGAAGAATGCTCATTTACTCTCTTTCATGGGTGAAAATGAAAGATAAGTTTCATTGTTGCTTATATGAAATAAAATATTATTTCTATTATGGTTTATATATTATTAACTAGATGGTGTATTCCATCCTTCAACTCAATGGAAGGTGCTTATAATCATAGTTATGGTTTCCTATTAATTATTCAACTTCACATAATGTCTAGCCTCACTGTTCACTGTCATGTAGCAAAAATTTATTGTTCACATTGGCATTGTCTTTATTCCCATCATGAGAGTTTCTGCAACAAATTCATCCTTAATAATTTGATATCTTATGACTAATAGTCATAATATCCACCAAGGTTCAGTTTGAGCATGTTAATTTTACATACTTAGCTACTTAGTTGTATTTGTGAATCTTGGTTTATCTTCCACTTTAAATAAAGGGTCTGTTTCTTTCTAAAGACCTAGAGAGATCAATATTGTCTTTAAATTATTTACAACAGGAAATATGCCTCCCATACACAGTTGGTTATATTACGTAAATTTGTCTAATTGTGGCCAATTATACTTACATAATACTAATTATTTTTTATTGCCAGTTTACAAAATTATGATTATATAATTCTACTTGATTATATAATTTTACCTTTTACTTATGTTTTCAAATTTTAGTATAGGACAAAGCTTCATTTAGAAAAGTGTAAATGCTGTTTGTACATTGTTGAGAAAAGGACAGCCATTTCAATTAGCAATAACATGAAGCCCCATGGAATCCCAGCCATTTCAATTTGTTTCCTATTGTACAAAGACCCATAAATTTGTGTACTCTACTTTGTAAATTAGTAATAACATGAAGTCCCATGTACAAAAAATTCTATTATAAAATGGCATGACAAGGTTCAATACTATGTTATTATGCTTTTTTATATATTGTATGTAGTTTCACTTTATATGATATATCTGGCCCAGCATTGTATAAAACAACACAACTTTGTTGCTTTTTTTAGGATTATAGACGAACCTCCATTTTATTAGCCTTACATACCTCTGAAATTTGCAATAGTGCAGGGCAGTAGTACATCAGTAAGATTTAGGTCCTCCATTTTGACTTAATCAATCATTAATTGGATATAACAAATAGTAAAACTAAAAATTAGGTAAACGAGACCTATTGACTGAACCTAAAATATCGTGCAGTAACATGAAATGATATTTTTTATTATGCAATCTAAAAGCATTTCGCTAATATGGTTGTTTATTCGTTGACTTGAATGATATTAGCTACATGTTCACCAGAATAAATTGTATAAGCCAACATGATTGCCTGACATATTCACCAGGACTAGTACTCCAACTATTCATGGCATCCAGACTAAAATTGATATCTTATCATAGCTACACGTTCACCAAAATCAATTGTATAAGCCAAACATGATCACCAGTTTCACACGACAAGCTTAATACTATCTTTGGTGTTCTCTCTTACAAGTTATTCCAACAATTGTATTAAAGCTTATGTGAAAAAAGATTTAAATATTACCTAAGACTACGTTTTGTTCAAAAACATTGTTAGTCAAGCACTCTATCCATTTGGTCCAAAATAATAGACTGCACACGTTTCACGCCTAAAAATAAGGTGTAATTACTAAATGATTGCAAATACACACAACTCATAACAGCTTTGGGAAGCTACTTACATGTAATACATCAGGATAAAAGGGACCTACAAAATGGGAGTTTCGAAGTATAACTTTGATAAGTTGAAAACTCCTCGATTCTTAAATGTCCAAAATTTATTGAACTTTAATTGACAAGTTCTTATTGGCAACATATACATGTCATCTTAGGAATATATTAACTATTCACTATAAAATAACTATATTTGTTGCATCTGTGCATTTATCTCATATTAGTCGTTGATTTGGTTAAGCTTGTAAGTTGTAATCGAATTAATTTCATTGTTTTATAGTTCCATGCGATGTTAAAACCAATGAGTCTTTAACTTCTATGTTTTAGGTTTAAAATATTTTCTTATAAGGAAGAGTAATGGACATCCATTACAACATGAAAATTAATCCTACAAACAGAGAATCCCTTATATTATTTTAAGCAAAAACTCATCATATTCCTCATATATTAAAAATATATTGACTGTTTACTAACATGTAGGTAGTTCTTGCTAACCTCATATATATTGATGGTCCAAGTTAATCCAATGAAAGAACATATAAAACTATGAATGTCTAAAGGAGACTACTTGTAGTCTGTGTAAAGAGGACTCAACGCAGTGTGTTGAGGGAGTTCGATCCCAGCTAGCTACATTATATATGTAAACATACTTAGAGTGCAGACTGGGATGCAATATAAATACTCCCTCGGAATTACAAGTAAAGTTTGGAAAGGAAAAGGAAAAATGAAAATTGATTCACTAGGATTGATTGGAATCTGATTAGTAAATTATAATGAGCTAATCAACCTATAGCCTTGCCTAAGAATTTTCTTTTTATCTAGGAAATAGACAATGGTGATGCAAGAAAGGGTCTCCTACAATCAATATAAAATTATATGCCAAACAAAGTAACAGTTAAACATATTTCCTAAACTTAATTCAATATGAAGAAATGGAATAAGAAAAAGAATATTTTATGTGGCCAACTAAAACCTGAAAAGTCTTGTCAGTTGATACTCCGCAATAAGTGTCAAGTAAGTATGCCAATGATTTATGTGGTTTTAGAAGAAAATCGCAAGCCTGCAGTAATATTGGAAGGAAATGATTAGTGATATTTATAAACCACTTTTGTAATAACCCAGAAATCCGAGCCAATTTAAAAATTTTATTTTGGCAATTTAGATGAATTTTGAATATTTAAAATGAATTATTTTAAATAATAACGACGAGAAATTTATTTTGAATAGAATTAGAACGTATATATTTATATACGTCGTCGTTAGAATATAAATACTTATTTATAATTATAAAAGGAATTGAAAATGGCGCGGTAGTTCGAAAATTCGATTTCAAAATTCAAATGAATGTACAAGATTCAAAATAAACCGGATTTTCGCGAAACCAAAAATATCTGAATCAATTTGAGAATATCTTTCCAACGAATCCGAAAAATTGAAATTTCATAGCGGGGATAAAAAGTTATGCCCAGTTGAAATTTCAGAATAGTCGCTATGGAATTTTGGCCCTAAAAAATGGAAATTTTGTAAGCGACCTCTGTTTTCCACGAAACCACTTTTGTTGGATCCAGGAGGTCAAGTTATTGCTAGGTTTCAAAATTCGTAATTTTTCGAATCAATATGTGAGCGTGGCAGGGGAAAACGCGTTTGACCAGTTTCAGTTGATTTTAATCGACTGGAAAATGACCATTTTCCAAATGGTCTCAGAATTCGACGAAATTAGTTTTGTTAGGACCGTATCGTCATTACGAAGCTAGGAATAATTTTTCTGGAATTTTCTGAGTCAGTATGTGGCCCCGGTAAGTTAAAATGCGCATTCAAATTCAATATATAGATTTATATTTTGATTTTGACAGAAACTGATCGAAACGATCGAATCAGCCTACAATACATATCCCATTGTGTTCGGAATGGGGGTAATTAGCTATGGACGACAGTCGGTGGGTTTGATTTCGAGTTCGAATAAAAAAAATAACTTTATGGAGTTAAATTAAATTAATTATATATATTTTATAAATCCCCCCTATTTCTCCTCTTCGAAGTCAACGAGGAAAAACAGAAAAAAAAAGAAAAGAATAAAAAACTACTGCTTCCCAAATCGCGACCTCCCTCCCCTTTCAAGACCGCCACCTCAGGAAGCCCCACTGCCGCGCCCGCCACTGCTTCCCCTTTGCTCTCTCTCTCTCTCTCTTCGATCTTCCCTCTCCCCTCCTCCTGCTGTTCGAACGCCCCACCCCTGAAGAAACTGCGAGCTCGAGATGGGAGGCCGCACTCAACTCCAGCCCCCCTCCCCAGCCGCGCGAGCCCAGTGCGCCACCACCCTCTGCATGACCGCCGCCTGCAGCCATCCCCGCCCTAACCTTGACCAGCGAACTCCACCCCTCTCCGGCGTGAGTTAGCAGCGAAAGATAAGGTAATTTAAATCGATTTGTTAACTATATTAGTAATGTTAATTATAGCGATTTCAAGACGTGATTTTTTTATATGTAAAACTAAATAATAAAAATTTGATTTTTATATGAATGGTTTAGAAATAAAAATCCGATTTTTGTAGTGTAGTTATAGAGATTTGAGAAAAAATATATGATCTTTATATTATGAAAGGCAAGATTTTTAAACGTGTAAAGATTAGATCTTTAATTTAGAAAAGATTATATTTTTAAATATAAAAAGATTTGATTTCTAGTAGATAAAGAAACGATTTTTATTTATAGTTACAGATAATAAAAATATAATTTTTATATAAGCATGAAGAATAAAAATATAATTTTTATATAAGTAGGAAGTTAAAAATATGATTTTTATATTATAAAAAGAATAAAAATGTGATTTTTATATAGTAGGAATAATAAAAATATGATTTTTTAAATATATATATAATAAAAAATTGATCTTTATATATGTAGCGAAATAGAAATTCGATCTTTAGATAAGTAGTAGAAATATAGAAATATAATTTTTATATAGAATTAAGCGATAAAAATATGACTTTTATATATATGAATGGAAAATAAAAATGTGATTTTTATTTATATATGATCAGCGTGAAAAGGATGTGTTGGAATTTTTAGCAAATCCAAACCGTTCAGAAAGAAAGAATGGCGGAGTGGAACCCCTCGGTGAGAACTCCTCTCTTTTATTTCTATTTCTAGTTTGAAATATATACTAGGATGCAGACGGTGCTTAGTAGCACCTGACATCCGTCGTCCACAGACCATGGATGACTTGTTTGCTTGATTTCTATGTAGTGAAATTTGATAGTGTGATGAGTTGAAATAAAATATATATTCATGTGTTGAAATAAAATATATATTCATGTGTTGAAATAAAATATATATTCATGTGTTGAAATAAAATATATATTCATGTGTTGAAATAAAATATATATTTATGTGTTGAAATAAAATATATATTCATGTGTTGAAACAAAATATATATTCAAGTGTTGAAGTAAAATAAATATTCATTTACAAATCGAACGATTTGTTTATGTACACCGATTTGACTGATATTGATTGGGACGATAAATTTTACACATCGCCCAACTGCACAAATAAAAAAATATGTTTTTGTTGATTTGAAACCCCACACGGGTATTGGGATGATATTTGACGTACACTAATCCCGATTGTTTAGTTGTAAGTCAATCGATGGGTTGACAGACTGTGTAAGCGTTAATTATTTATATTTAATGCTTATACAGTTGTGTGGTGCACTCTGGATGATGGTTGATTATTTATCGTTGCTATTATATACATGTGTTGTATGGAATCCATATAATTAACATTATATGGTAATTGATTGGGCCTCATTCCAATTTGAAAATAAGGAATATTATAAAAGAAAATTCATGTGTTGAATAGAAAGAAAATTCATGTGTTGAATAGGAATAAAATTCATGTGTTGAATAGAATAAATATTCATGTGTTGAATAAGAATAAATATTTATGTGTTGAATAAAAATATATATTCATGTTGTAACTACCCGGAATTTTGGGGCCAAATTAAAATTTTTAATTTAGAAATTTTAATGGATTTTATATATTTAAAATAATTTATTTTAACTAATAACGACTAAAAATTTATTTTAAAACGAATAAATTCAATTTAATTACAAAAGGAGTTTGAAACAGCGCTGCAGTTTGAAAATTTGAATTCGAACATTGACTGAATGAACAGGATTCATTTTAAATCAGAATTGAGCGAAATCAGAAATATTTAAATCTGTTTAATCATATCTTTCTAATGAATCTGAAAAATCGAAATTTCGTTTTATAAATCAAAAGTTATGTCCAGTTTAAAATTTAGAAAAGTCGCTGTAGAATTTATATATATTTTTAAATAATATATTGGCCTTAGAAATAGCCATTTTACAAACGACCTCGGTTTTCGACAAAACCACTTTTGTTGGAACCGGAATGTCAAATTATTGTTAGGTTTCAATTTTTCGAATTTTTCGAATTAGTATGTGAGCGTGGCAGAGGAAAACATGTGTTGTCAGTTTCAGTCAAATTTAATCGACTTAAAAATGGCCAATTTTCAAACGGTCTCAAAATTCAACGAAATTAGTCTTGTTAGAACCGTATCGTCAAAACATAACTAGAAATAATTTTTCTGTAATTTTTAGAGCCCGTATGGGGCCCCGGTAATTTAAAATGTACGTTTGAATTTAATAATTAAACGATTTATAACTTAATTTAAAGAAAAACATATCGTAACAACCGAACTGGGTTACGAAACATATTCCATTGTGTCCGGAATGGGGGATATTAGCAAGGGGCGACACTCGTTGGGTTTGATTTGGAGTTGGCGTTAACATAAAAATATTTTTGGAATAACTAAAGTTAATTAAAATAATTACCCTACATATACTAGTATAAATACGTAGGAAATACATAACCCTAATACCTAAAACTCACAGCCGTCGTATCCTCTATTCAATGGTGGGAAAACTCCCAATTTCCCTTATTAAAATATCTAAATCGAGTAAATAATTTCAAGGACTTTAGACATAGAATCGAAGAGATTAATCTGTGCTTCAATTCCATACGGTCATGATCAAGTTTTAATTCGAGATCGGTGAGGAAATGGGGACTACACCCTTCGGCGTTCGAAGGGTATTGGAGGCGCTGGAAGGGGGTGAGTTCGTCAGGGTTCTTGGCGTGGGAAGGAGGTGGTCGGCGCATCGAAGAGGTGGCTCTGGCAAAGTGCGACAGGGAGGTGTTGTGATCGACACTGATGGGTTTCCTGTACGAGACAATTACAGATAGAAGAGGAAGGGGATTTAAGGTGTAAACTAATTAAACAACTAATTATCCTATTTTATTGTTTAATGTTTGTAGTGTCAAAACTAAACCAGTACTCGTCGGAATCGGATGGTTTCAGGTGAGTTGGAATTGTATTTCCGTGATCTACGTGACGGAACTGACTAGAGCATAAACAGAGGACATGGGAAATTGAGGAAAATTCGAATCTGAACTGTTCTGAATTACAAAGCTTGGTGAGATTTCTTTGTTTTAAGAATAATAAAAGTTCAATTATCTTTTATTGTTTTAATTCCATATATGTATGTTAATTAAATTCGATTCTGTGATGTATCATATTGTATTTGTTGTTTGTTGATGATGATGGTTGTTGTGGTATGTGTTAATTAGATTATGTTAAACAAATTTAACATTTTTGTCAATCAGATTATGTTAAAACAAAAATGGACATTTTTGTTTTGAAATATGTTATGCAATTCAAATTAACATTCTCGTTGAATAAAAATAGATCGAACAAAATTCACATTTTTGTTGAATAAGAATAGATCAAACAAAAAAAATAGCATTTTTGTCAAAGAATGATAATTGAAACAAAAATAGCATTTTTGTCAAAGAATGATAATTGAAACAAAAATAGCATTTTTTTCAAGAATGACACTTGAAATAGAAGAATGACACTTGAAACAAAAGAATACATTTTTGTCACTTTAGAAAAATGAATTAGAAAGCATTCATTTTGTCACATTAGAAAGGAATGAATTGAAAATGTATATTTTTATTCATTAAAAAGAGAATGAGTTAGAAATGAACATTTTGTTTACAAATGTTAAAAAGGATTAAAAAGAACATTTTTTCAAATTGTACATTAGAAAGACAAAAAGACATTTTGTTTAGAAATGATCATAGAAATAAAAATCACATTTTTGTTAAAACATGATTAGTGATAAAATAGTCATTTTGTCATTTGAATAGAATTAGACAAAAAGAATCATTTTTGTCGCGTTAGATTTGTCAAAACAAGATTAGCATTTTTGTCGCCTTCGAATGGCCAAAACAAAATAACAAATTTTGGTTGAATTAGAATTGACAAAATAGAAATTGTCAACAAAGACAAAGTTATTACTTTCATTCATTCATTTGTAATAGAATTGTATGCAATATAAAAGAGACATTTTTATCATCATGTTATATACTGTATATTACACTTCCATTTACAAGTTATCCGACTTGTTTATGTCATTGGGATGGTAATTTTCACACATCGCCCAAGTGCACAAATAATTTATTATTTGATTGTTGGATGAAACCCCACATGGGTATTGGGATGATATTGGACGCACACTAATCCCAATATTTAGTTATCTGTCAATCGATGGATTGACAGTCTGTGATGAGCGTTAGTTATATACTTCAATGCTCACACAGTTATAAATTCCACTTTGGGTGTTATTTGAATACTTGGTAATTATTTATCATGATCGTTGATTACATATGATATATGGTTGTTGATTGAGTCACATTCCAATAAAGAATATTTTAGAAAAAGAATATATTTTGGAAATATATTTTTATTGAAATAAACTAGTTATTAACTAGGATCAATCATTAAATGAAGCTTTCCAATTTGTTAATATTTAAGTAAAATTAAATTAAATTAATTGGATTTTGGGTTTGTCGTGAATGGTGTCTTCAATAACACCTTTCTTAAACCCAATTGAGAAATGAATAAATCTTTTAATTAAGATTATTAAAAGTTTTCAATTTATATTTAGTAATTGGAATAAGATGAAATGTGAGTTGGGTTTATTGTGAACTGTGTTTTTAAGTGACATATTGTTCTTTAACTCAGCTGACAGTGAAAGGATATGATTTGGAAATTATAAATCTTTTATTAAGATTTAAAAGGTAATTATCCAAAAGTAAAGTTTTCCAATTTGATATATTAAATTGGAGTTGAATGGAATTTGAATTAATAATAACCGAGATAAGCTTCTGTGAAAGAGGACCGATACTACATATGGAATTTAAGAGGCGTTTCCATTATTCCATTTATATTATTGGTCGGATACAGAAATTTATAACGATTATATATTGATTTGATTTCTGTGAAGATTCCATATTTTATGGAAGACGATTTTGGGTTTACCGTGAACTATGTTTTAACTGACATTAGTTCTTTAACCAAGTTAAAGATAAGATTAATTTCTTAAATTTAAATAATTATTGAATAATGATTTTTGGTATTTAAACCCAAATCGGAGTTTTGAAAAATCTTTAAAGAAAAGATTTAAGGATAAGTTAAAGAATTTATCTTTGATAAGATAATGTAAATATTTTATTTAAAAGAATATTCCGAATTGGAATGAGGCATTGGATGTATTTTTATAGTACTCGATTTTTAATTATAAAAATACGAGAGTTATTCGGAAAGGCCGGGTCTAACCCATTCTGAATAATTACTACGACGATGAAGAGTCGAAGATGAAGATGATGGTTGAAGACCGACGATTTTCACATCGGATGGATGTGTTGCTACTGAGACCCATGATGGGAGTAGCTACCTTGAAGGGGCTTCAGTGGTGGCCGTCCGGACTATTATTGATTGTTCGGATTTCGTTTTCGCTCAGACCCAGAGCATAAGCTAGTAAATGGATGCGTATCTGACATTGGATTACGTTCCATGTGAATTAAATCGATTTCTTTTAATGTTTGCCTGTTTGGTAGTGGAGAATGTATTCTCTACTTAACACCCTGGTATATATTAACAGTGATGGATCGCATGGCGTGAATTGTCAATGTGGCACGCCAAGATGCAATTGATCAAGGCTTTTGTTGAAAAGGAGGGCCTTGTGGGATGATCAAAGCATAGCCTATTACGGCATAGCTTTGTGTATATCGTGACTTCGCGAGCCTCACACCCCGGTATAAGTCAAAAACGGGATATGGACCGTAGGGAGTGCACACGTTTCTTTCTAGCTAGGGTAGTGTCAGTGCTTAAACTGTCTGGCATTTTACTTATGTGGATGATGGATTTTGAGGCGCCTCGGATTTTTATAGGCCGATAGTGGTCATATTATAGGTTCAAAGGAACCGGGAAACGTGTGTTCAGGCATAACCAATCCACTGCCGATAGGCAGGGACCGGCCCTACCGCTCCAAGGGTTGCCCATAGGTGTGATCCTGAGGCATTTGCTAGAGTGTCTCGAATCGGAGAGGAGCTTGCGCCTAGCCTCGACTCATGATGGAAATCCAATTTCCAATACGACCTTGCGGTTTTGATAGTAGAACTAGTATGGCGACATAGTAGGATGGGGTACTATGCCGTCTATGATTAATACATTATGATTGAAATTGTTTTTGAATATATATACCTATATATATACACACTAATCTTAAATCCGCTTTTTATCGTATCAAGCATCTTTTGACCATTATAAGGTAAAACCCTCTCCTCCGGTTTGCGTTGCATTGTGTGATGGGACTTGGGTCTTATAATGGTTTCATTTTTCTAAACAAAGCATTGCGTTGTTTAACGATTTACTTTATTTTATGCACTGGAAATCCAATGGAGTAAACCCGTTCCGCGTCAGCGGCGTGGTCCTGTGATTAGCCTTATTAGATAAGTTTAGTTAAGATTTCTCATACCAGTCCCATGACTGACCTGTAGTTTGTTTCACTGGCAAACTCGGGTGCCCATATTTTCCACACGGGCAGTCGAGTAGCTTTTTGCAGATTTTTACAGGATCCAGGCTTACAGCTGAAGCGGTATTCGGAAAGCTCTGTATCTGTGTATTCCTTTCAGTTGTATATTTGTAATATTTTTCCACTGCTATTTAAATGTAATTTAAAACTCTAATATTATTGTATTTCTATTTCTGTAATAAGTATTCATACTCTGTTACATTCTTGTACTCTGATGTAATTGTTGTAATCAGCAATAAAATGTTCTTCAGTTTGTGTTCTGTTGTGTGTTGTTCTCAAAGCTATCCAGCCTTTCCTTTACTGGGAAGTTTGGGTTGTTTCAGTTGGTATTGGAGCCAGGTTTACAGAGCTCGAGAACAAGACACATTAGAACTGAATGAAAGAATACATCAGAGATTGGATTAGTAATATCCAATGAGAATAACTCGTTAGAGATAGGATCAGTAGTATCCTAGAACGAGTGTGAAGAGTATTATATTTTTTTAAAAAAAAAAATAAATGAAAACAAACTTAGTTTTGAAAATTTTATCTTAATATATGTATTTGAGTATATTATATTTTAATGTGGGCAATCGAGTATATAAAGATTTCGGATATACGAGTAATTAACAGATATTCGAAGTTTTAATATGCTGGGTAGATATAGAATCACACTATAGTCGCCCGGAGATAATTCTGGTGATAGGTCGACCATCACCAGTATTTATGTTCGAGTTTCGAAAGCGGGATTTCTATATATTTCCATTGACTGGTATGAGAGCCAAAACTTAGTACACATTGCTGTGATTTACACTAAAAATATGATTTTTGACTATATATAAAAGTTATACATATTTAAAAAGTTAACACCTAATTGATTGCTGGTTGTGATGTCTGATAATTAGTTTCACTAATTAAAATATTAGAATGATAATTAATTTTTGAAACCAATAAAAGAAATTAAAGCTGAGTTAGTTAATCAAACAACTTTTAGCTACGTTCCTTTTCGAGGACGAAAAGATTATAAGTGGGGGCAATTGTAACGACCCGGAATTTTGGGGCCAATTTAAAATTTTTAATTTAGAAATTTTAATGGATTTTATATATTTAAAATAATTTATTTTAACTAATAACGACTAAAAATTTATTTTAAAACGAATAAATTCAATTTAATTATAAAAGGAGTTTGAAACAGCACTGCAGTTTGAAAATTTGAATTTGAACTTTGACTGAATGAACAGGATTCATTTTAAATCAGAATTGAGCGAAACCAGAAATATTTAAATCTGTTTAATCATATCTTTCTAACGAATCTGAAAAATCGAAATTTCGTTTTATAAATCAAAAGTTATGTCCAGTTTAAAATTTAGAAAAGTCGCTATAGAATTTATATATATTTTTAAATAATATATTGGCCTTAGAAATAGCCATTTTACAAACAACCTCGGTTTTCGACGAAACCACTTTTGTTGGAACCGGAATGTCAAATTATTGTTAGGTTTCAATTTTTAGAATTTTTCAAATTAATATGTGAGCGTGGCAGAGGAAAACGTGTTTTGTCAGTTTCAGTCAAATTTAATCGACTTAAAAATGACCAATTTTCAAACGGTCTCAGAATTCAACGAAATTAGCCTTGTTAGAACCGTATCGTCAAAACATAACTAGAAATAATTTTTCTGTAATTTTTAGAGCCCGTATGGGGCCCTGGTAATTTTAAATGTACGTTTGAATTTAATAATTAAATGATTTATAACTTAATTTAAAGAAAAACATATCGTAACAGCCGAACTGGGTTACGAAACATATTCCATTGTGTCCGGAATGGGGATATTAGCTTCGGGTGACACTAGTTGGGTTTGATTTGGACTTGGCGTTAACATACAAATATTTTTGGAATAACTAAAGTTAATTAAAATAATTACCCTACATATACTAGTATAAATACGTAGGAAATACATAACCCTAATACCTAAAACTCACAGCAGCCGTATCCTCTATTCAATGGTGGAAAAACTCCCAATTTCCCTTATTAAAATCTCTATATCTAGTAAATAATTTCAAGGACTTTAGACATAGAATCGAAGAGATTAATCTGTGCTTCAATTCCATACGGTCATGATCAAGTTTTAATTCGAGATCGGTGAGGAAATGAGGACTAAACCCGTCGGAGTTCGAAGGGTATTGGAGGCGCTGGAAGGGGGCGAGTTCGTCAGGGTTCTGGGCGTGGGAGGGAGGTGGTCGGCGCGTCGAAGAGGTGCAGTCCGATGAAGTACAGGTGGCTCTAGCAAAGTGCAAAAGGGAGGTGTTGTGATCGACACTGATGGGTTTCCTATACGAGACAATTACAGATAGAAGAGGAAGGGGATTTAAGGTTTAAACTAATTATCCTATTTTATTGTTTAATGTTTGTAGTGTCAAAACTAAATCAATACTCGTTGGAATCGGACGGTTTCAGGTGCGTTGGAATCGTATTTCCGCGATCTACGCGATGGAACTGACTAGAGCGTAAACAGAGGACATGGCAAATTGAGGAAAATTCGAATGTGAACTGTTCTGAATTACAAAGCTTGGTGAGATTTCTTTGTTTTAAGAATAACAAAAGTTTAATTATCTTTTATTGTTTTAATTCCATATATGTATGTTAATTAAATTCGATTCTGTGATGTATCATATTGTATTTGTTGTTTGTTGATGATGATGGTTGTTGTGGTATGTGTTAATTAGATTATGTTAAACAAATTTAACATTTTTGTCAATCAGATTATGTTAAAACAAAAATGGACATTTTTGTTTTGAAATATGTTATGCAATTCAAATTAACATTCTCGTTGAATAAAAATAGATCGAACAAAATTCACATTTTTGTTGAATAAGAATAGATCAAACAAAAAAAAATAGCATTTTTGTCAAAGAATGAACTGAAACAAAAATAGCATTTTTGTCAAAGAATGATAATTGAAACAAAAATAGCATTTTTGTCAAAGAATGATAATTGAAACAAAAATAGCATTTTTGTCAAGAATGACACTTGAAATAGAAGAATGACACTTGAAACAAAAGAATACATTTTTGTCACTTTAGAAAAATGAATTAGAAAGCATTCATTTTGTCACATTAGAAAGGAATGAATTGAAAATGTATATTTTTATACATTATAAAGAGAATGAGTTAGAAATGAACATTTTGTTTAGAAATGTTAAAAAGGATTAAAAAGAACATATTGTTAAATTGTACATTAGAAAGACAAAACGACATTTTGTTTAGAAATGATCATAGAAATAAAAATCACATTTTTGTTAAAACATGATTAGTGATAAAATAGCATTTTGTTAAAACATATCTTTTTGGTTCATTTTATAAGAATGAACATAAAATATTTCTTTTAGGCATTTTATAAGAATGAACATAAAACATTCTTTTTGGTCATTTTATAAGAATAAAACAAAAACATTTATTTTGGTTATTTTAAAAGAATGAAACCAAACATTTCTTTTTGGTTATTATAAAGGAAAGAAATAAAAACATTCATTTTTGTTATCTAAATAGTATGAGGCTAAAACATGCATTTTTATCAGTAAAGAAGAATGAGACAAAAATGTTTACTTTTGTCAATTAAAAAGAATTAAATAAGAATGTTCATTTTTGTCGTTTAAAATGATTAAACCCAAAAAGATACATTTTTGTCATTTAAAGGAAGAGTAATTATAAAAGATCATACTTTTTATTGTCACGCTGTTTTAAATAAAAAGAAGTAACATCAAAAAGCTACATTTTTAATGTAGCATTGTTTTAAATAAAGAGAAGCAACATTAAAAATTTCATTTTTAATGCGGCATTGTTTTCAATAAAAGATTGTACATTAAAAATTACATTTTTAGTGTAGTTTAGATTTCATGGAAAAGATTAGAAAAAAAATTATATTTTTATTGACGTTTTGTTACAATGAAAAGATTGACAAATAAAGTTGTTACTTTTGTTAAAATATGAATTGACAAATAAAGTTGTTACCTTCGTCAAATTTAGTATCGACATATAAAATTGTCATTTTTGCCAAATTTAGAATTAACATAAATTTGTCACTTTTGTTAAATAGAAATTGTTAACAAATAAATTATCATCTTTATTTGTTAAGATTGGATTACAATTAGTAAACAAATAAAACCATCACCTTTTATTTGTTAAGTTGAATTAGAAGAATGTATGCAAAATAAATTACTCTTTATTTGTCATGTTCAAATAGAAATTTGTATACAAGTAAACATTCACGTTTATTTGTCATATTTAGATAAAAATTGGTGTACAACTAAATATCCATTTTTATTTGTTATGTTAAAGATAGGAAATTTGCATGCGAACAAAATGATCTTTTTATTTGACATCAGAAGAGTAGAACATGTCATGAAAATAAATTATCTCTTCATTTTTGTCATTTGAATAGAATGAAACCAAAATAGTCATTTTGTCATTTGAATAGAATTAGACAAAAAGAATCATTTTCATTCGTTCATTTGTAATAGAATTGTATGCAATATAAAATAGACATTTTTACCATCATGTTATATACTGTATATTACACTTCCATTTACAAGTTATCCGACTTGTTTATGTCATTGGGACGGTAATTTTCACACATCGCCCAAGTGCACAAATAATTTATTATTTGATTGTTGGATGAAACCCCACATGGGTATTGGGATGATATTGGACGCACACTAATCCCAATATTTAGTTATCTGTCAATCGATGGATTGACAGTCTGTGATGAGCGTTAGTTATATACTTCAATGCTCACACAGTTATAAATTCCACTTTGGGTGTTATTTGAATACTTGGTAATTATTTATCATGATCGTTGATTACATACGATATATGGTTGTTGATTGAGTCACATTCCAATAAAGAATATTTTAGAAAATGTTTTAGAAAAAGAATATATTTTGGAAATATATTTTTATTGAAATAAACTAGTTATTAACTAGGATCAATCATTAAATGAAGCTTTCCAATTTGTTAATATTTAAGTAAAATTAAATTAAATTAATTGGATTTTGGGTTTGTCGTGAATGGTGTCTTCAATAACACCTTTCTTAAACCCAGTTGAGAAATGAATAAATCTTTTAATTAAGATTATTAAAAGTTTTCAATTTATATTTAGTAATTGGAATAAGATGAAATGTGAGTTGGGTTTATTGTGAACTGTATTTTTAAGTGACATATTATTCTTTAACTCAGCTGACAGTGAAAGGATATGATTTGGAAATTATAAATCTTTTATTAAGATTTAAAAGGTAATTATCCAAAAGTAAAGTTTTCCAATTTGATATATTAAATTGGAGTTGAATGGAATTTGAATTAATAATAACCGAGATAATCTTCTGTAAAAGAGGACCGATACTACATATGGAATTTAAGAGGCGTTTCCATTATTCCATTTATATTATTGGTCGGATACAGAAATTTATAACGATTATATATTGATTTGATTTCTGTGAAGATTCCATATTTTATGGAAGACGATTTTGGGTTTACCGTGAACTATGCTTTAAATGACATTAGTTCTTTAACCAAGTTAAAGATAAGATTAATTTCTTAAATTTAAATAATCATTGAATAATGATTTTTGGTATTTAAACCCAAATCGGAGTTTTGATAAATCTTTAAAGAAAAGATTTAAGGATAAGTTAAAGAATTTATCTTTGATAAGATAATGTGAATATTTTATTTAAAAGAATATTCCGAATTGGAATGAGGCGTTGGATGTGTTTTTATAGTACTCAATTTTTAATTATAAAAATACGAGAGTTATTCGGAAAGGCCGGGTTTAACCTATTCCGAATAATTACTACGACGATGAAGAGTCGAAGATGAAGATGGTGGTTGAAGACCGACGATTTTCACATCGGATGGATGTGTTGCTACTGAGACCCATGATGGGAGTAGCTACCTTGAAGGGGCTTCAGTGGTGGTCGTCCGGACTATTGTTGATTGTTCGAATTTGGTTTTCGCTCAGACCCAGAGCATAAGCTAGTAAATGGATGCGTGTCTGACATTGGATTTCGTTCCATGTGAATTAAATCGATTTCTTTTAATGTATGCCTGTTTGGTGGTGGAGAATTTATTCTCTACTTAACACCCTGGTATATATTAACAGTGATGGATCGCATGGCGTGAATTGTCAATGTGACACGCCAAGATGCAATTGATCAAGGCTTTTGTTGAAAAGAAAGGCCTTGTGGGATGATCAAAGCATAGCCTATTACGGTATAGCTTTGTGTATATCGTGACTTCGCGAGCCTCACACCCCGGTATGAGTCAAAAATGGTATATGGACCGTAGGGAGTGCACACGTTTCTTTCTAGCTAGGGTAGTGTCAGTGCTTAAACTGGCTAGCATTTTACTTATGCGGATGATGGATTTTGAGGCGCCTCGGATTTTTATAGGCCGATAGTGGTCATATTATAGGTTCAAAGGAACCGGGAAACGTGTGTTCAGGCATAACCAATCCACTGCCGATAGGCAGGGACCGGCCCTACCGCTCCAAGGGTTGCCCATAGGTGTGATCCTGAGGCATTTGCTAGAGTGTCTTGAATCGGAGAGGAGCTTGCCCCTAGCCTCGACTCATGACGGAAATCTTCCAATACGACCTTGCGGTTTTGATTGTAGAACTAGTATGGCGACATAGTAGGATGGGGTACTATGCCGTCTATGATTAATACATTATGATTGAAATTGTTTTTGAAATATATGTACCCATATATATACACACTAATCTTAAATCCGCTTTTTATCGTATCAAGCATCTTTTGACCATTATAAGGTAAAACCCTATCCTCCGGTTTGCGTTGCATTGTGTGATGGGACTTGGGTCTTATAATGGTTTCATTTTTCTAAAAAAAGCATTGCGTTGTTTAACGATTTACTTTATTTTATGCACTGGCAATCCAATGGAGTAAACCCGTTCCGCGTCAGCAGCGTGGTCCTGTGATTAGCCTTATTAGATAAGTTTAGTTAAGATTTTTCATACCAGTCCCATGACTGACCTGTAGTTTGTTTCACAGGCAAACTCGGGTGCCCATATTTTCCACACGGGCAGTCGAGTAGCTTTTTGCAGATTTTTACAGGATCCTGGCTTACAGCTGAAGCGGTATTCGGAAAGCTCTGTATCCGTGTATTCCTTTCAATTGTATATTTGTAAAAAAAATCCGCTGCTATATAAATGTAATTTAAAACTCTGATATTATTGTATTTCTATTTCTGTAATAAGTATTCATACTCTGTTACATTCTTGTACTCTGATGTAATTGTTGTAATCAGCAATAAAATGTTCTTCAGTTTGTGTTCTGTTGTGTGTTGTTCTCAAAGCTATCCAGCCTTTCCTTTACTGGGAAGTTTGGGTCGTTTCACATGTGTTAAAGAAAATATTCATTTGTTGAATAGAATAATGAAGTTATTGAAATATTTAAAGCCGTGTTGGTTAGATATGCGCCATTTTGACGCGAATGATATTTATATCGATTATATTCGATTTTATAATCAATTCAGAAAAGGAAGTGATTTCAAAATATAACGTTTTGAAAATATTATCATTTATAGATTAATGATATGGAATATTCAATTTTGATTAGAAATTGAATATGAAGTTGAAATCGTTTTGAAAACGAATCTAAAACGATTTATAAAATACGTTTTGAAAGAAAATCGACGAAATATATATAATATATATATATATATATATATAATGGCCTGAATAGAACACACCGCGCTGCGGCAGTTCGCGAATTTCAACCATTGACTTCGAATGGATATTACGGGAGATCCGACCGTCGGATTCTCCTAAAACGAGAACCATTGGGTTCGTATCGAAAAGAGATTTCTAACGAATATTAAAGATTTGAAATCTAACGGTTGGATTTGGAATTATGTCCAAATCAATTTTGGAAAAGGTCGTTGTAAGTGCAGTTCGATGGCCGTTGATGGAAATCGACTGTACGAGCCTTGATAAAATTATTAAAAATAGTAATAATTTGTGTAAAATCATAAGAAATGATTTATCAAGAATTGAGATGAAAAATTCCAATTTTGAAAAGATAAAATTGATTTTTATCGAAATGAACTAGTTTTGAACTAGAATAATAATTTATTTATTTTTAAGTAAATAAATTGGATTTGAAAGGGTTTTAAAAGTAACCAGAATTTCCAATACTTGAATTGGAATGGATTTGAATCGAAATTGTCTTTGGAATATTTCGATGTTGGATTTCGTTATTATACAGATATTGTTATGGAAATTTGAAAGATATATTGATATCGTTATTTCCAATACGATATTTGTTGGTCATAGAATTTGATATTGAATATAAGCCGATATTTTTTTTATTCAGAGCCTTATATTTAATATCAAATGGGAATTGGGTTTATCGTGAACTGTGTTTTAGCGACATTTGTTCTTTAACCCGATTTACAGTGAAATGTGATTTGGAATTTATAAATCTTTTGTTAAGATTTAAAGGAGGTTTTCCAAAGTAAAGTTTTCCAATTTAATAAAATAAATTGGAATGGAATGAAATGTGATTTTGGGTTTATCGTGAACCGTGTTTTAAATGACATTGGTTCTTTAACCCAATTAAAGACAGAATGTGGTTTCCCAAGATAAACAATCATTAATATTGATTTTTGGGAATATTAAAACCAAGTGGAGTTTTAATGAATCTTAAATTAGATTGAAATGATCGAGAATGGAGTATCACCAGTTTTGCTCCAGGTGATAGTTAAATCTTTAATTAGATTTGAACGTGAAATGGTAATTGAATTTACCGATAACACCGTGGTGTTAGATATGAAGTATTACCAGTTTTACTTCATGGGATGAATAGGTTGGGATTGGGAAATAAAATAAATGATTACTTCGGTGTGGTTCGCTAATCCCGACTAATTTATATTGATATTCAAAGGAAGATTAAAGAATAAATTTAAAGAATTTATCTTTGATAAAATTAATGGGAACTTTTCCCAAAGTGTAAGAATATTTGAATAAAAGAATATTCTGAATTGGAATGAGGCGTATGTTGTGTTTGTGTAACACTTGTTTATTATATACGAGGGTTATTCAGAAAGATCGGGTTTATCCCATTCTGAATAACTGATTCGACGATGTGTCGAGGATGAAGACGGTGGTCGAAGATCGGAGGTCTTCATGTCGTTTGGATAATTACTGATGATCTTGATTGGGCCGTACACCCAAGAGGAGGGAATCGGTTAGTGATCATCCAGACATACTTGGAGATCGATGGATATGCGAGGTACAAGGTGCCTCCGGTTTCGTTCAGACCCAGAACGGACTTGTAAATGGACTGTGTGTCTGACATTGGGTATCATTCTATGTGATTGATGGATATCGGTTGCATGGAGTGGTTTACCTATGTGGCATGCTAAGATGCAAATGATCAAGGCTTCTATTGAAAAGCAGAGTCTTGTGGTTGATGATCAAAGCACGGCCTGTGTGGCATAGCTTTGTGTAGCGTTGATTCGCGAGCCTCACACCCCGGTTGTGAACTAGAAACGGGAGAGGACATCAGGGAGGGCATGCATTTCCTTCTAGCTAGAAGTGGTGTCAGTGGTTTGACACACCCTGACGAGTTTCACTTATGTGGTTGTTGGGTTGCGAGGCGCCTCGGATATATCGGTGACTATGTGGAGCCGATGGAGTCATTGGACTCATTGACACCCCATAGGGTGGGGAAACGCAGTGTTCAGGAATTTTAATCCACATCGGTGGATCGGCCCTGACGATCCAAGGGACGATGCGTTCTGTTCCTGAGGGGCGGGCTAGAGCGTCTCGAATTCGGTAAGGACGATCCCTTGCCTTGGTTCACAGATGGTAATCCAACTTCCAATACGTGACTTTGCGGTTTTGATTGTAGAACCTATATTTGGCAGCATAGTGGTATGGGGCATTCATGTCGTCTATGATTGATGCTTATGATTGAAATTGTTTTGACACTATACACATATAGTACTATCAAAATAATCTGTTTTAAAACGTATCAAGCATGCTTTGGCTATTATAAGGTAAAACCCTATCCTCCGGCTTGTGTTGCATTGTGTGATGGGACCTGGGTCTTATAATAGCTTCATTGTTCTTTATTTAGCGTTGCGTTGTTGTTTTATGCACTGGTATCCTTGGGAGGAAACCCGTTCCGTGTTATACGGCGTGGTCCCTTGATTTACCGAACTTTAAAATAAAGATTAATAACTGTTTTAGTTCTCACACCAGTCACATGACTGACCTGGAGTTTATTGTTTTAACCTAAACTCTGGGTGCCCTCATTTTCAGCACGGGCAGCTAGTAGTTCTGGTTTTGCAGATTTATACTCACAGGATCCCGATTTACAGCTGGAACGATACTCGGAAAGCTCTGTATCCGTGTATTACTTTCAGTTGTGTTTTGTATTATTTTTCCGCTGTGATGTATTTAAATGTAATTTAAATCTCTGATATTTCTCTAATGTATAATATTTATTTATACTCTGCATATTCTTGTATTCTGATGGAATTGTTGTAATTAACAATGAAATGTTCTTCTGTTTGTGTTCTGATTCGTCTTGTCCTCAGTACAATCCGCGATTTCCCGTAAGGGGGATTTCGGTTCGTAACAACTTTATTAAGAATAATAATAATAAATAGGTTTCCAAATATAATTTGATTATTGATAAATTAATACACGCTTTCAGTTGATTGGTTAATATGGAAAAATCCAAAAATATAGTAGTTTGAATTAAATGGCAGAACCTAAGGCACAAGGTCTATAGCAATGGAAAAGGTTATTGATTCATCTTTCCTTGGATATTCCAAGAGGTCGTGTTCAAGACTTGCACCAATGAATGGTAAGAACACATGGGTTTCCACCATGGTATCATCAAGCTAGCAAATTAATTATTTCACTCACTGATGGTAAATTATAACCTTACATTCCACAGTGGAATTAAACACTTCTAAATTGTTAGGTTTGTACGAAGAGAACATGAGTATTTTTATTCATTTGATATTCTACATCTGTAGGCACCTTGGTAGTAAGAAGATTCATTAGAGCAACGCAAATAATTAAATGGCTTAGTATTAGCCAATTGACAAGTGTGTCCATTGTTATACAACATAGTCACTGAGTTATATTTTTATGTTGAATATAATCAGAATTAATTTCAGGGATGCAAAAATGCATAAACAAGGTGTTGTAGTTATCGCGGATGAACAAAAAGATCTTTACAATGACATGGTATTATATGATTATTGAGAAGTTAATTTATAGTTGTATCTTCCATGAAACATTATAAGGACAGTATATAACCATTCAGGTGTGCATCCCTATTTTGTGTCTATGTGCACTTATGTTTTTCTGAGTGCATGTACATGTATGCATGAGCGTTTGCATGCATATGTACACAATAATGGGAGTCACAGTCACCAGACTATCATTGTCTCCTTTATATCAACTCAAATATCTAGAATAAAAACTATAAACTTGTTATTCACAGCATAAAAAGAGTATAAATGTAGAATCGTTGTTTTTATATTAGATTAATTCTATATTTAAGAAAACATATTATTGAACTAATTTCATGCGATCACATCTAGTTGCAATTCAAGGCCTAAAGATTCTCGAGTGCTACGATCCAAGTTTAAATTAATATGATATAAGGTAAGCAAATCACATTTGTCTCATTAGAACATATGAGACCTAGAAAAGGGAGTCCATAGTCTTATTTTCTTTCAAAAAGAAAACGTATCATTCTCAGTTATATCATGCAACCTTGATTTTAATTCTACAATGAAGTCAATCCTAAAAAGATTACTGTACAAATATGCATTTGAAAAATATTATTGTGGAATAAATAGCCAATGAGCTTGTTTGCAGTCATAATAGATATGCATCTGGCATTCAGGAAAGGAACTCGAAAGTGTGTTAACCTCAATCCAAAAGCTCAATCTAACATCCACAACAATTTTTAATACATCTAACCTCAACCATAATTTCTAAATATACAAGATAATAAGTACATCTTACCTCAACGTGAAACACAATCTCAATCAAATTCTAGATCTGAAAATGATGAAGTAATTTTTAGTAAATCTTACCTCAACATGAACTAATATCTCAGTTGATTTCTAGATTTGAAACGACCCAAATTAGCAAACTCAGATGTCGGGTCTTCAAGGGATTGGACGGCTTCTAACCTAAAACACCGATGGAAAGGTAAACGAACGATTGGAGGGCGAGATGAAATCGTAACTGAAGCGGCAGCAAATTTTGAGGGGGATTTTCAAAAGAAGGGAATTTTTGGCTGTATGTGAAGGAAAGAGGAATGAATTCTATGTGGAGCGGAATAAAATTTGGGGGGGGGGGATTTCAGAAGGAGGGAAGTTTTGGCGGAAAGGAAAATGGTAAATGTGACAAGGTATTCGGCTGTAAGTGTTAATTAGGTTTGCATTAACGAATGAAAACAAAAGGAAAAATGGATTAAAATAGTATTGGTTGCTTTCAAACCATAAACGTTGCTAATAAATGTAACCAACGGTATATTTTCTTGCAGTGATTCCAGAGGGCAATAACATGTTTAAAATGGTTATGCTACTAAAGCAGTGCAAAATCAATTTAAAGAACTGGAATAAAACTAGACCTAAAGAGGGAGACCACATCCAAAACATCCAAGCACAACTTGAGCAAACACAGGAGTTATTAGATGCAAACCCACTGAATGAAGGACTCAACAGTGATTTCTATGAACTCCGAAGACAACTCAAGACAGCATTGGAAGTTAAATCTCTGGAAATTAAACAAAAAGCCAAAGAGAAATGGATGACATAGGGAGATGAATGCACTAAATTTTTTTACACTAAAATGTCTCAAAGAAAACACTATAACAATCTCCTAAATTGTTTGAATGAACATGGGGACTCTCAACAACATATCAAACAACTAGAATACAATACTATCTCTTATTACACAGAGCTTTTCAATGGTAAGTATGATGATGACTTACCCCCACATTGAGTGTCGAAGGTAGATCACCGTTGATCGGAGGTTGATGCTCGGTGATAAGATCAGCATGAGGGAATTGCAGACTGCTTTTTTCTTCATCCACAATGACTCCAGTCCAGGGCCTGATGGAATGGGGGCAGCCTTCTTCAAACTGCACTAGGAACACCTGAAATATCACTTATTAGCAGCTTATCAAGAAGTATTAGACACGGGTGAATTCATAAGAGAAATAAACCACACTTTCATATCTCTCATCCCTAAAGTTCAAAATCCATCTAGAATAGAAGACTACAGGCCTATTGCCTGCTGTAATGTGGTTTATAAAATTTCGAGCAAGATCATTTGCAATAGACTGAATAGTGTTCTTCTTGCTCTAATTTCTCAATGCCAAAGTGCATTTATAAAAGGAAGATTTATATCTGAGAACTCCCTCATGACTCATGAGCTAGTTAGAGACCAGCAAGAAAGGGGCAGAAAAATTGAGCCTTAAGATAGACTTGCACAAGGCTAATGACAGAGTTAATAGAAGTTTTATATCTCACATGCTTTGTTCAATGGGGGTTAGCTAACCTTATTAAACTTATTGAATTCTGCCTAAACACCCCAACTTTCTCTATTCATACCAATGGGGTTCCAAAGGGATTCATTACAAGCTCAAGGGGAATCGGGCGGGGGGTCCCCTCTCCCCCTATTTATTTGCAGTTGCAATGGAGTTGTTCACCTTGCAGATGGAACTTGCAACTGAATGGAATTTTATTCTGTCAGTTTACAACCACTTGCCTAAAGTCACTCACCTAATATATGCAGATGATTTATTAGTGGTGTTCAAAGCCTCAAGCATTGCAATAGTTCAACTGAAAAGCATTTTTCAAAATCTGGAGAAGTGGGTGAGTCTCAAAGTGAATGAACTCAAAACAAAATGTTATTTCAACAAGTTTTGCAATCATAAACAAGAGTATCTATAAGCTATTGGGGTGTAGGAAGGATCCCTCCCAATCAAATATTTGGGGGTACCCCTCTCAAATAACACTAAAAATGATGCTGAATGTGGAAATTTAGTGGATGACATTAGAGATCAACTGCAAGGTTGGAGATCCAAATTGTTGTCATTTGCAGGGAGAGTTGAATTAGTGCACTCAGTGGTAACATCAAAAGTTAGGTTTTGGTTGCAAACTTTCCAAATTCTTGACTGCTCTATTGCCAAGATAAACACAGTGTGTGGTAATTTCATTTGGAAAGGGGGTCTGCACAAAATTAGCTACAAATTGCTTTGCATGCCTAAAAAAGAAGGTGGAGTTGGGCTTAAAAGTTTATTTGAGCTAAAAAGGCCTAAAGGCTTAAATTAGCATGGAAGCTAACCTACTTTGGAAATTTGTGGGTTGTCTGGATGCGGGCCCGTTATATGAAGACTAATTTTTGGACAACAAACATAGATAACAATGCATCAGTGGTGTGGAAAAACTATTTGAAGCTCATTGTAACGTCCCGGAAAAAGTCGATCTTGGTTATCCGATATACAACACATATCAAACATCCAAGGATCGAAAATACCGGTAGTTAATGAAAAAAATTAGAGGGTGAGGATAGATAAGATAGAAACTTAGAATAGAAGAAGAAGATGAACATACAACATTAGAGTAAACAAGAATCTCACAGCGGAACGAATAAATATATTTCATAACATAACTTTGAAATATAAATTTGTACTTGAATATACATATCATTTCCAAAGTACAACACTTACAACACAGCGGAAAAATCATAGCTATATAATTCTGAAGCCTCCTGCTCCAGCTCTTCAAGTATCTGTAAATCCCGACTACTTGACTGTCCGTACAAAATTGGGCACCCAAGAGTTTAGGGAAAACAAAACAAAATAAACTCCGGGTCAGTCATGTGATTGGTGTGAGTAAACTCAAATTATTTGATTTAACTTTCAAAATCCTTTTGAAACAAAGGATAATCATAAGACCGATCCACATATAAACACAGATGGTTTTTACCTTACGATAACCCAAATCATTAGTAAAACAATATTATTCTGATATTATAATAATGTCTAACACAAGTAATATCAATCTAGTAGAAGCGCTTGCATCTAACGTTCTATATATATAATATACAATCAAAACTGCGGGCTCTTATTTGGAGAATGGATTCCAACTATGACAAGGTATGGATCCACCTTCCGCTCAGTGTACTCTAGAAGCGATACACTGGAGTTCAACAAAAACATCTTGCAACTCGGCCAAACATGACCGACCACTCATTTCGCTTGAGTGTATCGAATATATTGTCACCTTACAGTTGGTAAACCAACATAACCATTCCCGGGAGATACAGAATTGAAAGAAGTACAAATATGAATATTCTTTAGATGGTGACAATATACCCTAATTGGGTGCGACCCACTTAGCCATGCTGCCTGCCCGATTTCTGTCATTTCCCAGTTGATGAGGCTTGAGGTTATAACGTATCTCTATACAGATCACGTGTTCATTTACTTTGAATGCCACATCATCATACCCGTCAAATCATAAATTGATTTCCCCAAAAATACCACGGGTATAAGCTAACAGAAACGAATTCCTCCGCCACGAACGTAAATACGTTTGAAACGATCAACTCACGTGATCCACCAGATATACTCCGTCAAACATTCTTCCATACAAGTTGTCCTGGGACTGGACAAACCGAAGGCACTATTCCGTACACCCATCCTAGGCAATCTCTACCTAGGACTATACAACAGTCCTTGCACTTTACTTCATCTTCAATTTGTCTTCGATCTATTTGATTCGAAACACTAACGCCCATACGAAGTGGTTCTTTGGATAAGAATCCAACCGGTCTCTCCGTATTGACGACGGAAAAATGGTCAAAACTTTCATAGTCTGTGATTTAACTATCAAAGAAAAACATGTGTGCAAACAACGATATTATTTCCAGATGGAAATTTTATCGATCAATCATCATTTAACATTTATCTCTTTAGTTCATTAATTTACTTATCTCCTGTTTCCATATATTCTAAATTCTTATTTTCTATTATCAGAAAACATTTCTGATTCTTATTTGGAAAACATTTCCAAAACTCCTTCACTGGATTTAAACTGACGTTTAAATCAAACATCGCCATGCCAACTCAAACCATTTCACCCATTAACTAAATTCACTTAACCATCCTTTACTATTAAACCTTAGCCATTCCTTAGTTAAGAAGGAAGTCAATCAAGTTGGGGTATAATCACCTCTCAGACCTTAACTGAACAATGTTTTAAGTTCGAAATAGTCAAAGTTTATCTTTTAAATCTTTAACAAACTTCCTTACGTAACTCTTTTTCGAATAAATCTCTATTCGATAACTCTTTCCTTCGAATAAACTATATTCGATAATCTCTCTTCTTCGAATAACCTATATTCGAATAACTCTATTCAATTAACACTGTTTGATTAACTCTAATCGATTTACTCTTATCAGTTATCTCTATTTGATTAAATCAATTCTATTAACTCTATTTGATTAACTCTATTCAATTAACTCTATTTGATTTACCCTACTGGATTAACTCTATTCAATTAACTCTAACTAATTTACTCTTATCAATTAACTCCTTTCGAATAAACTATATTCGATTAACTCCTTTCGAATAACAAATATTCGATTTAACTCCTTTCGAATAACTAATATTTGATAACTCCTTTCGAATAACTAATATTCGATAATTTATTTCGAATAACTAATATTCGATAATTTCTTTTGAATAACTAATATTCGATAAAATCTTTCTCTATTCGAATAAACTATATTCGATTATTTCTCTTATTCGAATAACCTTATTCGATAACTCTTTCTTCGAATAAACTATATTCGAATAACTCTAATCCGACTAAATGTAATTCAATTAACTCTATTCGAATAACAAATATTCGACTAACTCTTGTTCGATTAACTCTATTCGAATAACTCTAGTTAGATTTAACTCTAATCGATTAACTCTAACTGATTAACTCTAACTGGTTAACTCTAACTCTATTCGATTAACTCTAACTCTAATCGATTAACTCTAACTCTAATCGATTAACTCCTCTAACTCATTTTGATTAACTCCTTTGATTAACTTTACGTCCATATTAAGTTTCAAATATCGATGTTGAAATCAATTCTTACTTCCCTATATAAGCCCTGACTTATATATTCTATATATTCAATGATAAATATTTTATTTAATTTATAAAATATTATTTATAAATTAATCTTCTCAATCTATTGGTTACAACATATTCTATTTAAAATCTTTGCTTTAAATCCATATCATGTCATACCCGTGTGCGAAGCACGGGTCTAAACTTTCCTGATGTAAAATTCTATTCATTTGCCAAATATTTCCTTATATGACATTCTTTTCATTTTCCAATAAATTCCTTTTATAACTCTATTTATTTCTAAATAAATATTTCCCTTTCAATTCTATTTATTTACCAAATAAATATTCTTTTATCTTTCTATTTATTTAACAAATAAATATTCCTTTATAATTCTATTTATTTTCTAAATAAATACTTCCTTTTCTATTCTATTTGTTTTCACAAATATTTTC
Organism: Allium sativum; assembly: GCA_030737875.1. Taxonomy (NCBI): domain Eukaryota; kingdom Viridiplantae; phylum Streptophyta; class Magnoliopsida; order Asparagales; family Amaryllidaceae; genus Allium; species Allium sativum. The sequence continues at coordinate 199,736,338 of CM060918.1, read as the reverse complement.
CTTTATATGTGGTTTACAAATATTCCCTTTTCAAATCTATTTGTAAATGTTTTACAAATATTTCCATTTCAATTCTATTTGAAATCCTTTTATATAAAATCATTTGATTTTATATAAATATATTTTATTTTCAATATACACATTGAAAATTCCTTTTTCTGCATTCCAGTATTTCTTACGGTATTTAAAATACCCAATAACAATGATCGATATCATTCAACACACGTAATCAACACAGATTTTATATCACATCATATATTACAATATATGAAAAACAGTAAAATAAATGTTGAGGAATCCAGTTGGATCCCTCCAACCTGTTTCCCTGCATCACGGATGTTAGACACTATAACTACATCGATTTCATTTCAATATGAAATATTCTGCTAAACAGAATCAATAATTGATTAACGATTTATATATATGTCGTTATCTATAATTTTAACCAATACATAAGCAATTCAACCAAACAATCATCACACAGCAGTCAATCAGCACTTATTATTTCTAGATTATATTTATAAAAATATAAACTGATAGAGTTAGTGAGTTTTACTCACATTGGACGATGATCGTTAATAACGATAACCATCGCTTGATTTAAACAGACAGTTTATTTTGCTATAAATTGTAACGAGCTCTGGTTCACTCCCAGTCAGTTTCATGGTGTTGTCGTCGCTCATACGATCCCATCGGATCATGTATTGTCCAATTCTGATACCATATGATACAGTTACATAATTTACAGTTAATACACTATATTATATCAATCTAAACTCAAATAAATTTCACATGGGCTTTACCCTTTATAGATCCGGCCTAATACCAATATCAAAATGCACACCCTCTTTCCATAATGTCTTCTTCCACCTCAATTTCAATGTTCCAGTGAAACATTTCTTCTAGTTAATAACCCAAATCACCATTATTAACAAATAATTCAAATTACACTAATTATTACCGTTTAAACAAATCATTCTTATATAAAAGAAATCACCTCAGCCTAAATAAATTCCTGCTTTAACTTCTCTCCTCCTACTGCCGTGACCCCAACACAGAAAACAGGACCGCACTCCTCAACTCAAACTCTCTCCTTGTATACTTCTTGCACAACTCCAAAATGTCTAAGAAAATGGAATCCAAGCCACATCGTCTTCTTCACGAACTCAGACACAAGGCTCGCGTCTCTTCCTCCCAAACAACAGACAACGACCCCCTTCTTCAACTCCATTTTTACTTCACTGAAAATCACAAAATAACCACCATCGCTTCTCCACAACTCGAGCTCCATCCTCTGTTCGAGTTCGAGCAGTATCACATACAAACCGAGAAACAAATATCGACAACTGTTCTCACAGAAATCCACTTAATTAGCACATAAAGTGCGGATCTACCCCATGAATTCAAAAACGACATCGATTCCGCAAATAAACGAGTAAAATTTCCAGGAACTCAAACCCTAGCTTTACTGTAATTTTCGAGCATCAGAAAATTCTACGTCGAACATAAAAATATGGGTATAGAAAGGAAGGGAAAGTTGTGAGGAGCCCAAATCCATTTATACCATGATTTTTAGGATTTTGTGGAGAAGATGGTTTCCACGTTTTTGTTTTCTTGAGGACGCAGTGGACGGTTTCTGATCGTGGAGAGGAATGAGTGGGTTAAGATATTTTATAGGGATTAGTTTTAAATAGTATTTTATTCTAATTCCTACTTTGAATTTTATCTATTTTCCTATTTAAAAATTCCTATGGTCACATACACTATCTAAAAATCATGAAAATGGACATATAACTAGAGTTTGCCATTGTGGACCCAATGGAACTGGTTTCATCGAATTCCGACTCCGTTTGCTCACACAGCGTATTTTTAAAGGTCAAAATACTAACTGTTTTTCACATTAAAAATCCGTATGGCCACATACTAACTTCAAAAATCACAAAAATTGAAATCTAGCAATAAATTAATATTGCGGATCCAACAAAATTAGTTTCGTCGAAAACAAAGGTCGTTTGCAAAACTGACTATTTTTAAAGCTCTAAATAAACCCCTTTTAAATATATAAATATATTTAAAAATAATTAAATTTAATATTTATAAATAAATATTATTGTATATATTCTCACTAGAATATCATACAGCTCCAAATGGGATTTATAACTCGATATTCAAATCCCGGTTGAATCGATATTCAATTTATATTGAAAAATTCATTTATAATATAAATAAATCGTTATAAATTATAAAGGAATTCCATAGCGACTTTTCGAAAATTTGATTTGGACATAAATCAAAATCTACACGACGAAATCCCGATTTTTCTCTTCCATTAGAAAAATATACTTCACCAGCTCTGAACGTTTCTTGTTTCACAGAAATCCGACTTAAAACGGCTTCTGTATATTCGTTTAAAGTTCGAATCGCCAAATTACGAACTGCAGCACCATTTCGAGCTCGATTATAATTACAATATAAATTATACATTCAAATGGTGTTTATAAATCTATTCGTTAATATAATTCAAATCTAAACTGAATTATATATTTTAAATGATCCAGTTCACACAATATTGCCATTTCAGCAAATTTTGATTATTTCATAATTAAATATATTATTTAATTATTATATTAATTAAATATTCACCATTATGAAATTTAAACAACCATTTAATTCTCTATATCACTATTTAAATAATTAAACAAATTAATTATTATACTGCAAATATACAAGACATTACATTCTTCCCACCTTAAAATAATTTCTTCCTCGAAATTGCTAAGGTAGAAAATGAACCCTACTACTGGGTTAAAAATTACTCGTTCACTTCTTAACTTCAGTTTCAACTGAACCAATTTATTTTAAATTAAAATATTAATTTATCCCTATTAACGAAAATTTCCATAAATTCTGAAAATTTTCTAACACCGAAATTTCTAAAAAAAATCGCCAGAACCTCCTTTGTACTGGTCAATCGGTACAACTACAACTCGCCTCTCTAGGCTTTCTTCAACCCAAAAGAAAATCAAACAGCCAAGCGGCTTGCCAATTCAGCTCATAAAAATCTCATACCATACGAAATATAAACTTGTACCTTTTTGTCGGGCATATCATTATATCCCTTCCATCTGCTACCAATTTAGCATATACCAATGTCATTCCGATCAAACTCATATCACTTTTATCTCCAATACAACCATCCACTTATCCAAGCCGAATTCAAATTCAAATTCAAGTTTCAACCCCAGACTCTTAACTTATCATCTCAATATGATTCCAGATTATTCTCTAATCAAATCCAGTTTTATTTAACTTGGTTCAAGTTAAATTCCAGTTTATTTATTTACTTTTACCATCTTATTCTATTTAACTTCACAAGTTAAATTAAAATTCTAGAATTTAAATTCCTGGGTTTCTATTTGAAGTCAATTTGAAATCATAATAACTATTCAAAACCTTTGAATTTCTGAATAACTTGTTTTCGCAAAACAATTTAAAAACAAAATCTTTGGTAGTAATCCATCACTTAGCAACTCGAAAATGAACACTGATGATGCAGCTGTCATCATCAGAATTTATTTTCCAGCGATCGAAGTGAGTTCAATACTATATCACTTTTCAAAACCATTTTTAAACATTTTCATTTTGAAATCATTTTCAAAATATCCTTCACAATGCTTGTGAACAATTTAAAATCTCCCAGGATCTTAAAATTCTCATATACTTATTTCAATTCCATTTACAAACACTTCTCCAACTTTTAATTCCAATTGTGATTCTAAATTCAGATTTACTTCATCTTATTTCATATATATTATATTCATATGAATTCTGATTGGTTATTTACATAACCATTCCAATTATAATTTTATTCGATTTTAATTACAACTAAAACATTCAATAATAATATTGATATAAATCATCTATTTATATCAAAATAAATTTTGGATAAAAATATTTCATTTACCCACTTTTCAAAACATACAGTGTCGGTTCATCGTATTCAAGTGTTTATAAATCCCTACCGATACAGTGGACCAAACTGATCGACCAGAACCCATAAACAACTCAACCAATAAATCTTCATGGTATAAAATCATTTTATATAAAATAACAAATACGTTCACTCGTATATATACACTCAACTCAATCTAGGGTATTACTAACCCTATCTCTACTAAGTCACGCCATAGAGCCAAGGTAATTACTTAACCTTAAGCTCTGATACCAACTGTAACGTCCTGGAAAAAGTCGATCTTGGTTATCCGATATACAACACATATCGAACATCCAAGGATCGAAAATATCGGTAGTTAATGAAAGAAATTAGAGGGTGAGGATAGATAAGATAGAAACTTAGAATAGAAGAAGAAGAAGAACATACAACATCAGAGTAAACACGAATCTCACAGCGGAACAAATAAATATATTTCATAACATAACTTTGAAATATAAATCTGTACTTGAATATACATGTAATAACCCGGAAATCTGAGCCAATTTAAAGTTTTTATTTTGGCAATTTTAGCGAATTTTGATTATTTAAAATGAATTATTTTAAATAATATCGACGAGAAATTTATTTTAAATAGAAATAGAAAATATATATTTATATAGATCGTCGTTAGAATATAAATATTTATTTATATATATAAAAGGAATTGAAAATGGCGCAGTAGTTCGCTAATTCGATTTCAAATTTCAATTAAACATACCGGGTGCAAAATAAACCGGATTTTAACGAAACCAAAAATATTTGAATCTAATTGAGAATATCTTTCCAACGAATCCGAAAAATCAAAATTTCATAGCGGGAATCAAAAGATATGTCCAGTTGAAAATTCAGAATAGTCGCTATGGAATTTCGGCCCTTAAAAATAGCCATTTTGCAAACGACCTCGGATTTCGACGAAACCAATTTTGTTGGATCCGCGATGTCAAATTATTGCTAGATTCCAAAATTCGTAATTTTTCGAATCAATATGTGAGCGTGGCAAAGGAAAACGCGTTTGACTATTTTCAGTTAATTTCGATCGACCTGAAATGGCCATTTTTTAAATGGTCTCAGAATCAGACGAAACTAGTTTTGTTAGGACCGTATTGTCAATACGAAGTTAGAAAATATTTTTCGGGAATTTTTCGAGTTAGTATGTGGCCCCAGTAAATTGAAATGTGCGTTCAAATTCAATATATCGAGTTATATGTTGATTTTGACGAAAACAGATCGAAACGATCGAATCAGCTTGTGATACATATCCCATTGTGTTCGAAATGGGGGTAAAACGCTAGGGATGACAGGCGGTGGGTCTCGTTTGGGGGTCGAAATAAAAAGTTGCTTTCTGAAATTTATTAAATAAATAAAATAATATATTATTATATATATTCTCCCACCTCCCCTCACAACTCAGAAATCGATTTAGAAGAGAAAAAGGAAAAAAACCGCCGTGTTCCTCCGCTCCTCCACCCACCTCGCGCACGATCGCTCCCCTCCCCACTAACGTCGGCCTCCCCAAACCCCTCCTTCTCCTCGTCGGCCACCCCCCTCGAAGACCGCGCCCACCCCACCTTCGATTGTCGCGCCGCCCAGCCGGAGCTTTCCCCCCTGTGACGACCCCATTTCCCGTACAGACGGAGATAAGGGTAATCCTTGGAATATAACACAGAAACAGATAATAGCAGAACAGAATTAAATAAATACACAAGATAATGAACAATAGAATATACTGGATAAAAGTTATCATCAGAGTTACACAGTATACAGGATCATACTTAGTACAAATACAGTTCAACTATACATATATGTCCACAGCGGAAAATAAACATAATGTACAATAGGAGCTGAACAGCATAAAAAGAGATAAATGATAGAATCCATCTTCAGCTCCAGCTATCCAGAAAGAACCAGCTAAACCTGAACACAAGGCTGCCCGTGTAGAAAAAGGGGCACTCGAGTTTGAAAGTGAAACAAACTATGAGTCAGTCATGGGACTGGTATGAGAAATCTATTCAACACATTTATAATTTGGCTAATCACAGGACCATGCCACTTTCGTGGAACGGGTTTACTCCATCGGATTGCCAGTGCTTTAAAAACAAATCTTTCTTTTAAATAACGCAATGCTTTTTCAAAAATGAAGCCATTATAAGACTCAGTTCCCATCACACAATGCAACGCAAACCGAAGGATAGAGATTTAACTTATAATGGCCAAAATATGCTTGATAAGAATAAAACAAAAGCATTTGATATGATTACTAGTGTTTATATGTTTCAAAAACAATTTCAATCATAACTATCAATCATAGACGGCATGGGTACCATATATCATGTCGCCATATATATATACAATCAAAACCGCACAGTCACGTATTTGGAAATTTGATTTCCATCATGAACCAAGGCAAAAGATAGTCCTTACCGCCTTCGAGACTCTCTAGCCCGAGCCTCAGGCACAGCCGCAACCGTACCTTGGATCGTCAGGGCCGGTCCACACGAAGTGGATTATAATGCCTGAACAACGCGTTTCTCCGCCCTTTGGGGCGTAAATGAGTCAACGAATGACTCCATCGGACCCGGATCGTCCGATCTAACCGAGGCGCCTCGCAACAGCAACAACCACACAGGTGAAAAGTATATAAATGTCAGGGCTGGTAGGTCACTGACACCACCCTAGCTAGAAAGAAAACGCATGTCCCCCTTGAGGTCCTGCTCCCGTTTCTGGTTCATACCGGGGTGTGAGGCTCGCGAATTCACGTTATACACAAAGCTACGCCACACAGGCGGTGCTTTGATCATCACCACAAGACTTTGCTTTTTCAACAGAAGCCTTGATCATTTGCCACTTAGGCATGCCACGCTAAGAATTCATGCCATGCGACTGATGTCCATCGATATACAACCTCTGAGCTCATGCGTCTCAGAGAAGGGCGTTAAGCAAAAGAATAAATTTTCCGCTGCCAAACAGATGTATATTTAACAGAGATCAATCAACACAGAATAAAATCCAATGTCAGACACACAGTCCATTCACAAGTCCGTTCTGGGTCTGAACGAAACCGGAGGCACTAAATACCTCGCAAACCCATCGATCACCACGTACGTATGGACGATCACCACTCATTATCCATGTTTTGGGATGCCTCCCAATCAGGACCTCGGTTACCACCCAAACGAGGTGAAGATCTCCGGTCTTCGACCACCGTCTTCATCTTCGACTTTCAATCGTCGGTCAATTATTTGAAATGAGAATTAACTCGGCCTTTTCAAATAATTCACGTATATTTAGAATTTCAAATCAATTTATTTCAATGGTTAAATCATTCGACAACTCCAATTTGTTCTTTAATGTACTTTTCACACCAAACACATTCAACCATCAAAAACCAACATAAATCGAGCAATTCAGTTTATTTCCATTCCATATCGTTTATGATATTTTATAACAATTTATCGCTATTTTTATTTATTTTAAAATAGCCAATTTATTCAAAACGACGCTTCGGGCCATAACGCGGCCGTGGCGCTGTTTTTCTTCAGATTTGATTTACTCATATCTGAAAATCTAACCGTTGGATCTTCGCAAAATTTACAACATTAGAAAGATATTTTCAAAACGAATCCAACGGTTCCAGTTTCGGGAAAATCCGACGGTCGGATCTCCCGGTACAATCGTTTGAAGTTTCGATTTCAAAATACGAACTACAGCGTCGTTATTCGATTAAATATAATTATATATATATATATATATAATCATTTCTGGCGCTGTTTTTCTTCAGATTTGAATTAAACATTTCAGACAATCCAATCGTTGGATTTTTACAAAGTTGGTGTCGTTGGAAAGATATTTCCAAAGCGAACCCAACGGTTGCGGTTTCAGGAAAATCCGATGGTCGGATCTCCCGTACTAATCATTTGAAATCACGGTTTCAAAATACGAACTGCAGCGTCATTATTCGATATATTTTAATTCTATTTATATATATATATCGATTCTTCGATTTCAAAGCTACTTTCCTTTCATACATTTGATAAAATGATATTTTTATCTAACTGTCTTCTATTTCAACACTTCACTATTTTTAACAATTCGTTTATATAATAAAAATGTGATTTTTATTGTAAAATAATTCATTTCAAAACACTATTATTTCCTATAGTTAATATAAGGGATAAAATAGGATTTTTATTGTAAAACAATTTATTTCAAAACAGGATTATTTTATACTTTTCATATTGATGTTAAAAATGGGATTTTTATTATAAAACAATTTCTTTCAAGATATGAATACCATTCAACACATGAATTTCAATTCAACGAATGAATATCGATTCAACACATGAAGGTTTTCTATTCAACGAATAAATATAGTTTCAACAAATGAAAATAATTCAAATACATGAATATTATTCAAAATTTCGGCAGCATAACGGCAGGGTAGTTAAAACCGGGACCGTCCCTAGTACGGCTCCTCGCTCTACCTTAAAACCTCGCGGTTTTTGACAATGGGGATCATGCATCTAGTTCGCACGCAGGCGGCATGTATATATTTATTTCATTTCCACAAACTAATCCTATGTGGTTTCAACCAAATATTTCTCAACCACAAATGGGTATTTTTCAACCACAATCAATCAATATCAACCACAAACAATCCCAAACAACCATTTGCTATCAATCAATTTTCACACCAATCACAACCAATAAATATCGTCCATGGTTTGTGGACGAGGGGCGTATATATATATATATAGCAATTCACTTCTATTTCAACACATATATAATTTTTACAACGCATGTATAACTTATACATCGAACGTACAACTTATACAACGCTTATACAAGAGGTGTACAACGCTTATATAACTCATACATCGACTATATAATTTATACATCGTTGTTTTCCATATCGTTTATAAATTAGAAATCTCACATTGGGTTCCACTCCACCAAAAATAGCAGAAGGCTCAGAAAAATATGTGGTCTCTTCTAAAATGTAGAAGACGTCCTCACGTTCCCGGTGTCTCCTATTTCATCGAATTTCGCATTCATATGTGAAAGATATAAGCGTTCAAAGGTTAATGACATTATAAAGTTATTTAATATAATAATTAATTAAAATATAACTTCACCTTCCTCTTCAAACTATCAGACCGACGTTCACCCATTACTGTTCGAAACTAGGGTTCCTCCTTTCGTCAAAACCAAAAGACAAGGTGCCGATCGGACCTTGCCACGGCGAAGCACTACGAAGGCCGCACCTACCCCCAGGACGATGGCGAACTCGGTTGCAGGGTGGAGGAGCAATCCACGGCGACGCGGCGTGACTTCAGGAGGGTGATTCGCAACCAATACACAACCATAAATTATGAAGTTTATATGGATTTAGAGATCGAGAATAGTACTTCAGATTTCCCCAAAGAAGCACTTGATTTTGTTGAGTGTAGGTGGAGAAATCAAGCGGGGAAAATTCGAGTGTTTTCCGTCGTTCAAAACGAAGGTGGAGGCGCGCGTTGACCAAGCAGGGAGGTTCAGGAGGGTTTTGACCGAAATATGATTGGCCGGGGTATTTATATTAATTTTAATTTCCAAAAATAGAAACTTTTCCATTCGAGCTCAGAATCGATCCACCGACTGTCGTCCCTAGCTAAATACCCCTATTCCGAACACAATGGGATATGTTTCGAAGGCCCATTCGAAAGTTTCAGTCAGTTTTCCTTCAAATTAAAATATAAAACATTCAATATTCAATTTGAACGTACATTTCAATTTGCCAGGGCCACAAACTGATTCGAAAAAATTCCAGAAAAATAAATCTGACTATGTTTTGACGATACGGTCCCAACAAAACTAGTTTCGTCGAATTCTGAGACCGTTTGCAAAAAGGCCTATTTCTGGTCGATCCAATTTAACTATGATTGACCAAAACACGTTTTCCTTTGCCACGCTCACATACTAGCTTCAAAAATTATGAAATTTGAAACCTAGCAATAACTTCACATCCCGGATCCAACAAAAGTGGTTTCGTCGAATTCCGAGGTCGTATGCAAAATGGCCAACTTCACGGGCTATATAAATTCCATAGCGACCTTTCTGAAAATTCATTTGGCCATAACTTTTGCTTTCAGCTATGAAAATTCAATTTTTCAGATTCGTTAGAAAGGTATTCACTAACAGATTTAAATATTTTTGGTTTCACTAAAATCTTTTTTGTTTTGCACCCGGTACAGTCCGACAAAGTTTGAATTCAATTTTTGAAACTGCCGCGCCATTTCAGGCCTTGTTTATAATTAAAATTGATTATATTCGTTTTCAATTGTCGATTCAACTCACTTTTCATCTCTATTATTTAAAATATTTATTTTAAATATTCAAAATCCATTATTTTAGCCAACTAAAAAAATTTAAATTGGTTCAGATTTTCTGGGTCGTTACAATCTCCCCCACTTAAAACTTTTCGTCCCCGAAAAGGAACAAAGTCGAAAGTGGTTTGATTAATCAACTCTACGTTCGATCTGGCTTCAATTCTCCAACTTTTTAGTTTCTGAGAATTTTCAAATTCTTCAAAAATTTGGCTAACACCCGGAATTTTCGAAAAATTTCGCCATAACCTCCTTTGTACGGAGAGAGGTTTGGAAATTTATTGGGCCGTATTAGGTACCCAATCAATCCTAATAAGCATACACATATTTATAGTGATATATTCTGGTGTTTACAGGGGAGCGTGTATTGATAATAACTCCAGAGAATAAATTCTCGTCACCCTGTTCTGTGTGGGTAATAAATAGTCCATGTGTCGTATCTAATAACTAGAGAGACGTGATTATTGTCAACTCCAGACCCGTGTGGGGTTTTTATTAATCTGGCAATTTAATCGTTACAATTTAAATAGTCTATATCAGTCATCAGTTCAACCTGTAAAATATAGTCATCGCCATACAAGCCTCTCGCTCGTATGGTAAATCTTCCACCTCGTCACACAAGCTCCAAATGCTTATGTGGTATATGATGAAGTATGCCTATCTTCTGAAGTATGCCATGTAATGTAGTTCAAAATTAATTGTTACTATCCTATGGCGACGTTTATTATTTCACAAAGAAAAACCAGCACTCCGCATCCAATGGCATTCACAGGAGTTGATATAATAAAATTTCGCATCCAACTCATTAAGGTTTACCTATTTGTCGGGCACGCAAATAAAATCTTTACTCAATAGCTAATCCATTTACCTGTTCAAACATATATAATGCACAAGTATATATATTTCTATCTATTTTCTAATCAGTTCAATGTGTGATATAATCGAATAAATTCTACCATTATTCTATTGTTGATAAAATTAACTATTGTTTCAATAATTCAATTAATCAAATTTACTATCACACAACACAAGCAACAATCAAATTGTTCTTAACTTTTCAAAATCATACAAATTAATTCATATATTCTTTTAAAATCATTCAGACTATAGAATTAAAAATGCACATCCATGGAAAGAAAATAACAATAGAATAGAGCACTAATTGGTAATGCAAAGTATGGTAAATGTACCTTGCACCGGAGTCAATCAGATATATCCACTCGGCATCTAGGATAAGCTTCTGAATGCTCTCCACAGTTTCCCAAGTACAATCTCGCGGATCTCCACTCCATTGCACTTTGACTAAGTGAACCTTCTTGTTCCTCAGTTCTTTGGTCTCTTTGTCGATGATCTTTAGCGGCTCTCGTCTCATAGCTAATTCAGGGGTAATTTCAATATCCTGTTGAGCTGCTTCTTCCACGATCAAGTCTGGATCATGAACGTGCTTTCGAAGTTGAGATATATGAAATACATCATGAACTCCAGGCAACCAATCTGGCAATTTAACCCTGTAAGCGAGAGTTCTGATCCGTTCCAGAATAGGAAATGGACCAATGAATTTGGGCGCCAACTTTCCAGTTTTACCGAACCGGATAACTCCTCTCATCGGCGATACTTTCAAATATACATAGTCGCCAACAACAAAGGACATATTTCTTCTTCTCCTATCGGCATAGCTCTTTTGCCGGCTTTGAGCGGCGAGTAATCGCTTCTTAATAAAACCGACTTTGTCGGTGGCTTCTCGGATCATATCAGGACCCAACACAAGTCTATTTCCGGGTTCGACCCAACAAGCAGGAGATCGGCACAGTCTACCATACAATGCTTCGAATGGCGACATTGTCAGACTCGCCTGGTAGCTATTGTTATATGAGAATTCAGCCAAATGTAGATGGTCTTCCCATGATCCACCGAAATCTATAACACAAGCCCGCAATAGATCTTCTAAAATACGATTCATCCTCTCAGTCTGATCGTCTGTCTGAGGATGATAAGCGGTGCTTAAGTTCAACTTCGTTCCCAGTTCGACTTGAAATGCCTCCCAGAATTTGCTAGTGAATATTGTATCTCTATCACTGACTATACTGAGCGGCACTCCATGTAGTCTAACTATTTCCTTGAAGTATATCTACGCCAGACTCTGAGCAGTTCTGTTTGATCTGACAGGTATGAAATGGGCGGTCTTCGTGAAGCGATCTACGATCACCCAAATACTGTTATTCCCTTTTCTGGTTCTTGGCAGACCATCAATGAAATCCATAGAAATATGTTCCCACTTCCAACCAGGAACGTCTAGCGGTTGTAACAGTCCAGCAAGCTTCTGTTGGTCGCTCTTGACTAGTTGGCAAGTAGGGCATCGACTAACATATAAAGAAATGTCCCTCTTCATCGACTTCCACCAGAAAGTGTGTTTGATGTCATTATACATTTTGCTTACTCCTGGATGGATACTGAGTTTTGACTTGTGGCATTCATCCAGTACTTCCTTTCGAAGCTCAGGAATGTTAGGGACACAGATTCGACCTTTGAGCCTTAGAATCCCCTCATTATCAACCTGAAAACTTGAGGGTTCACCCTTCTGAATTATCTCTCTGATCTTCTGAATGAAGTGATCATCCTTCTGAAGAGCAGATATCTTATCTAGCAATGAAGTCGTGATAATAAAACTGACGATCATTTCATTCTTTTTTACTCATACTAGGATATTGCTGATCCTATCTGTATAGAGTTACCCGTCCTAGAACACTACTGGTTCTATTTCTGACGAGTTCGTTTATATGTTATATTCCAGAACTAAGCTTAACCAAAGCTCTGATACCATGTTGTGACGACCCCATTTCCCGTACAGACGGAGACAAGGGTAATCCTTGGAATATAACACAGAAACAGATAATAGCAGAACAAAATTAAATAAATACACAAGATAATGAACAATAGAATATACTGGATAAAAGTAATCATCAGAGTTACACAGTATACAGGATCATACTTAGTACAAATACAGTTCAACTATACATATATGTCTACAGCGGAAAATAAACATAATGTACAATAGGAGATGAACAGCATAAAAAGAGATAAATGATAGAATCCATCTTCAGCTCCAGCTATCCAGAAAGAACCAGCTAAACCTGAACACAAGGCTGCCCGTGTAGAAAAAGGGGCACCCGAGTTTGAAAGTGAAACAAACCATGAGTCAGTCATGGGACTGGTATGAGAAATCTATTCAACACATTTATAATTTGGCTAATCACAGGACCATGCCACTTTCGTGGAACGGGTTTACTCCATCGGATTGCCAGTGCTTTAAAAACAAATCTTTCTTTTAAATAACGCAATGCTTTTTCAAAAATGAAGCCATTATAAGACTCAGTTCCCATCACACAATGCAACGCAAACCGGAGGATAGAGATTTACCTTATAATGGCCAAAATATGCTTGATACGAATAAAACAAAAGCATTTGATATTATTACTAGTGTTTATATGTTTCAAAAACAATTTCAATCATAACTATCAATCATAGACGGCATGGGTACCATATATCATGTCGCCATATATATATATATATATATATATACAATCAAAACCTCACAATCACGTATTTGGAAATTTGATTTCCGTCATGAACCAAGGCAAAAGATAGTCCTTACCGCCTTCGAGACTCTTTAGCCCGAGCCTCAGGCACAGCTGCAACCGTACCTTGGATCGTCAGGGCCGGTCCACACGAAGTGGAATATAATGCCTGAACAATGCGTTTCTCCGCCCTTCGGGGCGTAAATGAGTCAACGAATGACTCCATCGGACCCGGATCGTCCGATCTAACCAAGGCGCCTCGCAACAGCAACAACCACACATGTGAAAAGTATATAAATGTCAGGGCTGGTAGGTCACTGACACCACCCTAGCTAGAAAGAAAACGCACGTCTCCCTTGAGGTCCTACTTCCATTTCTGGTTCATACCGGGGTGTGAGGCTCGCGAATTCACGTTATACACAAAGCTACGCCACACAGGCGGTGCTTTGATCATCACCACAAGACTTTGCTTTTCAACAGAAGCCCTGATCATTTGCCACTTAGGCATGCCACACTAACAATTCATGCCATGCGACTGATGTCCATCGATATACAACCTCTAAGCTCATGCGTCTCAGAGAAGGGCGTTAAGCAAAAGAATAAATTCTCCGCCGCCAAACAGATGTATATTTAACAGAGATCAATCAACACAGAATAAAATCCAATGTCAGACACACAGTCCATTCACAAGTCCGTTCTGGGTCTGAACGAAACCGGAGGCACTAAATACCTCGCAAACCCATCGATCACCACGTACATATGGACTATCACCACTCATTATCCATATTTCGGGATGCCTCCTAATCAGGACCTCGGTTACCACCCAAACGAGGTGAAGATCTCCGGTCTTCGACCACCGTCTTCATCTTCGACTTTCAATCATCGGTCAATTATTTGAAATGAGAATTAACTCGGCCTTTTCAATTAATTCACGTATATTTAGAATTTCAAATCAATTTATTTCAATGGTTAAATCATTCGACAACTCCAATTTGTTCTTTAATGTACTTTTCACACCAAACACATTCAACCATCAAAAACCAACATAAATCGAGCAATTCAGTTTATTTCCATTCCACATCGTTTATGATATTTTATAATAATTTATCGCTATTTTTATTTATTTTAAAATAGCCAATTTATTCAAAATGACGCTTCGGGCCATAACGCGGCCGTGGCGCTATTTTTCTTCAGATTTGATTTACACATATCTGAAAATCTAACCGTTGGATCTTCACAAAATTTACATCATTTGAAAGATCTTTTCAAAACGAATCCAACGGTTCCAGTTTTGGGAAAATCCGACGGTCGGATCTCCCGGTACAATCGTTTGAAGTTTCGATTTCAAAATACGAACTGCAGCGTCGTTATTCGATTAAATATAATTATATTTATATATATCTATATATAAATATAATCGTTTCTGGCGCAGTTTTTCTTCAGATTTGAATTAAACATTCCAGACAATCCAACCGTTAGATTTTTTACAAAGTTGGTGTCGTTGGAAAGATATTTCCAAAGCGAACCCAACGGTTGCGGTTTCAGGAAAATCCGATGGTCAGATCTCCCGTACTAACCGTTTGAAATCATGGTTTCAAAATACGAACTGCAGCGTCGTTATTCGATATATTTTAATTCTATTTATATATATATATATATATATCGATTCTTCGATTTCAAAGCTACTTTCCTTTCATACATTTGATAAAATGATATTTTTATCTAACTGTCTTCTATTTCAACACTTCACTATTTTTAACAATTCGTTTATATAATAAAAATGTGATTTTTATTGTAAAACAATTCATTTCAAAACACTATTATTTCATATAGTTAATATAAGGGATAAAATAGGATTTTTATTGTAAAACAATTTATTTCAAAATAGGATTATTTTATACTTTTCATATTGATGTTAAAAATGGGATTTTTATTATAAAACAATTTCTTTCAAGATATGAATACCATTCAACACATGAATTTCAATTCAACGAATGAATATCGATTCAACACATGAAGGTTTTCTATTCAACGAATAAATATAGTTTCAGCAAATGAAAATAATTCAAACACATGAATATTATATTCAAAATTTCGGCAGCATAACGGCAGGGTAGTTAAAACCGGGACCGTCCCTAGTACGGCTCCTCGCTCTACCTTAAAACCTCGCGGTTTTTGACAATGGGGATCATGCATTTAGTTCGCATGTAGGCGGCATGTATATATTTATTTCATTTCCACAAACTAATCCTATGTGGTTTCAACCAAATATTTCTCAACCACAAATGGGTATTTTTCAACCACAATCAATCAATATCAACCACAAACAATCCCAAACAACCATTTGCTATCAATCAATTTTCACACCAATCACAACCAATAAATATCGTCCATGGTTTGTGGACGAGGGGCGTATATATATATATATATATATATACATAGCAATTCACTTCTATTTCAACACATATATAATTTTTACAACGCATATATAACTTATACATCGAACGTACAACTTATACAACGCTTATACAAGAGGTGTACAACGCTTATATAACTCATACATCGACTATATAATTTATACATCGTCGTTTTCCATATCGTTTATAAATTAGAAATCTCACATTGGGTTCCACTCCACCAAAAATAGCAGAAGGCTCATAAAAATATGCGGTCTCTTCTAAAATGTAGAAGACGTCCCCATGGTCTCGGTGTCTCATGTTTCATCGAATTTCGCGTTCATATGTGAAAGATATAAGCGTTCAAAGGTTAATGACATTATAAAGTTATTTAATATAATAATTAATTAAAATATAACTTCACCTTCCTCTTCAAACTATCAGACCGATGTTCACCCATTACTGTTCGAAACTAGGGTTCCTCCTTTCGTCAAAACCAAGAGACAAGGTGCCGATCGGACCTTGCCACGGCGAAGCACTACGAAGGCCGCACCTACCCCCAGGACGACGGCGAACTCGGTTGTTGGGTGGAGGAGCAATCCACGGCGACGCGACTTGACTTCAGGAGGGTGATTCGCAACCAATACACAACCATAAATTATGAAGTTTATATGGATTTAGAGATCGAGAATAGTACTTCAGATTTCCCCAAAGAAGCACTTGATTTTGTTGAGTGTAGGCGGAGAAATCAAGCGGGGAAAATTCGAGTGTTTTCCATCGTTCAAAACGAAGGTGGAGGCGCGCGTTGACCAAGCAGGGAGGTTCAGGAGGGTTTTGACCGAAATATGATTGGCTGGGGTATTTATATTAATTTTAATTTCCAAAAATAGAAACTTTTCCATTCGAGCTCAGAATCGAGTCCACCGACTGTCGTCCCTAGCTAAATACCCCTATTCCGAACACAATGGGATATGTTTCGAAGGCCCATTCGAAAGTTTCAGTCAGTTTTCCTTCAAATTAAAATATAAAACATTCAATATTCAATTTGAACGTACATTTCAATTTGCCAGGGCCACAAACTGATTCGAAAAAATTCCAAAAAAATAAATCTGATTATGTTTTGACGATATGGTCCCAACAAAGTTAGTTTCGTCGAATTCTGAGATCGTTTGCAAAAAGGCCTATTTCTGGTCGATCCAATTTAACTATGATTGACCAAAACACGTTTTCCTTTGCCATGCTCACATACTAGCTTCAAAAATTATGAAATTTGAAATCTAGCAATAACTTCACATCCCGGATCCAACAAAAGTGGTTTCGTCGAATTCCGAGGTCATATGCAAAATGGTCAACTTCACGGGCTATATAAATTCCATAGCGACCTTTCTGAAAATTCATTTGGCCATAACTTTTGCTTTCCGCTATGAAAATTCGATTTTTTAGACTCGTTAGAAAGGTATTCACTAACAGATTTAAATATTTTTGGTTTCACTAAAATCCGTTTTGTTTTGCACCCGGTACAGTCCAACAAAGTTTGAATTCAATTTTTGAAACTGCCGCGCCATTTCAGGCCTTGTTTATAGTTAGAATTAATTATATTCGTTTTCAATTGTCGATTCAACTCACTTTTCATCTCTATTATTTAAAATATTTATTTTAAATATTCAAAATCCATTATTTTAGCCAATTAAAAAAAATTAATTGGTTCAGATTTTCTGGGTCGTTACACCCCCCCTTCCCTCCAGTCGATGGCGCTAGCACCCCCTCCTCCCCATTTCGAAGCCCCGCCTCCGACCATCAGCTCCACCCCCGTTCACAGCAAGCCCCTCCTTCGTTTGAATAAAAGGTGCGTTTTTTTAGTTATTTTTATTCATGTATATAAAAATAGAATTTTTAAAAAGAAATAGCATATATATAACCAGTTTTATATAGATAGCATATATAAAAATATGATTTTTATCATAAGTGAAATATAAAAATATGATTTTTATAAAGTAGAAGTATTAAAAATATGATTTTTATAAAGTAGAAGTATTAAAAATATGATTTTTATCATAAGTGAAATATAAAAATATGATATTTATAAAGTAGAAGTATTAAAAATATGATTTTTATAAAGTAGAAGTATTAAAAATATGATTTTTATATTTTAGAAAGAATAAAAATTCAATCATTATTATGTAGGAGATATAAAAATATGATTTTTATTCATGTAGAGTAATAAAAATATAATTTTTATTATATTGCTAGCAAGATAAAAATAGAATTTTTATCTATATAGTAGCGATGTAAAAATAGAATTTTTATCTATATAGTAGCGGTGTAAAAATAGAATTTTTATCTATATAGTAGTGGTGTAAAAATAGAATTTTTATCTATATAGTAACAATATAAAAATGTGATTTTTTATATATGTAGTAGCTACGGACAATGAAAGTGATGAAAGGCGGGCACGACGAAGATTTCTACATAAGCAGAGTCGTGGAGTTGGTTTAGCTAGTCGGTGAGAACTTCTCATTTTAAATCTTCTTTTCTAGTTAAAAATATATACTAGAATGCAGACGGTGCTTAGCAGCACCCGACACCCGTCGTCCACAGACCATGGACGGCTTGTTTGTTTAGTTAATTGTTTGGTGATTGATTTATTTGTTGGTTGATAAATTTGTTTGAATCGATTGTGTGATGGAAATGAAGTAAAATATTTATATAGTAAAAAAATATTTTATCGTTAAAAATATAATTTTTAACGTGAATGTGAATAAATAAATATTCATTTACAAACCGGACGGTTTGTTTATGTACACCTATTTGAAGGACATTGATTGGGATGATAAATTTTACACATCGCCCAACTGCACAAATAAAATCTATGTTTGATTGTTTGAAACCCCACACGGGTGTTGGGATGATATTTGGCGTACACTAATCACAATTATTTAGTTGTATGTCAATCGATTGGTCGACAGACTGTGTGAGCGTTAGATATTTATATTTAATGCTTATGCAGTTGTGTGGTGCACTTTGGATGATGATTGATTATTTATCGTTGCTATTATGTACATGTGTTGTATGGAATCCATATAATTAACATTATATGGTAATTGATTGGGCCTCATTCCAATTGGGAAAATAAAGAATATTATAAAATATAGATTCATGTGTTGACAGTACTCATCCGTTGAGATTAGTCATGTGTTGAACGAAATAGTTTAACAATAAAATTTACAACTTTATCATATATAAAATTAGAAACTAACTGGAAAATAGATAAGATGAGTGGTCTCCTGGATATTGATCTGATGTTCATTTCGGCCCTCGGGGTTAATATTTAGGGAAGCGTTCTCTTACTAATTTACGGTTGGAGTTTGATTTGAAATCAAACGATAGATACCATAATTTTTATAAAATATATTAAATAACAAAAATAGTTGCGTGTTGACAGTACTCATTTGTTGAGATTAGTCATGTATTGAAAGAAATATAGATTCATTTGTTGAATAGAATAACGAAGTTATTGAAAAATATAAAGCCGTGTTGATTAGAGATGCGCTATTTTGACGCGAACGATATTTAGATCGATTATATTCGTTTTTATAATGAATATTGAAAAGAGATAAAAATCAAATATTTATAAAAGGAATTCAAATTGAATTGAATTCAATTGAAAACGAACTGAAATAGAATTGAAATCGATTTGAATTGAAATCAAATAGAAAAGAATGTAAAAAGAATTTACAATGGAAATTTCAATTTTGATTTGAATTTGAAATGAAAGTTGAAGTTGTTTTTGAAACAAATTTGAAACGATTTATAAAATTCATTTTGAAAGGAAATCGATGAAATATATATAATGGCTTGAATAGAACGCTCCGCATCGCGGCAGTTCGTGAATTTCGACCATTGACTTCGAACGGACATTACGGGAGATCCGACCTTCGGATTCTCCTAAAACCGGAACCATTGGGTTCGTATCGAAAAGAGATTTCCAATGAATATTAGAAATTTGAAATCTAACGGTTGGATTTGGAGATACGTCCAAATCAAATTTGGAAAAGGTCGTTGTAAGTGCCGTTGATGGAAATCGACTGTACGGGCCTTGATAAAATTATCAAAAATATCAATAATTTGTGTAAAATCATAACAAATGATTTGTGAAGAACTGGGAGGAAAAATCCCACATTTGTAAAGATAAAAATAGATTTTTATCGAAATGAACAAGTTTTGAACTAAAATTAAAACCCAATTATTTTTAAATAAATAAATTGGATTTGAAATGGGTTTTAAATAACCAGAATTTCTAATATATTTAATTGGAATTGAATTAGAATTGATTTGTGGGTTTATCGGGAATGGTGTTTTAAACAACACTTGTTCTTTAACCCGATAATAAATAGAATGTGATTTGGGTTTGTCGTGAACTGTGTTTTAAATGACATTAGTTCTTTAACCCAGTAAAAGGAGTTTTAATGAATCTGTAATTAGATTGAAATGTGAATTGATAATGAAAATTATCAAATTTGGAAAGTGAGCGAGAATGGAGTATCACCAGTTTTGCTCCAAAGCGATAGTTAAATCTTTAATTAGATTTGAACGTGAAATGGTAATTAATTTTACCGATAACACCGTGGTGTTAGATATGGAGTATTACCAGTTTTGCTTCATGGGATGAATAGGTTGGGATTAGGAAATAAAATAAATAATTATTTCGGTGCGGTTCGCTAATCCCGACTAGTTTGGAAAACCTTGACATGGTTTAAAATGACATCCAAAGGAAGATTAAAGGATAAATTTTAAAGAATTTATCTTTGATAAAATTAATGGGAACCTTTCCCTAAGAATATGAAATTTAGAAACTAGCTGTAGGTTAGCAAAGAAGAATGGTTTCCTGGGTATTGATCTGATGTTGGTTTCGGCCTTCGGGGTTAATATTTGGGAAATTGTTCTCTTGCTGATTTACGGTTATTGGCTGCTGAATTGGAATGAAGTGTATGCTGTGTTTGTGTAACATTTGTTTATTATATACGCGGGTTATTCAGAAAGGCTGGGTTTATACCCTTCTGAATAACCGATTCGACGATAAGTCGAAGATGAAGACGGTGGTTGAAGACCGGAAGTCTTCACATCGTTTGAGTGATTACTGATTATCTTGATTGGGCTGTACACCCAAGAGGAGGGAATCAGTTGGTGATCGTCCAGACGTACTTGGAGATCGATGGATATGCGAGGAAAGTGCCTCCGGTTTCGTTCAGACCTAGAACGAACTAGTAAATGGACTGTGTGTCTGACATTGGATTTAATTCTATGCTGATTGATCTCTATTAAATATACATCTGTTTGGCGGCGGAGAATTTATTCTTTTACTTAACGCCCTTCTCTGAGACGTACGAGCTCAGAGGTTGTATATCGATGGACATCAGTCGCATGGAGTGAATTGTCTGTGTGGCATACCTAAGTGGCAATTGATCAAGGCTTCTGTTGAAAAGCAAAGTCTTGTGGTTGATGATCAAAGCACGGCCTACGTGGCATAGCTTTGTGTATTGCGTGGATTCGCGAGCCTCACACCTCGGTATGAGTCAAAAACGGGATAAGGACTGCAGGGAGAGCACGACGTTTCTTTCTAGCTAGTGGTGGTGTTAGTGCTTAAACTGGTTGACATTTATATACTTTTCACCTATGTGGTTGTTGGATGTGAGGCGCCTCGATTTTAGGTCTGTTAGGACCGGGAAACGTGTGTTCAGGAATTGCCAATCCTCAAACGTAAGAGAGGACCGGCCCTGGAGATCCAAGGGTTACCCAGAGTGCGTGGTCCTGAGGCATTTGCTAGAGTGTCTCGAAGCGGAGAGGAGCTTGCTCCTTGCCTCGACTCATGACGGAAATCCAATTTCCAATACGAGATATTTCGGTTTTATTTGTAGAGACCAGTATTGGCGACATGATAGATGGTACCCATGCCGCCTATGATTGATATTTATGATTGAAAATGTTTTGACACTATACACTTATAATAGTACCAAATGATTTGTTTTAAACGTACCAAGCATGTTTGGCTATTATAAGGGAAAACCCTATCCTCCGGCTTGCGTTGCATTGTGTGATGGGACTTGGGTCTTATAATAGATTCATTTTTCGAAAAAGCATTACGTTGTTTATTCTATGCACTGGTGTTCTTGGGAGGAAACCCGTTCCGTGTTATACGACATGGTCCCTTGATTTACCTTATTTTTAAAGTAAACTTTAATAACAGTTTTAGTTCTCACACCAGTCACATGACTGACCTGTAGTTTATTGTTTTAACCTAAACTCTGGGTGCCCTTATTTTCGACACGGGCAGCTAGTAGTTTTGGTTTTGCAGATTTATATTCACAGGATCCTGATTTACAGCTGGAACGATGCTCGGAAAGCTCTGTATCCATGTATTACTTTCAGTTGTGTTTTATATTGTTTTTCCGCTGCTATGTAATTTATTGTAATCTCTGATATTTTTCTGTTGAATAATATTTATTCATACTCTGTATATTCTTGTAATCTGATGGAATTGTTGTAATAAACAATGAAATGTTCTTCTGTTTGCGTTCTATTTTGTCGTGTTCTCAAGATAATCCGGGCTTTCCTTACCGGGGAATTTACGGGCTATCACAATACATATCATTTCCAAAGTACATCACTTACAACACAACGGTAAACCATAGCTATATAATTCTGAAGCCTCCTGCTCCATCTCTTCAAGTATCTGTAAATCCCGACTACTTGACTGCCCATACAAAATTGGGCACCCAAGAGTTTAGGGAAAATAAAACAAAATAAACTTCGGGTCAGTCATGTGACCGGTGTGAGTAAACTCAAATTATTTGATTTAACTTTCAAAATCCTTTTGAAACAATGGATAATCATAAGACCGATCCACACATAAACACGGATGGTTTTTACCTTACGATAACCCAAATCATTAGTAAAACAATATTATTCTAGTATTATAATAATGTCTAACACAAGTAATATCAATCTAGTAGAAACTCTTGCATCTAACGTTCTACATATATAATATACAATCAAAACCGCGGGCTCTTATTTGGGGAATGGATTCCAACTATGACAAGGTATGGATCCACCTTCCGCTCAGTGTACTCTAGAAGCGATACACAGGAGTTCAGCAAGAACATCTTGCAATCGCCCACACATGACCGACCACTCATTTCACTTGAGTGTATCGAATATATTGTCACCTTACAGTTGGTAAACCAACATAACCATTCCCGGAAGATACAGAATTGAAAGAAGTACAAATATGAATATTCTCTAGATGGTGACAACATACCCTAATTGGGTGCGGCCCACTTAGGCATGCTGCCTACCCGATTTCTGTCATTTCCCAGTTGATGAGGCTTGAGGTTATAACATATCTCTATACAGATCACATCTTCATTTACTTTGAATGCCACATCATCATACCCATCAAATCATAAATTGATTTCCCCAAAAATACCACGGGTATAAGCTAAGAGAAACGAATTCCTCCGCCACCTAGGTAAATACGTTTGAAACGATCAACTCACGTGATCCACTAGATATACTCTGTCAAACATTCTTCCATACAAGTTGTCCTGGGACTGGACAAACCGAAGGCACTATTCCGTACACCCATCCTAAGCAATCTCTACCTAGGACTTATACAACAGCCCTTGCACTTTACTCCGTCTTCAATTTGTCTTCGATTTATTTGATTCGAAATGCTTACGTCCATACGGAGTGGTTCTTAGGATAAGAATCCAACCGGTCTCTCCGTATTGACGACGGAAAAATGGTCAAAACTTTGATAGTCCGTAATTTAACTATCAAAGAAAAACACGTGTGCAAACATTGATATTATTTCCAGATGGAAATTTTATAGATCAATCATCATTTAACATTTATCTCTTTAGTTCATTAATTTACTTATCTCCTGTTTCCATATATTCTAAATTCTTATTTTCAATTATCAGAAAACATTTCTGATTCTTATTTGGAAAACATTTCCAAAACTCCTTCACTGGATTTAAGTTGATGTTTAAATCAAACATCGCCATGCCAACTCAAACCATTTTACTCATTAACTAAATTCACTTAACCATCTTTTATTATTAAACCTTTGCCATTCCTTAGTTAAGAAGGAAGTCAATCAAGTTGGGGTATAATCACCTCTCAGACCTTAACTGAACAACGTTTTAACTTCGAAATAGTTAAAGTTTATCTTTTAAATCTTTAACAAACTTCCTTACATAACTCTCTTTCGAATAAATCTCTATTCGATAACTCTTTCCTTCGAATAAACTATATTCGATAATCTCTCTTCTTCGAATAACTTATATTCGAATAACTCTATTCAATTAACACTATTCGATTAACTCTAATCGATTTACTCTTATCAATTAGCTCTATTTGATTAACTCAATTCTATTAACTCTATTTTATTAACTCTATTCAATTAACTCTATTTGATTTACCCTGCTGGATTTACTCTATTCAATTAACTCTAACTAATTTACTCTTATCAGTTAACTCCTTTCGAATAAACCATATTCGATTAACTCCTTTCGAATAACTAATATTCGATTTAACTCCTTTCGAATAACTAATATTCGATAACTCCTTTCGAATAACTATTATTCGATAATTTCTTTCGAATAACTAATATTCGATAATTTCTTTCGAATAACTAATATTCGATAATTTCTTTCTCTATTCGAATAAACTATATTCGATTAATTCTCTTATTCGAATAACCTTATTCGATAACTCTTTCTTCGAATAAACTATATTCGAATAACTCTAATCTGACTAACTCTAATTCAATTAACTCTATTCGAATAATAGATATACGACTAACTCTTGTTCTATTAACTCTATTCGAATAACTCTAGTCTGATTTAACTCTAATCGATTAACTCTAACTGATTAACTCTAACTGGTTAACTCTAACTCTGATCGATTAACTCTAACTCTAATCGATTAACTCTAACTTTAATCGATTAACTCCTCTAACTCATTTCGATTAACACATTTTGATTAACTCCGTTGATTAACTCTACGTTCATATTCAGTTTCAAATATCGATGTTGAAATCGATTCTTACTTCTCTATATAAGCCCTGACTTATATATTCTATTTATCCAATGACAAATATTTTATTTAATTTATAAAATATTATTTATAAATTAATCTTCTCAATCTATTGGTTACAACGGATTCTATTTAAAATCTTTGCTTTAAATCCATATCATGTTATACCCGTGTGCGAAGCACGGGCCTAAACTTTCCGAATGTAAAATTCTATTCATTTGCCAAATATTTCCTTATATGACATTCTTTTCATTTTCCAATAAATTCCTTTTATAACTCTATTTATTTCCAAATAAATATTTCCCTTTCAATTCTATTTATTTACCAAATAAATATTCTTTTATCTTTCTATTTATTTAACAAATAAATATTCCTTTATAATTCTATTTATTTTCTAAATAAATACTTGCTTTTCTATTCTATTTGTTTTCACAAATATTTTCCTTTATATTTGGTTTACAAATATTCCCTTTTCAAATCTATTTGTAAATGTTTTACAAATATTTCCATTTCAATTCTATTTGAAATCCTTTTATATAAAATCATTTGATTTTATATAAATATATTTTATTTTCAATATACACATTGAAATTTCCTTTTTCTGCATTCCAGTGTTTCTTACGGTATTTAAAATACCCAATAACAATGATCGATATCATTCAACATACGTAATCAACACAGATTTTATATCGCATCATATTTTACAATATATGAAAAACAGTAAAATAAATGTTGAGGAATCCAGTTGGATCCCTCCAACCTGTTTCCCTGCATCACAGATGTTAGACACTATAATTACATCGATTTCATTTCAATATGAAATAACCTGCTAAATAGAATCAATATTTGATTAACGATTTATATATATATTGTTATCTATAATTTTAACCAATACATAAGCAATTCAACCAAAAATCATCACACAGCAGTCAATCAGCATTTATCATTTCTAGATTATATTTATAAAAATATAAACTGGTAGAGTTAGTGAGTTTTACTCACATTGGACGATCATCGTTAATAACGATAACCATCGCTTGATTTAGACGGACAATTTATTTTGCTATAAATTGTAACGAGCTCTGATTCACTCCTAGTCAGTTCCATGGAGTTGTCGTCACCCATACGATTTCTGATACCATATAATACAGTTATATAATTTACAGTTAATACACTATATTATATCAATCTAAACTCAAATAAATTTCACATGGGCTTTACCCTTTATAGACCCGGCCCAATACCAATATCAAAATGCACGCCCTCTTTCCATAGTGTCTTCTTCCACCTCAATTTCAATGTTCCAGTGAAACATTTCTTCTAGTTAATAACCCAAATCACCATTATTAACAAATAATTCAAATTACACTAATTATTACCGTTTAAACAAATCATTCTTATATAAAAGAAATCACCTCAGCCTAAATAAATTCCTGCTCTTACTTTTCTCTCCTACTGCCATGAACCCAACACAGAAAACATAACCTCACTCCTCAACTCAAACTCTCTCCTTGTATACTTCTTGCGCAACTCCAACATGTCTAAGAAAATGGAATCCAAGCCACATCGTCTTCTTTACGAACTCAAACACAAAGCTCACATCCCTTCCTCCCAAACAATAGACAACGACCCCCTTCTTCAACTCCATTTTTACTTCACTGCAAATCACAAAATAACCACCATCGCTTCTCCACAACGCGAGCTCCATCCTCTGTTTGAGTTCGAACAATATCATGCACAAACCGAGCAACAGATATAGACAACTGTTCTGACGGAAATCCACTTAGTTAACACATAAAGTGCGGATCTACCCCATGAATTCAAAAACGACATCGATTCCGCAAATAAATGAGTAAAATTTCCAGGAACTCAAACCCTAACTTTACTGTAATTTTCAAGCATCAGAAAATTCGGCGTCGAACATAAAAATATAGGTATAGAAAGGAAGGGAAAGTTGTGAGGAGCCCAAATCCATTTATACCGTGATTTTTAGGATTTTGTGGAGAAGATGCTTTCCACGTTTTTGTTTTCTTGAGGACGCGGTGGACGGTTTCTGATCGTGGAGAGGAATGAGTGGGTTAAGATATTTTATAGGGATTAGTTTTAAGTAGTATTTATTCTAATTCCTACTTTGAATTTTATCTATTTTCCTATTTAAAAATTCCTATGGTCGCATACAATATCTAAAAATCATGAATATAGGCATACAACTAGAGTTTGCCATTGTGGACCCAATGGAACTTGTTTCATCGAATTCCGACTTCGTTTGCTCACACAGCATATTTTTAAAGGTCAAAATATTGACTGTTTTTCACATTAAAAATCCATACGGCCACATACTAACTTCAAAAATCACAGAAATTGAAATATAGCAATAATTTAATATTTCAGATCCAACAAAATTAGTTTCGTCGAAAACAGAGGTAGTTTGCAAAACTGATTATTTTTAAAGCTCTAAATAAACCCCTTTTAAATATATAAATATATTTAAAAATAATAAAATTTAATATTTATAAATAAATATTATCGTATAGATTCTCACTAGAATATCGTACAGCTCCAAATGGGATTTACAACTCGATATTCAAATCCCGGTTGAATCGATATTCAATTTATATTGAAAAATTCATTTATAGTATAAATAAATCATTATAAATTATAAAGGAATTCCATAGCGACTTTTTGAAAATTTGATTTGGACATAAATCAAAATCTACACGACGAAATCCCGATTTTTCTCTTTCATTAGAAAAATATACTTTACCAGCTCTGAACATTTCTTGTTTCACAGAAATCCGACTTAAAACGGCTTCGGTATATTCGTTTAAAGTTCGAATTACGAACTGCAGCGCCATTTCGAGCTCGATTATAATTAATATAAATTATACGTTCAAATGGTGTTTATAAATCTATTCGTTAATATAATTCAAATCTAAACTGAATTATATATTTTAAATGATCCAGTTCACACAATATTGCTATTTCAGCAAATTCTGATTATTTCAGAATTAAATATATTATTTAATTATTATATTAATTAAATATTCACCATTATCAAATTTAAACAACCATTTAGTTCTCTATATCACTATTTAAATAATTAAATTGATTAATTATTATACTGCAAATATACGGGACATTACACTCATAAATGAACTCAATTCTAGAATTCAATGTGAAATTGCAATGGTAACACCACTGGTCTCAAGAAAGACCCATGGCTAAATGGTCAGAGCTTAATAGACAAATTCGGGTGGGATAACTACTCAGCATATGGTGCACCAAATGTGTCAGTTAACTCGATCATTTCAAACCAAAATTGGCAATGCAGTAAAAACTTGATTGTTCGAAACTTAACTGAAGAACTACATACTATGCCTATTTACTCAGGGAGAAGGGAAGGCACATGGAGTTGGCATAGTGGTAATTTCAGTCTTAGTGAAGAGTGGGAGAGTATCAGGGTGATACACCCTACTGTTCAATGGAGTAAAGTAATATAGACACGCTCTACGCCTCCTAAAATGGCACAGACAGTGTACAAGGTAGTTTTTGGTAGATTACCTACCAAGAAAGGCTTTTTAGTTGGGGCATAATTGAGGAAGACAGATGTGTGTTGTGTAATAGGCATCCTGAAACACATAATCATCTTTTATTCGAGTGCAATTTCAGAAAACGTTTATGGGCTATACAAAAGCTTTAATGCTTCAACACAGAACAAATAGGTAGCCTAGAGGAAAAAATCAATTACCTGAACGATGGAGGTCACGTGTCGAAGTTGATGATAGAGGTTGGCAAGGTTTGCCTCACAACCACAGTGTGGCAGTCATGGAGAGAACGTAATTCTCGTGCTTTTAAGAAGAAGACGAGAGAGGTTTTAGTGAATTCAGCTATTATAAACAGATAAATTACTGTAGTAATTGGGAGAACTAGCAAGAAGCTACTTACCAACGCAACTGAACGAGAACGACTGCTATTGGGGAGGTGGAACTGGAAGGAAGGAGACGAGAGAATTTACATTCACCAAGAAGGGAATTGCGGTGCCCTAATTTTTCTTTTCGATTTGCTTTTCAGAGAATGTTGAAGTAAATGAAAAGTGGATTGTTGGAATTATTATGTATTGTACCTGCACACTATAAACGGGCTTTAACTGTGGGTCGAGTCGGCTTTTGGGCTTCAATAAAAGAATTCACCCATTTTCAAAATAAAAATAAAAATATATGGTTCATGACATTAGAACTGTGGTGATATAAGGAACATTTTGTTATGTTATTGCGGTGTTCAAAGATATATTAGAAAATCGTCTTATTTGGATAAGTTCGTCATGCGATTTTGCGCATATGATTTATTGACAATCCAATAACTTTGCACATGGTGGGGTGATGGTGATTTTACAACTTGATCCCAATGGTGTTGTAGACATTTAGGTGAATTATTAGGATACACTTTATACCAATATATGATAGTTCAAAGAGTCGAGTCCTCAATATACGATACTTCGAAAAGTCAAATCCTTAGTGTTCAAATTGATATCACAACACGATTAGAAGAGCTGGGTCCTAGGATAATGATTTGACAATATTAATTTAAGAGTTTAGGGTGAAATAATGGGTATTCCAGTGGGCACAACACAAATTTTTGTGTGACATTAACTTATGATGTTAGTATAGTATTATGCCGCTAAAATAGCAAATCCCTTTACCGATTTCTCTATAAAGACACATGGATAAATGAGATAGTTTTTATACCCGACTTTTACCAAATAATCACTAAGACAGTTATACCACATTCTTCCAGATTGTTTCAAACCATATAGTGATTGTATTAGTTTTAATATGTACATTGACTTTGATTTTTCTTCAGGCAACTTATATCCATCTGGGACTTTTTTGTAAATATCAGTATCTAATTCACTATATAGATAAGCTATCACAACATCAGTCAATCTTAAATCAAGCTTCTCAGAAACTACAAGGCTTATTAAATATTGAAATGTTATGACATCCATAAAAGGAGAGTATGTTTCATTAAAGTAAAAACCTGGTCTCTGCAGGAAACCTTGCGCAACAAGTCGTGCCTTGTATCTCAAAATTCCATTTTCATCATTTTGTTTTGTAACGAATACACATTTATAACCAAACGGTTTAACATTTTTTAGGGGTTTTCTATTGGTCCAAATACACTATGTTTTTGAAGTGAATCTAGCTCAACCTGAATAACATCTTTCCACTTTGGCCAATCATGTCTTTTTCGATATTTATTTATGCTACTTGGTTCATTATTATCCTCATTATAGTTATGACTTTCATTTGGCTACTGCGAACGAGAGTACATCATCAATTATTATTTTATGTCGATCCCATATTTCTCCATAATTTATATAAAATATTGAGATCTCTTTATTACTAGGTATCATTTTATTTTTGGAAGCTTCTATTATTTCTTTTGGGATAATGGTTACTACATCAATTTTAGGAGAATTGGAATTTTCATTAAAGTTATCCTTTGGATCATTTATAACCTCTTTAAGAGGTTTGTTAATTGATGATTTTTCTATAGACTTTCTTTTTGTAGGCGCTAAGTCTTTTGAACATATTGGTCTTCCACATTTTTGTTTATCTTTAGATTCATTTGTTGTTATCGGTCATTCAGGGATTTCAATTCTAGCTGGTACATTTGCTTTTGGAATGTGAGATTTAGTTATTTTTGCAGCATTATTAAATGCATTTGGCACTTGATTTGCAATATTCTGGATATGCAAATTCTTTGTACCTTTTTTTGACATTGTTTTGTACGTGGATCCAAATGAAACATAGATGGATTATTCCATCAAATTTCATGCCATTCTACTGGAACAGTCTTTAAAGGCGAGAAAATTGACTCATCAAAATTACAATTTGCAAATCTTGCAGTAAAGACATCACTTGTAAGAGCTTGAAGATAACGAATTATCGAATGTGAGTCAAATCCCACATAAATTCCCAAGCTTCGTTGAGGACCCATTTTAGTATGAAGTGGGGGACTAATGAGCGTATGCACAGTGCAACCAATTTTTCATAGATGTAAAATATTTGGTTGAGATCCAATAAAAAATCGTGATGGTGAAAATTGATGATAAGCTGTTGGTCTAATTTTAATCAATTTGGATACATGCAAAATTGCATGTACCCCAAGCTAAAACAACCAACTTTTATTGCATAAGCAATGGTCTTGTAATAAGTTGCAAACGCTCAATGAACGATCCCGCTAGACCATTTTGAGTGTGAATATGAGCAACTGGATGTTCAACTTCAATTCCCAATGATAAACAATAATCATCAAATACTTGAGAAGTAAATTCTCCAACATTACCTAGTCAAAATGATTTAATTTGATGATCAGGGAAGTGTGCTCGCAATTTAATTATTTGAGCAAGTAATTTAGTAAATGTCATGTTTCTGGTAGCAAGCAAACATACATGTGATCAACGAGTTGACGCATCAATTAATACCATAAAATATTTAAATGGTCCACAAGGGGGATGAACTGGACCACATATATCACCTTGAATTCTTTTCAAAAATGCTGGAGATTCAAAAGTAATTTTACTCTATGAAGGTCAAGTAATTAGTTTTTCTAGTGCACATGTAATCACCTAGTAAATTCAACTGATTTAATAAATTATGCTCATTTGAGTTTATAGCAATTTTACGCATCATAGTTGATCCAGGATAACCTAAACGATCATGCTAAAGAATCAATTTCTTTGTATTCGTGAGCATCCGGCTCATATTTATAAATTGAGATTCAACTATGCCTATTTTTGTAAAGTATAATCCAATTGAAATAGTACCAAATTTTTCTAAAATAAGCTTCTAGCTTTCAATTTTAGAAATAACACAAAGATATTCTTTGTTGTTTTCATTTATAGTTTCAATATGATAACAATTGAAGGACAAGAAGAACAAGAAGAATATTGAGGAAGCAGAAGATTTTATTGATGAAATGATATATTTCTTGTACAAGAAGGAATGAAACAACGACATGTATATATAGAAAAGCATTGTAACGGCTAATTGTAAATTACAAATCATATTAAATATAACATAACGGCTAATTGTAAATTGTAAATTATAAATCATACAAAATATAACATAACGGCTAATTGTAAATTATAAATCATACTAAATATAACATAATGCGTTTACATGCGCCTATGTAAATAATGGATGCAAATATGTATTCAGGAAACCTCTTTTGTCTTCATTATGCCACCTTAGTTCGAACTAGGGTTTCCGATTTCATTTTCGCCTCCATCAACTACTTTCATCTCCTCTCTTAATCTCAAAAAATTCTTGATCGATAATGCTTTTGTAAGAGCGTCCGCTCGCTGATGGTAAGTAGGAACATGACAGACAATTAGCTTTCCATTTTGCATCCTTTCTCTCACAAAATGAAGATCGATTTCAAAATGCTTTGTCCTTGAATGTTGGATTGGATTGAGGGAAAGAGAAACCGTACTTTTATTATCGCATCAGATAACAGATTTTCGTGTTAAATACAACCATAATTCTTCCATTAACGTTTCAATCCATGCTACTTCTGCAGTTGCACTTGAGAGAGATCTATATTCAGCTTCTGTACTAGATCTGGATGTAGTCTGTTGTTTCTTAGTGCACCAAGAAATTATGTTGTTGCCAAGATAAACACAGTTCCTTATACAGATCGTCTATCATCAACATCATCTGCCCAATCAGCATCGTTAAAGCACTGTAAGGAAAAAAATCTTTGATTTTATAATTATTCCTAAATGCTTTGTCCCTTTCAAATATCTCAAAACCCTTTTTAAGGCAATCCAATGTTCTGATAATGGATTTTGCATAAACTGACTAAGCTTGTTAACACTGTAACAAATATTTGGGCGAGTAATTGTTGCAAAATGCAGTGCTCCTATTGAACTCCTATACTGTTTTGCATTAGTGATGGCTTCCCCTTTATGTTTAGATAAGTGTAGATTACTTATCATTGGTGTTGGTAGATGTTTGGCATAATGCATATTGGCCCTGTGCAAAATTTCAGAAATATAATTTTCCTGGGATAAAATCAATTTTCCTTCACTGTTTTTGATAATTTGAATCCCAAGAAAATATTTTAACTCTCCTAAATCTTTAATAGAAAAATGGTGATCCAATAATTGTATGACTTTGCTTATCTCTTGATCATTATCTCCTGTGATTAACATATCATCCACATATACTAAAATGAAGATAGTTCCTTTCCTACTCCTTTTCATGTATAATGAGTTGTCAGACTTGACTTGAATAAAACCTAAATTTAATAATGTCATCTTGAGTTTCTCATATCAAGCCCTTGAAGCTTGCTTGAGTCCATAGATTGCTTTATAAAGCCTGCAAAACCTTTTATCATCAGAATTGTATCCTTCAGGTTGTTACATGTAGGCTTCTTCGGTTAATTCTCCATTCAAAAAAGCGTTGTTCACATCAATTTGTTTTATATTCCACCCCTTACTTAAGGCAACAGTTAAAATATCCTAATGGTAGTGGGTTTTATAACTGGAGAAAATATTTCATTGAAATCAAAACCAAATTATTGTGCTTAACCTTTAGCTACCAGTCTGGCTTTGTATTTGTCAACAGATCCATCAGCCTTTCTTTTTATCTTGTATACCCATCTACAACCAATTACATTCTTGTGTGCTGGTGGTACAACAAGTTCCCAAGTTTTGTTTTTCATAAGAGCTTCATATTCTGTATCCATGGCTTATTTCCAATTTCTTGACTTTAGTGCTTGAATGAAATTAAGTGGTTCAGTTTCAGTGATGGCCACATTATAGACTTTTGGTTTAAAAATACCACTTTTTGATCTAGTAATCGTGTGATGCCTACTTTGATGTTGTTGTGATTGTTGTTCCTGTTGTGATATCCTTATACTGATGTTGCTTTGCCTGCTACCAGCATCATCAATGTTGTGCATGTTATTATCATCTTGACTTATTTCTGTGTCATCTGGATTTCTTTCTTCTGATCCACTGATGTGCATACTTATTTCTCTTATATCCTCAGCTTGTGTGCCTGAGTGTTCGTTGTCTTGAATTGTTTCAAGAGTAACTGGTCTAAACTCCACAGTCTTAATTGATTCCACTCTATTGTCTTCTTTGGAATTATGTCTATCTGCATAAGGAAATTTACTTTCATCAAATATCACATGTCTTGAGACATAAATTCTACCATTCTTGTCAAGACATTTATAACCTTTTTGATTTTGAGCATAGCCAATAAATGTGCATGGACTTGACCTCATACTTAATTTATGTTTATTATAATCTCTCGGACATGGAAAACACAGACAACCACATATTTTTAGAAACTTACAGTCTGATATAACATTGTATATCATCTCATGTGGAGTTTTATTATCTAGGATCTTAGTGGGTAGCATGTTAATAAGAAAAACTGAAGTAAAAAAGGCTTCATTCCAATACTTCATGGGTAATGAGCTTTGTGATAACAATGTTAAACCAGTTTCTACAATGTGTATGCGTTTTCTTTCAACCAAACCATTCTTCTCAGATGTGTGAGGACATGTTAATCTGTGTTTAATTCCTCTTTTAGCAAAATAATCAGCCAAAGGTTTGAATTCTGCCCCACCATCTGTTTGCAAAATTTTGACATTACAATTAAGTTGCTTTTCAACATGAGTTACAAATTGTATAACTGTGTTAGAAGTTTTAGATTTATTTTTTAGCATATATATCCAAGTATATCTCGATAGGCATCTACAAAAGAAAGATAGTACTTGTGCCCCTGATATGAATTTAGAGGTGCTGGCACCCATAAATTTGCAGCTACAAGCTCCAATGGCTTGTTATACCTGGTTTCAGAATTACTAAAAGGGAGCTTGTAGCTCTTGCCAAGCTGACAATGTGTACATGTGTGTTTAACAGGTGCATTTTTAAAAGCAATATTATTAATAGATAAAAAAGTTCTTACATTTTCAAAATTTGGATGTCCAAGTTTCATATGCCATAAAGTAATATTATCTAAAACATTATTTCTATTACAATGCTTATTACTACTGCAATCATTATTACTACAAGCATCCACATTGTTGCACCAGAGTTCACCACTTGAATTTCCAGTCTTCAAGTTGTTAAATCTGTAAAGCCCATCATGTACACTACCTTGTAGTAATATTTCATGACTTAGAATATCTTTGATTAAGCAAAATTTTGGGTGAAACTCAAAATATACAAAATTATCATTAGCAAATTTTAATACACTTAATTTTTTTTATTTATGGTAGGAACCTTAAGTATGTTATTTAGTTGAAGTTGTCTTTTACTTGGAATAGTACCTTTGCCAATATGTGTTATATTTGCAGTCTCACCATTGCACATATGTAAAATTTTCATACCTGAGTAATTTTTTCTTCCAGTGTTCAAATTCTGAAGATATTAGTAATATGATGGGTAGCACCTAAGTCTCGATACCATTCCTCAAAATTACTTTCATCACCCTTGTCTGCATCATTACTGTTTTTACTGTCATTGTTGCCTTTGCTTGAGTTTATTGTAGCAAAATTTGTTTGTGCTCCTTTCTGAGAAAAACTGCCTTGACTGTTTTAAGAACTGTTATTTGAATTGTACTTAAAGTAACATTTATTTACCAAATGACCAATTTTTTAACAAATTTGATATTTTACACGATTGTTATTATTCCATCGGCCTTTTCCACGACCTCGCTGAGGCTGGAAAACCCCTCTTTGTGCTTGAAAACCTCCTCTTTATGGTTGAAATCCTCCTTGAAAACCTCCTCTTCGTGATTGAAAACCTCTTGAATACTGATTTTCTTGTCTGTTTGAATCATTATTGCAGTTGTTTTCTTGTTGATTATTTTTAGTTGCTGCATAGTTGACAGAAAAATCACCTTGTATGGTTTTTCTTTGTTCAATCCTTCCTTCATGAGCAAGTAGAGCAGATCTAACAAACTGCAAATCAGGTAATGTTTGTTGAGTAGCAATAACAGTTATTAGTGAGTCATATTCCTCATCAAGTCCACCAGTGATAAACAATATTTGCTCACTATCACTTATCTTATGCCCAACTGCATTTAATTATCACAAGTATTTTTAATTTTGCCTAAATATTCTTTCATACTCATGCCTTCTTTTCTGGATCTTTGTAATTCCCTTCTATACTGCATTACCCTTGCTGCAGATGGAGAACTAAAAATTTGCTCAATAGGTGACCATGTTTCATGAGAACTAGTACATCCTACTATCTGTGATAACAAATTTGAACTTATAGATGACATAAGCCATGATGATAATAGATTATCCTGCTTTTGATATCTAACATAATCTGGATTTGAAACAGTGCTACCGTCTTAATTCAAACTCATGGCTGGTGGTATTATTATGGTTCCATTATTGTATTCCAATAGTCCATAACCTTTTAAAGCAACTTCAACTTGATATTTCCATAATATATACTTGTCTTCATCAAGAGATGTGGTAATAATTTGGCTTTTGAGTTTTATTAGTTTGGGGGTGTTTGATGGTGGATCAGCACTTGTGCGGAGCGTAGCTGCAGTGTAATGACCCGCATTTGCAGAGGTATTATAATTAATTTATTTAATTATATAAATAGTGATATAGTGAATTAAATGGTGGTTTAATTAAATAATGGTGAATATTTAATTAAAATAATAAATTAAATAATATATTTAATTCCGAAATAATCAGAATTGGCTGAAATGGCGATATGGTGTGAACTGGATCATCTGTGATATTTAATTCAGCTTGGAATTGAATTTGAATGACGAATATATTATATAAACGATAGTTTGAATGTAGAGTTATAATATAATTAAAATCAAGCTCGAAATGGCGCGGCAGTTCGCGATTTGGTGATTTGAACTTTAACTGAATGCACAGGATTCGTTTTAAACCGGATTTCTATGAAACAAGAAACGTGTGGAGCTGGTGGAGTATATCTTTCTAGTGGAAGAGGAAAATCTGGATTTCATTGTGTAGATTTTGATTTACGTCCAAATCAAATTTTAGAAAAGTCGCTGTGGAATTCCTTTATAATTTATAAAGGAATTATATATATTTTAAAAAGGAATTTCAATATAAATCGAATATTGGGTTGACCCAGATTTGAAATATCAAGTTAGAAATTCATATAGGAATATTCTAGAGCTGTATGGTATTCCACTGTGAATATATACGATAATATTTATTTATAAATATTTAGTCTAAATATATTTATATATTTAAATGGGTCATACAGAGCTTTAAAATAGCCACTTTTGCAAACGAAGTCGGAATTCGACGAAACTAATTTTGTTGGATCTGCAATGTCAAATAGTTGTTAGATTTCCAGTTTCGTGATTTTTAGAATCACTATGTGGCGGTACGGATTTTTAATGTGAGAAACAGTCAGTATTTTGACAGTTAAAAATACGCTGTGTGAGCATACGAAGTCGGAATTCGACGAAACCAGTTTCGTTGGGACCGTAATGTCGAACTCTAGCTACCTGTCCAGTTTCGTGATTTTTGGTTATCGTATGTAATCACGATAAATTTTAGAAAGCAAAACGAATATAGAAATGAGAATATACCGAGAATATTCCATCCTACAAAATATCTAAAATATCTAAACATCCTATAAATACCTCAAACTAAAATTCCTAAACCTAATTTCATTTGGTTGGTCAAACAAAAAACCCGCCGTTGGTTTTGTTTCTTCCAGGAAAGTATTCGATCCTTCAAAAATCAAAAGAAAACCGAGTATAAATTTATAAATCATCAAATTCATATAATTGAATTCGCGTTCAGCTTCTCGTCGACCCTGTATGATTTGTTTTGGGTTCGATGTTGTTGCGTGTTCATGGGTTTGGTACAGCGAGAATTAGGGTTGTAGAAATCTCGAAATATAGGCGTTGATTCATGGTTTCGAGTTGAGATCTAGGTTTGGCATGAAAATCCGCACCCCGAGTGAAAGGTTGGAGGGATTCCGTTCAGAAAGAGGTCGCACTGAATTCTGTACAGTCGTCGTAGACCTTGGTGATGCGTTGATCCATACCAGTGCGAGTTCAACACGATGAAGATGAAGTTGTTGCATTTGTGGAGAGATGAATGTAGATGGAACTGGTTTGTATTATCGTCAAGGATTGAGGTGGGTAGGAGATAACAATGTTCGACAATGGTGAGGAGCAGCGTTCGGAATAGAATAGGAAGAAGCACTGTTCATAACGGTGCGGGTTCGTTTATATTGGGCTGAGTTTGGAATGGTTGGCCCCAAATGGTAATTTAGTTAATGTTTTATTTAATTTAAGTGTATATAAAGTTCGAAATTTAATAACTTTAACATACGATGCTAATTTTTAGCGAAACAAGATCCGTTGGGATCGTATGGACGAACACTACAACATGGGACTGACGGGGAGTGGATCGGTGCTCGTTTGAATTTATGGCGAAATAAATTGTTTGATTCAAATCAAATAACAGTTTATCGTTCTTTAACGATGAACTGCCAAAGTGAGTAAATCTCACTAACGCTGAACAGTTTATAATTTCATGTTGTATTTTTAGAACTGTTAAATATTGGCTAATTGACTGTGTGTTGACTGTTTGATTGAACTGCTAGTCAGTTAGTTGAATTTCTATATTGAATCTGTTTAACAAAATATTTCATATTGAAATGAAAGTGATGTTATATTATATTGTTTAACATACGTGGATGTAGGGAAACAGGTTGGAGGAATCCAGCTAGCTAGATTCCTCAACATTTATTTGACTGTTATTCATATATTGTGATATAGGGAGCGATATATAATCTGTTGTTGATTATATGTGTATGGACGATATTTGACACCATAACATACCGGAATGTGAAAAAGGGGAATTTTCAAATGGTATTTGAAAACCGGAATGTGAAAAAGGGGAATTTTCAAATGGTATTTGAAAATAAAATATTTATAAAATCAAAAGGGTTTTATAAATGAAATATTTATAAATAGAAATCTTTATAGGTGAAATTATATAGAAAGGGGAAATCTTTATAAATGAAATATTTATAAAGAAAAGGGAATATTTATAAAATCATAAGATTTTATAAATGAGATATTTATTGGTTAAATAAATAGGAGATGTTAAACGAGATACTTATTTGTTAAGTAAATAAGTTATAAAGGAGATATTGACTTAGGGAACAGAATAAGTTATTAAAAGGGTTATTTATTTGTTAAATAAATAGAATAAGAAAAGGATATATTTATTTTTTAAATAAATAAGATAAGGTATAAGGAATATTTATTTAGAAAATAAATAAAGTATTAATAAAGGA
The DNA here is from genome assembly GCA_030737875.1 of Allium sativum. Lineage (NCBI taxonomy): Eukaryota > Viridiplantae > Streptophyta > Magnoliopsida > Asparagales > Amaryllidaceae > Allium > Allium sativum. Next base: position 199,696,568 of record CM060918.1, on the reverse strand, counting down.
AATACTTAGGATAAATAAATAAGGTTAATAAAGGAAATACTTAGAAATAGAATTTTAAAAGGAAATATTTGCAAATAAAATTTTAAAAGGAAATATTTGCAAATCATTTGCAAATAAAATTTTAAAAGGAAATATTTGTAAACCATTTACAAATAGGATTAAAAAGGGAATATTGGTAAAGGGCATTTAGAAATAAATAGAGTTAAAGGAGTTATCGAATATGGTTTATTCGAATAGAATTGAAAGGAGTTAATCAAAAGAAGTTAATTAAAATGAGTTAATCGAATATTAGTTATTTGATTAAAGTTAACTGATTTGAGTAAATCAATTAGGGAAATTGATTAGAGTAAACACATTTGAATAGAGTTAGAATAAATCAGTTAGAGTTAATCGATAGAGTTAAATCGAACTAGAGTTATTGAATAGAGTTAAATCGAACTAGAGTTATTCGAATGGAGTTAATCGAATTTAGTTTATTCGAATAGAGTTGAAATGAGTTAATCGAAATTAGTTATTCGAAATGAGATAATCGAATCAGAGATATTCGAAGTGAGATAATCGAATAGTAGATATTCGAAGTGAGATAATAGATATTCGAAGTGAGATAATCGAATAGTAGATATTCGAAGTGAGATAATCGAATCAGAAATATTCGAAGTGAGTTGATCGAATCTAGTTATTCGACAGGAGTTAAATCAAATAAGATTTATTCGAAGAAAGAGATTTTCGAATATAAGTATTTGAAAGTAAGCAAATCGAATATAAGTTATTCGAATAAGAGTTAATCCAGTAAGAGTTATTAGGTTGGAGTTATTCAAATAAGAGTTATAGATTAGAGTTAACCGAATAGGAGTAAATAAATTAGTTGTCGTTATATTATTCGAGTTAGGAAATAAAAGTCATATTAAAGGTAATATATTTCGGATGCAGGAGATTATAACACCATTGTTATAATCACGTAAACTTGTAAAAGAAGGGGGTTCGTAAATAGAATCTGAGGGTTCGTAAGGAAGTGTTAAAGAGTTAAAAAGGTGAATCTTATCTATTTCGAGATTTGAAGGGTGGTTCAGTTAAGGTCTGAGAGGTAGCTATACCCCAACTTGATTGACTGCGTTTTTAATTAAAAAATGGTTACGGTTCGAGTGTGAAGAGGTTAAGTGGATTTAGTAATTTAGTATAGTGGTTTGAGTCGTCATCGAAATATAGTTTTAAACATATGTTTAAATCCAAATTAAGAAGTTTTGGAAATGTTTTCCAAATCAGAATCAGAAATGTAATCAAATAAAGAAATCAGAAACTGACTGGAGACTTGTTAAGTTGAATGGTTTTCTAAGTATCTATCTAATGTTGGTTTCGGCCTTTGGGATGGATACTTGGGAAATTGTTCTCATACTAGTTTACAATCGAAGACTGATAGTTGTGGAAGAATAGTGATACGTAAATAAAGCTATGGAAATGTTTTCTAGTGTTATAACGTATATTTTCTAAACCTAGAAAATAAGAATGTACAAATATATGGAAACATGATTAGGGTAAAGAATAAATTAATGATAAATTAATTTAAGAAGAGATAAATGTTAAATGATGATTGATCGATATAATTTCCACTTGGAAATAATATCTTGTTTGCACACCTGTTTTTCTTTGATAGTTAAATCACCGATTATCAAAGTTTTGACCATTTTAACGTTGTTAATATGGAGAGACCGGTTGGATTTTTATCCAAAGAACCACTCTGTATTGGCATAAGCGTTGCGAATTATATATGCCAAAGATAAATTGAAGACGGAGTAAAGTGCAAGGGTTATTGTATACGTCTTAGATAACAGTGCCTAAGATGGATGTACTTAATAGTGCCTTCGGTTCATCCTGTTCCTGGATGACTTGTATGGATGAATGTCTGACAGAGTATTTCCAGAAAGTCACGTACATTGATTTCTTCAACCGTACCAAGAGTGGAAGCGGAGAAGGAAACTTCTTTAGCTAACATGTAATGTACTGTTGTAGACGTCAAATTAGTGATTTTCGATGGATCTGACAATGTGGCATTCGAAGTGAATCTGATGTGATGATAAAGCGTAACCTCAAGCCTCATCAACCAGTAAATGACAGAAATCGGGCAGGCAGCATGGCTAAGTCGGTCGCTCCGAAGTAGGGTGTATAATCACCTGATCTAGAGTTTCATTTATTTCTAAAAATCTATTGTCGATACTGTCCCATTCGGGAAACGGTTGCTGATCCCAACCGTTGGTGATATACATTCGATACACTCAAGCAAAATGAGTGGTCGGTCATGTGTGGCTGGGTTGAAAGATGTTCTTGTTGAACCCAGTGTATTCCTTTCTAGAGGTACACTACCGAAAGGTGGTTCCATACCTTGTCATAGTTGGAAATCCATTACCCAATACGTGCTTGCGGTTTTGATTGTATACTATATATGTAGAACTTGAGATGGAAGCGTTTCTGCTAGATGATTATTATAGTTGTGGTTGATAGACATTATTATAATATCAAAAGGTTTTTGATATAAAGATAATTTGGATTCTCATAAGGGAAAAACCCGTTTCGTTATACGGCGTAGTCTTATGAGATATCATTTACCTGCTTGAACTGTTTTAAATTGTTTTACTCACACCAGTCCCATGACTGACCCGAAGTTTATTTTGTTTTGTTTTCCCTAAACTCTTGGGTGCCCAATTTTGTACGGGCAGTCAAGTAGTCGGGATTTACAGATACTTGAAGTGCTGGAGCAGGTGGCTTCAGGATCATATAGCTATAGTTTATTTCCGCTGTGTTGTAAGTGCCGTACTTTGAAAATGATATGTATATTCAAGTGCAGATTTATATTTCAAAGATATGTTATCTATTATATGTTATTCGTCCCGCTGTGAGGTTCGTGTTACTCTGATGTTGTGTTCTTCTTCTTCTTCTATTCTAAATTTCTATCTTATCTTTCCTCACCCTCTAATTTCTTTCATTTAATTTCCTGGTTTCCAGTGCAATTTGGGGTTGGACTTGTGTTATTTAGTCAGCTCAAGTTGGACCGGATTTTCGGGTCATTACAGTTGGTATCAGAGCTTAAGTTAAGTGAATTACTTTGGCTCTGTGGCGTGACTCGGTAGAGATAGGGTTAGTAATACCCTAGATTGAGTTTGAGTGTATAGATACGAGTGAACATATTTGTTATTGATATAAAAAATTGTTTTATATTGTGGAGATTCATTGGTTGAGTTGTTTATGGGTTCTGGTCGATCAGTTTGATCCACTGTATCGGTAGGAGTTTATAAACATTCGAATACGATGGGTCGACACGATATGTTTTGAAAAGAGGGTAAATTAAAATAAGTTTACCCAAGGTATATCTTGATATAGAGAAGATATATATATATATCAAAATTTTAATATGTTGGATATATTGGTTGTTATTATAATCGAGTAAGATTATAAATTAAATGGTTATGTAAATAACCAATCAGAATTCATACAAGTGAAATACGTGAAATCAGATGAGTTAAATCTGAAATTTAAACTAGAAATTGAATTAAAATTCTGGAAAATTGGATAAGTATTTGTAAATGGATTTGAATTAAAAATAAGGAAAATTTAAGATCCTGGGAGATTTTAAATTGTTTTACAAGCAGTGTGAATTATATTTTGAAATGAATTTCAAAGTGGAAATGTTTAGAAATGGTTTTATAGTATTGAACTCACTTTGATCACTGGAAAATAGATTCTAATGATGACAGCTGCATCATCAGTATTCATTTTCGAGTTGTAAGTGACGAATTACTACCAGAGATACTGTTTTGAATTTGTTTTGGGAAAGACAATTTGTGTTGAATTTCAAAAAGGAAAAATTGATTTTTGAAAAGAGTAAACTGTTTAAAAACTCCCAGGGAAAGACTGTTTGAATTAAAAACAAATTTAACAGAAATTTGTGGAAGAAAATTTGAATTAAAGTAAAGCCAGTAAAGTGGTAACTTAGATTGAATTAGAATGATATCAAGACAAATTGGATTGTGATATTCAAAATTGAAGTGTAATGTGATAATCAAGTTAGGAGTTGGGAATCGAGAAGAAACTCGAGTTGAAATAATATTTGGTTCGGATATAAGCGAATGGTTGTGTTGTGGATAAAAGCAGATTGGAATTTGATTGGGATGACCCTTGTATCCGCAAAATTGATAACAAGTGGAAAAGATAAAATGATATGTCGACAAAAGGTACAAGTTTATATTTCTATTGGATATAAGATTTATGAGCCGAATTGGCAAGCCGCTTGGCTGTTTGATTTTCTTTTGGGATGGAGATGGCCCAGAGAGGCGAGTTGGAGTTTGACCTATTGACCAGTACAAAGGAGGTGCTGGCGAAATTTTTCGAAAAGTTAAGGTGTTAGAAAATTTTCAGGATTTTTGGAAATTTTTGTTGATAAGAATTAATCAATATTTAATTGAATTTAAATCGGTTCAGTTGAAACTGAAGTTAAGAAGTAAACAAATATGTTCTAACCAGTCAATAGGGTCGTCCTCTACCTTAGCAATTTCGAGGACGAAATTATTTTAAGTGGGGAAGATTGTAATGACCCGCATTTGCAGAGGTATTATAATTAATTTATTTAATTATATAAATAGTGATATAGTGAATTAAATGGTGGTTTAATTAAATAATGGTGAATATTTAATTAAAATAATAAATTAAATAATATATTTAATTCCGAAATAATCAGAATTGGCTGAAATGGCGATATGGTGTGAACTGGATCATCTGTGATATTTAATTCAGCTTGGAATTGAATTTGAATGACGAATATATTGAATATAAACGACAGTTTGAACGTAGAGTTATAATATTTTTAAAATCGAGCTCGAAATGGCGCGGAAGTTCGCGATTTGGCGATTTGAACTTCAACTGAATGTACAGGATTCGTTTTAAGCCTGATTTCTGTGAAACAAGAAACGTGTGGAGCTAGTGGAGTATATCTTTCTAGTGGAAGAGGAAAATCTGGATTTTGTCGTGAAGATTTTGATTTACGTCCAAATCAAATTTTAGAAAAGTCGCTGTGGAATTCCTTTATAATTTATAAAGGAATTATTTATATTTTAAAAAGGAATTTCAATATAAATCGAATATCGGGTTGACCCGGATTTGAAATATCAAGTTAGAAATTCATATAGGAATATTCTAGAGCTGTATGGTATTCCACTGTGAATATATACGATGATATTTATTTATAAATATTTAATTTAAATATATTTATATATTTAAATGGGTCATACAGAGCTTTAAAAATAGCCACTTTTGCAAATGAAGTCGGAATTCGACGAAACTAATTTTGTTGGATCCGCAATGTCAAATAGTTGTTATATTTCCAGTTTCGTGATTTTTAGAGTCACTGTGTGGCCGTACGGATTTTTAATGTGAGAAACAGTCAGTATTTTGACAGTTAAAAATACGCTGTGTGAGCATACGAAGTCGGAATTCGACGAAACCAGTTTCGTTGGGACCGTAATGTCGAACTATAGCTACATGTCCAGTTTCGTGATTTTTGGATATCGTATGTAATCACGATAATTTTTAGAAAGCAAAACGAATATAGAAATGAGAATATACCTGGAATATTCCATCCTACAAAATATCTAAAATATCTAAACATCATATAAATACCTCAAACTAAAATTCCTAAACCTAATTTCATTTGGTTGGTCAAACAAAAAACCCGCCGTTGGTTTTGTTTCTTCCAGGAAAGTATTCGATCCTTCAAAAATCAAAAGAAAACCGAGTATAAATTTATAAATCCCTAAATTCATATGATTGAATTCGCGTTCAGCTTCTCATCGACCCTGTATGATTTGTTTTGGGTTCGATGTTGTTGCGCGTTCATGGGTTTGGTACAGCGAGAATTAGGGTTGTAGAAATCTCGAAATATAGGTGTTGATTCATGGTTTTGAGTTGAGATCTGGGTTTGGCATGAAAATCCGCACCTCGAGTGAAAGGTTGGAGGGATTCCATTCAGAAAGAGGTCGCACTGAATTTTGTACAGTCGTCGAAGACCTTGGTGATGCGTTGATCCATACCAGTGCGAGTTCAACACGATGAAGATGAAGTTGTTGCATTTGTGGAGAGATGAATGTAGATGGAACTGGTTTGTATTATCGTCAAGGATTGAGGTGGGTAGGAGATAACAATGTTCGACAATGGTGGGGAGCAACATTCGGAATAGAATAGGAAGAAGCACTGTTCATAACGGTGCGGGTTCGTTTGTATTGTGCTGAGTTTGGAATGGTTGGGCCCAAATGGTAATTTAGTTAATGTTGTATTTAACTTAAGTGTATATAAAGTTCAAAATTTAATAACTTTACCATACGATACCGGTTTTCAGCGAAACAAGATCCGTTGGGATCGTATGGACGAACACTACAACATGGGACTAACGGGGAGTGGATCGGTGCTCGTTTGAATTTATGGCGAAATAAATTGTTCGATTCAAATCAAATAACAGTTTATCGTTCTTTAACGATGAACTGCCAAAGTGAGTAAATCTCACTAACGCTGAACACTTTATAATTTCATGTTGTATTTTTAGAACTGTTAAATATTGGCTAATTGACTGTGTGTTGACTGTTTGATTGAACTGCTAGTCGGTTAGTTGAATTTCTATATTGAATCTGTTTAACAGAATATTTCATATTGAAATGAAAGTGATGTTATATTATATTGTTTAACATACGTGGATGCAGGGAAACAGGTTGGAGGAATCCAGCTAGTTGGATTCCTCAACATTTATTTGACTGTTATTCATATATTGTGATATAGGATGCGATATATAATCAGTTGTTGATTATATGTGTATGGACGATATTTGACACCATAACATACCGAAATGTGAAAAAGGGGAATTTTCAAATGGTATTTGAAAATAAAATATTTATAAAATCAAAAGGGTTTTATAAATGAAATATTTATAAATGAAATATTTATAAATAGAAATCTTTATAGGTGAAATTATATAGAAAGGGGAAATCTTTATAAATGAAATATTTATAAAGAAAAGGGAATATTTATAAAATCATAAGATTTTATAAATGAGATATTTATTGGTTAAATAAATAGGAGATGTTAAACGAGATACTTATTTGTTAAGTAAATAAGTTATAAAGGAGATATTGACTTAGGGAACATAATAAGTTATTAAAAGGGTTATTTATTTGTTAAATAAATAGAATAAGAAAAGGAGATATTTATTTGTTAAATAAATAAGATAAGGTATAAGGAATATTTATTTAGAAAATAAATAAGGTATTAATGAAGGAAATACTTAGGATAAATAAATAAGGTTAATAAAGGAAATACTTGGAAATAGAATTTTAAAAGGAAATATTTGCAAATAGAATTTTAAAAGGAAATATTTGCAAATCATTTGCAAATAAAATTTTAAAAGAAAATATTTGTAAACCATTTACAAATAGGATTAAAAAGGGAATATTGGTAAAGGGCATTTAGAAATAAATAGAGTTAAAGGAGTTATCGAATATGGTTTATTCGAATAGAGTTGAAAGGAGTTAATCAAAAGAAGTTAATTAAAATGAGTTAAACGAATATTAGTTATTTGATTAAAGTTAATTGATTTGAGTAATTCAATTAGGGAAATTGATTAGAGTAAACACATTTGAATAGAGTTAGAATAAATCAGTTAGAGTTAATCGATAGAGTTAAATCGAACTAGAGTTATTGAATAGAGTTAAATCGAACTAGAGTTATTCGAATGGAGTTAATCGAATTTAGTTTATTCGAATAGAGTTGAAATGAGTTAATCGAATTTAGTTATTCGAAGTGAGATAATAGATATTCGAAGTGAAATAATCGAATAGTAGATATTCGAAATGAGATAATCGAATCAGAAATATTCGAAGTGAGTTGATCGAATCTAGTTATTCGACAGGAGTTAAATCGAATAAGATTTATTCGAAGAAAGAGATTTTCGAATATAAGTATTCAAAAGTAAGCAAATCGAATATAAGTTATTCGAATAAGAGTTAATCCAGTAAGAGTTATTAGGTTGGAGTATTCAAATAAGAGTTATAGATTAGAGTTAACCGAATAGGAGTAAATAAATTAGTTGTCCTTATATTTTTCGAGTTAGGAAATAAAAGTCATATTAAAGGTAATATATTTCGGATGCAGGAGATTATAACACCATTGTTATAATCACGTAAACTTGTAAAAGAAGGGGGTTCGTAAATAGAATCCGAGGGTTCGTAAGGAAGTGTTAAAGAGTTAAAAAGGTGAATCTTATCTATTTCGAGATTTGAAGGGTGGTTCAGTTAAGGTCTGAGAGGTAGTTATACCCCAACTTGATTGACTGCGTTTTTAATTAAGAAATGGTTACAGTTCGAGTGTGAAGAGGTTAAGTGGATTTAGTATAGTTGTTTGAGTCGTCATCAAAATATAGTTTTAAACATCTGTTTAAATCCAAATTAAGAAGTTTTGGAAATGTTTTCCAAATCAGAATCAGAAATGTAATCAAATAAAGAAATCAGAAACTGACTGGAGAATTGTTAAGTTGAATGGTTTTCTAAGTATCTATCTAATGTTGGTTTCGGCCTTCGGGATGGATACTTGGGAAATTGTTCTCATACTAGTTTACAATCGAAGACTGATAGTTGTGGAAGAATAGTGATACGTAAATAAAGCTATGGAAATGTTTTCCAGTGTTATAACGTATATTTTCTAAACCTAGAAAATAAGAATGTACAAATATATGGAAACAGGATTAGGGTAAAGAATAAATTAATGATAAATTAATTTAAGAAGAGATAAATGTTAAATGATGATTGATCGATATAATTTCCACTTGGAAATAATATCGTTGTTTGCACACCTGTTTTTCTTTGATAGTTAAATCATAGACTATCGAAGTTTTGACCATTTTGACGTTGTTAATATGGAGAGACCAGTTGTATTTTTATCCAAAGAACCACTCTATATTGGCATAAGCGTTGCGAATTATATATGCCAAAGATAAATTGAAGACGGAGTAAAGTGCAAGGGCTATTGCATAAGTCTTAGATAACAGTGCCTAAGATGGATGTACTTAATAGTGCCTTCGGTTCATCCTGTTCCTGGATGACTTGTATGGATGAATGTCTGACAGAGTATTTCCAGAAAGTCACGTACATTGATTTCTTCAACCGTACCAAGAGTGGAAGCGGAGAAGGAAACTTCTTTAGCTAACACGTAATGTACTGTTGTAGACGTCAAATTAGTGATTTTCGATGGATCTGACAATGTGGCATTCAAAGTGAATCTGATGTGATGATAAAGCGTAACCTCAAGCCTCATCAACCGGTAAATGACATAAATCGGGCAGGCAGCATGGCTAAGTCGGTCGCTCCGAATTAGGGTGTATAATCACCTGATCTAGAGTTTCATTTATTTCTAAAAATCTATTGTCGATACTGTCCCATTCGGGAAACGGTTGTTGATCCCAACCGTTGGTGATATACATTCAATACACTCAAGCAAAATGAGTGGTCGGTCATGTGTGGCCGGGTTGCAAGATGTTCTTGTTGAACCCAGTGTATTCCTTTCTAGAGGTACACTAGCGAAAGGTGGTTCCATACCTTGTCATAGTTGGAAATCCATTACCCAATACGTGCTTGCGGTTTTGATTGTATACTATATATGTAAAACGTGAGATGGAAGCGTTTCTGCTAGATGATTATTATAGTTGTGGTTGATAGACATTATTATAATATCAAAAGGTTTTTGATATAAAGATAATTTGGATTCTCATAAGGGAAAAACCTGTTCCATTATACGGAGTGGTCTTATGAGATATCATTTACCTGCTTGAATTGTTTTAAAATGTTTTACTCACACCAGTCCCATGACTGACCCGGAGTTTATTTTGTTTTGTTTTCCCTAAACTCTTGGGTGCCCAATTTTGTACGGGCAATCAAGTAGTCGGGATTTACAAATACTTGAAGAGCTGGAGCAGGAGGCTTCAGGATCATATAGTTATAGTTTATTTCCGCTGTGTTGTAAGTTCTGTACTTTGAAAATGATATGTATATTCAAGTATAGATTTATATTTCAAAGATATGTTGTCTATTATATGTTATTCGTTCCGCTGTGAGGTTCGTGTTACTTTGATGTTGTGTTCTTCTTCTTCTTCTTCTTCTATTCTAAGTTTCTATCTTATCTTTCCTCACCCTCTAATTTCTTTCATTTAATTTCCTGGTTTCTAGTGCAATTTTGGGTTGGACTTGTGTTATTTAGTCAGCTCAAATTGGACCGGATTTTCAGGTCATTACATGCAGACATGGCTTCATTATCGTTGGCCATAGTTGATCAGAAAAAAAAAATTAAGCGAGGCAAAAGCAGAAAATTGCAGCCAATATAAAAAGATGCAAAAGATGAATAGCAATAATAAGGTATATAATGTATGCCTGGCACGCAATATCAGATCTTGTAGTCGCCTTTGTGCTTGGCAAGTCAAGACTGATATTTGTAGCTGCTACAAAAAAAATACATATGATTATAAGAGGTTCGATAAACTAGCATCCTATTGATCTAGGCGTGGCTAGTTTTCAGATCGATGATCCAAAACAATCAAGAGTTGGATGTCCCTTCGGTGAGATCTCCGATGATGATAAAAACAAAACTGAGGAGACAGATAAAATAAAACAACTCTTGGTTGATAGAAAGCCTTTTGGCAATTTGCTCTGACACAAAATTGAAGGACAAGAAGAACAAATTGAAGAACAAGAAGAATATTGAGGAAGCAGAAGATTTTATTGATGAAATAATATATTTCTTGTACAAGGAGTAATGAAACAAAGACATGTATGTATAGGAAAGCATTGTAACGACTAATTGTAAATTACAAATCATACAAAATATAACATAACGACTAATTGTAAATTATAAATCATACTAAATATAACATAATGCGTTTACAAGTGCCTATGTAAATAATGGATGCGAATATGTATTCAGGAAACCTCTTTTGTCTTCATTAATAACCATTCATTCTTATTTCTTTAAAACTAAGTAGATTTCTTTTAGAATTGCTTGAATACAGTGCATTTTCAATGAATATATGTGTATCATTTGGTAATACTACATGGTCTCTTCCGGACCCTTCAATTATATTAGATGAACCAACTATAGTTGAACCTTTAGCTGAAATATTTTTAGATAATTCAGATAAAACTCTGAATTTTTCAAAATCGTATGAGTAGTTGCACTATCAAGCATGCATATATCATCATTAAACACTAACTATCCATACCTTAAGAAATAAAGACAATATAGTTAGTCAATAACTGAAATAACTTATAAATATAAATAAAAGTTATAAAACAAATTACTTATCAAAGTCCAATGTTACATATTATTACTGCAAGTCCATAACAACAAAAACTAAAAAATAGATAAACAAAAAGTTCAACCTAATACATGCTAAAAGGAAATGAAACAAAATAAAAACCATATGATAAGCTTCAGTCTACTAATTGATCGATTCGGTCATATTTTTGAATATTGCATTTAAATTTTCATCGCTGAATAAATCTCCCTCATAATCTTCAAAGAAATCATTTAACTTCACGTTAGTATTATAAGACAATACCTCAGTATTGTTTATCTCGATATTTTTTGACTTTTGGTATTCATCCACTGTTTTCTTTGATGATCTACAAGTACGTGATCAATGACCAGGGCGCCCCCATCTACAACGAACTTTCTCATAAGGTTTTTTATTTTCTGCAGTGGTTTCAATATTATTTTCAGGTTCAATTTTCTTTTGTTGCCTTTTAAATTTAGTAGTTTTGTTGCCTCCAAAACCACTATAACCACCTTTGTTGGGTTGTATCCATGACCACGTCCACGTCCTTTACCTCTGCCACGACCTCTTCCAGAGTGGGCAAAATCAGCATTAACTTCTGGTAATGCAGTTGAACCAGTTGATCTTGAGGAGTGATTTTTAATAAGCAATTCATTATTTTGCTCAGCAACTGACAAACATTCAATGATTTTAGAATATTTTGTAAAATGACGCTCTGGATATTGCTGCTGCAAGAGTATATTTAAGACATGAAATGTTAAGGTCTTTTCCAAATTTTGTGCATCATCTACCTTTTCCCCACATAATTTTAGTTTATATGTAATTCTAAACATAGGAATTGTATTCCCTTACAATTTTAAAGTTTTGAAACCTCAGGTTCAACCACTTGCCTTATATTTATAAGTATGTCTGTCTTTTAGTGATCATAATTATGATCCTTCAGTACACCAAATAGAGGAATTTCAAACACGCTGTACTTTTAATTTGGAATGTATAAGTTGTGTTTCGGGGGTTACAACCGTCTTTCGGCATTTCAGTTCGCTGGAACCGTTCCTTAATTTATTAATAATGATTATTAAATTAAAATTAAATGTTATTAGCCTATAATACAATCGTAACTCTCAATCCCATCTCACTCAAACAATTGGGCCAATTAACCATTCCATCGTTTCGCCACTCTCTTCCGCTCTAATACATCATTCTAGAAAGAGGAAAAAAGACGAGATTCAAAATTCTATTTTGATCAATTCGAGCTTTATCAATTTACAACTAGCTGCCTTCTCCTTACCGATCTATTGATTTTTTTTCCTTTTTGACATAGGTATCTTCTACTTGGTGAGTAGGGTTTAGGGATTATGTTTTAAAAGTGCGTCAATGGAGCTATAGATTCGAATTTTATCTTTAGGTGATTCTCGAACCGCTTTATGATTTTGAATCATCATCCGTCATCATGTAGTAATTTGTCACAATTCTTTAGATATTTTATTAATTTGTTCATAATTGAATTCATCGATGTCGATTATTATTTTTTATTTTGAAGTGTGATGTTGATTGTTGGTAAAACATGTAACAATTTTTCGTTTATACTCGTTGATGGAAAATTATTGAGAAAATTTATTGAGAATGCTGATGAGAGAACTTATTATAGGTGTTGTCTATAGCTGCTAATATAATAACCATGGTGCACAAAATTTCTAATGCTTCTGCATCTGTTAATTTGCAGAGCTTTTTGTATTAGCTTTGTAAAAGAGTAACCCACTGCCATGGTCATTGCATGCTTCATAGGTCTTCTTCTCACCTATATTTTACTATTTTTGTCCTCAATATCTGTTCTATTGTGAATTATGAAAGCCTGACTGGGATTTAAAGACGAAGAATCTTTCAGTTATTAAAGATAAAGGAATCTTGAAAATTTCTGATCTAGGTCTTAGGAGGACCTTTATAGTTCCTCTTAAGAGCTATTCTCCTAAGTTTTTAAACCAATTCGTTATATTCCTATAGCCGAGACTTCATTTTTTTTCTCTTTTTGAATATGTGAATATATATATATATATATATATATATATATATATAGTTATTGTTGTATTTTTTTGAAATGTAAATTGTCAGGCTTTGGAATAGAGCTCTCGAGGTGATGGTGCAGATATCTATAATGTACGATGCATTTTGGTGTGTTCCAATTGCTTTCATATAGTAGACAAAATTATACTTGGGTGAAAGGTAGTATGAAACGAGCGGAGTTGATTGGCTTAGTCATAAATGTTAGGAAGGAAGCTGATAATTGCAGTTGCTTGCAAGGTATAATTTTATTTCACATCAGTTTTATGTATGTTTAATATGTGGACTTGAATTGCTTTTGAGCTATTTGGTTTAATTTCTTTTATGTATATAACAGAGTTAGCTGTAAGTTGCAGCATTTATCCGTAGTATTTTGTCAATTTAGAAGTATGTTGCTAGAAGCTGATCGTGAGATTGATTGTGTACTTCAAAAAAAATTATTTATTTAACAGAGTTGGCTGTAAGTTAAGATAGGTGTCCAACATTTTATATATATTGGTCTTAACTTGTGCAAGAAGTCTACTCCTAACATTTAAATCTATATCATATTCAAGACATGAATGTGCATTACTGAAATATCGTTTTCATTATAGCACTGTTTTTCCTCCGAACAATTGTGTGAGCAATGCCTCATTTTTCATAATTTTCTATCATGAATCCACAAGATTTCAATCTAGTGTGAATTCATAGGGTTTCAATGAAATCACCTAAAACTCCTCTCAAAAAGTCTATTAAATGCGTGGGCATTGTGTGTAAGGTAAGACCAATTCTATAACCAACTAATAGGAATATCATTATGAGCGTAACTGTAGATTGCATGTGTAGATTATATATACCTAGTGTTAAATAAAAGGAAGTGCATCCATTACTTTAAAATAATTTTTGTTTCATGTAAAACAGCTTAACATACTTGTCTAATTTCAATTACCTTATGGGTTGCAATGTTTGCTAACATGAATGAAACAGATACGGTAAAACTATTGAGGTAATTGTGCAAAATGCATGTGTAAGTTGAAATATTGTTTGTATTTACCTTAAGGCAATTATTGAATATTCCAGCATAGGCTTAAACAATTCAAAAGAATTGGACAAATTGTTGAGTCTTGCATGTGACTGCACATTATTGCATTGAGTACTAACTTTGCTATGCCTGTTGCAGGCTTTATTCTACAATGGATTACCGGTATACTTATCAAATATCTATACATTGGCATGAAGTCCTTTCGGGTGAATGGTAGAACGTATAGCAAAAATGCCACCTTCAATAAATAAAATTTAAAGGATATGGGCTACATTTTATTATTCGGCAATTGAATCCTTTAGACTGTGCTTTTCATATATATTTTTCCTTCACTTTTGTGTTGGTGATTTCATGAGGTGTCATTAGTTTCTCCACGCTTTCCATGGTCAACTCAATCATGATATTTACTTGCATTTGTATTTAAGGTAAGTTAACATTATAAATCTATTAATGTTGTAAATATGGAATGGGCAACTAGCAAAATTTCATTTTTTTAGTCATCCTGCATAATAGTGATGCTCCTGCAAAACAAATGGTTGAGTTTTCATTGCAGATTCATTGTAGCATTGATATTCTTTTTCCTCTCATCTTGTTTCGTGAATATTACTTTATTCGATATTGCCAGTTATTTTGGAATGGTTTTTGATTTATTCGTTTAATTTTCTAGGATCGCATTCTATAAAAAATAGAAGGTTGCATTCAAATTGCTTAAATTAGGAGACGCCTAATGGTTACTCTAAGGTAACTCCCTATTGTTACTTCTGATTAACTTTTAACTTATACTTCATAATGTTGTGTTGTAGTAATACTAGATGTACATAAAATTGTATAAAAAAAATCTGAAATAGGGGCCCTTCTAATTGCATCAGTTCTGTGCATAATTCCAAGCAAATATTTTGCAATTTTGTGATAATTGTTAATCATATCTACAGAAGTTTTGGTATCTCAGAGGCATTAATACTCTAAGAGTGTCTTGTCTATGAATAAGTTTGTGTTCTATCACAGAGATTAATTCCTTAGCGTAATGATATTACATTGCATCCTTATGTTGATTGATTGATACTTTACATTACAGAACACATTAACACTATAGATTTCAAGTTATTCATATCATGACAATTAATTATTGAACTTATTGTTCGTTTTGTTTGCTAGGGCTTGTCTTGTTTTGGTCTTGAATTGGGTTGTCGTTTGCCGTTAGGTTTTTATTACTAAATTTGGATCTAATGGAACATAAATGTAGACAATTTCTTTTATTATTGGGATCGGAAACAAGATCCCCATGAACTAGTTTAAGGTTTCCCTTAATTTGTTTATTTCAGATATGTAGACGTCGAATTGTAATGGTCAAGATATTGAGGGAAAGAATGTGAAAATATTTGTCACTTTAAACCCAAACTGCAGGCACTATCACTCTACAAGAATAGTAGTTAACACTCATAAATGGATCACAAACAAAACAAATATTGGATAATGACAACGAAATTTAACCTCGAGACAACGGGTAAATATAGCTATTGGAGCTACCAAAGGTAAATCATACAATACCAATATAGTTGAAGTTAATTTTTATTATCATCCTATACTCAGTTCGCATGATTGCCAGATAGATATGAAAAAAACAATTACATAGAATGCTATCGAACATCTCCCGCTTCCTAAAACAGTGGACATGGCCAGCATTCAAGTGGTTTTCACAACACCATATTGCCAGTTTTATCACACCCAAACGTGGATGAATTGCCATGGTCTAAAGCCATGGCAATTTTGGAACGGTTCTGGGCCGTGGTAAAATGGTTTAGCTCGGCTTGTGACCGTGGTGATTTTGGAACTGGTTTCGACCATTCCGACGTTAAGCAAAAAAATTCACTCTACCCGTGGACTCAGTGTCCCAGTTATTCCACGCCACTACCTACCAAGAAAAAAAAACTTCCCTTCAATTTACCGATTTCATTCAAAAAAAAAAAAAAAAAAAAACTCACTGTCGCTTAAAATGTCTTCTACGTACGATTTCATTCAAAACAATTCATCACCGCTTCAATTTCACTGATCTCTTCGTCCAGCTACTCCGCGTTTTCCTCTAGATTCTTGCTCATGTAATTTTTCAGGTATATTAAAATTGAAACCCTAACTTTGTGGCGATTTAGGCTTTATTTATTTTGATTGAATTGAAAACACGATCCATTTCTCAGATCTGCTCATGATTTCCACCTTAAATTCGTTTATAGATTTAAATCGAAATTTGTGATTATTTTATGTCATATATTCTGTTGAGGATTTTCAGATGATATCTAATTTATCTGGGTACTAATATACAAAACTAGAATAAAATATGTTACGTTTTCCACTTTTGATCTTTTATCATTTGTTTCAATTCATACTTAATTTATAACAACACTGCATTTTAAAAATGGAGTACAGATTCATGAAGTTAAAAAACTTGGAGATAACCAATATTTGTTAGGTGTCAATTTTAAAATAAGGAGGTTAAGAGGAAGAAGTTGAAGAAGAATCAACTGAAGAATTTGAATGTTCTTTTGAGGTTGAACCCCTATGCAAAGACTGCAAGGAGCATGACATTGCTTGCTGTTGAGCGGGGGGCTAAGGCTAAGAAGGAGAAGCTTAACAAGAAGAGTAGCAAGCTCACCAAGGTAAAAAAATTATTGTATCAAGTGTTTTTCGGTTTGTTTGAACGTGGTAGTGTTGCGTGTATCGTTTTCAACTGCAAGTATATATCAATTTGTATATATCAATTTTACAATGGCATTGTCTTTATGCATCATAGTCAAACATAGGTCAATAAAAAATTGGTATTGTGCATGTGTTTTAACTGATAATTCTTTTATTTGCTTGTGGACTACTCAGCCTGTCAAATGAGTTTATACACCGATGCATCTTAATTCTTAAGAGCATGTAGTGCTAAGTAAAATATATGTCATTGATGCTATAATGTAAATTCAATGTGGTGTGCAAATGTCTTCACGGAAAATTTTGGTTGTCATTATTTATAAAAAGTAGACTTAAATAACATATAAAGAAGAACTCAATGCCTGGTTTCAGGTATTGCACTTGACTGTACTTGGTCAATTTTTAGGCACTTTGACTTGACATCTTAATTAGTAGTGCCGCTGGAGACAAAATTTTAAATGAATTTGGGAAAACTATAATGTGGAAATAAAGGACATATCTTTCTTTGTAAAACATTAGTTTTACATTCCTTCTAGACACTATGTTATATATTTCTTTTCTTTTTATAATTCCTTTTCTATTGCGTCTTTCATTTTCGAATTTAAGAGTGCCTGGAAAGGCATGCTTTGCATTTGGCTATGAGTTATTTTAAACAAAATTGTTACATTGAAACATGTTAACTTTAATAAGATTATCCAAATATCTCTTGAATTCGATACCTTTTTCTAGAAACATGGATATGTTTATAAAATGGATATGGATTTTTTTATAATTATAAGGATGCAGCCAAAATTTCCAAATACTAATGACTTGAAGTTAAGATTATGCTACAGCTTTAACTCATTTCAAGATGCTATTAGGTTGCAGCTTACGTTGCAGTTAAGCTTACGATACTGCTTTAACTGGATTCAGTTATTTTAGTTGATGAAGACCAATTTTGTTACTTACAATAGAAGTTAATTCTAATATAAACTTTGACTTGTCATTTAATATATTCTACAATATGGATGTTAGGTGTTAGCTTTGACTGCATTGCATCCCTTGGTATAAATTTGAATAGTATGTTCTTTAGTTTTTGTTCGTGAAATTAATCAAGTTATTGTAATACCGTAATTGTACTGTAAAAAAAATTAACATGGTAATTAATTGGATTTTTATCCTTTTCAAATATGATTTTCTAGTTGAAAAATGTATTTAACATCGTCTTTGTTTGTGTGCGTATATATAGTGTTAGCTCATTCCAGTTACGGATTTTTCAAACGTTTGTGAGGCATTGAAGCTATTTGCTTTTAGATAGTTGTCCTTTTCCCCACTAAATTTAGTTTGACTGCACTGCCACATGTTTTGTATTAATTTATGAGATTTTTTGAAGCATGTTTGTGATAGGATAACCGTTGGAATTGTCCCACATCGGGAAATTTGTACCCAATCTTCCTTAAAATAAAAGGAGTTCCCCTTTCACATTGCCAGTTGGTTTTGTGATAATATGGAGGCTCCATCATTTCTAACATGGTATCAGAGCGGGTTTGCGTTTGTCCCACGTCATCCCATTCATTCACGTGCTAGGCTTATGTATGCCTAACACGTGCGGGGGAGTGTTGGAATTGTCCCACATCGGGAAATTTGCTATGGGGGCTCCATCATTTCTAACAATAACCAAGTTTATGATTTATGATGGAGTACAAACTATTAAGGTATCAAAGTTTTTTATTTGTGATAGACTGTCGAATATTACTCCTGCATACTGTCGAAATTGCTATCATGTTTTGTACTATCTGATTGGATGCACCTCATCACATACAAAATCGTCCTTTTTAGTTCCACGTAAACTTTCCTGTTTAAGATAGCAATCACGAAAATAACAGTTACAAACCGGCGTGACTTTCTTCCTTAATGACAACCGATGATAAAATATTGTCAGTTATTGTTGTTTGTTAAAGTAGTTGGTAAAAGCTCGTTCAAGTGTTTTATTTACACTCTTTGGTGTTTAATTAAATACTCAAACTCTCTGTATTTTATTTTATATATAAAGCAGCTTCCCTTGGTATACTTGGTCACTATGTGGCTTCCACTATCATTTGATTTGTGCGGTTGTTCCGAGGGCTTACACGTTGAAGGCTGTTATACCTTTTGTATTTCAGTGGCGCTATTTCTTAGGGCCTACTCCAACGAACAGTAAATCAACCTTGAGTATTGATAAAATGGAGGACTGAGGCTTAACTGCAATGTAAGCATGTTGTTTTTTCATTTTAATACGATTAATACTGCTGTTAATTTTAGTTTGGGCGATTCTTCTTTCTTTAAGTCTGTTAAAAATGTTCTTGACTTTTTTGTTAAATCCAAGGCCGATTGTTCCTTTGTTCACTCTACTTCATCTGATCGTGATTCTTCTTTGATAAGTAAATTGCATTTTAATGAGCCTTCCCATGTTGTTAGTTCTCCTGATTGTTTGTAGAATGTTGATTCTGTTCCAAGGCATTCTGATTACAGTCTCATTGTTTTCTGAGAATAATGATTCTCTGAATGCAAAGAATCATGTTTTGCCAAATGAGAACTCTATTGTTATTTCTTCTTTTCCTCTTTCTATCATTGAGGCTCTCTCTCTTGATATTATTGATGATATGGTTGATTATGTTATATATGGCATGTATGGCTAATTTTTGGGTTGTTGTTCCACTAAGGTTTTGGAGCAGTTGTTTTCCATTTCGCCATTCAATTTATCCTGCTACCATTTCTTCTTAGTCGTTCCTACTTTTAATTTCTCGAAGAAAGGGGATTCCATGTTGAACATGTTTGGCTGTCGACTCATCATAAACTTGTCTACTCTATCTTTGTGCAACTTCATTGCCTCTGTCTTCTCTATTGGTCTTTTTTCCTTTTTTTTTTAGAGTTTGGAGGTTGGATCTTCTCTATTGGATCTTCCATGTTGACTATACTGGATTTGAATTCCTTGGAGGCTGATTGTATACAGTTTGTGTTGGATGATGATGTTGATAGTTTGAGCAGCTGTAAATTGTTGCTTGTGGGTGTTCTCTATTGCTGAATGTGTTTTGTTCTTTATGTGAGGAGGTGTTGGATCCAAAATATTTGAAGGCTGGTGGTGATCATCTTTTTCAATAAACTTCTGAATGGACCTCCAATTAAGGACGCAGACCACAATGCTATAAATTTTGATCCAGATTATGTGACCATGCATTGATAAACACCCACAAGATTAGTCGAATGATATAAAAGTAGGGTTAGTATATGCATGTTTCCTGGTAGGAACACAAGGCTTTTACGTTACAAAAGCTGCATAATAAGTACAATTTTGAAACACGAGCGTTCCATTAATATCGAATTAAATAATAGTATGGTGAGAGTTCAGGAGAATCATCATTAAGATTAAAATTAATGGTTGAAATCACTTAGTTTGGTTTGAGAGCTGAACAGAGGAGGCCGTTGAAATCACGAAGTACTAAAAGTATTTGAAATATAAATCAATGGGGAGTGATGGTTTGGCAGTTCACATGAATTCTGAAATATTGCCAGTTTGTTCTTGTTTTCTCTGAGTAACGTGCTCAAGTGATAATGATTGTGATATAGGTCAACTCATGGAAAACAATTAATTACCTACAACCATAATTAGACTATTTGAAACTAATCATGAGCCTAAAAATTATATACATGGCACTATGATTACAGAGAGATATACATAGAAAAGATGAACAATAGTGTTAGTCCTTTAGAGGCCTTATATGCATATAAAGTTGGTTTCACATACTTACTTCTGGTATGTACCCTTGTATGCACCCTACTGGCATTTTTTTTCCTAAAGATGAACAATAGATCAGACTTATCACAGTTTGTCTGTGAAACGATTCAAAATAATTGTAACGGTAGTGCTTTTTAAGTTATATTTTGTAAACTGCATTGGCATATAATCCTATTGCATGAGCAACACTAATCTGTAATAGAGATATTGTTATTTTGTATTATATCTTCTAAACTATTTCAATGGATCAAGCATTTTGCTGTTTGCACGCTGTAAATATACTACATCTTGTTTTTTTTTTTTTTTTTTTTTTTTTTTTTTTTTTTTTTTTTTTTTTGCATTCACATATACATTTCAACTATGTTGGTAGCTTTTGGTCTACTGTTCTATTGTTGTATGTCACTTATAAATTGATTCAGCTCTATTCACATATAAATTTACTTTAAGATCACAATGCTACTTATATTATGAGTTTATACAACATAAACTTTGCTTTGCAGGTTGGTCACCCGAAGTAAGGGTCTGTAATGGATAGGTTGTGGTCTATTTCTGAATACTAAAGTTATACGTAATATGTATGAACTTTGAAGCATGCCTATATATTCAATTAATTTGTTTCATGTAATATATATTAAAGTATGAAGTATGCATATATATTTTAGTTATGAACATAGATGTATTGAACTTTGAAGTAAGGGTATGTAATTTGAATTGTTGATGCCTATCAACATTGTGAATTGAAGTTCAAGTTTGTAGTTTTTAGTTTGGAGATGTTGTATTTGTGATAAGTATGAATTGTTCATTTGAACATTGTAAATTTGTAGTTTTGAAAATTACAATTTGCAGTGGTGGGTATGAACTGCTCATAAATTTGTATTGGTGGATATAGCCTGCTCGTATTTTGTTCAAACCGGAGCTTTAAGCTTCAGGTAGAGATTTTTGATTAATATGCAGTTTTCTCAGTTGAATTTAGCCATGGCTAAATTATACTAAAAAATATTACAATTTAAAATTGCCACGGATCAAAACCGTGGCAGAATGATATTTTGCCAGGGTCCAAAGCCGTGGCAAAATTTAAATCTGCCACGGCTTAAGGCCGTAGCAAAATTTTGCCAAACCCCATTTTGCCATGACTTTAGACCGTGGCAAAATTCATTAGCCACGGCCCAAAGCCGTGGCATAATTGCTTTTCTGGCTTTTGTTTGTACATGCAGCTTACTAGTATCAGGAAGAATATACATCATAATCCTATACAAAAAAGGCTTGGTCAATTTTGGTAGGTTCATCTCCAATTATTTGATTCCTATGTACTTTCTATTTTTAAATATATTCATTGCTGGCCTCCCCTTTCTATACCAACTGGCGGTGGGGTTATGGAAACTCAACGAAGCAACAACTGCCACTAAATGTTAATATTGCATGTTGGTTGAACTCATTTTTCATGGGAGGATAACAAGAGATATATGAAAGGCTTATGAAAAGTCAAATATATATACACAAAAGGTTAATATATATGGTAGTCAAGTTGTTATGGTTTAGATGAAGGTACGACGTTCGATGTTTTGCAAGGCCTCGGCCTGCTCCTGGTGATTTTTACGTGATTGTGGTGCAACCATTAACATATGTTTCTGATTTTTAGCTATCATTTCCTCTCTTTAAACTTCTAATACTCAAACATGTTTTAAAATTTATCGCAAACTTACAACTCTCAAGTACTCTAAGGCTGGGCTCACCCATATTTAAAAAAAAAAAAAAAAAAAATCTTACAAGTAATGAGTTATGACCTAATCAAAGGGTGGTTTTTCAGGAAATATTTACATATATTTGGTCATTAAAAAGAGTGCACTAACTTCCACCATTGTTATAGAGCATAATGCTGAAATGTGTATGTGCGACTGATTTTGACCATGCTGACTTGAGCAAACCCGGAGACAATCCCTGCAACTTTTGTTGGAATTCACATAGTGATCGACCGTGTAACAGGAAAGCTGGAAGAACCTATTTTCATGGTAAAGAAACTTGTAAAGTGTTCAACTATTCTTATAGTAGTTGATAGATTAAGTGTAGTCCGAAGCTTACTGGTTTATGCTTGTCTAACTGACTAATTTTATTTAGGTAGACTAGGATGGCAAAGTGGGCCTGATCCACGCCCAAGCTATGTGAGTACAAAATTTTGTTTTCTATTCGGTTCACAACTGTGAAAAGCTAAGGTTCCTTTTATAAAGCTCAAGTATTGTACCAAAAAACTCATCCAGGATTCTGGTCTGAGTTATATCGCTTTTTGGCTATGTTGCTTTATGTAGGTATTTGATCACTGTAGTATCATCCATGTTCCAGTTGTGGTATTATTGGCACCGCCTGACATAGGTAATAAGTAAAAAATCCTTAACCTGAAGATATGATGAATCATCAGAAAAATAAATATTTCTTTATAAATCTAAATCAACATTTTATTGGTTTTCTTTTTAGTATTCGCAATAGACCAAATATTTATAGAACTCAGTTTTTTCTTATAATAAGGTTGGACTTGGTTTATTAAAAAGCAGTGTGTAGTGTTGGACCCATTAATAAAGATTTGTCTACTCTTCTTAATGTTTCAAAATGGAGCTTCAACGCATCTAACATCCCACATTCTGTTTGTAGTCATATTAATAACATAACATAGCACTAAAACATTCAGAATGATTCTTGTTATGTAAAGCATCAAGCAATGGTTCACTCAGCGTTATATATGCATGGGAATGTGTTAGATGAAGAAGTGATAGTTAAGTGTGGAATCCTCGTGTACGGAATAAAACAAAATTTTGCAGCATGGTATCTCAAAAAGTAGTCAAAGGAGTACGGACTTGCTGGATAGACTAATATTTTGGATTCTATATGCAAAAAACAAGAACAGGAAAAGGAAGCAAGAAATCAAATATACATTCTGTGTCCACAACTATGGAACATGGTTAGAAATCAAACTAAATATATTTATCTTAGCCTATCATTTGTTTGACTTAATCATGGATGGACCAGTTTGACTTACGTTGTAGTGCAATTACTAAATGGATATTTTATCCTACATCCTTGGTTGCATTACACTTGTGAGCCTTCTAGCTTTTCATTCAGGGTAAGTCCAAAACTTAAAAAATGTTTGATTAAGCTAATATAGTTATGTTTAATCGCTTTAGTAAGCAAGAATATGGTATTCATTTTCAGTTTTGAAATTGAGTCTAGACTTGGTTTTAGAAATCAAGTTTTGATTTAATTTAATGCATTTGTTTTTTTTTATGTATTAACGTTCACGGTTGTTATAATTGGTTTATTGTTTACAATTATATAGGAGTACATAACATAATTTGATTTTCTTTTTCCTTTTTGTAGATATGGATTTCAACAAGATAATACGGTGAATCAGGGTGCGTAGAAAGTGTTTACGAGCAAGTTTGGTTATCTTCATATGTTATTTTATTATATTGTCGATCTTATGTTTGTGTAACTTGTATTATTAGCAGTATATTTGTACATATTTGTTTCTTTGAAGATATGGTCTATATTTTTTCGATAGTAATTTGTTTATGAAATTTCTTTTCATATCAAGTTGGAGAATTATTGAATATATTTATATCATTGAATGTGTCAATTGTATATTTTAAAGTAATTTTCATATCTTGAATCCGCAGCATATTAGTGATGTCATTCTGAAACACCTAGTAAGTGTTGCTGGTTATTATCTTGAAACACCCACTAAGTGTTGCTGGTTATCAACCTGAAACACTCACTAAGTATTGCAGTTTATCAATTTGAAACACTCACTAAGTGTTTCAATCTGTTAATTTGAAACACTCATTGAGTGCTTCGGTCTGTCAATTTGAAACACCTGCTAAGTGTTTCTGTTTGTCAATCTGAAACATAACATAGGTGTTTCAAAAATCTGCAACATCTAAAAAGTATTTCTAAAATTTTTAACAACATTTTATTACCATTTCAAATTGGTTATTTTGGTGTTGTGCTTCAGGGAGTTCCGTAAGTGGAGAAGATCCTTTTCATTTAAATATTTTGTTTTGAAATCGTCGAGGATGTGATATCTTAAAAATATTAGAGTCTTTGCTTTGTCCTATTAGACATATTATTACCATTTTTAATGACGTTCTCTAAGCATTGGGATTGCAAATGGATCTCGGCGTTCAGTATCAACGACAAATAGTTGTCTCCAGATATGTTCAACGCCTTGAATTCAAGTTTAGTAA
This sequence comes from Allium sativum, assembly GCA_030737875.1. Classification (NCBI taxonomy): domain Eukaryota; kingdom Viridiplantae; phylum Streptophyta; class Magnoliopsida; order Asparagales; family Amaryllidaceae; genus Allium; species Allium sativum. The sequence goes on along the minus strand of CM060918.1, from coordinate 199,671,468 downwards.
TGTTTGACATTTTGCGAACTATAAATCCTAGCGTAATCTTTAGATAGAACATTGTATATATATTCAAAGTTGAAAAGAAAAATGAGACTTTTTTTAATTTTTATTAGAGTAAACAAATTATATATATATATATATATATATATATATATATATATAGAGGCGTTCGAGGAACCCCTGTTTTGTAGCAACCCTAACTTAACATGAGCTACACTAATCCAAATCCAACAATAGGTGTTCAATCTACATATATAATATCATTTATCAATAATTTGAGTTTGTTCCGACATTCATAGAATAATATATTTGATTTTTAAATTTAACGATTCGAATAAGTGTCTGAACAGTGAATAATTGAGCTAAGATTTTGAAAATGTTACGAATGTCAGAACAAGCTCAAATTTTAGATAGATGATAATATATATGTAGATTGAACATCTATAAAATCTTGTTGGATTTGGATTAGTGTAGCTTACGGTAAAATAGTGGTGGTAAAGGGATGCTGCAAAACAGGGGTGCCCCAAAACGCTCCTCATATATATATATATATATATATATATATATATATATATATATATATGAATGAGGCTTCCGTGAAAATGAAGGACTCGGTATACCTCAATAGTAAATCTGCATACAGGCCCGGCCCTGGCCCAAGGCGGTGGCGTAGGGCCTCCAAAATTTTAAATTCTTAGTATAAATATTGGTCTTTTTACAACTGCACAATGTATATCATAGCTCAGTGGTAAAGGATCTACTTTGTTTGCAAGCGCACAAGTTCAATTCCTGTCAGCTTCATGCGCATGCTTTTCAGGTCTTTGTTATACCTTGTTTTTGGCATTGGGCTCCACTTACCAGGGTCGGCCTTGTCTGCATAGGAATAGTTAAAAGAAGAGATATTTAGAACATATCCTTGATTTAATAATTCGGTTTTCGTGTAGTTTGATATAAGAACAGTTAAAAAGTGAAGGCATGTAAGAACTATTAATTCTACATAAAAAATATCTATGGACTTTTGGTCGCTTAAAAGTTTGGCTGTACATATAAAATAAGGACAAATTTTCAAAATAGGCTAATTTTTAAAATATATAGCACAAATAGGCCAGTTTAAAAAGTATTAGCAGAAATAGGCTAATTTTTGCCACCTTAGCAATGAGGTGGCAAAAGTTATAAAAAAATTAATCGGGGGCGCACTTGACAAGTGCGCCCCTTAAAATTAGAACGGGCGCACTTCTCAAGTGCGCCCGTTAAAATTATAACGGGCGCACTTGTCAAGTGCGCCCGTTAAAATTATATTGGGCGCACTTGTCAAGTGCGCCCGTTACAATTTTTTCCAGCCCTACCCGTTTCCTGCTAATCGCTACTCTATGTCATTCTGGTTTTTACTACTTCAGGAAAAAAAGTACCAATTCGTACCATTCTTCCACTAGCTCCAAAAAACCCTAAAATCTACCAAAAATATCAAAACAAACAAGGTTTATTGATTGGGTTACTTCTATCAGCTATTGCACATCAATTTGAAGGTATTGATTTAGTTTAAACTCAAACTCTATCTCAAATTCTTATGTTTCTCAATTTTATTCAAACCCTAGTTTTAGTTTATTATGCTTTCTTATGTTACTAACATTTGTTTAACAATTAAGTATCCTTATGCCTTCCAAATTTTTCATTGTAGACAATGTCGGATTTTATTCCTATTATTTGCTATTTTGATGGGAAGTTGAACTTAAAAGAAAATAATACGCCAGTGTATGTTGGTGGCAAACAAAAAGGTTCAAAGATTAAAAAAAATTTGCTCCTACCATGAATTAAAGGAAACGGTGTATAGGGTTACAAAAATTGATTCACAAAAGTACGATGTACGATTAGTAAGCAAGTGGGTGACGGATTCTGAATCTTCTGCTATCGATGTAAATGATGATGATGATGTTGATGCAATGTTTTCGGTTAGTATGAAAGTTATTGAGTTATTCGTAATAAAAGAGCAGCTGAGACATTATGAAGAGGCAGTTGATACTAATTTAAACCAACATTCTACTCAAAATATTGGAACTATTCCGAGTTGTGCTCATCAAAGCAATCCAAGTCCAATGTTTCCTCCATTCATGAATACAAAGTAAGTTTGTAAATTTTACATTTGAGTAGTTAAAATTCATAGTTTTCTGATCTCATCCTTTTTTAAACAGTTTTACGGTGCATGCGGGTGGTCCAAGCTCTAGACTGACAAATGATGGTGTAGGTTGTAGCTCACCACATATTGATAGCAAGCAAATTTCATCAATGGATAATGATATGACATGGATGGAAAATATGGAAGCTAACAATGATCCGCTTGAGTTTGGAATTGGTAATGTGATTGAAAACGAAAATTATGAAGCATCGTTGGTGCAAGAAGATGAAGATGATAACAATGGACAAATGGAATTTGAGATGCCTTTGACAGATGATATATGTAGTGCACAAATTATGGCAGCATCGTTGATTCAAAACGTAGCTCCTATTAGAGACGCATTTACTGCAGATTGTGTTGATTCGGGCTTTCACGTGGGAATGCAGTTTCAAACCAATGAAGTGCTTATTCAACAACTTAGTGAGTGGTCTATAAAGAATTCTGTCCCTTTTAAACCTGTAAAATCCCACAAAAAAGAATACACTCCAATTTGTAATGTCGATAACAATTGCAAGTGGAGAATACATGCTATTGTCCCAAAAAAATCATTGATGGGAAGGTGGGAAATTAGGAAATATGAAGGCAATCATTCTTGTGTTAATCCGGTCATCAATTCTAATCACAAGCAAGCGACAAGTAGATTTGTTGCTAACAAAATACTTCCGTTTGTGAAGTCGGATTTGAGTACCACTCCCTCTGCGATTCAAGTTTAAATGTCGGAAACTTTTTTCATCAAAATAAGCTACTTCAAGGCATATAGAGCATTGCAGAAAGCACTTGAGACAGTTTTTGGAGATTGGGAAACATCATATGCTGAGCTGCCACAATATTTAGTTACTATTAAAAAACATAATCCGGGAACTGTTTTTAAGATTGAAAACGAAAGAGTCACAAATGACAAAGTTTGTTTCAAAAGTGTTTTTTGGGCATTCGGTCCTTCTATTGATGGTTTTGCGCATTGTCGACCATTATTTTGCTTTGATGGCACACATCTATACGGCAAATATTAAAGTACGTTGCTTGTCGCGACTAGAGTTGATGCAAATGATGGTATATTTCCATTAGCATATGCAATTGTAGACTCCGAATCAAAAGATAATTGGGAATGGTTTCTTAGATGCATGTACTATCTCATACATAGTGTTCGCAATAGATGTTTGACTTTTATATCCGATCGAATGAAAGGCATTCCGGGAGCATTAGAAAATTGGCCTCAAGAGCACCATCACCGCTTTTGTGCTAGGCATCTCAAAGCAAACTTTCAAGTTGTCGGATTTACTCAAAAAAAATTGGTAGACTTATTCTATTCATGTGCTAGTGCTACCGATGAGTTGCAGTACAAATAATTAAGAGGCCACTTGAGAGCCATTTCCCCAGATGCGCATGCTTGGATTGAAAAGAGCTTACGAGGTGCGGAGAAAAATTGGGCTCTATGCAAGGATAACGGTGGACGATTTATGATGATGACAACAAATGTATCCGAAAGTTTTAATGGAGTTCTACGAGGTGCTCATGCTTTGCCGGTTAAGTCTTTAGTAGCACGAACGTTTTACCGTTTAAACGACTATTTCATGAAACGTCGTTCCATCGCCGAAGGATTTGAAATGCAAATGACTCCAAAAGTTGAAACTCTTTTAGCTAAAAGTGCAAAACAAGCACGACATTGCGGAATAGTTAGATTCAATCAAAACGAATGGCAAGTGAATGATCAATTTGGAAAATCATTTACCGTGACTTTACATGATAATGTGTGTACTTTCACTTGCAACATTCCGCTATTGCAAAAATTGCCATGCTTGCATGTGATGGCCGCTTGTGCTCAAACCGTTGGAGGAGCGAATATATCGTACTATGAATTTTGTTCAGTGTGGTTTTTCGTGGAAAGATATAAAGCAAGTTACGCTGCAAGCTTCCATCCAATTCCCGATAGTAGATATTGGGATGCCTATCATGGTCCGACCATAATGCCTCCACATACAAAAAGGAAGATGGGACGTCCGCGTTCGACAAGAATTAAAGGTATGATGGATAAAATGGGAGGAAGTAAACAAAATACTTGCAGCAAATGTGGTCAAAAAGGACACAACAGATCGACATGTCCGTCCAAATGATATTTTGTAAGAGAATATTTGGAGATACGTCTTGATATTTTGTTTGAATAATTTGTAATGTAATGAACGATTTGTACTTTCAATTCAGTGAATGAATGAATGATTTGCATTTCAATAGTGAATGTTTGCATTTTACAAGATTATGAATTGTATTCGATTGTCTTTAATTCAAGTTTGCAAATTGAATTGTTCAGGCAGGGTAGCAGATGCATGCTACCAAATCTCGGGAAGGGCGCACCTGCAAGGTGCGCCCTGGTCAATTCTCAAGGGTGCTCTTGTCAATCGCACCCTTGAAATTTTGTAAGGGCGCGCTTGGCAAGCGCGCCCTGGTAAATTATCAAGGGCGCGCTTGTCAAGCGCACCCTTGATATTTTGTAAGGGCGCGCTTGCCAAGCGCGCCCTCGTTATTTCATGAGGGCGCACCTGGAAGGTGCGCCCAAGCCGAGATGATGCAGCTCCAACCTTCAGCCGGTTTACCCCTTCACTCCTCACTTTTTCCAATCCCCCTTTTACTCCAAAATCCCCAAAAACTAAAAAATCCAAAAACCTAAATTTCTAAGCTTTCAAATAATCAAATTCTCATAGGAAAATACATCAAATTACCTCAACAATGGAAGGATCTTCATCATCTCATGAAGTTAGAGGTAGATTGTTAAACAATACTTTCTTATTTTTTGTTTGTGTTGCATACAATAGATTTGGTTTGATCATTACTTGTTCAACAATGGAAGATCTTCATAATTTTACTTCTTGTTTGTGAATGAAAACCTAGCTAATTCGTAGTTTTGTTATATGGTGAGTTAAATCTTAGCTAATTCCTAATTCATATGATTTAGTAAAAAGACATTTTTTTTCTATAAATTGTTAAAACTAGTTCATTAGACACAAGCGTGTTGCATCCGGTTCACTATTTGTTAAAACTTGTTCGTTAAACACAAGTGTCTTGCATCCGGTTCACATTTTGTTCACTACTTGTTCACATTTTGTTTGCTACTTGTTCACATTTTGTTCGCTACTTGTTCACATTTTGTTCACTACATTTTGTTCGCTACTTGTTCACAAGTGTCTTACATCTGGTTCACTACTTGTCCACTACTTGTTCACTACATGCATTGTTCTTGTAGAGTTGGCACCGAGTCCTGAGGATGCAAGTGTGTTGTATCTTCAACATGAACATAGAAGCAATAATCCGGACTTGATGAAGGTATTTCAAAAATTCTAATGAATGAACTCACTAATTTTTCATTTCTCATGGAGTAGCTAATTATTTTTATCTCGTATTGAATTTGTAGAGCGACGAGCCAATTGATTGTCAAGATCATTCTAGCAAGTTGGGGTTGATTATAGCAAATACACCTAGAGTTCAACTTGCGCTACAAAGAGCTGGATTTAGAGTGTTGTATATAACGGTGTTGTATACACAATTATATGATTTTTGTTTGATGATAACAACCAAATATATTTTTATTATAAATGTGTTTGGTACTGTACTGTTATATATATACATCACAGCAATGAATATAATATTTATATTTAAATAAAATACGACTGTACATAAATTCAAATATTAACACAGTATTTTATTTAAATAGAATATTTTATTTCAATATTCAAACAGTACAACTATTTGTAACTCCACTATTTATACATTCACGGAATATTTGTACTTGTATAAACAGAATAAAATAGACAAGTTCGTTTGACAACAATAAAATGATATTTTATTTCGATCAAACTTGTTTATTACAGACATCAGTACATTTCATATATATCTATTTTCACTTGTATATACAGACTCATACATTCATTGACACCTCACACTGTCTTCTTGTCTTCACCTTGTCAGTCCTGTCATCACAGTTAGTCCAGTCATCCCAGCTTACCTGTCACACATGAAACACACACACACACAGTACACTGCAATAGAAATAAAACAGAATACATGCAAATTTAAATTTTATTTTAAAATTTTATTTGCCTCAGATTTCTGGTGTGTTTCTCATCATTTTTCATGACTTGATCTGAATTATAAAACCATCAATCTGTGTCTAGACAGCTTGTGATATTCACAGTGATACACTGTAAATACCACAAGGCAGACAACATATATATTTCAATGCAGGGACAGGGACAACTCGTCTGATGGCTGCATGTACACACGTGTATACACGTGTGCACTGCCTCGCCAATTCAGCGTGCAACTGAGGAGTAGCCACGTGGACCTTCTCAACTCAGTGCATATTTTGAAAAGCAACAAAGTCAACACAAACAAACATGATCAAAACCTCAAAGAAAGCAATCAATTTCAAAGTGTCAAAGCATGGAGTCGAGCCAAGCAAGCTAGAGTGCAAAAGTGGTCGAGCTTGCATGAATCAACTCAAACCAGCCCAAGCAAGAAACAAAATCAGTGAAGAACTCAAATTCAATAGTATGAAGCAATAATGGTTTGAACATGCACAAACAATGAAAACCAGGACAAGTAAAACTAGTGTGTGCGAGCATGTTCAAGGATCAAGTGCAGCAACTAAAATCAAAACATGAATGGATGCACAAATTCAAAGTGGTGCAGTTCAGATCAACTAAAAGTGGTCGTGCACATGTGAATACATGATGGTTTCAGAATCAAGATGATACAAGTGTTAGTGGTCGAGCTCAGAAAGCTAAACAGCAAAGCAAAAATGGTGCATGGCTAAACAAAATGTAAGCAGCAAATTTCAAAGTGGTCAAAGTCAGCAAAAAGTGATGGTGTGGTCAAGGCAACAAAACAGCATGGAGCACATGCAACAATCAATGGACAGAAAGCATGGACAACATGCTAGTGGAGCATGGCAAGAGAAATGGTGTCATAACAGATGTACTCAAGCAAACTAACATGGTCGAAGCATTTCAGGTGGTACAAGTAACAATGTCAAGTAATTCAAATGCCAACATACATGAGTGATGCAACAAAGACAAGTCATGCATAGCAGTGATAATGTATACATGGTTCAGCCCAGCTTTCCAGGCACAAAACAATTTTTTTTTTTTTAAATTTCAGATTTCAGTGTACAGCAGTTTTCAAATCAGGCAGCATGTGTTCAAGTGCACAAGCAATGAAGTCATGTTTTCAAATGCAAGCTCAGATGAACAAACAAGATCAGAACAGAATGCAAAACAGCAAAAAGAAGCCGAGTTTACCAATTCCAGATTTCATGCACAAAACTGGGGCAACGTATGTCAGCATAGGTAAAGCATATGATCAACAAAGCAATGGTGAATAAGTCTAGCAGTAATGTTCTAAGCAGTTATGAGTTTCCAAGGAAAAAGCTTCAGTGATTTTTTTTTTGTTTTTGTTTTGTTCTGTCTAAATTGCATGGTGAATCACATTACACACAAGAATTATATCAGTGAGCAACATTACTCAGCAAGAAGTATGAAATCGAGGAGAATATTTGGCAAAAAGATTTCATTTAAATGTTGCCAGAAATAAGAAAACAATTTTGGAAATGTTTTCAATGCAATATTTTGGGCTAAAAATCTCTGCAAATCAGCAAGCATTTGTGGGAAGAATAATTCAATTTTTATGGCATTTTTTCAAGCAAGTCATCAAAAATTAGCAAGAGCCATTTTTATCAATGCAGAGAATTCAAAAGAGGATTTTACACGCAAGAACTTTTTCAAGCCGAATTCACAAATATAGAAACTGTTTTAAAGATCATTCCAATCAGTCAAAGATTTTGCAAAAGAGGCAATTTTTAATTCGAGAGTCATTACAGACTACTCAATCAAGGAATCACGCATGAACAAAAGAGGAAACCTCACAAGAAGATTTAAAGGGAACAAATTCATTTTTCAGCCGATTCTATCAAGAATTTCAAAAGGGGGAAAACTGCAAAAATCAAGCCGAGTCAATATTAGCGAAATCAGAGTAAAGTTAGGGTTTTCTATAACCCTATATTAGCACACCAAATTCATCATCGGAAAAAGCGAGATTGAAAAATAAAAGTCCACAACATTCATGAACAAAGGGGAATAATCAATTTTTCAGAAAAACTCACAGTTTCATTCGATCGAGAAAGACAAAAGAATCTTCCCAAATCAGTGAAGCAGGAAGCATCGCAAATCAACCTACATCATCAAAGTGAAGCAATCAGAGAACCACGAACTCATTCTCTTTAAACATCGATTCGGATTTGGGGAAGAACGAGAGAAACCCTAGTTTTTTTTTTTTGTTCAGAGCCGCCGCCATTTTTGAGTTTCAGAACAAAAAGGAGATCGGGCAAAAGCAAAGGAAAGGGGCCGACCTAATGGGCTTAAAACCTAGCCAAGTGTTTTAATAAAGGGATGACCCCTTTGTTTTAAATCCTTAAGGGTTTAATTTCCTTTTATTTTGTTTTCTTGTTTTTTTTAATTCATGTTGTAAAAAATCAAACGAACAGGTGTCTAGTTCTGTGAAGTCTAGGTAAAACAGTCAGGGTGTTGACTGTCAGTTTCAGAGTCTGTAAAATTCTGGGATACGGATTACGGGGTTGTAATTCGGGGAATCTGATCGAGGGGACATCGTTCAGTCTAGGGTTTTGAGCGTAGGGTTAGAATAGGAGCGAGAGTCGCGAGTGTACAAGGTCTTGTATGCGGGATCTGTTCTATCACCTAGTAGAAACCTTAGAAATGCAGCAGTAGGCAGGGTTTTGCCGAAGCTGGGTATATCTGTGTGTAATTTATTTTCTGCATTTCTGTTTCTGCTATATTCTGTGATCTGTTTATTATTTTAATATCCTGTCAGTTTTTCAATTCTATTTAAAAACTGTGAAAAACCCTATTCACCCCCCCTCTAGGGTTATTCTAGATCCATCATAGAGAAATATCCAGATTGGGGTTTTTTAAGATAGATCATGCACTTGTTACTTCATTGGTAGACAGGTGGAGACCGGAGACTTCCACATTCCATCTTCCCACTGGTGAAATTACTATCACGTTGCAAGATGTTAGCTGTCTTTTGGGCGTTGTAGTGGAAGGAAATCCTGTAACTGCTACACATCTCAGTAATTATGAAGATATTTGTTATGAGTGTTTGGGGGCGGTCCCAAATTGAAATGAGATAAGAGGTGCATTAGTTAAGTTGACTTGGCTTCGACATACATTTCAAAATGAGCCATCAGAAGATGCGTCAGACGAAGAAGTTGAATGTCATGCGAGAGCCGTTATTCTACACTTGATATCTTGTCGTCTTTGTCCCGATCATTCGAAAGGACAATTAAATCTTTTTTGGCTATTATTTGTGAGAAATTTGGACGATTGTGCACGATATTCTTGGGGTAGTGCCATATTGACAACATTATACACTGAATTAACAAATGTTGCGCTCGGTAAATCCAAATCGATAGTCGATTGTCTTTCTCTTCTACAGGTAAATATTAGAATGTATATTTATTAATGGCCACATGTAATATGCAATCTTATCATATTTATCTTTTATATATTTTACAGCTTTGGTCATGGACACATCTTGTAACACCCCACACCCGCTAAGGTCACTCACTAAGGGAATGCCTTAACTTCGGTGGAGTATTTTAAGTGAATATAGAACAGAAAAATTACAACAAGACAGATATAAATAATACTTGAAGTCTTAAAACATCATTTCATTGCAGCAGAAGATAAACATGTTTAGTTACAACACCATAAAAGACTCAAGTACTGAATATCCATCCTGACAAAACATAAGTACATAATCCCACTACATAACTAATAGCCATAATAGAAAAGATAAGCTGGGCTTTACGTCACGGTCCAAGCTCCAAAAGAGAGATAAAGAAATCTGATCAAAGCCCACTAGTGCTAGGCCAACCTGAGGACCTGAGGGGGAAAAAGATAAAAACAACGGGGTCAGACATAAGTCTGAGTGAGCCCTATAACTTTAACAACACAATCATTAAAGTAATTAGGGTATGATATAAACTTGGTACGGTGATGACTGGGGATAAATGACTACACTAAGTAGCCAACTAGACATAGGATGAACTAAGATAACGGTAAAGACGCATCTACCCACCCAAGGGTGATTACTAACTGCACCACACCAGTCATTCCTACTTAAAGGTCGATCCCTCCCAAGGACTTAGAAAATTTCCCAGTAGTTTCGTGTACGCCTAGCTGACTACATAGGTGTCGTCTGCCCCTATCTCCACTAGGTGTACCCACTACTCCCAAGCGATCGGCTCCCTACCGTAGATACCCATGCTGGCCCCACAGTGGGGTGTATCACTCCCCAAAGTGGCAACCCGATACAATCAATGGTGCACGGCTTATACCTACATGATGCAACAACGTCTTACCTACCAGCCCGGGTCCACACACGCATATGAAACCCGTTGGACTTGCGTTGCCACCGCTAACCCGTTTTGGCCTCTTGTAGTCAAGCCCAGTACGCGTGTCCCGTCCTCGACATGGGTCGAGCCCAATAAGATACATATGGGTTACTGGTTGAAATGGGCCCCCACAAGCTACCCACCTAAGCTTGTCACTTTATCTAGTGCATCCCACTTAACCCTTTAATCATGTTTAATTACATGTTTCCACTTGGTTAAGTATTCTAATCGTATTTTCTATTGCCACCCAAGGCAACCCACTAGATTTCCACATGCCACCCAAGGCACTTACTTGATTTCCACATGCCACCCAAGGCACCCACTTAACCCCTCATGCCCCACTACATGCTTATCTGGTTAAGTGTTTCTTAATTGATTAAGAACGTAACCGTTGTAAAGACCTCTCACATTAGACTATCTTTTATGGCAGCTGGATTTGCCGGTTGGGTCCAGGCAGCCTTACGCCATAACTGAGTCTAAACTTGTGTCTTTACACTTGTCACGTATTAAGTTTGTGCCTAAGACCTCTCACATTGGGCCAATCATTTGTAGCCGCTGGATTTGCCGGTCGGTTCCGGGCAGTCTTATGCTACAAAAGGGTCCAACCTCGTGTCTTAGTCGATTAATTACACCTAATTAATCACCCCCATATTTCGAATTAATTTTCCCTAATTAATTCCAATTTTAACGATGTACATAATTGACTCAATTATGTCCATCCACTTTATGGTATGCATAATCATACCAACTTCACACCATTTCATTAACATGTATATTAACCCCATCGTTCCCCACGTAATTCGCTAACATGACATAAAAGGGAAGATTCATCACAAATACAATGGGTTCAACTTGCATAACAATAGCATCAACATGGGTTTTAAAAGTGTCAACATGCATATAGCATCAAACCCAACTAGCATAAATAACCAACCCAAACTTGCATGAATCACATATGTCATAAAGAGGTTAACTTGCATAAGTGACTTATGTCATACAAAGGGGTAAACTTGCATATGTATGTATGACATACTAAGGGGTTAACTTGCATATGTATGCATATCATAGTAAGGTGTAATCTTGCACATGTTACTTGCATATAATCAAACACCAAACTTGCATAACATGTCTTATATGAACTTGCATATAATCATACACCAAACTTGCATAACATATCATATATGAACTTGCATATAATCAAACACCAAACTTGCATAACATGGTGTCATAATGGATCAATGTTTATCATAGCAATTTGCATAACTAGCATCATGAACACATAGCCTAACACTTGCATAACTTGCATAACATCATGATCACATAGCATATAACTTGCATAACACCATGAACATGTAGCATATGACTTGCATAACTTGCATAACATCATGAACATGTATCATATAACTTGCATAACTTGCATAACATCATGATCACATAGCATATGACTTGCATAACTTTCATAACATCATGAAGACATAGCACATAACTTGCATAACTTGCATAACATCACAAACACATAGCATATGATAACATAATCTTGCATTGATCCACATTCATAGCCATAAACTCATTATATCCTATCATAATCATTTCAACAATTGGTCATTAAGGCTATAGAAACTCACAACTTGTTGATTAGCACTCCTAAGAAGAAGATTAAGTTGCTAGAGTTGATTAGAGGTTGATTTGAGAAGCTATCTTCCTCTTTAATTTGATGGAGGCTCCTTCAAGTTGCATTTTGACGGCATGACGACGTTGTATCTATTTTTAGTATGAATTAGGGTAGTCTTAGGGTGTATTTATAGAGTAGTTAGGTGTTTTAGGCCATTAGATTAACCCTAAACCAGATTAGAGCCGTCAGATCTCGTCCTAGCCACCAAGCACAGCCCAAAAGCCATCAGGTTGCACCCAGGTCACACAGACCGACAGGGGGGGACGACCCCTGTGTCGACCCCTGGGTCGACCCCTAGGGAGGGGGTCGACACCCATGTCGACCCTAGGGTCGACTCCCTCTGCCTGGCGGGAATTTTTCCCGCCTCTTCTGAAATGTGAAATTTTTGTTTTTAAATCTGTTTTGAATTTCTGAAAACTTCTTCGGGCCTTAACTGGGTCATACGGACTCCGATTTTCAAAAACTCGGACTCTGTTTCGCGTATTTTTTCGAGACGAACACAATGGCATAGCCCGTTTCCCCTGATTAAGATTTTTAAATTTAATTCTGCCCTGTTTTATATTATAGCAAGTCATTCAACATACGGGGTGTTACATTCCCCCCTCCTTAAAGGATATCATCCCCGAAATCTCTAAGTCAAGAAGAACGTATCCTACCAACCAAACAACCATCTACTCAAACCATCAAACACTGGCATCCGTTGTCCTTAGAGTTTCTAATGCTGTATGAACATATGCAAAGAGTGTGTGTATATGTTCCCTGTCTAATGCAAAATCAGGCGGTCTACTGATTCAGTTGACCTCCTTAATGCAAACCATGATAGTGCCACGCATCCAATATGTATGCGAAAGAACCCTATCGACACATACTATTTCTACATGAGTGCACAATCATTCACCAAAATACATCATCCATATGATAGCACAACCATTATACATCCATTAATATAGCTACCTACACACAATTATATGCAATATGCAATATGAAGTGATTGAGCCGATCTAGTGCCTAGAGTGTGTGTATATGCATCCACGAGCAACCACTAGCAACCACTTGCATCCACTCGCATCCATCAATCATAACATGTCTCAAACACATGTTTCAACCATAGGATTTACCCTATCTAAAGGTCAAAGGTACTAATGAGAGGACATACTAAAGATAAGATAAGTACTAGACAAACGATAAAGGAGAAGTTAAAAGACATACCCTCAAAAAGGAATGGGTACAGCGAACGCATCTTCGCTTCTGTCTCCCAAGTAGCATTGCTCTCATCCTCTCCCCATTGCACTTTGACTAGTCGAACCTCCCTGTTTCTCAACTTCCTAATCTCTGACCCAAGGATGCGGGTAGGAGCTCGTCGAATAGTCGCATCACGTTCTACCTCCACTTCTCTAAGCAAACTCGGCTCTACCACCTCTGTGGTCTCATGTAGGCACTTCCTCAAATGTGAGACATGGAATACGTCATGTACCCCATTAAGTCTCTCGGGTAAATCCACTCTATATGTCATCTATCCAATCCTTTCCTTAATAGGAAACGGTCCTACAAATCTTGGTGCTAACTTCCCAACGGACCCAAAGCGAACAACATTCCGTAATGGAGATACTTTGACGAAGACCATGTCCCCAACATCAAACTCCAGATCCGTCCTCCTCATATCCGAGTAAGATTTCTGTCTGTCTTGCGCCGCTTTCATCCTTCTTCGAATCAAATCAATCTTTTCCGAAGTCTCTCTAACCATATAAGGCCCAAGCAAGATCTTATCCGTAGATTCCCACCAACATGTAGGTGATCGACAAGGCCTTCCATAAAGAGCTTCGAAAGGAGCCATGCCAATACTGAACTGAAAGCTGTTATTATACGCGAACTCCACCAATGGAAGATGCTCTTCCCATGTACCTCCAAAATCCAAGATACAAAGCCTCAAAAGGTCTTCCAGAACACGATTCACCCTCTCGGTCTGGCCGTCCGTCTGAGGATGATATGCGGTGCTCAAACACAACTGAGTCCCCACTGCTTCTTGCAAACTCTTCCAAAACTCGCTAGTGAAGATAGGATCTCGATCACTCACTATGCTAGAGGGTACCCCATGCAATCGAACTATCTCTCGGAGGTAAACTGAAGCTAGCCATGGAACAGTCCTCTTGCTCTTCACGGGTATGAAATGGGAGCTCTTAGTTAGTCTGTCTACCACGACCCAAATTCCCGTATTACCCTTCCTCGATCTAGGTAACCCATCAATAAAATCCATCGAGACGCTATCCCACTTCCATTGCGGAACTTCTACTGGGTGAAGCAACCCACCAGGTTTCTTTTGCTCCGCTTTCACTTGCTGGCACACCAAGCATCTAGCGACATACTCGGCCACATCTTTCTTCATACCGGCCCAAAAGAAAACTCGCTTCATGTCCTGGTACATCATGTCCCCACCGGGATGAATGGTCATCCTAGAACGGTGTGCATCATCAAGAATAGCCTTCCTCAAACCCTCGTCTTGCGGTACACAAAGTCTACCGTCTCTACGCAAGCACCCCCTATCGTCTAGGGTGTACCTACTCAAATGGCTGGACGACTCCCCCCTTATGAGCCTCTCTACTAACTCAACCAACTGTGGGTCGTCCCGCTGTACCTCGCCAACCCGTCCCAAAAGAGTAGGTCTGACCTCTAAGGATGCTAGCAAACCGGGTATATAGTCAACGGAAGGTCTGAAATCAAACATCGAGATAAATTCCAAGCTTCGTCGTTCCACGAACAATGGACTCAAGGACAACCTTTTTCTGCTCAAGGCGTCCGCCACCACGTTACCCTTGCCAGGGGTATATGCTATCTCAAAATCATAGGATGCTAAAAACTCCATCCACCTTTGTTGTCTCAAGTTTAAATCCTTCTGAGAAAACAAGTACTTCAATGATTTGTGGTCAGTGAACAATTCGAACCTCTCTCCAAGAAGATAATGGCGCCAAATCTTAAGCGCAAAAACAATAGCGGCCAACTCTAGATCATGGGTAGGGTAATTTTTCTCATGCTTTCTCAACTGCCTTCCACCGTAGGCTATTACACTTCCCTCTTGCATTAAGACTGCGCCCAGTCCTGTCCCACAAGCAACGGTATAGACAACAAATGGCTTACTCCCATCTGGCAACACTAGGACTGGAGCTGTGGTTAAAGCACTCTTTAACTGTTGGAACGCATCATCACAATCTACATCCCATGCGAAGACCAGATTCTTCTTCGTCAAGCGAGTTAATGGGGCTGATATCTTCGCCAAGTCCTTGATAAACTTCCTATAGTAGCCAGCCAACCCTAAGAAACTCCTCACCTCGGTAGCATTCTTCGGAACCTTCCAATCTTGGATGGATACTACCTTCGTGGGATCCACAGCTATCCCTTCCTTAGAGACCACGTGCCCCAAGAACCGCACTTCCTTCCTCCAGAAGTGACATTTAGAGAATTTAGCCTTAAGGCTATGCGCTCGAAGAGTCTCCAACACTTCCCTAAGATGTAGGGCATGCTCTTCTTCACTCTTAGAAAAGACTAAGATGTCATCCACAAAGACCACCACGAACTTATTAAGGTACTCCCTGAACACCCTACTCATCAAATCAACAAAATATGCAGGGGCGTTCGTCAAATCAAATGGCATCACCAGCCACTCATAGAAACCATCCGGAGTCCTAAAGGCAGTCTTGTCTATGCTATCCTCAGCCACTCTCAACTGATGAAACCCCATGGCCAAGTCCAACTGCGAAAACACTGAGGCGCCAACCAGCTGATCAAAGAGATCATCAATCCTCGGCAATGGGTGTCTATTCTTCTTTGTGAGCTTGTTGAGTTCTCTATAGTCTACACAAAGTCTGAGGGACCCATCCGCCTTCGTGGCAAAAACTAGTGGAGCACCCCACTCCGATATACTTCGTCTTATGAACCCCTTCTCAAGCAACTCCCCTACTTGCTTATGGAGTTCCCTCCTCTCACGAGGAGCCATGTGGCGCACTGGTAAAGATACTAGTTTAGCATTATCTACCAGATATATTCGGAAGTCTATCTCCCGCCTCGGAGGTAAGCCCTTCACCTCCTCAAACACATTCGAGTATTCCCGGACCACTCTAACAGATCGCAAACTCTTGACCGAAGCGTCAAGCGATTCAAGATAACTTAGCATAACAGAATCTATGGGATTACAAGAGATCTCGAGAGTGTTCCCCAAGCGGGTCATGAGTCTAACAACTCTCCTTTCGTAATCAAGAACGGCACCATTACTGGATAACCAGTCCATGCCCAAAATCAACCCATAGCCCGTGAAGCCCAAAACAAAAGCATCACATCTAAACTCAACGCTAAGTATAGAAATCTTCAAACCCAAATATATCATGGACAAATAAGTGGACCCCCCAATTGGGTTTGAAACAACCAAGGGATCATCTACTAGACTGGTGTCTAAGTGCAGCGACTCAACTAATGATGATGAGATAAACGAATGCGATGCGCCAGAGTCAAACAATGTACGGACAGGATGATCAAACAGAAAAACCAGACTTTCAATGGAAATAGTTCTACCTCTTTCCTGAATCGGTGGAACCGCGAGAGCCTGAATGTAACAACCCGTATTTCGATAACATGTTAAGACGAGAATCAAGGCAGAATTTAATTTTAAATTATGAATCAAGTAAAACGGGCTATGCCATTGCGTTCGTCTCGGAAAAATACGCGAAATAGAGTCTGAGTTTTCGAGAATCGGAGTCCGTATGACCAAGTTATGGTCCGACGAAGTTTTCAGAAAATTCAAGTTCAAAAACGAGTTCTAATTTCGAAAATTTGGCCTAGAAGGCTAGGCGGGAAAATTCCCGCCAGCCACCCCAAGTCGACAGGGCTGTCGACTTGGGAGTCGACATGGCATGACCCAAGTCGACAGCCCTGTCGACTTGGGTGTCGACTTATGGTGGCCGGGCAGTTTTGCCTGGTGCACCTGTTTTCTGTTTTGGCTAGGTTTTTGGGCCTGGTTCGAAATCTGATGGTTCAGGTTGATCCTATGGTTAATCTAAGGGTCCTAACTAATCCTAATCTCTATAAATAAGCCCCTAACCCTCTCCTAAAATCCTCATTATTCATTCATGCAACTAAACTATGCCAAAATTGCTCCTCTCATGGCCTCCACTCAAAACCCTAGCCTCCATCCTCTTGCCCAAAGTTTCTATCTTCATTTCTATGAGAGGTTTCATGATCATGTGAGTGTTAGAGAGTCTCTATGTTAGTATGAGAGCTTCTCAAGTTGATTTCAAGGCTAAAGCTTTGATCTTTGTTCATCAAGATGGTTTTTTTTATTGATTTGGAGCTTTCATCTTTGGGTTTTTGGATGATGGCATGCATAGGCTTTGTCTCAATCTTTAATTTAATCGATTTGTGCCTTCATAGCAATGTAAGCCCTTTCCCTACTCTTAGATATTAACTATGAAGTTAAATGTTCATGTTGCAAGTTTGGGTTTGATCATTAAGTATGATACATGCTATCATGTCATGCAAGTTTATGAAGTCATTATCTTGATCTTGTGGGCTAAAAGCTACAACCTTTATGTTGAAATGTTGCATTATGCAACATGAGAACCCTCATAACCTTTATGTCAACTTGCATATGAAGTCATAACCCTTATATGATGATATATGCGAGTTACTAGTCATCATTCCATGTCTTTTGTCACCATGATTCGCTTATGTGCCAAGTTTGGGTTTATGCATGTTTTTGAGGCTTAAGAATGTAACATGCAAGTTAATGAACACATTTGTGCCTCATTTGCCACCATGATTAACTTGTGGCTTAACATCCATTTTTGTCATGTCTTTGCCAAGTCTCTTCTTTTAATCCATTACGTTGTTGCGAACGTATATGCGAGTTTAAAAGCGTTGGGTTATGTTATGGGTAATTTCTAATGACATGAAAATATAACTTAAAAACATGACTTGAAATATAACATGGAAGTTGACATGTAAGTATGCTTGAAAATATTAAATTGGGAATTTACCTATTAAGTTAGGTCTACCCATACTATGGAATTGGGAATTTACCTATTGAGTTAGGTCTACCCATATTCTTAAGAAAACTTGAATATGAACATGACACTAGACTAAACATGAAAGTGACCAACTCGAGGTTGGGTTGATTTTGCAACATAAAGCTACCCGGAACCGACCGGCCTAACTAGTAGTTGCAAACAATAGGACCCAATGTGAGAAGTTGGTCATGTTGTGCTTGAACCCGAGGTTAGACCAAGTTGTGGTGTAAAGCTACCCGGAACCGACCGGCTTAACTAGTAACCACAACAAAGTCTAATGTGAGAGGTTGAGGTGCATTAAGTAATTAATGCCACATGATAAGGTTAAGTAAGTTTCCTTAATGACACTTAACCGTATAATACAGTTAATGGATGGGGTTAAGTTAACTTAGACTTAACTAATCTAAACATGGAAATCGGATGGGGATAAGTTAGCCTAGACTTAATTAATCCAACTTGGTAGTTTAAGGGGGTTAAGTTAAACACTTAACTAATCTAACACGATGATTTGATGTGGTTAAGTGACCTATACTTAACCAATCTAACTCGTTAATTTGATGTGGTTAAGTTAACCAATACTTAACCAATATAACGTGAAGACATGATAAGGCTAAGTCATGAATCGCTTGAATACACTTGACCGATTTGACTAAGTAAATTGATAGGGTCAAGTTAATATATACTTAACCAATCTAGAATGATAATTGGACGAGGTTAAGTCGTGAATTGCTTAATATACTTAACCAACTTGACACATGGTTTGTAGGGTTAAGTCTTGAACTTGGATACTTAGCCAATTTTGACATGATTTGTAGACGGATTAAGTCATGAACTTAAGTGACACTTAATCCATTATATAAACCCTAGTTCAGAGAATTAGGTGGATAACCGTAATTAATAAGAATAACGGGAATAAGCTAAGTGGTAAACCTTAGTTGGAGAATAGCTAAGTAATAATTCTTAATCAAGGAATTTTGGACCAGTTCATAGATTGGATGAGTAACCCGATACGGTAGGTCATCGTTTAAGCACACGAGTAGGAGCAAGTTATCTGATTTAGATAAAGGCTCCAGCGAACTGGGTAACGAAGCAGCGGCTTCGGGGAACGTGAGGATATTCTTGGTATCCCTCTGTGAGCTGCCAGGTGATCATACTAGGCTCATGAGAGGTTAAGGTCTGTGTTAGAAGAACCAAGAGTATGCCTTGGTTGCTATACGAGCGACCTAAAGACGGGGATGGATAGGGGATAGTCGACGATACACGGTAGTGCCCTAGATAGCATTTCGTCAGGCTACCTACCATCTTTGGTCAAGCGTGTACGTACGGAAAGGCAGAGAACACCCAAAAGACCATAATTGCTATCTAATTATGGTTGCGGTAAGGCTAGGATTGTGGGTTGGCCAGTAGTGTGTTCTCATACAGGATTTATCCTGTCTTGTCTTTCACTAGTTGAGGGAGTGGTCTCGTGGGACCATAGCCACGTATAGGAAAAACAGACCTTAGCATCTACATCGGCAGATAAATCGAAAGCTCTCGACCGAGTCCTGTATTTCTTGATCTGCCCTGTGAGAGGACTCGGATGGCACGATGTGATACATGTGCATACAGTCATGGAAAAACGATTCACGATGAATGCGTGGGAAAAAGGGCGCGGTTGACGGTTAGCGTAATTCCTAGTGGCCCTGGGTGGTTGAACCCAAACCGAAATACGAAAACGTGCAATAGGTAAGCATAATCACTAGTGGTCCTAGGTGGCATAAGTCCTAGTTGCACAAACGATGATTCATGTTGGGAAAGCCTAGCTAGGTCTAGGGTAACAGTCCAAACGAGCTTAAGGATCATGGAATTACATTGGAGTAGTATAGAACCTCATGGGAAAGCCCGTACGGTCTACGACAAGGAACTGAACATTTACATGGAAAGAAACATACGAGTTGAGTAACCTATAAATGCGATATATTAGGTTGACATGAACCATTACACGACTTTTGAGTAAGGGTCATTCATGGTTAACACATGATACGGTGGGGATACTAGTATGGTAGGTGCAAAGCTAAAATACAGGATAGATACCATGGGACGTTATACGTGATAGATATCTTGGGGATATTATACTTGATAGGAACCTGACGATGGGATACCTTGTTTTATCTTGACATCGTAATTTATCATGACACCTTAGTTTATCTGAGTTCAGTAGTTCATCCTGTTATTTTGATTTAGCTTATCTATCTTGTCATCATGCTTATGTTCATCTCAGTTTCTCATATCAGTTAACTTTACTAGTTTTTATGCTGATAATAGATAGGGCTTACTCAGTCTTTTTGACTGACCCGTTTTGTTTCGCTTCTTGTCTTCCATTCCCCCCCAGGTTACAGGGAGGAAATACTGTTGTTTAATTCGGACTTCTTCTGCTTGAAGGTCATCATGGATGGCTTGGACTTTTCTTGGCTATGGCTACTTTACTGTTTTACTTGGGGAATAATTTTCGAAAATGTCTTTATGCTTCTTTACTATTGCAAGACAGGTTTTGATGTACTCTGATGTAAAAGGCTTTAGACCTTATTTATTCATGTTATGAAAGTTTGATTTTACTTCCGCTATTTTATATGTTCTGTCTTGTGATATTTCTGTGCATGTTTACCAATAATGCCCCTCTAAAGCTAGTGCATTCCTTTGCGAGTGACCCTAGCGGAGGCTGGGTGTTACACGTGGTATCAGAGCAGAAGGTTACCAGACTGGGCAAAAGTTTTTAAAGACCTTCTGAAAACTATTTGAAAATCGTTTACAAAGAAGCATTTTTCAAGAAAATTTTCTTTTAAAAGAAAAAGGCTATTCCCCAAAGGCCATTAGCACTATCCTTGTTTCCTTAATTGAATCTCTTTTCCTTTCTTTCCTCCATCTGTAGTCACAGTGGTTTTAACTGCGACTAGTCTTTTCTATCTACGAAAGTGCTTTCCATATGATGGAAGTGGTTCTCGAAAGACCAGTGGCCGCGTTATAAGAAAGGATAGTGAGAAAGAGGATAAAGGATACGAGCTTAAGGATGAGCAACTTGTTGGTATGGCTTAGTCCTCAAAGGAGGGAGAAAGATGAACAATGAAACCCATGACGAGAGAGTACCTTTGGCATGGTAAAACGGGGCGGATAGTTAAGTATTATGGGACAAGGACAAGATCATCGGGAGGGCAATAGTATGCTCTCATTTCTAGGGTACCTCGGAAGGAGGGTAACGATCTTGTTAAAGGTTTAGCTTTTCTTCTCTATCATCCCGTTAGGACTTCGTTTTTCGTATCATTTAAGTCTGCTTCGATAGTTGAGTCTCTGCACCTTAAGTACTAGCGTAATAGAGAATCCCATTTTTGTCTCAAAGTCCTATTGGAGAATCAGTCCATTTATACATGACTTGTTTGGATTTGAGAATGTCTATGCCAAGTGTTGAGTTTGGAAATAATGCTTATGTTTATAAGCTATGGATGGATTCTAGGGATGAAGTGGTTATCCAGTAGGGGGTACCACTCTCGGTTTTGATAGGAGGGTAGTTAGACCTTTTGACTAGCCTTGGTAATACCCTCGAAGTATCGTGTAACCTTTTTGAGGTTCTGTCATGACTAGTTACTTAGAATCCCTTGATGCCTTTATTGGAAATTTGAAGCCCGATCGAGTGGTGTTCGCCGATAAGACGGATGGTTTACTTCATTTATGCATGGGTTATAGAGATCACCCTAGTAAGTGCGCTTGATTACCTGGTTGACATCTGTTTACTTTCAAGAGAAAGTTCTTCTACATGGAATACCTTATAGTATATAAACGAGATCCAAGATTCACTAGTGAATTTTGGAAAGCTTGCATGAGATCATGAGTACGCAGTCATGTTTGCGCCAAGTATTCTAGAAAAAGGATAAGTGCAAGTGGAACGAGAGGCGACGAAGAAATGAGTTCCAGCTCATGTTATGGAAACAGGAAATAAGAAGCTACGAAATCGCGAAGTTAAAAGACGGTCAAGGCACAATGGAATTAAGCTCAAGGAAATACGACTTTGATGGTCAAAGACTAGATACGCGCATGATATCTCTTTTTGGGAGTATATCCTTGATCCCTGTTTTCTGTAGAGCTTACTTGTAGGCTTAGTTTTGTGGACATCCTCTCGGTCCTATTTTCTGTTACAAACCCCGTAAGGAGTTTGTCTTGTTTATCTTCTCGACCCTGTTTCAGGGAATCCTAGGTAGAACCCTATGGATGTAAACATGTATTTGAAACATGTTATGATTGATATGGTTGCAAGTGGTTGCAAGTGGATGCGCGAATACACATTAGATACTAGCTCGACTCGGTCACATTTCATATTGCATATGCACGAGTATTTATACTTGTTTATGGATGAAATCGAATGTATTATCATGCAGTTGTTGCATATGAATGAATGATTGTGCACGCATATAGTATCTATATGACTAGGACTATTTGCATACATGTTGGATTCATGGCACTATACATATTTTTCATTAGAAAGATTATTCAGGCCTGATCATTAGCATTAGCTAAGGAACATGTACACACACGTTTTGCATATATTCATACAGCATTAGAAATCATCTAAGGACAATGGTTGCTTGTGGATGATGTTTTGAGTAGATGAATGATGGATGGTAGGATATGTTCTTCCTAACTTGGAGATTTCGGGGACGAAATCCTAAAAGGTGGGGAGAATGTAACAACCCGTATTTCGATAACATGTTAAGACGAGAATCAAGGCAGAATTTAATTTTAAATTCTGAATAAAGTAAAACGGGCTATGCCATTGCGTTCGTATCGGAAAAATACGCGAAATAGAGTCTGAGTTTTCGAGAATCGAAGTCCGTATGACCAAGTTATGGTCCGACGAAGTTTTCAGAAAATTCAATTTCAAAAACGAGTTCTAATTTCGAAAATCTGGCCTAGAAGGCTAGGCGGGAAAATTCCCGCCAGCCACCCCAAGTCGACAGGGCTGTCGACTTGGGAGTCGACATGGCATGACCCAAGTCGACAGCCCTGTCGACTTGGGTGTTGACTTATGGTGGCCGGGCAGTTTTGCCTGGTGCACCTGTTTTCTGTTTTGGCTAGGTTTTTGGGCCTGGTTCGAAATCTGATGGTTCAGGTTGATCCTATGGTTAATCTAAGGGTCCTAACTAATCCTAATCTCTATAAATAAGCCCCTAACCCTCTCCTAAAATCCTCATTATTCATTCATGCAACTAAACTATGCCAAAATTGCTCCTCTCATGGCCTCCACTCAAAACCCTAGCCTCCATCCTCTTGCCCAAAGTTTCTATCTTCATTTCTATGAGAGGTTTCATGATCATGTGAGTGTTAGAGAGTCTCTATGTTAGTATGAGAGCTTCTCAAGTTGATTTCAAGGCTAAAGCTTTGATCTTTGTTCATCAAGATGGGTTTTTTTTTATTGATTTGGAGCTTTCATCTTTGGGTTTTTGGATGATGGCATGCATAGGCTTTGTCTCAATCTTTAATTTAATCGATTTGTACCTTCATAGCAATGTAAGCCCTTTCCCTACTCTTAGATATTAACTATGAAGTTAAATATTCATGTTGCAAGTTTGGGTTTGATCATTAAGTATGATACATGCTATCATGTCATGTAAGTTTATGAAGTCATTATCTTGATCTTGTGGGCTAAAAGCTACAACCTTTATGTTGAAATGTTGCATTATGCAACATGAGAACCCTCATAACCTTTATGTCAACTTGCATATGAAGTCATAACACTTATATGATGATATATGCGAGTTACTAGTCATCATTCCATGTCTTTTGTCACCATGATTCGCTTATGTGCCAAGTTTGTGTTTATGCATGTTTTTGAGGCTTAAGAATGTAATATGCAAGTTAATGAACACATTTGTGCCTCATTTGCCACCATGATTAACTTGTGGCTTAATATCCATTTTAGTCATGCTTTTGCCAAGTCTCTTCTTTTAATCCATTACGTTGTTGCGAACGTATATGCGAGTTTAAAAGCGTTGGGTTATGTTATGGGTAATTTCTAATGACATGAAAATATAACTTAAAAACATGACTTGAAATATAACATGGAAGTTGACATGTAAGTATGCTTGAAAATATGAAATTGGGAATTTACCTATTAAGTTAGGTCTACCCATACTATGGAATTGGGAATTTACCTATTGAGTTAGGTCTACCCATATTCTTAAGAAAACTTGAATATGAACATGACACTAGACTAAACATGAAAGTGACCAACTCGAGGTTGGGTTGAGTTTGCAACATAAAGCTACCCGGAACCGACCGGCCTAACTAGTAGTTGCAAACAATAGGACCCAATGTGAGAAGTTGGTCATGTTGTGCTTGAACCCGAGGTTAGACCAAGTTGTGGTGTAAAGCTACCCGGAACGGACCGGCTTAACTAGTAACCACAACAAAGTCTAATGTGAGAGGTTGAGGTGCATTAAGTAATTAATGCCACATGATAAGGTTAAGTAAGTTTCCTTAATGACACTTAACCGTATAATACAGTTAATGGATGGGGTTAAGTTAACTTAGACTTAACTAATCTAAACATGGAAATCGGATGGGGTTAAGTTAGCCTAGACTTAATTAATCCAACTTGGTAGTTTAAGGGGGTTAAGTTAAACACTTAACTAATCTAACACGATGATTTGATGTGGTTAAGTGACCTATACTTAACCAATCTAACTCGTTAATTTGATGTGGTTAAGTTAACCAATACTTAACCAATATAACGTGAAGACATGATAAGGCTAAGTCATGAATCGCTTGAATACACTTGACCGATTTGACTAAGTAAATTGATAGGGTCAAGTTAATATATACTTAACCAATCTAGAATGATAATTGGACGAGGTTAAGTCGTGAATTGCTTAATATACTTAACCAACTTGACACATGGTTTGTAGGGTTAAGTCTTGAACTTGGATACTTAGCCAATTTTGACATGATTTGTAGACGGATTAAGTCATGAACTTAAGTGACACTTAATCCATTATATAAACCCTAGTTCAGAGAATTAGGTGGATAACCGTAATTAACAAGAATAACGGGAATAAGCTAAGTGGTAAACCTTAGTTGGAGAATAGCTAAGTAATAATTCTTAATCAAGGAATTTTGGACCAGTTCATAGATTGGATGAGTAACCCGATACGGTAGGTCATCGTTTAAGCACATGAGTAGGAGAAAGCTATCTGATTTAGATAAAGGCTCCAGCGAACTGGGTAACGAAGCAGCGGCTTCGGGGAACGTGAGGATATTCTTGGTATCCCTCTGTGAGCTGCCAGGTGATCATACTAGGCTCATGAGAGGTTAAGGTCTGCGTTAGAAGAACCAAGAGTATGCCTTGGTTGCTATACGAGCGACCTAAAGACGAGGATGGATAGGGGATAGTCGACGATACACGGTAGTGCCCTAGATAGCATTTCGTTAGGCTACCTACCATCTTTGGTCAAGCGTGTACGTACGGAAAGGCAGAGAACACCCAAAAGACCATAATTGCTATCTAATTATGGTTGCGGTAAGGCTAGGATTGTGGGTTGGCCAGTAGTGTGTTCTCATACAGGATTTATCCTGTCTTGTCTTTCACTAGTATAGGGAGTGGTCTCGTGGGACCATAGCCACGTACAGGAAAAAAAGACCTTAGCATCTGCATCGGCAGATAAATCGAAAGCTCCCGACCGAGTCCTGTATTTCTTGATCTGCCCTGTGATAGGACTCGGAAGGCACGATGTGATACATGTGCATACAGTCATGGAAAAACGATTCACGATGAATGCGTGGGAAAAAGGGCGCGGTTGACGGTTAGCGTAATTCCTAGCGGCCCTGGGTGGTTGAACCCAAACCGAAATACGAAAACGTGCAATAGGTAAGCATAATCACTAGTGGTCCTAGGTGGCATAAGTCCTAGTTGCACAAACGATGATTCATGTTGGGAAAGCCTAGCTAGGTCTAGGGTAACAGTCCAAACGAGCTTAAGGATCATGGAATTACATTGGAGTAGTATAGAACCTCATGGGAAAGCCCGTACGGTCTACGGCAAGGAACTGAACATTTACATGGAAAGAAACATACGAGTTGAGTAACCTATAAATGCGATATATTAGGTTGACATGAACCATTACACGACTTTTGAGTAAGGGTCATTCATGGTTAACACATGATACGGTGGGGATACTAGTATGGTAGGTGCAAAGCTAAAATACAGGATAGATACCATGGGACGTTATACATGATAGATATCTTGGGGATATTATACTTGATAGGAACCTGACGATGGGATACCTTGTTTTATCTTGACATCGTAATTTATCATGACACCTTAGTTTATCTGAGTTCAGTAGTTCATCCTGTTATTTTGATTTAGCTTATCTATCTTGTCATCATGCTTATGTTCATCTCAGTTTCTCATATCAGTTAACTTTACTAGTTTTTATGCTGATAGTAGGTAGGGCTTACTCAGTCTTTTTGACTGACCCGTTTTGTTTCGCTTCTTGTCTTCCGTTCCCCCCCCAGGTTACAGGGAGGAAATACTGTTGTTTAATTCAGAATTCTTCTGCTTGAAGGTCATCATGGATGGCTTGGACTTTTCTTGGCTATGGCTACTTTACTGTTTTACTTGGGGAATAATTTTCGAAAATGTCTTTATGCTTCTTTACTATTGCAAGACAGGTTTTGATGTACTCTGATGTAAAAGGCTTTAGACCTTATTTATTCATGTTATGAAAGTTTGATTTTACTTCCGCTATTTTATATGTTCTGTCTTGTGATATTTCTGTGCATGTTTACCAATAATGCCCCTCTAAAGCTAGTGCATTCCTTTGCGAGTGACCCTAGCGGAGGCTGGGTGTTACACTGAACTTGCCCCCTTGCCTGACCTGGTGCCATAAGAGCTTGCACCTGTCCTCCTGAGGTAGATCCCGTCCTTTGCCCCTTCTTAGGGCAGTCCTTCACTAGATGCCCTGCTTCGCCACAGTGGAAGCAGCCCGTCTTCTTCTTCTTCCGACAATCTTTGCTTAGGTGGCCTGGTGTCCCGCAATTGAAGCACTTATTCTTTCCCTTGCCACCGTTGCCTTTCCCACCCTTGTTTTGCTGTTGCTGTTGAGGTCTCTTTTGATCTCCTTTCTTCTCGGGTGCCTTATTAGCATTGGGACCCTTCTCTTCTTCATGCATGAGTGCCATGTCAACTAGCTTCTCAAAGGTGGCCCCCATAGGGATGTGAGTCATAGCCAATCCATGCATTGGTTCATTCAAGCCCTTAACGAACCTCAAAGCCTTCTTCTCCGGTGTATTCACCATGTCTATGCCAAACCTTGCCAATTGATTAAACTTGTTGACATATTCCTTCACTGATAGGTTTCCTTGCTTTAGAGTCAAGAACCTTTCCATATACAAATTTTCCTCCGCCCTTGAGAGAAACTTTACCACAAACCTTTGCCTGAAATCCGCCCAAGAATCAACAGGGCGTTCTCCATTAGTGGCCTCCCACCAGAATGAGGCCTCTCCCTTCATTAACCAAGCCGCTAACTTGACTTTCTTTCCTTCTTCCATCTCAAAGATATCCATCAACTCTTCCACCTCCTTAAGCCAATCTCTAGCTTCCACAAAAGTTTCAGATCCTTGAAAAGGTTTCCCTCCCATAGCCTTAAATTCCTTGCAAGTCTTAGCAAAAGTATCTGTGCGAGGAGGAGGAGGAGGAGGAAGATCGGGTGCTATTGTTGGTGGAGGAACATTTGCTGGGCCCGCAGTGGCGGCCCTAGCCTCCATCAATCTCCTATACCATACTGGTATCGTCACACCCTCCGGAAAGTTAAGATCTTCAGCCATGCTGAAACGAAAAAGGAAAGATTCAAAACAGAGAATTCGAAAGATAAAGATATGGCTATTGGGGATTATGCTTTTCTTTCAAAAACCTTTCTCTTTAAAGACATGTTTTTGAAAATACTTCTTCCAAAAATGTTTTTAGAAAAATAGTTTTCTAAAAATTTTTATCTGTTCTGGTAACCTTCGCTCTGATACCACGTGTAACACCCCACACCCGCTAAGGTCACTCACTAAGGGAATGCATTAACTTCGGTGGAGTATTTTAAGTGAATATAGAACAGAAAAATTACAACAAGACAGATATAAATAATACTTGAAGTCTTAAAACATCATTTCATTGCAGCAGAAGATAAACATGTTTAGTTACAACACCATAAAAGAGTCAAGTACTGAATATCCATCCTGATAAAACATAAGTACATAATCCCACTACATAACTAATAGCCATAATAGAAAAGATAAGATGGGCTTTACGTCACGGTCCAAGCTCCAAAAGAGAGATAAAGAAATCTGATCAAAGCCCACTAGTGCTAGGCCCAACCTGAGGACCTGAGGGGGAAAAAGATAAAAACAACGGGGTCAGACATAAGTCTGAGTGAGCCCTATAACTTTAACAACACAATCATTAAAGTAATTAGGGTATGATATAAACTTGGTACGGTGATGACTGGGGATAAATGACTACACTAAGTAGCGAACTAGACATAGGATGAACTAAGATAACGGTAAAGACGCATCTACCCACCCAAGGGTAATTA
The DNA here is from genome assembly GCA_030737875.1 of Allium sativum. Classification (NCBI taxonomy): domain Eukaryota; kingdom Viridiplantae; phylum Streptophyta; class Magnoliopsida; order Asparagales; family Amaryllidaceae; genus Allium; species Allium sativum. The sequence continues at coordinate 199,642,517 of CM060918.1, read as the reverse complement.
CTAACTGCACCACACCAGTCATTCCTACTTAAAGGTTGATCCCTCCCAAGGACTTAGAAAATTTCCCAGTAGTTTCGTGTACGCCTAGCTGACTACATAAGTGCCGTCTGCCCCTATCTCCACTAGGTGTACCCACTACTCCCAAGCGATCGGCTCCCTACCGTAGATACCCGTGTCGGCCCCACAGTGGGGTGTATCACTCCCCAAAGTGGCAACCCGATACAATCATTGGTGCACGGCTTATACCTACACGATGCAACAACGTCTTACCTACCAGCCCGGGTCCACACACGCATATGAAACCCATTGGACTTGCGTTGCCACCGCTAACCCGTTTTGGCCTCTTATAGTCAAGCCCAGTACGCGTGTCCCGTCCTCGACATGGGTCGAGCCCAATAAGATACATATGGGTTACTGGTTGAAATGGGCCCCCACAAGCTACCCACCTAAGCTTGTCACTTTATCTAGTGCATCCCACTTAACCCTTTAATCATGTTTAATTACATGTTTCCACTTGGTTAAGTATTCTAATCATATTTTCTATTGCCACCCAAGGCAACCCACTAGATTTCCACATGCCACCCAAGGCACATACTTGATTTCCACATGCCACCCAAGGCACCCACTTAACCCCTCATGCCCCACTACATGCTTATCTGTTTAAGTGTTTCTTAATTGATTAAGAACGTAACCGTTGTAAAGACCTCTCACATTAGACTATCTTTTATGGCAGCTGGATTTGTCGGTTGGGTCCGGGCAGCCTTACGCCATAACTGAGTCTAACCTCGTGTCTTTACACTTGTCACGTATTAAGTTTGTGCCTAAGACCTCTCACATTGGGCCAATCATTTGTAGCCGCTGGATTTGCCGGTCGGTTCCGGGCAGTCTTATGCTACAAAAGGGTCCAACCTCGTGTCTTAGTCGATTAATTACACCTAATTAATCACCCCCATATTTCAAATTAATTTTCCCTAATTAATTCCAATTTTAACGATGTACATAATTGACTCAATTATGTCCATCCACTTTATGGTATGCATAATCATACCAACTTCACACCATTTCATTAACATGTATATTAACCCCATCGTTCCCCACGTAATTCGCTAACATGACATAAAAGGGAAGATTCATCACAAATACAATGGGTTCAACTTGCATAACATTAGCATCAACATGGGTTTTAAAAGTGTCAACATATATATAGCATCAAACCCAACTAGCATAAATAACCAACCCAAACTTGCATGAATCACATATGTCATAAAGAGGTTAACTTGCATAAGTGACTTATGTCATACAAAGGGGTAAACTTGCATATGTATGTATGACATACTAAGGGGTTAACTTGCATATGTATGCATATCATACTAAGGTGTAATCTTGCACATGTTACTTGCATATAATCAAACACCAAACTTGCATAACATGTCTTATATGAACTTGCATATAATCATACACCAAACTTGCATAACATATCATATATGAACTTGCATATAATCAAACACCAAACTTGCATAACATGGTGTCATAATGGATCAATGTTTATCATAGCGATTTGCATAACTAGCATCATGAACACATAGCCTAACACTTGCATAACTTGCATAACATCATGATCACATAGCATATAACTTGCATAACACCATGAACATGTAGCATATGACTTGCATAACTTGCATAACATCATGAACATGTATCATATAACTTGCATAACTTGCATAACATCATGATCACATAGCATATGACTTGCATAACTTTCATAACATCATGAACACATAGCACATAACTTGCATAACTTGCATAACATCACAAACACATAGCATATGATAACATAATCTTGCATTGATCCACATTCATAGCCATAAACTCATTATATCCTATCATAATCATTTCAACAATTGGTCATTAAGGCTATAGAAACTCACAACTTGTTGATTAGCACTCCTAAGAAGAAGATTAAGTTGCTAGAGTTGATTAGAGGTTGATTTGAGAAGCTATCTTCCTCTTTAATTTGATGGAGGCTCCTTCAAGTTGCATTTTGATGGCATGACGACGTTGTATCTATTTTTAGTATGAATTAGGGTAGTCTTAGGGTGTATTTATAGAGTAGTTAGGTGTTTTAGGCCATTAGATTAACCCTAAATCAGATTAGAGCCGTCAGATCTCGTCCTAGCCACCAAGCACAGCCCAAAAGCCGTCAGGTTGAACCCAGGTCACACAGACCGACAGGGGGGTCGACCCCTGTGTCGACCCGTGGGTCGACCCCTAGGGAGGGGGTCGACACCCATGTCGACTCCCTCTGCCTGGCGGGAAATTTTCCAGCCTCTTCTGAAATGTGAAATTTTTGTTTTTAAATCTGTTTTGAATTTCTGAAAACTTCTTCGGGCCTTAACTGGGTCATACGGACTCCGATTTTCGAAAACTCGGACTCTATTTCGCGTATTTTTCCGAGACGAACGCAATGGCATAGCCCATTTCCCCTGATTCAGATTTTTAAATTTAATTCTGCCCTGTTTTATATTATAGCAAGTCATTCAACATACGGGGTGTTACACATCTTCCTATCGGTCGTCCAAACGTAACTTTATCTGCACAGATCGATAGGTCATTACCTTATAGTGCAAGGTAGTTCATGTACATTTACATGATGTTCAACAATAGTGCTTACGCTTATGCTATATTATTTACATTTACATACTTTATGTACATTACTTTATATCGCCGGTGGTTTGGAAATAGGAGCTGGATTGAATCTCCAAAGCAGGTTGCCACTTACTATCGTGACCAGCTTGACATGCTAACAGACGAGGTTGTTGTATGGAATCCCTACACACAGGATGTGCTAGTTCATCTGCCTCATATATGTCTAAGTGGCATGCCTAGTTGGCTATGCAAGACACCGATCATATGCATGCGAACTGTTCAGTTGTATTATCCTGATTGAGTGATGCGACAATTTGGTCTTCAGCAACACATCCCTGAGCCTTGCGAACCTAAGCCAAATTTGGATTTTGCTGTCATTCAATGGAACGATAGACATATCTGTATCGTTCGTCAACACGTTCCTAGCACTCAACTTTCACAATACATGAGTTGGTATTGGACGATCACTCGAAGATTCATTCTCGCGGATCGGACTCAACATGAACGAGCATTCACCGCTCGTGCACCGCTTGAGCGAGATGTCGTACATCTTTTACTTTGCTTTACTGTTTCACTTTACTGATTTAAATCTTTAAATGTGTGATTATAAATAACAAAATTCACAGGTCGATGTGCTAGAGACGGTTAGTAAAGAATTGGGGGATATTGGACGTGGTCGAGTATCGGAGCCCGACATTCAACCACGATGTATTAGCTTGAAGAAACTCATTGACGCATTACTCTTTAGACGTAGATTAGAACGCCCAGGAGAGCGAAGAACTAAAATAAGGCATGATCCTTCTCAAGCTTCACTTCAACATGACCCGGCTCAATCGCAGGCGGCAAGACCTTCTCAACCTCCTCCTACTCAAGATTGAACTTCACCGTGAATGTTTTATAAGTATCATATTAGCGTATGTTTGTAAGCGAACCATGTCCACTTTGTATTTGTGATCGAATTCTATTTCGGTTCGTGTTTATGTTTGTAATCGAATTTTATTTAGACTTGTGTTTATGTTTGTAATAGAATATTAACGTTGTTTTTACGTATTTATGTTTGAAATTGATACATATGTGTTTATGTTTTATTTGGGTTAGCGTATATTTGAAGTTGAATCAATAGAAAAGACCAAATTTGTATAAAAACTGTTGTGAAACAGCAGGGTGGATGAAGAGAGGCTGCTGTAAAGCAGTAGATAGTATGGACGCACCTTGCAGGTGCGCCTTAACAAAATAACAAGGGCGCCCTTGTTAATTTTTAAGGGCGCACTTGGCAAGTGCGCCCTTGTTATTTTGTAGGGGCGCACTTGCCAAGTGCGCCCTCGGTAATTTTTTTATAACTTTTGCCACCTCATCGCTGAGGTGGCAAAAACTAGCCTATTTCTGCTAATACTTTTTAAACTGGCCTATTTGTGCTATATGTTTTAAAAATTAGCCTATTTTGAAAATTTGTCCATAAAATAACAAATCTAAATTTATATCTTTAATAATAATACAAATACTTCAAAAGCTTTTTTGGGTTAGCTTTTTTGGGTTACTAATAATACAAATACCCAAACTATCCACGATACAATTTAGACACTCCACTTTTGTATGGGTTACTTCCGTCTTTTTTACACCACTTACCCACGTTTTGTAGTTGGTGCTTCCTACGATTGATTAAATGAGTCAGTTTCTTCCCCTTTTCTCTCATCTTTCTTCCCTTTTCCCTCTCGCAAAATTAATGTCAGATGAATTAATCTATCATTTTATTATATTAACTTAGTTGAATTGTGGGAAATAGGTAATGGCTGTGGATCTAGGGTCTTGAACAGTCACGGATTGAATTTCGAATTCATGGTATTCTTCTAACTTAGTTTCTAAATTTTTTTCATTCACAGGTTTATTGTGTTAATGTTTTAGTAATACTAATTACCTGCTAGATTTTGGATGGTTCCAACGGTAGATTGGGACAGGTCCAAAGGATTTTGGCAGTGTTAAATTTTTAATAATACTAACCTGCTGGATTTTGGAAGATTCCAGCGGTAGATCATTGAAGAGGCAAACAATGGGAAATAGGTGATGACTGTAGATCTAGGGTTTCGAACATCGAGGATTGAGTTTCAAATTCATGGTATTCTTCTAATTTAGTTTCTAATTTTTTTATTTACAAGTTTTTCACTAATTAGATTTTGACAGTGTTAAATTTTTAGTAATTCTAACCTGCTGGATTTGGATGATTCCAACGGTAAATCAGAATAGGTCTAAAAGAATGGTGTAGGTTTTCAGATTCATGACTGATCTAGAAATCAAGATTTTCCAACGTGATTGGAATGCTTTCTAGCAATTTTTAATGTCTTTGGGTGGATTATGCAATCCAACTTTATTTCTTGCATGTTGCTGCAAAATTGACAAGGGTAAGGCATGAAGATTTAGTTCAATATGTTTTAGTATCATTGCTTACTTTCTCCAGTCTTGGATATACTGCATTACCAGTTAGTTCAACATAAATTTAAGGAACTTCAAGTTGCACATTGTTAAAGATCTGAACATCATTTTAAAGATCTGAACAAAAGCAGGATGAGCAACATTTTTTCATTGCAAATTGGAATGCTTGGGTCTATGTTATCATTCATTGCTAGAAAAAAAGTCGGTTGAGCAAAATTTGTCAATTTTTTTGTCCAATGTACAAAAAGCTATTGCCTTTAAAGATCTGAAAATCATCCATGATTCAGAGTATAATACACATTAAAATTTCCAATAGTAATTGCATATATATATGTATAACAAATTGCAATAAACGTGAACAAATGCATGTAAATATCATAACAAGAAAGATAGTTCACAAATTTTTGTTAAATTATAACGGTTCATACTTATGCATTGAATATCAGTTTTGTTTGTAAAATCTACAACTAATTTATCCTATGTTATTTATTTCAATACCATGAGCTAATCAGGAAACCTTTTTGACATATGCAATAATAGGAAAGCATGAAGATTTAGTGTATGTACTAAGTATTGACTCTATAAGGGTTTACTCTTATACCATGTAGTCTGCAATTGTTATATACTTTTTAGATGATCGTTTCCAAATGTCAAAGTTTTGTTTTCTTGACATCATGTTCAAGTGTATATGCAGCCTCACGACCAGTGGCGGAACTATGTACATGCATGGTGTGTCACGTGACACGCCATTATTCTTAAAAAGTAAAAAAAAAAAATTGTATATATAAAGGTAGATATTTCATATTTGCGCAACAGCAAAGCACAAGACAGAAGTACCCCATACCAGCAGGTAGCAGCTTTCTTCAAAACAGCAAAAACAGATGAGTATATGTTGTTTTCGAGTACATACAAATTATGTTGTTTTTGAGAAAGTTGTTTTGCAGCTTTCTCCAATTTGGCCTAAACTGAAATTAATAACCAAGGTTTACATGGTGTTTGACAGAATATCACAAAGAGTTATTGTTGTCTATTGATTGGTGACACACCATCCATGAAATCCAGTATCCGCCACTGCTCACGACAGCTCGACGCACCTTCATTTCGCCTTTTCTCATTGTGCAATATTACTTGCTCCACTAATTTCTTCCATTTTAAAAGTTGTTGTTTGTTCATGTTAACATAAATAAAACAGATATGTTGTCTATTGTTAGATTGATTTGATTTTCAACTTAATATTTGTGTTGCTACATGCATATGTTTAATTTCTAAAAATTTGCAGTTCAAGTTGATTTTAATGTTATCATTTATTTTCGCTTTCAGGACTATGTAGTCTAAATGTTGCATATACCTTTGGACTTATTGGAATAATGCTGATTTACATGGACATGTATACCAAGAAGTCAGAGGTAATATTCTAGCACGGCACACATAAAATGATTTTATATTTATGTCATATGTGTGACTTAACATATTCACTTACGCATTTTCTAATTCTTATATTTTCTATATTGGATATTATATTTACATCATATATTGAACAGTGGGCACATTTTTTTTGTAATATATCAATGAGTGGTGAACACTAACAATTTTTGAAGCTATAATAATAATAATAATAATAATAATAATAATAATAATAATAATAATAATGTGATGTCATATAGATATACCAACCGATGTAGGAAGCTTTAAGAAGATGAGAAAAATATCTTAGGTAATGCCAATTTTTTCCAACCAATAAGTAAGAAGAAAAGGAGAAGTAATACATTCAAGACGTAAATGGATCGGTGGATTTTATAGTATTTTATTACTATTTGTGTTACGACCCGAAATCCCCCTTATGGGAAATTGCGGATTGTACTGAGGACACGACGAATCAGAACGCAAACAGAAGGACATTTCATTGTATATTACAACAATTTCATCAGATTACAAGAATATACAGAGCATGAATGAATAAAATACATTCGATAAATATCAGAGATTACAATAAATTACATAGCAGTGGAAAATAATACAATACACAACTAGAAGTAATACACGGATATAGAGCTTTCCGGATATCGTTCCAGCTGTAAATCAAGATCCTGTGAATATAAATCTGCAAAACCAAAACTACTAGCTTCCCGTGTCAAAATAAGGCACCCAGAGTTTAGGTTAAAACAATAAACTCCAGGTCAGTCATGTGACTGGTGTGAGAACTAAAATAGTTATTAATCTTTATTTTAAAGTTAGGTAAATCAAGGGACCACGCCGTATAACACGGAATGGGTTTCCTCCCAAGAATACCAGTGCATAAAACAACAGCGCAATGCTAAATAAAGAACAATGAAGCTATTATAAGACCCATGTCCCATCACACAATGCAACACAAGCCAGAGGATAGGGTTTTACCTTATAATAGTCAAAGATTGCTTGATACGCTAAATTTCATCTTTTATTATTACTATAAGTGTATAGTGTCAAAACAATTTCAATCATAAGTATCAATCATAGATGGCATAAGTGCCCCATACCACTATGTCGCCATATATAGGTTTTACAATCAAAACCGCAAAGTCACGAATTGAAAGTTGGATCCATCTGTGAACCGAGGCAAAAGATAGCCCTCACTGATTCGAGACAATCTAGCCCATGTCTCAGGACCCAGACACAGGTGAGCCCTTGGATCGTCAGGGCCGGTCCACCGATGTGGATTAAAATGCCTGAACACTGCGTTTCCCCGCCCTTTGGGGCGTAAATGAGTCTGATGACTCCATCGGCTCCACATAGTCACCGATATATCCGAGGCGCCTCGCAATCCATCAACCACACAGGTGAAAATAATATAAATGTCAGGGATGGTAGGTCACTGACACCACCCTAGATAGAAGGAAACGCATGCCCTCCCTGAAGTCCTCTCCCATTTCTGGTTCACAACCGAGGTGTGAGGCTCGCGAATCAACGCTACACAAAGCTATGCCACACAGGTCGTGCTTTGATCATCAACCACAAGACTCTGCTTTTCAACAGAAGCCTTGATCATTTGCATCTTAGCATGCCATACAGGAAAACCACTCCATGCAACTGATATCCATCAATCACACAGAATGATATCCAATGTCAGACACACAGTCCATTTACAAGTCCTTCTGGGTCTGAACGAAACCGGAGGCACCTTGTACCTCGCATATCCATCGATCTCCAAGTACGTCTGGACGATCACCAACTGATTCCCTCCTCTTGGGTGTACAGCCCAATCAAGATCATCAATAATTATCCAAACGATGTGAAGACCTCTGGTCTTCAACCACCGTCTTCATCCTCGACACATCGTCGATTCAGTTATTCAGAATGGGATAAACCCGGCCTTTCCGAATAACTCGCGTATATAATAAACAAGTGTTACACAAACACAACATACGCCTCATTCCAATTCAGAATATTATTTTATTCAAATATTTTTATACTTTGGGAAAGGTTCCCATTAATTTTATCAAAGATAAATCCTTTAAATTTATTCTTTAATCTTCTTTTGAATATCAATTCAAACCAAATTATGGTTTATCCAAACTAGTCGGGATTAACGAACCTTATCGAAGTAATCATTTGTTTTAATTTCCCAGTCCCAACCTATTCATCCCATGAAGTAAAACTGGTCATACTTCATATCTAACATCACGGTGTTATCGGTAAATTCAATTACCATTTCACGTTCAAATCTAATTAAAGATTTAACTATCGCCTGGAGCAAAACTGGTGATACTCCATTCTCGATCATTTCAATCTAATTAAAGATTCATTAAAACTCCACTTGGATTTAATCTTCCCAAAAATCACTATCAATGATTATTTAACTTGGGACACTACTACGAAAGTGGGCATATTCGACACTATTTTACTGTGGCCGTAGATCAGAAAAGCGTTGCCGTAGGCCCTTTTTCAAATAGGCAACACCAAGGGGGCGTGGCATCCGCGGCCGTTGCATTAGCCTTCTAAGGCAACACTTTTGCACATCTAAGGCCAGAGACAGAAAGTGTTGCAGTATAACCCTATTGCAACAGTATATGCATGTAATGCAACAATGTACAGCATGGCCTTAAGTAGAAGCCAGAGCCTGGCTTCCAGGTCATGGTAGTGGGGGCCACATGCACTTTCCACATCAGCTGCCAACGTGTCGCATGCCATGTCATCTATCCACGTCAGCTGCACATGTGTCACATGCCACGTCAGCTATCCACATGGCAGCACGTAAGGTGTGGGCCCCACGTGCTGTACCATTGTGAAATTAATAATAGTACACTTAATGCAACACCACAGCAAGGTCTAATGCAACACCACAACATAGTCTAATGCAACACCACAGCACAGTCTGATGCAACACTACAGCACAGTCTAATGCAACACCAGAAAACATCAACTGCAATGGTAAAAAAATCAAATGCAACACCAGAAAAAAATCAACTGCGGCTGTAATACAACCCTGTAATTACAATCTGCAGTACATATATTCAATCCAAAACATTGTACCCCTTTCATACATATATACCAAAATATTCATACAATAAATCCTCCCAAAACATTCATAACCACAATCAGACCAACAAATTATATATACCCACTCACTAGTGTCATCACCAACACATACCACAAGTGCCATCATCCAAACATACCAAAAGTGTCATCACAAACACATACCACAGTGCCATAATTCAAAAGAACAGAACATAACACAAGTGCTAACACATACCATCCAAATACTTCAGTCAGTTGCCGGGATTACAGGGGTAACAAGGTCATCTTCATCACTTGTTGTGACGTCTAAATTAATATCTGGATTGGATTCACTAAGCTTTTTTAACACCAATGACACATTCTCTTTCACTTTTCTGTTCACCTTTTCTTCCAAATCCGCCTCAAGATCTTGCCTTATTTTTTGGGTCAGCTCTTGCACATAACTGTCCGAAGAACCAGGAGTTGTTGGAGAATTTTCGGCCATTTTTCCTCGCCTTCCTACAAGCCAGTTCCGCGTGTGGCTCTTCCCACCAGAAACAAGTGCATCTGCCTCAGCAATGTTCCCTGCATCCACCATTGCTTGAACCTTCGCCTACAAAATGAAAACCAGGCAAGCATATATATAAATAGGCAGCTGGAAGGAATGAATTTATTAACAGAACTTGTTTTCTTTCAAACTAACTATGTGTTCTATTTAATAAGCAGCTGCAACAAACGTACAATGTCATAATTATACTGACACAAGTATTGCTATTTCAGTATCTAATTATATATGTACTCACGTATTTGGCCTTTAGTTCATCCGTGTTAGTCTTGTAACTTCTACCCGGTTCTCGTTTATATGTTTCCAAATAAACCAAGGCAGCGGATGGGGAGGCTTTTTCTGGGTCCTTCTTTCTCTGTCAAGTATTACGATTACCAACAATTAAACACAAATTTTAACATTCAATGTTAAGTATTTACAGATCTAGCTGCTGCCTATGAACATTGAGACAATGATATATAAAATATAAATCATGTGATATAACAAATTAGAATTATCATGTGGCCAATTCAACTCAATCATAAAAAAAATAACTTAAGTTCAAAAAACACATACTATCTTTTCTTTGGCTACTGCATGAGTTTTGGGACCCATGGTATGTGTCTAATTTAGTGAATTACGATGCGCGGAATTAGAATCAGCTAGGGCCTGGAAATCCAAAAAAAAATATTACCACTAAACGAGGATAATGCGAACTACTAAAGAATCGATTAGCACTAAACAAGATAATGTGAACTACTAAACATTATACAAATGTGAATATCATTAAAGCCGTACCTGAACAGCTTCATCCCCCCAGTATTCCAAGAGCGTTTTAAAATCCTCCAACGGAATTGTACTCGGCCTATTTGCAAGCCTTTCCTCATCAGTTGAATATTTTTTATAATACCTTGCTTTGATGCGAGACTTGTACTGCCTCCAAGAGTCGTTAAGCGTGTTCAAGACCCACTTGTGTCCTTCTTCTGGAATGACATACCTAGCCTACAATATATCAATCACAAAATTCAGGAAACAAACTAATTAATTAAAACCAAACATTTAGGAAGTCAGTTGATATGGTTAAGGAAATTAGATTGTACCAGAGCATAATCCAACATTTGTCGCTTTAATGAATCTGGAACAACATGCCAATTGATGTAAGTTAGAGACACATTATCCTTTGCTATTGTCCCAAGAAAATTGCTTAACTCTGTAATATTATCATATACTGGCTGACCATCCTCATTCAACTCAATGACTACTTTATCATCAGAGGTTCTAGCATGCACCTTGGTCATTTTTGACTTCCCTCTAGGTTTTTTTGGACCTTGTACTTTATCTACCAGGTTCAAAAAAAATTAATAGAAAATAGACACAGTCAACAGTGCAGTGCACAGATAAAGAAACATTATATTGTACATGTACCTACTTCATCTTCCTGTGCAATCCACTCCTCCTATAATCGATCGGTAAGATTTCCCATTGTTTCAGGCGCTTCAACATTCTGCTTTTGACGTTTCCGCATCGCTAAATAAGAAGCAACTGAACCAGCAACTTCACATGAAGTGGTCTGTTTGAACAATTTGCTACATGTAGGTTTTAAAACGAATGGACGAGATGTTATAGGTTTTAAAACTCCTGAAAAAGACGGTGTAATTTTCTTCAAGTTCGTTAATGTTTCTGCGATTTTCGCCCGGTCACTCATTTTCTTTGGAGTGGGAGTGTGTTTCTAGATCAACTCCCTGTTGGAGCCAGATTTCTTTGGAGAGGGGGTGCAGGTCATCGCTTCCTTCTCAATTTCAATGGCTGCATTGGTTCGCGAACGAGTTCTTGGTCCAGGTAAAGGCTCGTTTGACTTTACAATTTTGATTCTCTACAATTAAGTCGAAGGTCAAGATTTTTTACGTTCATAAAGGCAAAGACAATAAGTAATAAACAAATAACTTCTTTATACCTCCGTATCCGATGAATCATCAGTGACGTCTTCGCCAGCATTTTCTGGGATGTATTCATCACATCCAGCAACATCTTTACCTTTAGCTTTCTTATTTCGTGCGGCAGCCTCTTGCATACAATTAACCAATGAAGGCACCCCAAGTGATCTACTAACTGCATCGTTTTCTTGCATTCGCGTGATTCGCTCTTGTTCATAATTCGTCAAAACTGATGGTTGTGAGAACTGCAAGAAGATTAGCATTATTACGCACGATCGATGATAAATTTAAGCTAGTTAACCAAATAGAGTCGACGTATAAACAATTCTCGCTATTTTGACAGAATGTATGCACAAAGAACAAATAGTTACTTGAATTAGCTGCAGCCTTCATGGTCGGAATAGGACATCGACATAGTAATAGAAAACAACTAAAATCCAGTACTTGCTTTTACATGCAGAATTTTAATAAAAAGTAGTTTGAAATAAAAGATTTCATCCGGATTAATAAAACTGAAATGAAAACTAAAAAACACCTGAACAACAGCTTCATTCTCTCGGGTATCATCATCATTATCTGTTTCATTTTCTACATTTAATTTCCTCCTGGTTCGTTTGTCCTTCACAGTAACATCTTCTTCATCCTTATTCATATCATCAGGCTCCGGCGATAGTTTCTTCTGACCAACTTGAGTTGGGATGTTTTTCATCATTTTGTGTTGCTGCTGAAGTCTATGTGCAGTAGTATACCTGCGCTTTACAACCGACTTCTTAGAAGAACCTGGAACAAAAAAAACCGAAACGATGGCCTCCTTCGTAGTTCTTTACACACACAGCGATATATATATATATATATATATATATATATATAAATGGATCTATATTACATATACTATATACCTTGAATTATGTTTTTTCCTTGGAAGTATGATTACATGTGGCTGCAGTTGAGTCATCGGCTCAATGTTTTTGTCAATGGCGTTGTCGATGTAAAAAACCACTTCTTCTTCCTTATTAATGCAGCCCTGTACGTACTCGTTTACGTCCTTGTCATTCAATATTAGCTGCCAGCCACCCCTCTTTCCTTTGCTGATGATATAGATTCCTCCTATTTCAGTGTAATGGAGAGCATCTTTAATAAAGTCCATAAGCACACTGTAAGAAAAGCGGTCTACATCATAATTTGATACTACGAAGGGATCTCCACCAATGTAGCATGTCTTTCGAAACTGTCCGCCATGTTGCAGTCAGATAGTAATAAGTTCATCCATCCTGTACAAAATAAATACATTAGTACAAGGTACATGCATGTTTAAGTAGACAAAAAACAACAACTATAACATTTTGGTCTATAACCATAGTCAGATGACAGTAAAGAAAGACATTTAATCATAAAACATGTGAACAGTGTAGATTGCATTATGAGAAAAGAGTGACATATACATTCATCAAAGATAATAGTTCCCAGCTAAAACAATAAGTGCCAAATACATCATAAATTAAATCAAATTAAAGCAAGAAGAAAGAGGAATTTTTTATCCTAAGGAGATGGAACAGGATCAGGAACTTCTGCTTCTACTTCTGTTTCTAGTTGTATTACGGGGACATCATCCCTAATCCAACCCACATCAACAACTTCTGATTCTGGTTCACCACCTATGCCCATATCATGTGATTGCATATTGCTCATGTCTTCTTCCATTGCATTCTGAATTTCAATATCACACCAATCTCGCGGCAATTTTTTAATAACGTAATGACTGTTCTTTTCAACTGCATCTTCCACATACAATACTTGATGCACTTGCGAAGACAGGACATAAGGCTCAGTTTTATGGCACTTGCTAAAATTTACTCGAGTAAGACCATATGAATCTTTTTCCTATTGGTACCAGCAACACTTAAAAAGGACCACGGTGAAAGCTCCCCAATAATCAAGCTCAAAATTTTCTTCGATTGATCCGTAGTAATTGACATCACCCACTATTGGGTTTTGGTCTTTCGAACTTGCAAAGCTGGTGGTTTTGGCACTCAAAAATACACCACTATTTTGTGTGGTACATCGAGAATCTCTAAATTTTGTGTGGAATCTGTATCCATTTACTATATAACCGGTAAACTTCCTAGCTACTCGATTAGGACCTAATGCAAACAACTCTAAATTTGTTGAAATATTGCCCTTTTTTAGAACCTCTTCTTTAAGCCAATTCCAAAACTCTTTGAAATGTTCTCGTTCCCTCTTGTATCTTCTTGGATTTGGAAGACCATCCACAATAGCTCGATGAACCCTAAATAATAATTAAGGTAAAAAAACTATGAAATGCAGATGTTAATTTATAGTTAACGAAAATGATATAGGAACTTAAGAACTTACTCGATCAAACTCTCAATTTCTTGATTACCGGAATTGAACAGAATATAGCGATGCGTTGCCTTCCACTCTGCATCTTTCAAATTGAACATCTTCCCATCTTTATTCTTCTTTGTTCCAATATGATATTCCAAATCTGTTGGACATCTTCCAAAATCAATCGACGTGTTTTCTGTTCCTCCATCAACGCTTAAAAATCTTGAACAGAAGGTCACACACTCTTCTGCCAAGTAACCTTCTGCAATCGAACCTTCCGGTCTGTTTCTATTTCGCACATAAGATTTCAACTTTCCTAGATATCGCTCAATGGGATACATGCATCTAAGATGTTCAGGCCCACCATATTCGATTTCTCTGCATAAATGAACAGGCAAGTGTACCATTATATCGAAAAAAGCCTGTGGAAAAATCATTTCAAAATGACAAAGTATCTCGACAATTTCTTTTTGCAGTCTCTTGATATCATCCACTTCGATAACCTTGCTCCATAGTCCTCTAAGGAATGCACTAAATCTGATCATTGATAATGCAACCTCAGGTTTTGACGCTTTCTTCACGGCAAATTGTAACAAATAGTGGAGTATGAAATGAGCATCATGGCTCTTATATCCCACAGCCGTTCTCTCTTTCATGTGCACGTACCGACTAACATTCGAGGCACAACCGTAGGACAGTTTGGCGTTCTTCAATATAGAGCAAAAGATTTCTTTTTCCTTGTTTGTCATATCAAATATTGCAGCTCTAATTTCAACATGCTTTCCGTCACCACATTCAACAGGATGAAGTTCCTTCCTTATGCCCAATTCCTGTAAATCCAAACGAGCGTTTAGGTGATCCTTCGACATGCGACCTATATTAAGTAAAGTACCTAATATTTTGTCGCATATGTTCTTCTCTATGTGCATGGCATCCAGGTTATGTCGAAGGGGATTATGACACCAATATGGTAAGTCAAACAGTTTTGACCTTTTTTTAAAAGGGCCATCGCTTTTACCAGGTTTCTTCGTCTTATCCCCAAACCTATTTTTGAACCCCCGCAATAACTCTTCAATATCAGTTCCTGATAGTATTTCTGGAATGCTCCCCATTTCAGTTTCGCCATTAAATATCCTCTTATCCAACCTCCACTTATGTGTCGGATCAAGAAACTTTCTATGGTGCATATAACACATTTTTTTGCTATGCTTCAAATAATTTGAAGAAGTTTCATAATGGCATACTGGACACGCTAGTTTCCCCTTCGTGCTCCAACCTGACAACATGGCATATCCCAGAAAATCACTAATGGTCCAGATGACGCTTGCACGTAAATTAAAATTCCCATCAGTCAAGGAATCATATGTTTCGACGCCAACATTCCATAACACTTTCAATTCCACAATTAAAGGTTGCATATATACATCAATACTGTTCTTTGGAGAATCTGGACCAGATATTAATGTTGAAAGAATCAAATTCTCTTGTTGCATGCATAACCAAGGCGGAAGATTGTAGTTTAGCAACAAAATTGGCCATGTACTATAACTTGAATTCATTGAACGATATGGATTAAATTCATCAGATGCTAGACCCAATCTAACATTACTATTTTCTGATGAAAAATCAGGATAGCGAACATCCATCATCTTCCATGCCACACCATCAGCCGGATGTCTTAGATTTCCATCTTCTTTTCGTTCCACTTGGTGCCATCTCATGAGTTTGGAAAATTCTTTGCACATAAACATCCTTTGTAACCTTGGTCTTAGAGGAAAGTACCTCATAACATTTGCTGGCACTTTGGGAATCGACTTTGGTGGATCATTATTATCAACGATGTCTTCTTTTTCTTTTACAGCCCACCTCGAAAAACCATAAATGTCACAAGCCTCTTTATCTTTATTCTCTTCCCAATATAACATGCAATGGTTTGGGCAGGCATGTATTTTATGGTAATCAAGACCTAAATCCTTAATTACATTCTTTACAGCGTAGGAAAACAAAGGCAACTGGGCATCAAGAAAGGCTTCTTTTATAAGCTTTAGTAATTCCTTAAACGCAGACTCGTTAATTCCATAAGCACACTTTAAATGATAAAGCCTGATCAAGAAACTTAGTCGAGAAAATTTAGTGCAGCCAGGATATAACGGGTTTTTCCTTCTTTAACATGCCGATAAAATTTCTCGGCCTCTGGATTTGGTTCTACTACAAAGTCCCTGGGATTTTGACCAAATTTGTAACCCGCACATTTGAACATCACATCCAAATTATCCTCAAAATCTGTCTCCGTTGCACAATCCATATGGTCATCAACTCCTAATAATTTTGTCTGTGAAACTTCACAAATTCACCCGGTATGTAATGGAGAAGGGCCATTAAAAATAAGATGATCGTATATGACATTTTCACAATACCAATTACGTTCTGTACATTTTTTGCAGGGGAACTTCATCTCATCACCTACTTTATAAATGGGAAATGCATTTCTTAGAAAAACTGTTACCCCTCTTACATATTCTGCACTCGATCTCAACTAAGGATACTGACCACAAATTCATAACATTACATGACTGCACCAAAACAAAACTGTACAGATACAAAGACCATACAGGTGACACAAAGACGATGTAGTTGTACCTAATACAAAAAACGATGCAATAATTTAATTTTGTCTTCTAATGTTTAGACCTTGAAGCTGGTCGTTAAGTCTACTAACGTCAGTTCGAAAACCAATAACTCGATTTTGCAGCGTTGTAAGTTGATGTTGTAATTCATTTGCGTACTCAGCGGCTCGACTTGGAAACTGTTGGTTAATCCACTGCCAAAAGGTACACCCTGTGGGATAAACACGACATCTAAAATAACGACGACCAATGTTGAATCCAATCGAAATAACATCTTCTACAGCGGCATACCCACAATCACACTTTATGATTGGTAAGTCAGCTTGTTGTTCGTTAACCACTTGGTTGTTTTGATGCTGACGACGCAAGGCAGCACGACCATGCCATCGCATCGCCCTTTCTTCATGTCGTTCTTCTTCTAGCCGTTGCCTTCGGAGTTCTTCTTGCTCTAGTTCATACTCAAGCAAATCATCGTAGTGCCTTTCTTGCATCCCTATATAAAAATCAATAGGAGTTTCTGGTGATGATGGGTTTGACAATCCAAGATCACCCATGCCCAGGGTATCTTTGTAGTCATATGATGTAGGAAGAGAAATAAGCATTATTTAACTACAAACAGAAATAGACATTTAAACATTTAAATTGGATTTCTTTTGTCCTCTAAATTTTGTTTCCACCTGTCGAAATAAGCATTATTTACCAATACATCAATGGTTTGGCAAACATAAAAATACAGAACTTGCATAATTTCAACACATGCAAACATATAAATATAACACTTCAAGTATAAAAAAACCCTAATTTAAGGCAATCGGTATACCCAAATCACCAAGAGTTGAACGTACACCAAAATAAGTTAGCGATGAAATCAACTAAATAAAACCGAAATGATGAAGCCCTAACTACCTGTAATTCTCCTAAATGATCCAAATTGGAGGTGTAAAGTTTGTAAAATAGGAGCAGTCGAAGGTTTATAGTTTGTAACCGGAGGTACAGACTTACAATAGCAATCGGAGGTGTTCTTGGACGGATTTCGTGGAGAGAGAAACGGATCGAAGGAGGAGTACGGGAGAAATTTGTTTTGGGGGGAAGTATTTCGTGAATGGGGAAACTATCGCGCCAAATTTTCACTAAGCTGTAGCAAGGATCGACTTGAACCGTTGGATTAATCTATGTCTACGGTTCTTTATTTTTTTAAACTGATAACGTGGATCGCCGACTTGGCATGTATTTATCTAATGCAACACTTTGAACTGGTGTAGCAAGGATCGGCTTGAACCGTTGGATTAATCTACATCTACGGTTACATATTTGTTTAAACTGATAACGCGGATCGCTGACTTGGCATGTATTTATGTAATGCAACACTTTGACCTGGTGTTGCACGTCATAGCACAAGAATTCCAACCACAACACTGCATTCACATCTAATACAACAACAAATGAATGTTGTTGCAGAAGATCAAAGAATGCATAGCTATCGCCACACTTTTCATGCAACGCACACAAATTAGTGTCGAATATGCCCACTTTTGTAGTAGTGGGAAATCATATCCTGTCTTTAACTGGGTTAAAGAACCAATGTCCTTTAAAACATGG
This sequence comes from Allium sativum, assembly GCA_030737875.1. Taxonomy (NCBI): domain Eukaryota; kingdom Viridiplantae; phylum Streptophyta; class Magnoliopsida; order Asparagales; family Amaryllidaceae; genus Allium; species Allium sativum. The sequence goes on along the minus strand of CM060918.1, from coordinate 199,623,921 downwards.
TTCACGATAAACCCAAAATCACATTCTATTCCAACAGCCTTTAACCGTAAATTAGCAATGAATAATTCCCTAAGTAATAACCCCGAAGGCCGAAACCAACATCAGATCAATACCCAAGAAAGCATTCAACTTAACTAATCTCCAGTTAGTTTCTGATTTTCTTAACTTCGTTGGGTCTAAGAAAGGTATTATTAAAGATACCATTCATGACAACCCAAATCACATTCCATTAATTATCGGGTTAAAGAACAAGTGTTATTTAAAACACCGTTCACGATAAACCCAAAAATCAATTCAAATTTAATTCCAATTAAATACCATTTAATTGGTATACTTCATTAAATCTAAATAAAAAGATTTAATCTTTTTCTCAACTGGGTTTAAGAACAGTGTTAATGAAGACACCATTCACGACAAACCCAAATCCCATTTGATATTAATTACAAGGCTCTGAATAGAAAATATATCGGCTTATATTCAATATCACATTCTACGACCAACAAATATTGTATTAGAAATAACGATATAAATATATCTTTCAAATTTCCATAACAATATCTATATAATCACGAAATCCAACATCGAAATATTCCAAAGACAATTTTGATTCAAATCCACTTCCACTTTATATATTGGAAATTCTGGTTATTTTCAAATCCACTTTATTTATTTTAAAAATAAATGGGATTATAATTCTAGTTCAAAACTAGTTCATTTCGATAAAAATCTATTTTTATCTTTTCAAATTTGGAGTTCTTTATCCCAATTCTTTCCAAATCATTTCTTATGATTTTACACAAATTATTATTATTTTTAACAATTTTATCAAGCCCCGTACAGTCGATTTCCATCAACGGCCATCGAACTGCACTTACAGCAACCTTTTCCAAATTTGATTTGGACATAATTCCAAATCCAACCGTTAGATTTCAAATCTCTAATATTTGTTAGAAATCTCATTTCGATACGAACCCAACAGTTCCGGTTTTAGGAGAATCCGACGGTCGGATCTCCCGTAATTTCCATTCGAAGTCAATGATCGAAATTCGCGAACTACCGCAGCGCGGCGCGTTCTATTCAGGCAATTATATATATAATATATATATATATATTATATATCGTTGATTTCCTTTCAAAACGTATTTTATAAATCGTTTTAAATTCGTTTTCAAAACGATTTCAACTTTATATTCAATTTCTAATCAAAACTGAATATTCCATATCATTAATCTATAAATGATAATATTTTCAAAACGTTATATTTTGAAATCACTTCCTTTTCTATACTCATTATAAAAATGAATGAAATCGATATAAATATCGTTCACGTCAAAATGGCGTCAATCTAATCAACGCGGCTTTTATTCAACACATGAATGTTTTCTTCTATTCAACACATGAATATTTATTTTATTCAACACATGAATTGTAACACCCCACACCCGCTAAGGTCACTCACTAAGGGAATGCCTTAACTTCGGTGGAGCATTTTAAGTGAATATAGAACAGAAAAATTACAACAAGACAGATATAAATAATACTTGAAAATCTAAAACATCATTTCATTGTAGCAGAAGGTAAACATGTTTAGTTACAACACCATAAAAGAGTCAAGTATCAAATATCCATCCTGATAAAAACATAAGTACATAATCCCACTACATAACTAATAGCCATAATAGAAAAGATAAGCTGGGCTTTACATCACGGTCCAAGCTCCAAAAGATAGATAAAGAAATCTGATCAAAGCCCACTAGTGTTAGGCCCAACCTGAGGACCTGAGGGGGAAAAAGATAAAAACAACGGGGTCAGACATAAGTCTGAGTGAGCCCTATAACTTTAACAATACAATCATTAAAGTAATTAGGGTATGATATAAACTTGGTACGGTGATGACTGGGGATAAATGACTACACTAAGCAGCCAACTAGACATAGGATGAACTAAGATAACGGTAAAGACGCATCTACCCACCCAAGGGTAATTACTACACTGCACCACACCAGTCATTCCTACTTAAAGGTTGATCCCACCCAAGGACTTAGAAAATTTACCCAGTAGTTTCGTGTACCCCTAGCTGACTACATAGGTGTCGTCTTCCCCTATCTCCACTAGGTGTACCCACTACTCCCCAAGCGATCGGCTCCCTACCGTAGATACCCGTGTTGGCCCCATAGTGGGGTGTATCACTCCCCAAAGTGGCAACCCGATACAACCAACGGTGCACGGCTTATACCTACACGATGCAACAACGTCTTACCTACCAGCCTGGGTCCACACACGCACATGAAACCCGTTGGACTTGCGTTGCCACCGCTAACCCGTTTTGGCCTCTTATAGTCAAGCCCAATACGTGTGTCCCGTCCTCGACATGGGTCGAGCCCAATAAGATACATATGGGTTACTGGTTGAAATGGGTCCCCACAAGCTACCCACCTAAGCTTGTCCTTTTTTTTTTCTAGTGCATCCCACTTAACCCTTTAATCATGTTTAATTACATGTTTCCACTTGGTTAAGTATTCTAATCGTATTTTCTATTGCCACCCAAGGCAACCCACTAGATTTCCACATGCCACCCAAGGCACTTACTTGATTTCCACATGCCACCCAAGGCACCCACTTAACCCCTCATGCCCCACTACATGCTTATCTGGTTAAGTGTTTCTTAATTGATTAAGAACGTAACCGTTGTAAAGACCTCTCACATTAGACTATCTTTTATGGCAGCTGGATTTGCCGGTCGGGTCCGGGCAGCCTTACGCCAAAACCGAGTCTAACCTCGTGTCTTTACACTTGTCACGTATTTAGTTTATGCCTAAGACCTCTCACATTGGGCCAATCATTTGTAGCCGCTGGATTTGCCGGTCGGTTCCGGGCGGTCTTATGCTACAAAAGGGTCCAACCTCGTGTCTTAGTCGATTAATTACACCTAATTAATCACCCCCATAATTTGTATTAATTATCCCTAATTAATTACAAATTTAACGATGTACATAATTGACTCAATTATGTCCATCCACTTTATGGTATGCATAATCATACCAACTTCACACCATTTCATTAACATGAATATTAACCCCATCGTTCCCCACGTAATTCGCTAACATGACATACTTAAAAGGGAAGATTCATCACAAATACAATGGGTTCAACTTGCATAACATTAGCATCAACATGGGTTTTAAAGGTGTCAACATGCATCTAGCATCAAACCCAACTAGCATAAATAATCAACCCAAACTTGCATGAATCACATATGTCATAAAGAGGATAACTTGCATAAGCTACTTATGTCATACAAAAGGGTAAACTTGCATATGTATGTATGACATACAAAGGGGTTAACTTGCATATGTATGCATATCATACAAAGGTGTAAACTTGCACATGTTACTTGCATATAATCAAACACCAAACTTGCATAACATGTCATATATGAACTTGCATATAATCAAACACCAAACTTGCATAACATATCATATATGAACTTGCATATAATCATACACCAAACTTGCATAACATATCATATATGAACTTGCATATAATCATATACCAAACTTGCATAACATGGTGTCATAATGGATCAATGTTTATCATAGCGATTTGCATAACTAGCATCATGAACACATAGCCTAAAACTTGCATAACTTGCATAACATCATGATCACATAGCATATGACTTGCATAACTTGCATAACATCATGAACATATAGCATATGACTTGCATAACTTGCATAACACATAGCATATGACTTGCATAACTTGCATAACATCATGAACACATAGCATATGATAACATAACTTGCATTGATCCACATTCATAGCCATAACCTCATTATATCCTACCATAATCATTTCAACAATTGGTCATTAAGGCTATAGTACTCACAATTTATTGATTTGCACTCCTAAGAACAAGATTAAGTTGCTAGAGTTGATTAGAAGGTTATTTGAGAAGCTATCTTCCTCTTTAATTTGTTGAGGCTCCTTCTAGTTGCATTTTGACGGCATAACGACGTTGTCTCCAATTTTAGTATGAATTAGGGTAGTCTTAGGGTGTATTTATAGATTAGTTAAGTGTTTTAGGCCATTAGATTAACCCTAAATCAGATTAGAGCCGTCAGATCTCGTCACTAGCCACCAACCATAGCCCAAATCCCAAATCAGTGCACCCAGGTCACACAGACCGACAGGGGGGTCGACCCATGGGTCGATCCCTTGGGGGGGTCGACACCCATGTCGACCCCTGGGTCGACACCCATGTCGACCCCTGGGTCGACTCCCTTAGTCTGGCGGGAATTTTCCCGCCTCTTCTGAAACTTGAAATTTTTATATTTAAATCTGTTTTGAATTTTTCTGAAAACTTCTTCGGGCCTTAACTGGGTTATACGGACTCCGATTTTAGAAAACTCGGACTCTATTTCGCGTATTTTTCCAAGACGAACGCAATGGCATAGCCCGTTTCCCCTGATTCGGATTTTAAAATTTAATTCTGCCCTGATTTATATTATAACAAGTTATTCAACATACTGGGTGTTACATTCTCCCCTACTTAAAGGATTTCGTCCCCGAAATCTCTAAGTTAAGAAGAACGTATCCTACCATCCAAACAACCATCTACTCAAACCATCAAACACTGGCATCCATTGTCCTTAAAGTTTCTAATGTTGTATGAACATATGCAAAAAGTGTGTGTATATGTTCCCTGTCTAATGCAAAATCAGGCGGTCTACTGATTCAGTTGACCTCCTTAATGCAAACCATGATAGTGCCATGCATCCAATAAGTATGTGAAAGAACCCTATCGACACATACTATTTCTACATGTGTGCACAACCATACACCAAAATGCATCATCCATATGATAACACAACCATTATACATCCATTAATATAGCTACCTACACACAATTATATGCAATATGCAATATGAAGTGACTGAGTCGATCTAGTGTCTAAAGTGTGTATATGCATCCACGAGCAACCATTAGCAACCACTTGCATCCACACGCATCCATCAATCATAACATGTCTCAAACACATGTTTCAACCATAGGTTTACCCTATCTAAAGGTCAAAGATACTAATGAGAGTACATACTAAAGATAAGATAAGTACTAGACAAACGATAAAGGAGAAGTTAAAAGACATACCCTAAAAAAGGAATGGGTACAGTGAACGCATCTTCGCTTCTGTCTCCCAAGTAGCATTGCTCTCATCCTCTCCCCATTGCACTTTGACTAGTTGAACCTCTCTGTTTCTCAAATTCCTAATCTCTGACCCAAGGATGCGGGTAGGAGATCGTCGAATCGTCGCATCACGCTCTACCTCCACTTCTCTAAGCAAGCTCGGCTCTACCACCTCTGCTGTCTCATGTAGGCACTTCCTCAAATGTGACACATGGAATATGTCATGTACCCCACTAAGTCTCTCGGGTAAATCCACTCTATATGCCATCCGTCCAATCCTTTCCTTAATAGGAAACGGTCCTACAAATCTTGGTGCTAACTTCCCAACGGACCCAAAGCGAACAACATTCCGTAATGGAGATACTTTAACAAAGACCATGTCCCCAACATCAAACTCAAGATCCGTCCTCCTCTTATCCGCGTAAGATTTCTGCCTATCTTGCGCTGCTTTCATCCTTCTCCGAATCAAATCAATCTTTTCCGAAGTCTCTCTAACCATATCAGGCCCAAGCAAGATCTTATCCGTAGATTCCCACCAACATGTAGGTGATCGACAAGGCCTTCCATAAAGAGCTTCGAAAGGATCCATACCAATACTAGACTGAAAGATGTTATTAAGCGAACTCCACCAATGGCAGATGCTCTTCCCATGTACCTCCAAAATCTAAGATACATAGCCTCAAAAGGTCTTCTAGAACACGATTCACCCTCTCGGTCTGGCCGTCCGTCTGAGGATGATATGCGGTGCTCAAACACAACTGAGTCCCCACTGCTTCTTGCAAACTCTTCCAAAACTCGCTAGTGAAGATAGGATCTCGATCACTCACTGTGCTAGAAGGTACCCCATGCAATCGAACTATCTCTCGAAGATAAACTGAAGCTAGCCATGGAGCAGTCCTCTTGCTCTTCACGGGTATGAAATGGGTGCTCTTAGTAAGTCTGTCTACCACAACCCAAATTCCCGTATTACCCTTCCTCGATCTCGATAACCCATCAATAAAATCCATCGAGACGTTATCCCACTTCCATTGTGGAATTTCCAATGGGTGTAGCAACCCACCGGGTTTCTTTTGCTCTGCTTTCACTTGTTGGCACACCAAGCATCTAGCGACATACTCGGCCACATCTTTCTTCATACCGGCCCAAAAGAAAACTCGCTTCATGTCTTGGTACATCTTGTCCCCACCGGGATGAATGGTCATCTTTGAACGATGCGCATCATCAAGTATAGCCTTCCTCAAACCCTCGTCTTGCGGTACACAAAGTCTACCGTCTCTACGCAAGCACCCCCTATCGTCTAGGGTGTACCTACTCAAATGGCTGGACGACTCCCCCCTTATGAGCCTCTCTACCAACTCAACCAACTGTGGGTCGTCCCGCTGTGCCTCGCCAATCCGTCCCAAAAGAGTAGGTCTGACCTCTAAGGATGCTAGCAAACCGGGTTCAAAGTCAACGGAAGGTCTGAAATCAAACATCGAGATAAATTCCAAGCTTCGTCGTTCTACGAACAATGGACTCAAGGACAACCTTTTTCTGCTCAAGGCGTCCGCCACCACGTTACCCTTGCCAGGGGTATACGCTATCTCGAAATCATAGGATGCTAAGAACTCCATCCACCTTTGCTGTCTCAAGTTCAAATCCTTCTGAGAAAACAAGTACTTCAATGATTTGTGGTCAGTGAACAATTCGAACCTCTCTCCAAGAAGATAATGGCGCCAAGTCTTAAGCGCAAAAACAATAGCGGCCAACTCTAAATCATGGGTAGGGTAATTTTTCTCATGCTTTCTCAACTGCCTTCCACCGTAAGCTATTACCCTTCCCTCTTGCATTAAGACTGCGCCCAGTCCTGTCCCACAAGCATCGGTATAGACAACAAATGGCTTACTCCCATCTGGCAACACTAGGACTGGAGCTGTGGTTAAAGCACTCTTTAACTGTTGGAACGCATCATCACAATCTACATCCCATGCGAAGACCAGATTCTTCTTCGTCAAGCGAGTTAATGGGGCTGATATCTTCGCCAAGTCCTTGATAAACTTCCTATAGTAGCCAGCCAACCCTAAGAAACTCCTCACCTCGGTAGCATTCTTCGGAACCTTCCAATCTTGGATGGATACTACCTTCGTGGGATCCACAGCTATCCCTTCCTTCGAGACCACGTGCCCCAAGAACCGCACTTCCTTCCTCCAGAAGTGACATTTAGAGAATTTAGCCTTAAGGCTATGCGCTCGAAGAGTCTCCAACACTTCCCTAAGATGTAGGGCATGCTCTTCTTCACTCTTAGAAAAGACTAAGATGTCATCCACAAAGACCACCACGAACTTATTAAGGTACTCCCTGAACACCCTACTCATCAAATCAACAAAATATGCAGGGGCGTTCGTCAAATCAAATGGCATCACCAGCCACTCATAGAAACCATCCGGAGTCCTAAAGGCAGTCTTGTCTATGCTATCCTCAGCCACTCTCAACTGATGAAACCCCATGGCCAAGTCCAACTGCGAAAACACTGAGGCGCCAACCAGCTGATCAAAGAGATCATCAATCCTCGGCAATGGGTGTCTATTCTTCTTTGTGAGCTTGTTGAGTTCTCTATAGTCTACACAAAGTCTGAGGGACCCATCCGCCTTCGTGGCAAAAACTAGTGGAGCACCCCACTCCGATATACTTCGTCTTATGAACCCCTTCTCAAGCAACTCCCCTACTTGCTTATGGAGTTCCCTCCTCTCACGAGGAGCCATGTGGCGCACTGGTAAAGATACTAGTTTAGCATTATCTACCAGATATATTCGGAAGTCTATCTCCCGCCTCGGAGGTAAGCCCTTCACCTCCTCAAACACATTCGAGTATTCCCGGACCACTCTAACAGATCGCAAACTCTTGACCGAAGCGTCAAGCGATTCAAGATAACTTAGCATAACAGAATCTATGGGATTACAAGAGATCTCGAGAGTGTTCCCCAAGCGGGTCATGAGCCTAACAACTCTCCATTCACAATCAAGAACGGCACCATTACTGGATAACCAGTCCATGCCCAAAATCAACCCATAGCCCGTGAAGCCCAAAACAAAGGCATCACATCTAAACTCAACGCTAAGTATAGAAATCTTCAAACCCAAACATATCATGGACAAATAAGTGGAGCCCCCAATTGGGTTTGAAACAACCAAGGGATCATCTACTAGACTGGTGTCTAAGTGCAGTGACTCAACTAATGATGATGAGATAAACGAATGCGATGCGCCAGAGTCAAACAAAGTACGGACAGGATGATCAAACAGAAAAACCAGACTTTCAACGGAAATAGTTCTACCTCTTTCCTGAATCAGTGGAACCGCGAGAGCCTGAACTTGCCCCCTTGCCTGACCTAGTGCCATAAGAGCTTGCACCTGTCTTCCTGAGGTAGATCCCGTCCTTTGTCCCTTCTTAGGGCAGTCCTTCACTAGATGCCCCGCTTCGCCACAGTGGAAGCAGCCCGTCTTCTTCTTCTTCCGACAATCTTTGCTTAGGTGGCCTGGTGTCCCGCAATTGAAGCACTTCTTCTTTCCCTTGCCACCGTTGCCTTTCCCACCCTTGTTTTCCTGTTGCTGTGGAGGTCTCTTCTGATCTCCTTTCTTCTCGGGTGCCTTATTAGCATTGGGACCCTTCTCTTCCTCATGCACGAGTGCCATGTATACTAGCTTCTCAAAGGTGGCCCCCATAGGGATGTGAGTCATAGCCAATCCATGCATCGGTTCATTCAAGCCTTTAACGAACCTCAAAGCCTTCTTCTCCGGTGTATTCACCATGTCTATGCCAAACCTTGCCAATTGATTAAACTTGTTGACATATTCCTTCACTGATAGGTTTCCTTGCTTTAGAGTTAAGAACCTTTCCATATACAAGTTTTCCTCCGCCCTTGAGAGAAACTTTGCCACAAACCTTTACCTGAAATCCGCCCAAGAGTTATTAGGGCGCTCTCCATTAGTGACCTCCCACCAGAATGAGGCCTCTCCCTTCATTAACCAAGCAGCTAACTTGACTTTCTTTCCTTCTTCCATCTCAAAGATATCTATCAAATCTTTCACCTCCTTAAGCCAATCCCTAGCATCCACAAAAGTTTCTGATCCTTGAAAAGGTTTCCCTCCCATAGCCTTAAATTCCTTACAAGTCTTAGAAAAAGTATCCGTGCGAGGAGGACGAGGGGGAGGAAGATCGGGTGCTACTGTTGGCGGAGGAACATTTGCTGGACCCGCAGTGGCGGCCCTAGCCTCCATCAATCTCCTATACCATACTGGTATCGTCACACCCTCCGGAAAGTTAAGATCTTCAGCCATGCTGAAACGAAAAAAGGAAAGATTCAAAATGGAGAATTCGAAAGATAAGGATATGGCTATTGGGGATTATGTTTTTCTTTCAAAAACTTTTCTCTTAAAAGACATGTTTTTGAAAATAATTCTTCCAAAAATGTTTTTAGAAAAATAGTTTTCTAAAAATTTTATCTGTTCCGGTAACCTTCAGCTCTGATACCACGTGTAACACCCCACACCCGCTAAGGTCACTCACTAAGGGAATGCCTTAACTTCGGTGGAGCATTTTAAGTGAATATAGAACAGAAAAATTACAACAAGACAAATATAAATAATACTTGAAAATCTAAAACATCATTTCATTGCAGCAGAAGGTAAACATGTTTAGTTACAACACCATAAAAGAGTCAAGTATCAAATATCCATCCTGATAAAAACATAAGTACATAATCCCACTACATAACTAATAGCCATAATAGAAAAGATAAGCTGGGCTTTACATCACGGTCCAAGCTCCAAAAGATAGATAAAGAAATCTGATCAAAGCCCACTAGTGCTAGGCCCAACCTGAGGACCTGAGGGGGAAAAAGATAAAAACAACGGGGTCAGACATAAGTCTGAGTGAGCCCTATAACTTTAACAATACAATCATTAAAGTAATTAGGGTATGATATAAACTTGGTACGGTGATGACTGGGGATAAATGACTACACTAAGCAGCCAACTAGACATAGGATGAACTAAGATAACGGTAAAGACGCATCTACCCACCCAAGGGTAATTACTACACTGCACCACGCCAGTCATTCCTACTTAAAGGTTGTTCCCACCCAAGGACTTAGAAAATTTACCCAGTAGTTTCATGTACCCCTAGCTGACTACATAAGTGCCGTCTGCCCCTATCTCCACTAGGTGTACCCACTACTCCACAAGCGATCGGCTCCCGACCGTAGATACCTATGCTGGCCCCACAGTGGGGTGTATCACTCCCCAAAGTGGCAACCCGATACAACCAACGGTGCACGGCTTATACCTACACGATGCAACAACGTCTTACCTACCAGCCCGGGTCCACACACGCATATGAAACCCGTTGGACTTGCGTTGCCACCGCTAACCCGTTTTGGCCTCCTATAGTCAAGCCCAGTACGCGTGTCCCGTCCTCGACATGGGTCGAGCCCAATAAGATACATATGGGTTACTGGTTGAAATGGGCCCCCACAAGCTACCCACCTAAGCTTGTCCCTTTTTTTTCTAGTGCATCCCACTTAACCCTTTAATCATGTTTAATTACATGTTTCCACTTGGTTAAGTATTCTAATCGTATTTTCTATTGCCACCTAAGGCAACCCACTAGACTTCCACATGCCACCCAAGGCACTTACTTGATTTCCACATGCCACCCAAGGCACCCACTTAACCCCTCATGCCCCACTACATGCTTATCTGGTTAAGTGTTTCTTAATTGATTAAGAACGTAACCGTTGTAAAGACCTCTCACATTAGACTATCTTTTATGGCAGCTGGATTTGCCGGTCGGGTCCGGGCAGCCTTACGCCATAACCGAGTCTAACCTCGTGTCTTTACACTTGTCACGTATTTAGTTTATGCCTAAGACCACTCACACTGGTCCAATCATTTGTAGCCACTGGATTTGCCGGTCGGTTCCCGGCAGTCTTATGCTACAAAAGGGTCCAACCTCGTGTCTTAGTCAATTAATTACACCTAATTAATCACCCCCATAATTTGTATTAATTATCCCTAATTAATTACAAATTTAACGATGTACATAATTGACTCAATTATGTCCATCCACTTTATGGTATGCATAATCATACCAACTTCACACCATTTCATTAACATGAATATTAACCCCATCGTTCCCCACGTAATTCGCTAACATGACATACTTAAAAGGGAAGATTCATCACAAATACAATGGGTTCAACTTGCATAACATTAGCATCAACATGGGTTTTAAAGGTGTCAACATGCATCTAGCATCAAACCCAACTAGCATAAATAATCAACCCAAACTTGCATGAATCACATATGTCATAAAGAGGATAACTTGCATAAGCTACTTATGTCATACAAAAGGGTAAACTTGCATATGTATGTATGACATACAAAGGGGTTAACTTGCTTATGTATGCATATCATACAAAGGTGTAAACTTGCACATGTTACTTGCATATAATCAAACACCAAACTTGCATAACATGTCATATATGAACTTGCATATAATCAAACACCAAACTTGCATAACATATCATATATGAACTTGCATATAATCATACACCAAACTTGCATAACATATCATATATGAACTTGCATATAATCATATACCAAACTTGCATAACATGGTGTCATAATGGATCAATGTTTATCATAGCGATTTGCATAACTAGCATCATGAACACATAGCCTAAAACTTGCATAACTTGCATAACATCATGATCACATAGCATATGACTTGCATAACTTGCATAACATCATGAACATATAGCATATGACTTGCATAACTTGCATAACACATAGCATATGACTTGCATAACTTGCATAACATCATGAACACATAGCATATGATAACATAACTTGCATTGATCCACATTCATAGCCATAACCTCATTATATCCTATCATAATCATTTCAACAATTGGTCATTAAGGCTATAGTACTCACAATTTGTTGATTAGCACTCCTAAGAACAAGATTAAGTTGCTAGAGTTGATTAGAAGTTGATTTGAGAAGCTATCTTCCTCTTTAATTTGTTGGTGGCTCCTTCTAGTTGCATTTTGACGGCATAACGACGTTGTCTCCAATTTTAGTATGAATTAGGGTAGTCTTAGGGTGTATTTATAGATTAGTTAAGTGTTTTAGGCCATTAGATTAACCCTAAATCAGATTAGAGCCGTCAGATCTCGTCACTAGCCACCAACCATAACCCAAATCCCAAATCCCAAATCAATGCACCCAGGTCACACAGACCGACAGGGGGGGTCGACCCCTGGGTCGACCCATGGTTCGACCCCTTGGGGGGGGGGGTCGACACCCATGTCAACCCCTGGGTCGACTCCCTTAGTCTGGCGGGAATTTTCCCGCCTCTTCTGAAACTTGAAATTTTTATATTTAAATCTGTTTTGAATTTTTCTGAAAACTTCTTCGGGCCTTAACTGGGTCATACGGACTCCGATTTTCGAAAACTCGGACTCTATTTCGCGTATTTTTCCGAGACGAACGCAATGGCATAGCCCGTTTCCCCTGATTCAGATTTTAAAATTTAATTCTGCCCTGATTTATATTATAAAAAGTTATTCAACATACGGGGTGTTACATGAATATTTATTCTATTCAACACATGAATTTATATTATTCAACACATGAATTCTATTCTATTCAACACATGAATTTTCATTTTTTCCAAATTAGAATGAGGCCCAATCAATTACCATATAATGTTAATTATATGGATTCCATACAACACATGTATATAATAGCAACGATAAATAATCAAGCATCATCCAGAGTGCACCACACAACTGCATAAGCATTAAATATAAATAATTAACGCTTACACAGTCTGTCAACCCATCGATAGACATACAACTAAACAATCGGGATTAGTGTACGTCAAATATCATCCCAATACCCGTATGGGATTTCAAATCAACAAACACAGATTTTATTTGTGCAGCTGGACGATGTGTAAAATTTATCGTCCTAATCAATACCAGTCAAATCAGTGTATATAAACAAATCGTCCGATTTGTTTATAAATATTTATCTTATATACAAGTTAAAAATTATATTTTTAACTATAGAATATTTATTTTCATTCCACATCACGCAATCAATTTTCACAACACATCAAACAAACAAGTCATCCATGGTCTGTGGACGACGGGTGTCGGGTGCTGCTAAGCACCGTCTGCATCCTAGTATATATTTCAACTAGAAAATAAAATAAAATAAAAGTGAGAAGTTCTTATCGAGGGTTCCACTCCTCCATTCTCTATTTTTGAACTTCTGAAACGTTTGGATTTGTTTGAAATTCCAATGCAGTCCTTTTCACGCTGTTCATAATAAAAATTATATTTTTATTGCTTCATTCCAATAAATAAAAATCACATTTTTATTCTACTTCATATATCTTTACAATGCTTCTTTCTATATAAAAATTATATTTTTATATCGCTAATATATATATATATATCAAAATCAAATTTTTACTTTTCCATTCGAACGATAAAAAATCATATTTTTATCTTGCTTTAATATATGTAAAAATCAAAAATTTTAACTTTCTACATATATAAAAAATATTTTTTTTTATATCTCTACTTATATAAAATTATATTTTTACTACTCGACAGATATAAAAATTATATTTTTATTTCCCTACAAAAATAAAAAAAATCAAATTTTTATCCTACTTCTATATAAATAAAAATAAATTTTTTATTGCAAAGCTATTAATATAAAAATAGCATTTTTATTCAAGGATTTCTCATGTAAAAATCGAATCTTTTTACGTTATAAAAATCTAAACTTTCCTAATTTAATTACCTTTTTATTTACACGAAGAAATATAAACAAAATAAAATAAAACTTACTTTTCATTCTCCCTTTCATGTTAATAAAAATATAGCCTTTCATGTTTCAAAGCAATGCTAATTATAAAGTTAATTACCTTAAAAGAAAATGAAATGATTAAAATAAAAACTCACTTTCGCGTGAAGAGGGAGAGAGGGGCGAGGTGGAGGATGGCGCGCAGGTGGGTGGGGTCCGTTCAGGGCGGCGGTGGTCTCCGTTGGTGGTGGCGGCCTCAGTTGGTGGCGGCGTGGCGTTTCCGTGCGTGTGGGGTGTTCTGGGGTTAGGGAGAAACGAGGTGGAGGGCGTCGACCTTGTGGAGGCTGGGGCGGAACAGCGACCAAGGGGGGGCGGATCGTCTGAGCGGCGGCGACGGGTAGGGTAGGGAAGCGACGAGATTTCGATTTAGGGGGGCAGTTTTTCTCATTTGACCACGATGGATTAAATGGTAGGGTTTGACTAGGTTTTAAAGTATATATAATATAATTATTTAATTAAATTTTCCAAAGAAAAGTTGACTTTTCAACCTAACTCTAAATCAAATGCAACGACTATTGCCTCTAGCTAATCCCCCCCATTCCGAACACAATGGGATATGTTTCGTAACCCAATTCTATCGTTTCGATCAATTTTTGCTGAAATTAAAATATAAAACAATATATATTTTATTTTAACGTACATTTCAATTTACCGGAGCCACCTACTAACTCTAAAAATCCCAAAAAAAATATTTCTAGCTTCGTATTGACGATACGGTCCTAACAAAACTAATTTCATCAAATTCTGAGATTGTTTGAAAAATGGCCATTTTCTAGTCGATTAAATTCAACTGAAACTGGTCAAACGCGTTTAATTGCGCCACGCTCACATATTATTTCGAAAAATTACGAATTTTGGAATTTAGAAATAACTTGACATCCTAGATCCAACAAAAGTGGTTTCGTCCAAAACTGAGGTCGTTTGCAAAATTTCCATTTTTAAGGGCCAAAATTCCATAGCGACTATTCTGAATTTTCAACTGGGCATAACTTTTTATTCCCGCTATGAAATTTTAATTTTTTGGATTCGTTGGAAAGATTTTCTCAAATAGATTCAAATATTTTTGGTTTCGCTAAAATCCGGTTTATTTTGAATCATGTACATTCATTTGAACTTTGAAATCGAATTTTCGAACTACCGCGCCATTTTCAATTCCTTTTATAATTATAAATAATTATTTATATTCTAATGACGATTCAAATAAATATATACATTCTATTTCTATTCAAAATGAATTTCTCATCGTTATTATTTAAAATAATTCATTTTAAATATTCAAAATTCACAAAAATTGCCAAAATAAAAAAATAAATTGGCTCGGATTTCCGGGTTATGACAATCTCCCCCACTTAAAACTTTTCGTCCCCGAAAACGAACAAAGCCGAAAGTTGTTTAACTAATCAACTCAACTTCCAGTATTTTCATTACGGCTTAAGTTCTTCAACTTTTCAGTTTCTAAGAACTTTTCAAATTTTTCAAAAAATTGGCTAACACCCTAAATTTTCGAAAAATTTCGCCATAACCTCCCCTGCACTAGGAGCTTCGGGATATTTCAAATAGCCTCCCATGGCCCTCACCAATCCAAAAAGAAAAAGAAACGGCCAATCGGCTCATAAAATCATCAAAAACCCAAGAAATACAATAAACATGTACCTATTTGTTGGGCAAACAATTTTATTCCTCTTCTCTAGCCTCCTTGCTTTGACCTGTTCAATGTAAGTACATGTATATGTATGCAAATGCGACAAATTCTCAAAACAATTCACTACTAAAGGTTCAACATTTAATTAATCGAACAATAATCAAACAACACAACCATCAATCAATTAGTTGATTATCATTTCAAATTCACAATTTTGATACATAGTAAAAAAATCACATTTTTGGTGCCAAATCACAACAATATATTCTAACTATATTTTGGTTCTCACACCAGTCTAATGGAAATATATAAAAATCCCACTTTTGAAACTCGAACATAAATACTGATAATGTGATCAAAATTATCAGTATCATCCCCTGGCGACTAGAGTGTGATTCTATATCTATCCAGTATATTAAAACTTTAAATACACGCGGATCAGACGTATATGCAAAATCTTTATATACTGGACTGTCCAAATCAGTACAAATAAATATTCAAATACGTTGAATAAGGTTTAAATTTTCAAAACAAAATTCGTTTTCATTTTAAAAATATACTCTTCACACTCGTTCTAGGATACTACTGATCCCATCTCTAACGAGTCATTCCCATTGGATATTACTAACCCAATCTCTGATGAATTCCTTCGTATGGTAATGTGTCTTGTTCTCCAAGCTCTGTAAACCAAAGCTCAGATGCCAAACTGTTACGACCCGAAATCCCCCTTACGGGAAATCGCGGATTGTACTGAGGACACGACGAATCAGAACGTAAACAGAAGGACATTTCATTGTATATTACAACAATTTCATCAGATTACAAGAATATATAGAGTATGAATGAATAAAATACATTCGATAAATATCAGAGATTACAATAAATTACATAGCAGCGGAAAATAATACAATACACAACTAAAAGTAATACACGGATACAGAGCTTTCCGGATATCGTTCCAGCTGTAAATCAGGATCCTATGAATATAAATCTGCAAAACCAAAACTACTAGCTGCCCGTGTCAAAATAAGGGCAACCATAGTTTAGGTTAAAACAATAAACTCCAGGTCAGTCATGTGACTGGTGTGAGAAGTAAAACAGTTATTAATCTTTATTTTAAAGTTAGGTAAATCAAGGGACCACGCCGTATAACACGGAACGGGTTTCCTCCCAAGAATACCAGTGCATAAAACAACAGCGCAATGCTAAATAAAGAAAAATGAAGCTATTATAAGACCCATGTCCCATCACACAATGCAGCACAAGCCGGAGGATAGGGTTTTACCTTATAATAGCCAAAGAATGCTTGATACGCTAAATTTCATCTTTTATTATTACTATAAGTGTATAGTGTCAAAACAATTTCAATCATAAGTATCAATCATAGACGACATAAGTGCCCCATACCACTATGTCGCCATATATAGGTTTTATAATCAAAACCGCAAAGTCACGTATTGGAAGTTGGATTTCCATCTATGAACCGAGGAAAAAGATAGTCCTCACCGATTCGAGACAATCTAGCCCATGTCTCAGGATCCAGACACAGGTGAGCCCTTGGATCGTCAGGGTCAGTCCACCGATGTGGATTAAAATGCCTGAACACTACGTTTCCCCGCCCTTTGGGGCGTAAATGAGTCCGATGACTCCATCGGCTCCACATAGTCACCGATATATTCGAGGCGCCTCGCAATCCAACAACCACACAGGTGAAAATAATATAAATGTCAGGGCTGGTAGGTCACTGACACCACCCTAGCTAGAAGGAAACGCATGCCCTTTGTAACACCCCACCTCCGCCAGGGTCACTCTTGCAAGTACACTAGCTTTGGAGGGGTGTTGGACAAGGTAAACATGCACGAAGATATCACAAGATAGAACATATGAGTAAAACAAAGTAAATAAAGCAGCGGATAAAATTACTATTTCAAAACCATAGTCAAGTTACATCAAAGTACTTAGTCATCATTTTTCCAGCTACTACAAGTCTAGAATACATAAAGTGAAAAATAAATAAGTAAATTATTCCCCAAAGATAACAATGGTGTAGCCATAGCAAAGCTCAAGTCCAAACCGTACATGAGCTGTCAGAAAAGCAAGCCAAAGATCCAAGTTAGGTGCTAGTGTTCCCACCCTGAGAACCTAGGGGGGGGAGGGGGGAAACGGAAGAAAAGAGGCGAAAGGAAAACAGGTCAGTCAAAAAGACTGGTAAGTCCTACCTACTATTAGTATAAAAACTAATAAAGTTAACTGGACATGTAAAACAGAGATGAAACATAGGATGATAACTGGCATGGTGAAAAGTTAACAAGATTGATCAAGTGTGGCATCGCATATACATGGTTAAGTTTTGCACCAAGTGTACTAGTATTCTAATCCATGTCAAGTATAAACAAGAAATGATCCCTTGGCCCAAAATTGGCCCAACATGATGAGTTGACCTAAATCAAGGTCCAACTACACGGTCTAGTCGATCGGCTCCCTATAAGCCTAACTCGTCAAGTGTCGGTGTCATACGGCCCAACCGCGAGATGTATTCGACTGTGCAAGGTCCACCCTAGGGTGTATCCGGGCCCTAGGGTGCCAACCACTGACACAAAACAAGCACGCACAGTCCAAGCCTACTGGTGCCCATGTCTGTCTTTCATCCCCGGACTATGTGCACGACCATAGTCCACCGGAATCTACAATGGCGCACCTACCTAGCCGTCCCTTTTGGTCACTTACAATCAGCCCAGTAATCGTGCACCACCCCTAGCCTAGTCCCTAGGGTATCCTGATAATCCATGGTGGGTTACTGCTGAAAAGGGCCCCGCAAACTAGGGTTTCTAATGGGTTAAGTGTGGTTAACCCTATCCAAACCATGTATCAAGTTGGTTAAGTATACCCAAGTGGTTCATGACTTAACCCCAAAATCCATCGTGTTCAATTGGTTAAGTATTCAAGTGGTCGATGACTTAACCCTACCATGTGGCATTAATTAACTTAATGCACCCCAACCTCTCACATTAGACTTTGTTGTGGTTACTAGTTAAGCCGGGCGGGTCCGGGTAGCTTTACACCACAACCTAGTCTAACCTCGGGTTTTAAGTGTGATATGACCAACTACTCACATTGGGTCCTATTGTTTGTAGCCACTAGTTAAGCCGGTCGGTTCCGGGTAGATTTATGCTACAAACTCAACCCAACCTCGAGTTGGCCACTTTCATGTTTTCTACATGTCATGCCCACGTTCATGTTTTCAAGCATAATCACATGTCATATTTTCAAGTCATGTTTCATGTCATTTAAGTTTACCCATAACGTAACCCCATCGCACGTAAGTTCGCATCAACACAAATAGATCAAAAGGGGGAACATAATGATATGATAAGTTGGGCATAAAGTGGCAAAGTCTATCACAAGTTTAACATGGTGATATATGAGGCAAAGGTGTTCATCACAACTAGCATATGGCATTATTGGCCTCAAAACATGTATGACATCAAACTTAGCAATTAAACTAGCATGTAGTTCAACATCATAGGCAAAGGTGAAACATGATAATAGTTGTCATAGGGTGATAAACTTGTGGGTAGCATGTAGTTCAACATCATATGCGAGTTAACATCAAGGTTATGAGAGGATCTATGTTGCATTATGCATAACTACCAAGTTCTATGTTGCATTATGCATAACCACCAAATAAAGCTCATAGCTTTCTACCCAAAAATCAAGGTAAATGATACTAGGTTCATGATAGTGCCACAATCATAGATCAAAAGAGTCATAAATGGATCTATGCATACAAATATAGCCCAAGGCAAGTATTATACCCAAAAGTCCCATTTCAACTTGCTACATGATCATATTAACTTCATAGTTTAAATCTAAGAGTAGAGTGGGGCTTACAAAGCGTGGTAATGAGACTAGAACACAATTAAAACAAGATAGAGACTTGGTAGCAACACTAGAGATCTCCAAATAATAATCTCCACTCAAAACCCTTGAGAAATAAGTAGAAGATCCTTGCTTTGATGAAGAAAGATGGCTCTTTTACTTTAGAACTAGCTTAGAACACTCAAGCTCTCATGAGCAAGAAGATGGAGGCCATGTTATGAAGATGGAGGCCATGATCAAGGAGAATTTTGGTATAACCTAGTTGTAGGATTGATTTGTGGTGATTTAGGGTAGGGTTTAGGGTGCTTATATAGAAGTTTAGGTTAGTTTAGGCCATAGGATTAACCCTAATTCAGATCTGAGCCATCAAATCACGTCACAAGCCAACAAAACAAGACCCAGGAGCCAAAACAGGTGCATCAGGCCAAACTGGCTCGACCACCCAGGTCGACAGCGGTGTCGACTGGGCAGTCGACACCAGCTGGGGCAAGTCGACTCCAAAGTCGACTCCCTAGTCGACTTGGGGCTGGGCGGGAAATTTTCCCGCCCAGTCTGTTTTGCTCCAGATTTGATTTTCGAACTGTTTTTAAACTCTGGATTTTCTGAAAACTTTGATGGGCCATAACTGGGTCATACGGACTCCGATTTTCGAAAACTCGGACTCTATTTCGCGTATTTTTCTCAGACGAACGCAATGGCATAGCCCGTTTCCCTTGATTCAAATTTTAACATTTAATTCTGCCTTGATTTACGTTATAACACGTTATTCAAAATACGGGTTGTTACATTCTCTCCACCTTAAAGGATTTCGTCCCCGAAATCTTCAAGTTAGGAAGAACGTATCCTACCATCCATCATCCATCTACTCAAAACATCACCCGCGAGCAGTCATTGTCCTTAAAAGATTCTAAATGCTGTATGATCATATGTGAAAGGTGTGTGTATATGTACTTATCTAATGCGAAAATCAGGCCGTTACTGATTCAGTAAACCTCCTTAATGCAAAGTATGTTAGTGAAATGAGTCCATATGTATGCAAATTCCTAACATAATTCATAATCTCTACATGAGTGCACATAACATTCATCCATATGCAACATCCACGTGATAGCATAACAAGTTTCATCCATGAATAAGTATAAGCACTCATGCATATGCAATATGAAAGTGTGTGAGCCGATCTTAGTGCCTAATGTGTATCATGCATCCACGAGTATCCACTTGCAAACACTTGCAACCACTTGCAAACATCAAGCATAACATGTTTCAAATACATGTTTCATCCAAAGGGTTTCTACCTAAGGTTCTCATGACAGGATTAACGAAGTAACCAGATAAACATGGATAGCAAAAGATAGATATGCTAGCTTATAAGAAAAGAGATTGAGAATGTACCCTCAAAAAGAAATGGGTGAAGCGCGCGTATCTTCTCCTCGGTTTCCCAAGTTGCGTCCTCTTCGGCTTCACTCCACTGAACCTTTACTAACTTGACTTCTCGATTCCTCAGCTTCTTGATCTCCGTTCCCAAGATACGAATCGGAGCTCGCCTCAGGGTTGCCTCTTTCTCTACCTCCACATCTTCAAGAATGCTAGGCCCAACTACCTCGGCTGACTCATGTAGGCACTTTCGGAGATGCGAGACATGAAAAACATTGTGCACTCCGGCCAACTTCTCGGGCAATTCCACCTTATAAGCCATCTTCCCAATCCTCTCTATGATAAGGAAGGGTCCTACGAACCTTGGTGCCAGCTTCCCAACTGCTCCAAAACGAACCACATTTCGCAAAGGAGAAACCTTCACAAAGACCATATATCCAACTTCAAACTCTAAGTCTGTCCTTCGCTTGTCTGCATAGGATTTCTGTCTGTCTTGGGCCGTTTTCATCCGCCTTCGAATCAACTCAACCTTCTCGGATGTGTCCCTTATCATGTCGGGCCCAAGTATAAGCTTATCTGTCGTCTCCCACCAACATGTTGGTGACTTGCACGGCCTCCCATACAAAGCTTCGAATAGTGCCATCCCTATGCTTGCTTGGTAGCTGTTATTATAAGAAAACTCTACAAGAGGAAGGTAGTCTTCCCAAGTGCCACCAAAGTCAAGAATGCATAGCCTCAACAGGTCTTCTAGTACCCTATTCACCCTTTCGGTCTGGCCATCCGTCTGTGGGTGATAGGCCGTACTTACATTCAATCGCGTACCCATCGCTTCTTGCAAACTACTCCAAAATTGGCTAGTGAAGATTGGGTCACGATCGCTAACTATGCTAGAAGGAACTCCATGCAATCGCACTATCTCTCGAAGATAAACAGATGCTAGCCATGATGCGGTCCTCTTGCTCTTTACTGGAATGAAATGAGCGCTCTTCGTGAGTCTATCCACTATGACCCATATGCTAGTATTCCCCTTCCTTGATCTCGGCAATCCATCCACAAAATCCATATAGATACTTTCCCACTTCTATAGCGGGACCTCCAATGGATGCAGTAGCCCACCGGGCTTCTTCGACTCGGCCTTTACTTGCTGGCAAACAATGCATATAGAAACAAACTCTGCAACATCCTTTTTCATCCCATCCCAAAAGAAAATGCGCTTCATATCCCGATACATCTTATCCCCTCCGGGATGTATGGTCATCCTCGAGTGATGCGCCTCCTCAAGAACTTTATTTACTAAGTCTCCCACTCGTGGGACACATAGTCTTCCATTACGCCTTAGCCATCCCTTGTCATCAATAGTATATCTAGCGAGGTGACTTGACGTCTCACCCCGAATCAACTTGTCCATGATCTCGACTATCTGCGGGTCTTCCCTCTGTGAAGCCCCAACTTGATCAAGAAGTGTAGGTCTAAGATCGAGGGATGCTAACGAACCATTCATCGACCCAACAGCAGGTACAAAATCAAAGGTTGCCAAGAACTCTAGGCTCTTCATCTCAATAAACAAGGGACTCAAAGTCAACCTTCTTCTGCTTAGCGCATCCGCCACAACATTACCCTTGCCAGGGGTATAAGCTATCTCGAAGTCATATGATGTCAAGAATTCCATCCACCTCTGCTGCCTTAGATTCAAATCTTTCTGCGAGAAGAGGTACTTGAGCGACTTGTGATCAGTATATAACTCAAACCTTTCGCCTAGAAGATAATGGCGCCACGATTTGAGTGCAAAGACGATCGCCGCCAACTCCAAATCATGAGTGGGATAGTTCTTCTCATGAACTTTGAGTTGCCTACCCCCAAAGCATATCACTTTCCCCTCTTGCATCAGGACAGCGCCTAATCCCGTGCCACATGCATCGGTGTACACGGTAAACAACTTCCCTCCATCGGGCAATGCTAGAACTGGAGCTGTGGTGAGGGCTTTCTTGAGCCTTTGAAAAGCAAGCTCACACTCTAAGTCCCATGCAAAGACTAAGTTCTTCTTCGTTAACTTAGTGAGAGGGGCTGAAATCCTAGCGAAGTCCTTAATGAACTTCCTATAAAATCCTGCTAGACCGAGAAAGCTTCTCACTTCAGTTGCATTCTTCGGAACTTTCCAGTCTTGTACCGCCACCACTTTAGCGGGATCCACAGCTATGCCTTGCTTAGAAACTATATGCCCAAGGAACCGAACTTCCTTTCTCCAGAAATGGCATTTAGAGAACTTGGCTTTCAACTGATGAGCTCTAAGTGTATCCATAACCTCCTTGAGGTGTGTAGCATGCTCTTCCTCGTCCTTAGAGAAGACCAGAATATCATCCACGAAGACAACCACAAACTTGTTAAGGAACTCCCTGAACACCCTACTCATCAAATCAACAAAGTATGCGGGTGCATTAGTCAAACCGAACGACATGACTAGCCATTCAAAGAATCCATCTGGAGTCCTAAACGCAGTCTTATCAATACTATCCTCAGCCACTCTAAGCCGATGGAATCCGGTGGCTAGATCGAGTTGAGAGAAAACAGAAGCACCAACAAGCTGGTCAAAGAGATCATCAATCCTCAGTAACGGGTGTTTATTCTTCTTTGTCAGCTTATTCAACTCACGATAATCAACACATAGACGAAGCGAACCATCCGCCTTAGTAGCGAATACCACAGGAGCACCCCATTCTGAAATGCTTCGCCTAATGAAATTTTTCTCAAGCAACTCCTTGATTTGCTTGCTAAGCTCTCTTCTTTCTCACGGGGCCATGTGCCTAACAGGCAATGAAACTGGCTTGGCATTATCAACAAGATAAATACGGAAGTCTATCTTGCGTTTAGGGGGTAACCCCTTCACCTCATCAAAAACATCAGGATATTCTCGGACCACCCTCACAGATTGAAGATTGTCAATAGACGAGTCGAGGGATTCAAGATAACATAACATGACGGGATCATGAGGGTTACAAGAAATCTCTAGGGTATTGCCAAGGCGAGTCATAAGCCTCAATACCCTATGCTCACAATCAAGAATGGCTCCATATCTGGACAACCAATCCATGCCCAAAATCAACCCATATCCCATGAACCCGAGAACATAAGCATTACATGTGAATTCTACTGTCAAGATAGAAATCCTCAAATCCATACAAATCATAGATAGATGGGCGGAACCCCCAATTGGATTTGAAACACTAACGGGATCCTCAACTAGACTAGTACTTAGGTGCAAACTTCCAACAATATCAGAAGAAATAAAGGTATGCGATGCGCCAGAATCAAATAAAGTTCGAACAGGAAAACCAGAAATGTAAACAAGGCTTTCTACAGAAATACTACCTCGGTCCGGAACTGGAGTAGTGTTGAGAGCATGCATCTGCCTTCCAGAAGGTCCTGCTCGCTGAGTCTGTCCTTGCCCCTGCCCTTGCTTCTTTGGGCAATCCTTACTGAAGTGTCCAGACTCTCCGCAATGAAAGCATTCTCCCAACTTCCTCTTCTTCTTCCTACAATCTTTAGCTATGTGTCCAGTGATCCCACAGAAGTTGCACTTCCTTGTCTCCTTTGCCTTGTTGTTGTTGGCCTTGTTACCCTTGTTGTTCTTGTTGCTCTTGTTGTTCTGGTTGCTCTGATTGCTCTGATTTCCTCCCCACTTGGAGTCCGCCTTCTTGGTTTGAGTCTCATTAGGCTTGACTTCTTTCTTGCCATTCTTATCATCTCCCTGAAGCAAGGCCATATCCACTAAGCTCTCAAAAGTGGCCCCCATGAGTATATGAGACATGGCTAAACCTTGCAATGGCTCATTCAATCCTCGAGCAAAGCGTAGAGCCTTCTTCTGAGGTGTGTTAACCATGTCTAAACCGAATCGAGCAAGCTGGTTAAACTTATTCACATACTCCCTCACGGTCATGTCCCCTTGCTTCAAAGATATAAACTTCTCCATTTGTAGATTCTCCTCAGCAGATGATAGAAACTTAAGCCCAAACATCATCCTAAAGTCGGCCCAAGTCTCTATAGGCCTAGTAGCATTGGTGACCTCCCACCAATAAGCAGCTTCCTCTTTCAATAGCCATACTGCCAACAGAACTTTTCTACGGTCTTCCACATCAAAGATGGCAAAGAGGTCTTCAGTTTCTTTTAACCAGTTTCTTGCCTCCACATAAGTCTCTGTCCCAACAAAATTCTTGCCACCCATCGCCTTAAAGTCTTTGCAAATCTTCGCGAAATCCGCTTGTGGACGCTGAGGAGGAGGAGGAGGAACCTCAGGTACGGGAGGAGGAGTGGGAGTGTTTGTTGGGCCCGCATCATTGGCCCTAGCTTCCAAGTACCTTCGGAACCCTCCGGGTATGGGTATTCCCTCGGGAAGGTTAAGATCGGCCATGCTAGAAACGAAAAGGAAAAGATAGATTCAGAACGAGGAAACAAAGGATAGTGCTAATGGCTTTTGGGGAATAGCCTTTTAAAATAAACTAGACTTTTCTTGGGAAAATACTTAATTGGTTTTGAAAATAGTTTTTCAAAAGAGTTTTTAAAACTTTTGTCCGGTCTAGTAAAACCTTATGCTCTGATACCAAATGTAACACCCCACCTCCGTCAGGGTCACTCTTGCAAGTACACTAGCTTTGGAGGGGTGTTGGACAAGGTAAACATGCACGAAGATATCACAAGACAGAACATATGAGTAAAACAGAGTAAATAAAGCAACGGATAAAATTACTATTTCAAAACCATAGTCAAGTTACATCAAAGTACTTAGTCATCATTTTTCCAGCTACTACAAGTCTAGAAAACATAAAGTGAAAAATACATAAGTAAATTATTCCCCAAAGATAACAGTGGTGTAGCCATAGCAAAGCTCAAGTCCAAACCGTACATGAGCTGTCAGAAAAGCAAGCCAAAGATCCAAGCTAGGTGCTAGTGTTCCCACCCTGAGAAACTGGGGGGGGGGGGGGACGGAAGAAAAGAGGCGAAAGGAAAACAGGTCAGTCAAAAAAGACTGGTAAGTCCTACCTACTATTAGTATAAAAACTAATAAAGTTAACTGGACATGTAAAACAGAGATGAAACATAGGATGATAACTGGCATGGTGAAAAGTTAACAAGATAGATCAAGTGTGGCATCGCATATACAAGGTTAAGTTTTGCACCAAGTGTACTAGTATTTTAATCCATGTCAAGTATAAACAAGAAATGATCCCTTGGCCCAAAATTGGCCCAACATCATAAGATGACCTAAATCAAGGTCCAACTACACGGTCTAGTCGATCGGCTCCCTATAAGCCTAACTCGTCAAGTGTCGGTGTCATACGGCCCAACCGCGAGATGTAGTCGACTGTGCAAGGTCCACCCTAGGGTGTATCCGGGCCCTAGGGTGCCAACCACTGACACAAAACAAGCACGCACAGTCCAAGCCTACTGGTGCCCATGTCTGTCTTTCAACCCCGGACTATGTGCACGAACATAGTCCGCCGGAATCTACAATGGCGCACCTACCTATCCGTCCCTTTTGGTCACTTACAATCAGCCCAGTAATCGTGCCCCACCCCTAGCCTAGTCCCTAGGGTATCCCGATACTCCCTGGTAGGTTACTGCTGAAAAGGGCCCCGCAAACTAGGGTTTCTAATGGGTTAAGTGTGGTTAACCCTATCCAAATCATGTATCAAGTTGGTTAAGTATACCCAAGTGGTTCATGACTTAACCCCAACAATCCATCATGTTCAATTGGTTAAGTATTCAAGTGGTCCATGACTTAACCCTACCATGTGGCATTAATTAACTTAATGCACCCCAACCTCTCACATTAGACTTTGTTGTGGTTACTAGTTAAGCCGGGCGGGTCCGGGTAGCTTTACACCACAACCTAGTCTAACCTCGGGTTTTAAGTGCGATATGACCAACTACTCACATTGGGTCCTATTGTTTGTAGCCACTAGTTAAGCCGGTCGGTTCCGGGTAGATTTATGCTACAAACTCAACCCAACCTCGAGTTGGCCACTTTCATGTTTTCTACATGTCATGCCCACGTTCATGTTTTCAAGCATAATCACATGTCATATTTTCAAGTCATGTTTCATGTCATTTAAGTTTACCCATAACGTAACCCCATCGCACGTAAGTTCGCATCAACACAAATAGATCAAAAGGGGGAACATAATGATATGATAAGTTGGGCATAAAGTGGCAAAGTCTATCACAAGTTTAACATGGTGATATATGAGGCAAAGGTGTTCATCACAACTAGCATATGGCATTATTGGCCTCAAAACATGTATGACATCAAACTTAGCAATTAAACTAGCATGTAGTTCAACATCATAGGCAAAGGTGAAACATGATAATAGTTGTCATAGGGTGATAAACTTGTGGGTAGCATGTAGTTCAACATCATATGCGAGTTAACATCAAGGTTATGAGAGGATCTATGTTGCATTATGCATAACTACCAAGTTCTATGTTGCATTATGCATAACCACCAAATAAAGCTCAGAGCTTTCTACCCAAAAATCAAGGTAAATGATACTAGGTTCATGATAGTGCCACAATCATAGATCAAAAGAGCATAAATGGATCTATGCATACAAATATAGCCCAAGGCAAGTATTATACCCAAAAGTCCCATTTCAACTTGCTACATGATCATATTAACTTCATAGTTTAAATCTAAGAGTAGAGTGGGGCTTACAAAGCGTGGTAATGAGACTAGAACACAATTAAAACAAGATAGAGACTTGGTAGCAACACTAGAGATCTCCAAATGATAATCTCCACTCAAAACCCTTGAGAAATAAGTAGAAGATCCTTGCTTTGATGAAGAAAGATGGCTCTTTTACTTTAGAACTAGCTTAGAACACTCAAGCTCTCATGAGCAAGAAGATGGAGGCCATGTTATGAAGATGGAGGCCATGATCAAGGAGCATTTTGGTATAACCTAGTTGTAGGATTGATTTGTGGTGATTTAGGGTAGGGTTTAGGGTGCTTATATAGAAGTTTAGGTTAGTTTAGGCCATAGGATTAACCCTAATTCAGATCTGAGCCATCAAATCACGTCACAAGCCAACAAAACAAGACCCGGGAGCCAAAACAGGTGCACCAGGCCAAACTGGCCCGACCACCCAGGTCGATAGGGGTGTCAACTGGGCAGTCGACACCAGCTGGGGCAAGTCGACTCCCCAGTCGACTTGGGGCTGGGCGGGAAATTTTCCCGTCCAGTCTGTTTGGCTCCAGATTTGATTTTCGAACTGTTTTTAAACTCTGGATTTTCTGAAAACTTCGACGGGCCATAACTGGGTCATACGGACTCCGATTTTCGAAAACTCAGACTCTATTTCGCTTATTTTTCCGAGACGAACGCAATGGCACAACCCGTTTCCCTTGATTCAGATTTTAACATTTAATTCTGCCTTGATTTACGTTATAACACGTTATTCAAAATACGGGTTGTTACATTTCCTGAAGTCCTCTCCCGTTTCTGGTTCACAACCGAGGTGTGAGGCTTGCGAATCAATGCTACACAAAGCTATTCCACACAGGCTGTGCTTTGATCATCAACCACAAGAATCTGCTTTTCAACAGAAGCCTTGATCATTTGCATCTTAGCATGCCACACAGGCAAACCACTCCATGCAACCGATATCCATCAATCACACAGAATGATATCCAATATCAGACACACAGTCCATTTACAAGTCCGTTCTGGGTTTGAATGAAACCGGAGGCACCTTGTACCTTGCATATCCATCGATCTCCAAGTACGTCTGGACGATCACCAACTGATTCCCTCCTCTTGGGTGTACAGCCCAATCAAGATCATCAGTAATTATCCAAACGATGTGAAGACCTCCGGTCTTCGACCACCGTCTTCATCCTCGACACATCGTCGATTCAATTATTCAGAATGGGATAAACCCGGCCTTTCCGAATAACTCGCGTACATAATAAACAAGTGTTACACAAACACATCATACGCCTCATTCCAATTCAGAATATTCTTTTATTCAAATATTCTTATACTTTGGGAAAGGTTCCCATTAATTTTATCAAAGATAAATTCTTTAAATTTATCCTTTAATCTTATTTTGAATATCAATTCAAACTAAATTATGGTTTATCCAAACTAGTCGGGATTAACGAACCTTATCGAAGTAATCATTTGTTTTAACTTCCCAATCCCAACCTATTCATCCCATGAAGTAAAACTGGTCATACTTCATATCTAACATCACGGTGTTATCGGTAAATTCAATTACCATTTCACGTTCAAATCTAATTAAAGATTTAACTATCGCCTGGAGCAAAACTGGTGATACTCCATTCTCGATCATTTCAATCAAATTAAAGATTCATTAAAACTCCACTTGGTTTTAATCTTCCCAAAAATCACTATCAATGTGTAACGACCCGTGTTTTTGACCATTTGAATATGAATATTTAAATTAGTTTTAAATATTATGTTGGGAATATTAATGGAATTTAATATTGAATTCGTTTATTAAAAACGAAGTTGAACGTTATAATTTATATATAATATAAATCGAGCTCAAATTGGCGTGCAGTTCGTAATATTTGTTTTTTTACTTCAACTGAGAATACAGGATTCGATATAAGTCGGATTTCTTTGAAACAAGAAACGTTGGAACCGTATTGACGATAATTTTCATATGAAAGAGAAACATCCAGATTCCGTGTTATAGAGTGCGAGTTATGGCCAAATCAAATTTTGAAATAGTCGCTATGGAAAACCGTTGTTTAATTATAGGCCTTTAAAATAGCCGTTTTGCAAACGGACTCAGATTTCGACGAAACCAGTTTCATTAGAACCGTATCGTTAAATTATTGTCAGAAAATCAAACTGCGTGGAAAACCGATGTCGTATATGGCCACGGTAGCCGTAAACGCCCATATAATTTCTATAGCGCGTAATTAATTCAATGTAAGGATATTTGAGTGTAACTGGAGCAGACAATCGAATTAAGCCACGAAACCAGTTCCGTTGAGTTCGTATCGTCGATTAGAGTCAGAATAAGTATATAGCTTGTTATTTTTAGAGATCGAGAAATTTAGCGTTAAAAAGGGTAAGGCGGTTCAGGGTAAAAACAGCCTACCGGGGCAACAGTCTCAGAATGTGACGAAATTAGTGCCGTTGGGTTCGTATCGAAAAGTTATTGTCGATGTTCGCAGTTTCAAGTGGATCTGATTTATCTGGTGACCGTGAAAAATTTAAACGTGTGTTTATTTCTGGTTTTATAAAGGAAAAAATTTCATACGACCTTGGATTTCGATGAAACTTGCTCCATTAGTTCCGGAATACCTTTTTACATTAAGAATAGTTTTTTTATCAGTAAACAGGGATCATGTGTAGTGGTTTTATTATGTTACTTTAGGACGAAGTTTCGAAGAATTTAAATAATATATTTCACACTATATATATACATCTGCAAACCTACTTTCAAATAGCCCTTAACGACAGCGCAACCTACGACTAGTTTAAATCATGCCAACCTAAGAGCCGTCACCATGTCCCCTCACATACTGGCCTAAAGAGGTATAGCAGAACCTATAAACGTACGCTAGTGAGGAGACTTTGAACATATCTGCTCCACCATCTTCTATATATATGAGTACGGGGTTATTTTCTTGTCCCTGGAAAACTCGACATCAACTATGCAGCTACTCCCTACTGATATGAAGTTGTTTCTGTCCCATGCTTTTCTTTCTTTTATAAATAGGATGCTTCATCCATTGATCGAAAACCCTGAACGAAGCGCCACCTCTTTCTGTAACCATCACGTAAAAAAAAAAGAAAAAAAAAAGAGAGCATATATCGCATGAGGCTGAGGGTGGATCGAAGGGCTTGGTGTTTGGAAACGAAACGAGGAGGCTGGGGTTTGTACTGAAGCAACCGCGTTTTGAGGAGTTTAGGGGATGAAGAGAAAAAGTTTCAGGAGCAAGAGTCGGCTGCCTTCTGGTGTGAACAGAGGCGTCTCGAAGAAGGCATGATTGGATGATTTTAAAACAGATGGCCTTGGTTATAAGAAGAGATGGAGGCTGAAGTCGGGGGTTCAAACGTAAGGGAGAGCGAATTGGATGGTCCACAATATCATTAACAAGTAATTATTAGTTTATGGCACAAGTGATTTAAAAGTAATATTATAATAAATTTATCTTAGCGTGAAACATTTGATAGGGGAGAGCAGTAACCATATTCACGCAAAGGAGGAAGGTGCGGCCTGTTTTGATGAACGTAATTTGGCCTTAACCTAAGGATTTTTCTTTAATTAATGAGTTATTTAATTAATACCTAGCTATACTAATGTGTACAGAGGGGACTGGACCGTTTGGCAACAGAACTGCCGAAGTGTTTGATGAGCAAAACGAAACGTTGGACTGCGAACAACATACGCTGGTAACCGAAATTGATTGGGTTATAAAACGGGGACATTTGGGATGTCTGAAACTGGGAAGAACGTGGGAATCAAAGTTAGTTCAGCCTACTGTTTTGAACGTACAGATTCTAGAGTGAGTAAAGTTTTACCAAGAACGATGGTAAGCATTTGAGGGTTCAAACGTGTTGTGAGGAAGCAGTAACAGAATGGAACAAATCAGAGGCGCGTTGCGACTGTATCGACGAGCATAATGTTGTGGGATTCGACGGACATAGCTGAACGCAGTCGGAAGCATGTAAAACAAACTGTTCCAGCGACGGACGAAACAAAGGTGAGTTAAACTCACTCAGTTACCCTTTTTATATTTTATATAAATTGGGTATTTTTATTTTGTGTGCTTTGCTTGCCAATGGTTGACTGTTTTGCTAGTTATTTATCTGTTGATTTAACCGATGAAATTAAACTGTGTTTAATTTCAGTGAAATACCAAATCGTTATTTTTAACGATTGGTTCCAATAAAGGTGACTCACCTTGGTTGGTCACGTTTATCTATAAACGTGTTTTAAATGGTTGCATTGTTGAATTGCTTATGGTTGATGATAAATGGTCGTTATTTAATTTATCAGTTAAACAAAACTGAATGGTTTGATTTGAGATAACCATTTGAATACAGAGAAGAGCAGATTGGAGGGACCCAACCGGATCCCTCAAATGTATTATTTATTTTCATATTATCATATATGAACTAATCTGTTTGTGTGATTGATTTGATGGTTGATTATTGACTGAATATTCAACATCTGTTTGGTTTAAACCAATGGGCGATAGTGGTTAAGTGTTTGGCAGAGTATGGCCTTTAAAACCAATCGT
Source organism: Allium sativum (assembly GCA_030737875.1). Lineage (NCBI taxonomy): Eukaryota > Viridiplantae > Streptophyta > Magnoliopsida > Asparagales > Amaryllidaceae > Allium > Allium sativum. Next base: position 199,591,637 of record CM060918.1, on the reverse strand, counting down.
GTTATAGACGGTGATTCACCGACAGGTGAATCGATAGAGTTGAGGTTATAAAATTTATTTTATAACCAGAGTTAGATTTGAATTATATTATTTGAATAAAAGTCATTTAAGAGAAATAAGAAATATTTTATTTGTTTAAGACTTTGATTTGTTATGAATTTATTTTGCAAAGCAAATGCTGATGTTAATCAGATTTACCAGTTGAAAAATAAGAAATGAATTAAAGGGTTAAACCTTGGAAAATTTGTTTTGTAAAGAAAACAAATAATTAGAATCTATTTAAATTAATTATATTTTTAATTAATTTAAAGCGAGGATTGTTGAAATCGGTTAATGAGATAATCAAGTTTTTGAGTTAATTAAATCGACCGTTTGGAATTAGAATTGTTTATCAAGTTAATGTGTTTTGACAAAATAGTTAAATGAATATTGTTTGAATTCAAATAAGGATTTGAAAGGGATTTAATATTTAATTTAGTTAATAAAGGGATTAACTACTAACGTAGTTAATGTTTGAAATAAGTTATTATTTTAAATTAATGATAAATTTAGGAATATATTTGTAAATGGGAATTCATTTAAAAAGTGACCGAATGTGAGATGCAAGCCAATTGAATGGTGAAAGGAAATAAACGTACTCAATTATATGAATTAAGTGAAAGGAGATTACGATAAAAAGGGTTTATTATAAACCAGAGGTTTTAAGTGAGATTTAAAGTGTAAAGCGTTAACTTTACATTAACGTTACGTGAGAGTGAAATCAAGTAAAAATGGGACAAAGGAAATAAGATCTCCAAAGTGGATAAGGGTTGAAGATAATTGAAAGGGGATCGATAGAAAGTGAAATTTGGGGATAAAGAAATGGGTCATAAGATTGTATAACTAAACCCAATTTATAAATGGGATTTGTTTTGAGACTGGGGTGGAATTTTGGTGTTGGATTACAACTGATATTGATCTGAAGATTTGAACGTTGTTGATCAAGGTCTGAGAGGTAATTAAAATACCCCAACTTAAACATCATCAGGAGTATCTGAAGATAGTATTAGTTGGTAATCGTAAGTGACGTTAGTGGATATGTTTTTTTTTTGAAAATCTAAACAGCGATTTTAGCGCTGTTGTTATAATATATGTTTTGTAAATCTAATATAGCGATTGTAGAGCTTTTGCTATAGTAAATGGGTTGTAAACCTAAACAGCGATTATAGCGCTGTTGTTTTGTAAATCTAAATAGCAATTATAACGCTATTGTTATAACATATGTGCTATAAATTTCTTTGTTAAAACTAATGGATTTCTGAATTTAAAAGATGATTGGAAGGAAGATTTAAGTGGGAAATTGAATATAGTTATTCGAGATAGTATTAGCCAAACATAATTATACGGCTGAGTTGCCATTTCGTACGACTGCTAGCGAAATTCGCAGGGCTGCAGATAGCCTACGGTGGTCGGATGTTTCCTGAGGGAATCAGGCGTAACCATTGTGATCGCTGTGATCTAGAGTCAAGCGAATGGAGTTAAGTCTAATGATAGTTAATCGATTAAAGTTAAATCGAATTAGAGGTATTCAAATATCGTATTTTTGAATATTACAAGAATTAGAAGTTTTAATTTAACAAAAGTAAATCAGTTTGCTGAAGGCCAAGTGATGTTGAATGCTTAACCAGTGAACTCATTTGAGTGTCATGTTTGAAACACTGATTATTTTGATAGTTAAAACACCGACTATCAAATCTGTCCAATACGATTGTTGGTATGGAAAGACCGGGATCGAATTTATATTCGAAAACCATTCCAACCAACAAATACGTGAAGATATCAGAAGATGATCGAGATGGTGCTGTGAAGACCGTGGGTTTTCATAAACGGAAGGACCACTAATGTTCTCTGCCTGGCAAGCAGAGATAAACTGTGATTCTGTCGTAGTTGGGATCTACGGGGTTGCAAGGACTTCTCGCTACTGATCCATGGGGTGATTCCTATATGGATGCGGTAGGAGAGTGCCTTCGGTTCATCCTGTTCCTGGGTGACGTGTATGGACGAGTGTTTGACAGAGTATTTCCAAAGGGTCACGTACGTTGATTTCTTCAAACGTACGATAGTTGTTGGCAGGGAATTGCCATTCTCTAGCTTTCAGCTAGAGTACTTTTGTGGACGTCAATTAGTGATATCAGACGGATCTGACGATGTGGCATTCAAAGTGAATGGCGACCAGATGTCAAGGGTTAATTCTGGCCTCAAGCCTCATCAACCGGGAAATGACAAAAATCGGGCAGGCAGCATGGCTATGTGGGTCGCTCCCATTAGGGTGTATAATCACCTATCTAGAGAAAATCCTATTGTTTCTTGTATCTATGTTTCGATGCTGTCCCTTATCGGGAGACGGTTGCTGATCCCAACCGTCGGTGGTATATATTCGATACACTCAAGCGAAATGAGTGGTCGGTCATGTGAGGGCCGGGTTGCAAGAAGTTCTTGTTGAACCCAGTGTATTCGTCTCTAGAGATACACGTGCGGAAGGTGGACCCATACCTTGTCAAGTTGGAATCCAATCTCCAATAAGCGCTTGCGGGTTTTGATTGTATACTATATATGTGGAGCGTGAGATGCAAGCGTTCCACTAGATTTCTATTTACTCGTGTTTAGACATTATTATAATATCAGACAAGATATTGGTTTCAAAAATGTTTTGGGTTATCGTAAGGTAAAAACCGTCCGTGTTTATGTGTGGATTTGGTCTTACGATTATCCTTTTCTTTTGAAAAGATTTTTGAACTCTAAATCATGACTGGATGATTTACCCTTATTACTGTGCGAGCTTATCTCACCCTGGTTCACCAGACTGACCCGGTGTTTTGTAAATGCTCGGGTTAGGCCGGGTTGTACAGGTTCAGGTTATCGACTACTGTGAAGAGACGAGCTGGAAGAGTCCAGATGTATGATATTACTAGTATTCCGCTGTGTGTATGAGGACAGATTATCACTGTCCAGATGTTGATGTACTCTGATATTGTAAGTATTTTCAAAGTTCTCAATAAAGATTTACTTCTGTATTATATTTTGTTCCGCTGCGATGTGAGACTCTGTGTGTGGTGTTCTTTTTCTTCTTCTTCTATTCTAATATTTCTTTCTTTCTTATCTCACCCTCTAATTTCTTTCTATTAATGATCTGGAATGTTCGATGTCTGAATGGTCAACACGGTAGTTTGATGTTGATTTTCGGAGTCGAAAATCCTAGTTCGTTACAGTGGTATCAGAGCTGAAGGTTAAGTGATTACCTTGGCTCTGTGGCGTGACTCAGTAGAGATGGGGTTAGTCATACCCTAGATTGAGTTTGAGTGTATATATACGAGTGAACGTATTTGTAGATTTTATAAAAGTTGTTTTATATCGTGGAGATTTATTGGTTGGGTTGTTTATGAGTTCTGATCGATCAGTTTGATCCACTGTATCGATAGGGGTTTATAAACACTCGAATACGATGGGTCGTCACGATATGTTTTGAAAAGAGGGTAAATGAAATAATTTTACCCAAATTATATTTTAATATAAAAGGATGATTAATATTTGAAGTATTATAGTATATTGGATGTGTTGGTTGATTATAATTGAAATGGTTATATAAATAACCAATTAAAATTCGTATAATATGGAATCAGATGAATTAAATCTGAAATCTAAATCAGAACTAGAATTAAAATGCTGAAAACTGGGAAAGGTGTTCATAAAGGGATTTGAATTGAATATATGAGAATTTTAAAATCCTGGGAGATTTTAAGTTGTTTACAAGCATCGTGAATTTTATTTTGAAATAAATTTCAAAATGAAAGGGTTTAAAATTGATGGTTTGAAAAGATATAGTATTGAACTCACTTTGATAGCTGGGAGATAACTCTGAGGATGCTGGCCACATCATCAGTGTTGATTTCCGAGTTCTAAGTGACGGATTGCTACCAAAAATCTTGTTTAGAACTGCTTTGGGAAAACAAGTTGATTTGAATTCCGAAAGGAAATAATTTATTTTAGAAAAACTAAACTATTTAAAACTCCCAGGAGAGATAGCATGAATTAAAACAAATTAAAGAAATTGTGAAAGCAATATGAATCGAATTGAAACCAATTAACTAGAAATTGAATTGGGATATAATATATCAAGTTGAATTAGATTTTGAATTGGGAGACAGGAATCTGAAATGGTGTTGGGTTGGTAATTTAAGAGTTGAAATCAATGATGGATGGAAGTTGAGTTAAGAATGGAATTTGGCTTGGACACGTGAAGAATTTAGTTCGAAGGATGAAATTGGAATTTTGTTTGGAAATGCATTTGTATATGCTGATAGGGCAGCAGATGGAAATGATATAATGATATGCCCGACAAAAAGGTACACGTTTATTTTTATATGGGTTTGGTGATTTATGAGCCTATTTGGCAAGCCGCTTGGCTGTTTATTTTCTTTTGGATTGGAGAAGGCCTAGAAAGGCGAGTTGTGGTTGTACCGATTAAGCCGTACAGAGGAGGTGCTGGCGAAATTTTTCGGAAATTTAAGGTGTTAGAAAATTTTCAATATTTTTGGAAATATTGATTTATAGTATTGAATTGATTTAAATTAAATTAGATTTGAAATTAATGAATTTATAACGTTCTTTCTTACCTTAGCAATTTCGAGGACGAAATTATTTTAAGGGGGGAAGAATGTAACGACCCGTGTTTTTGACCATTTGAATATGAATATTTAAATTAGTTTTAAATATTATGTTGGGAATATTAATGGAATTTAATATTGAATTCGTTTATTAAAAACGAAGTTGAACGTTATAATTTATATATAATATAAATCGAGCTCAAATTGGCGTGCAGTTCGTAATATTTGTTTTTTTACTTCAACTGAGAATACAGGATTCGATATAAGTCGGATTTCTGTGAAACAAGAAACGTTGGAACCGTATTGACGATAATTTTCATATGAAAGAGAAACATCCAGATTCCGTGTTATAGAGTGCGAGTTATGGCCAAATCAAATTTTGAAATAGTCGCTATGGAAAACCGTTGTTTAATTATAGGCCTTTAAAATAGCCGTTTTGCAAACGGACTCAGATTTCGACGAAACCAGTTTCATTAGAACCGTATCGTTAAATTATTGTCAGAAAATCAAACTGCGTGGAAAACCGATGTCGTATATGGCCACGGTAGCCGTAAACGCCCATATAATTTCTATAGCGCGTAATTAATTCAATGTAAGGATATTTGAGTGTAACTGGAGCAGACAATCGAATTAAGCCACGAAACCAGTTCCGTTGAGTTCGTATCGTCGATTAGAGTCAGAATAAGTATATAGTTTGTTATTTTTAGAGATCGAGAAATTTAGCGTTAAAAAGGGTAAGGCGGTTCAGGGTAAAAACAGCCTACCGGGGCAACAGTCTCAGAATGTGACGAAATTAGTGTCGTTGGGTTCGTATCGAAAAGTTATTGTCGATGTTCGCAGTTTCAAGTGGATCTGATTTATCTGGTGACCGTGAAAAATTTAAACGTGTGTTTATTTCTGGTTTTATAAAGGAAAAATTTTCATACGACCTTGGATTTCGATGAAACTTGCTCCATTAGTTCCGGAATACCTTTTTACATTAAGAATAGTTTTTTTATCAGTAAACAGGGATCATGTGTAGTGGTTTTATTATGTTACTTTAGGACGAAGTTTCGAAGAATTTAAATAATATATTTCACACTATATATATACATCTGCAAACCTACTTTCAAATAGCCCTTAACGACAGCGCAACCTACGACTAGTTTAAATCATGCCAACCTAAGAGCCGTCACCATGTCCCCTCACATACTGGCCTAAAGAGGTATAGCAGAACCTATAAACGTACGCTAGTGAGGAGACTTTGAACATATCTGCTCCACCATCTTCTATATATATGAGTACGGGGTTATTTTCTTGTCCCTGGAAAACTCGACATCAACTATGCAGCTACTCCCTACTGATATGAAGTTGTTTCTATCCCATGCTTTTCTTTCTTTTATAAATAGGATGCTTCATCCATTGATCGAAAACCCTGAACGAAGCGCCACCTCTTTCTGTAACCATCACGTAAAAAAAAAAGAAAAAAAAAGAGCATATATCGCATGAGGCTGAGGGTGGATCGAAGGGCTTGGTGTTTGGAAACGAAACGAGGAGGCTGGGGTTTGTACTGAAGCAACCGCGTTTTGAGGAGTTTAGGGGATGAAGAGAAAAAGTTTCAGGAGCAAGAGTCGGCTGCCTTCTGGTGTGAACAGAGGCGTCTCGAAGAAGGCATGATTGGATGATTTTAAAACAGATGGCCTTGGTTATAAGAAGAGATGGAGGCTGAAGTCGAAGGTTCAAACGTAAGGGAGAGCGAATTGGATGGTCCACAATATCATTAACAAGTAATTATTAGTTTATGGCACAAGTGATTTAAAAGTAATATTATAATAAATTTATCTTAGCGTGAAACAGTTGATAGGGGAGAGCAGTAACCATATTCACGCAAAGGAGGAAGGTGCGGCCTGTTTTGATGAACGTAATTTGGCCTTAACCTAAGGATTTTTCTTTAATTAATGAGTTATTTAATTAATACCTAGCTATACTAATGTGTACAGAGGGGACTGGACCGTTTGGCAACAGAACTGCCGAAGTGTTTGATGAGCAAAACGAAACGTTGGACTGCGAACAACATACGCTGGTAACCGAAATTGATTGGGTTATAAAACGGGGACATTTGGGATGTCTGAAACTGGGAAGAACGTGGGAATCAAAGTTAGTTCAGCCTACTGTTTTGAACGTACAGATTCCAGAGTGAGTAAAGTTTTACCAAGAACGATGGTAAGCATTTGAGGGTTCAAACGTGTTGTGAGGAAGCAGTAACAGAATGGAACAAATCAGAGGCGCGTTGCGACTGTATCGACGAGCATAATGTTGTGGGATTCGACGGACATAGCTGAACGCAGTCGGAAGCATGTAAAACAAACTGTTCCAGCGACGGACGAAACAAAGGTGAGTTAAACTCACTCAGTTACCCTTTTTATATTTTATATAAATTGGGTATTTTTATTTTGTGTGCTTTGCTTGCCAATGGTTGACTGTTTTGCTAGTTATTTATCTGTTGATTTAACAAATGAAATTAAACTGTGTTTAATTTCAGTGAAATACCAAATCGTTATTTTTAACGATTGGTTCCAATAAAGGTGACTCACCTTGGTTGGTCACGTTTATCTATAAACGTGTTTTAAATGGTTGCATTGTTGAATTGCTTATGGTTGATGATAAATGGTCGTTATTTAATTTATCAGTTAAACAAAACTGAATGGTTTGATTTGAGATAACCATTTGAATACAGAGAAGAGCAGATTGGAGGGACCCAACCGGATCCCTCAAATGTATTATTTATTTTCATATTATCATATATGAACTAATCTGTTTGTGTGATTGATTTGATGGTTGATTATTGACTGAATATTCAACATCTGTTTGGTTTAAACCAATGGGCGATAGTGGTTAAGTGTTTGGCAGAGTATGGCCTTTAAAACCAATCGTGTTATAGACGGTGATTCACCGACAGGTGAATCGATAGAGTTGAGGTTATAAAATTTATTTTATAACCAGAGTTAGATTTGAATTATATTATTTGAATAAAAGTCATTTAAGATAAATAAGAAATATTTTATTTGTTTAAGACTTTGATTGGTTATGAATTTATTTTGCAAAGCAAATGCTGATGTTAATCAGATTTACCAGTTGAAAAATAAGAAATGAATTAAAGGGTTAAACCTTGGAAAATTTTTTTTGTAAAGAAAACAAATAATTAGAATCTATTTAAATTAATTATATTTTTAATTAATTTAAAGCGAGGATTGTTGAAATCGGTTAATGAGATAATCAAGTTTTTGAGTTAATTAAATCGACCGTTTGGAATTAGAATTGTTTATCAAGTTAATGTGTTTTGACAAAATAGTTAAATGAATATTGTTTGAATTTAAATAAGGATTTGAAAGGGATTTAATATTTAATTTAGTTAATAAAGGGATTAACTACTAAAGTAGTTAATGTTTGAAATAAGTTATTATTTTAAATTAATGATAAATTTAGGAATATATTTGTAAATGGGAATTCATTTAAAAAGTGACCGAATGTGAGATGCAAGCCAATTGAATGGTGAAAGGAAATAAACGTACTCAATTATATGAATTAAGTGAAAGGAGATTACGATAAAAAGGGTTTATTATAAACCAGAGGTTTTAAGTGAGATTTAAAGTGTAAAGCGTTAACTTTACATTAACGTTACGTGAGAGTGAAATCAAGTAAAAATGGGACAAGGGAAATAAGATCTCCAAAGTGGATAAGGGTTGAAGATAATTGAAAGGGGATCGATAGAAAGTGAAATTTGGGGATAAAGAAATGGGTCATAAGATTGTATAACTAAACCCAATTTATAAATGGGATTTGTTTTGAGACTGGGGTGGAATTTTGGTGTTGGATTACAACTGATATTGATCTGAAGATTTGAACGTTGTTGATCAAGGTCTGAGAGGTAATTAAAATACCCCAACTTGAACATCATCAGGAGTATCTGAAGATAGTATTAGTTGGTAATCGTAAGTGACGTTAGTGGATATGTTTTTTTTTTTGAAAATCTAAACAGCGATTTTAGCGCTGTTGTTATAATATATGTTTTGTAAATCTAATATAGCGATTGTAGAGCTTTTGCTATAGTAAATGGGTTGTAAACCTAAACAGCGATTATAGCGCTGTTGTTTTGTAAATCTAAATAGCAATTATAACGCTATTGTTATAACATATGTGCTATAAATTTCTTTGTTAAAACTAATGGATTTCTAAATTTAAAAGATGATTGGAAGGAAGATTTAAGTGGGAAATTGAATATAGTTATTCGAGATAGTATTAGCCAAACATAATTATACGGCTGAGTTGCCATTTCGTACGACTGCTAGCGAAATTCGCAGGGCTGCAGATAGCCTACGGTGGTCGGATGTTTCCTGAGGGAATCAGGCGTAACCATTGTGATCGCTGTGATCTAGAGTCAAGCGAATGGAGTTAAGTCTAATGATAGTTAATCGATTAAAGTTAAATCGAATTAGAGGTATTCAAATATCGTATTTTTGAATATTACAAGAATTAGAAGTTTTAATTTAACAAAAGTAAATCAGTTTGCTGAAGGCCAAGTGATGTTGAATGCTTAACCAGTGAACTCATTTGAGTGTCATGTTTGAAACACTGATTATTTTGATAGTTAAAACACCGACTATCAAATCTGTCCAATACGATTGTTGGTATGGAAAGACCGGGATCGAATTTATATTCGAAAACCATTCCAACCAACAAATACGTGAAGATATCAGAAGATGATCGAGATGGTGCTGTGAAGACCGTGGGTTTTCATAAACGGAAGGACCACTAATGTTCTCTGCCTGGCAAGCAGAGATAAACTGTGATTCTGTCGTAGTTGGGATCTACGGGGTTGCAAGGACTTCTCGCTACTGATCCATGGGGTGATTCCTATATGGATGCGGTAGGAGAGTGCCTTCGGTTCATCCTGTTCCTGGGTGACGTGTATGGACGAGTGTTTGACAGAGTATTTCCAAAGGGTCACGTACGTTGATTTCTTCAAACGTACGATAGTTGTTGGCAGGGAATTGCCATTCTCTAGCTTTCAGCTAGAGTACTTTTGTGGACGTCAATTAGTGATATCAGACGGATCTGACGATGTGGCATTCAAAGTGAATGGCGACCAGATGTCAAGGGTTAATTCTGGCCTCAAGCCTCATCAACCGGGAAATGACAAAAATCGGGCAGGCAGCATGGCTATGTGGGTCGCTCCCATTAGGGTGTATAATCACCTATCTAGAGAAAATCCTATTGTTTCTTGTATCTATGTTTCGATGCTGTCCCTTATCGGGAGACGGTTGCTGATCCCAACCGTCGGTGGTATATATTCGATACACTCAAGCGAAATGAGTGGTCGGTCATGTGAGGGCCGGGTTGCAAGAAGTTCTTGTTGAACCCAGTGTATTCGTCTCTAGAGATACACGTGCGGAAGGTGGACCCATACCTTGTCAAGTTGGAATCCAATCTCCAATAAGCGCTTGCGGGTTTTGATTGTATACTATATATGTGGAGCGTGAGATGCAAGCGTTCCACTAGATTTCTATTTACTCGTGTTTAGACATTATTATAATATCAGACAAGATATTGGTTTCAAAAATGTTTTGGGTTATCGTAAGGTAAAAACCGTCCGTGTTTATGTGTGGATTTGGTCTTACGATTATCCTTTTCTTTTGAAAAGATTTTTGAACTCTAAATCATGACTGGATGATTTACCCTTATTACTGTGCGAGTTTATCTCACCCTGGTTCACCAGACTGACCCAGTGTTTTGTAAATGCTCGGGTTAGGCCGGGTTGTACAGGTTCAGGTTATCGACTACTGTGAAGAGACGAGCTGGAAGAGTCCAGATGTATGATATTACTAGTATTCCGCTGTGTGTATGAGGACAGATTATCACTGTCCAGATGTTGATGTACTCTGATATTGTAAGTATTTTCAAAGTTCTCAATAAAGATTTACTTCTGTATTATATTTTGTTCCGCTGCGATGTGAGACTCTGTGTGTGGTGTTCTTTTTCTTCTTCTTCTATTCTAATATTTCTTTCTTTCTTATCTCACCCTCTAATTTCTTTCTATTAATGATCTGGAATGTTCGATGTCTGAATGGTCAACACGGTAGTTTGATGTTGATTTTCGGAGTCGAAAATCCTAGTTCGTTACACAATGATTATTTAACTTAGGAAATCATATCCTGTCTTTAACTGGGTTAAAGAACCAATGTCCTTTAAAACATGGTTCACGATAAACCCAAAATCACATTCTATTCCAACAGCCTTTAATCGTAAATTAGCAAGTGAATAATTCCCTAAGTAATAACCCCGAAGGCCGAAACCAACATCAGATCAATACCCAAGAAACCATTCAACTTAACTAATCTCCAGTTAGTTTCTGATTTTCTTAACTTCGTTGGGTCTAAGAACGGTATTATTAAAGATACCATTCACGACAACCCAAATCACATTCCATTAATTATCGGGTTAAAGAAAAAGTGTTATTTAAAACACCGTTCACGATAAACCCAAAAATCAATTCAAATTCAATTCCAATTAAATACCATTTAATTGGTATACTTCATTAAATCTAGATAAAAAGATTTAATCTTTTTCTCAACTGGGTTTAAGAACAGTGTTAATGAAGACACCATTCACGACAAACCCAAATCCCATTTGATATTAAATACAAGGCTCTGAATAGAAAATATATCGGCTTATATTCAATATCACATTCTATGACCAACAAATATCGTATTGGAAATAACGATATAAATATCTTTCAAATTTCCATAACAATATCTGTATAATCACAAAATCCAACGTCGAAATATTCCAAAGAAAATTTCGATTCAAATCCACTTCCACTTTATATATTGGAAATTCTGGTTATTTTCAAAACCATTTCAAATCCACTTTATTTATTTTAAAAATAAATGGGATTATAATTCTAGTTCAAAACTAGTTCATTTCAATAAAAATCTATTTTTATCTTTTCAAATTTGGAGTTCTTCATCCAAATTCTTTCCAAATCATTTCTTATGATTTTACACAAATTATTATTATTTTTAATAATTTTATCAAGGCCCGTACAGTCGATTTCCATCAACGGCCATCGAACTGCACTTACAACGACATTTTCCAAATTTTATTTGGACATAATTCCAAATCCAACCGTTAGATTTCAAATCTCTAATATTCGTTAGAAAACTCTTTTCGATACAAACCCAACAGTTCCGGTTTTAGGAGAATCTGACGGTCGGATCTCCCGTAATTTCCATTCGAAGTCAATGGTCGAAATTCGCGAACTGCCGCAGCGCGGCGCGTTCTATTCAGGCCATTATATATATAATATATATTATATATATTGTCGATTTCCTTTCAAAACGTATTTTATAAATCATTTTAAATTCGTTTTCAAAACGATTTCAACTTCATATTCAATTTCTAATCAAAACTGATTATTCCATATCATTAATCTATAAATGATAATATTTTCAAAACGTTATATTTTGAAATCACTTCCTTTTCTTTATTCATTATAAAAATGAATAAAATCGATATAAATATCGTTCACGTCAAAATGGCGTCAATCTAATCAACATGGCTTTTATTCAACACATGAATGTTTTCTTCTATTCAACACATGAATATTTATTTTATTCAACACATGAATATTTATTCTATTCAACACATGAATTTATATTATTCAACACATGAATTATATTCTATTCAACACATGAATTTTCATTTTATAATATTCTTTTTTTTCCAAATTAGAATGAGGCTCAATCAATTACCATATAATGTTAATTATATGGATTCCATACAACACATGTATATAATAGCAACGATAAATAATCAACCATCATCCAGAGTGCACCACACAACTGCATAAGCATTAAATATAAATAATTAACGCTTACACAGTCTGTCAACCCATCGATTGACATACAACTAAACAATCGGGATTAGTGTACGTCAAATATCATCCCAATACCCGTGTGGGATTTCAAATCAACAAACACAGATTTTATTTGTGCAGTTGGACGATGTGTAAAATTTATCATCCCAATCAATATCAGTCAAATCAGTGTATATAAACAAATCGTCCAATTTGTTTATAAATATTTATCTTATATACACGTTAAAAATTATATTTTTAACTATAAAATATTTATTTTCATTCCGCATCACACAATCAATTTTCACAACACATCAATCAAACAAACAAGTCATCCATGGTCTGTAGACGACGGGTGTCGGGTGCTGCTAAGCACCGTCTGCATCCTAGTATATATTTCAACTAGAAAATAAAATAAAATAAAAGTGAGAAGTTTTTACCGAGGGTTCCACTCCTCTATTCTCTATTTCTGAACTTCTGAACCGTTTGGATTTGTTTGAAATTCCAATGCAGTCCTTTTCACGCTGTTCATAATAAAAATTATATTTTTATTGCTTCATTCCAATAAATAAAAATCACATTTTTATTCTACTTCATATATCTTTACAACGCTTCTTCCTATATAAAAATTATATTTTTATATCGCTAATATATATATATATATATATATATATCAAAATCATATTTTTACTTTTCCATTCGAACGATAAAAAGTCATATTTTTATCCTGCTTTAATATATGTAAAAATCAAAATTTTTACCTTTCTACATATATAAAAATTATATTTTTTTATATCTCTACTTATATAAAATTATATTTTTACTACTCGACAGATATAAAAATTATATTTTTATTTCTCTACATAAATAAAAAAATCAAATTTTTATCCTACTTCTATATAAATAAAAATCAAATTTTTATTACAAAGCTATTAATATAAAAATAGCATTTTTATTCAAGGATTTCTCATGTAAAAATCGAATCTTTTTACGTGATAAAAATCTAAACTTTCCTAATTTAATCACCTTTTTATTTACACGAAGAAATATAAACAAAATAAAATAAAATTTACTTTTCATTCTACCTTTCATGTTAATAAAAATATAGCCTTTCATGTTTCAAAGCAAAGCTAATTATAAAGTTAATTACCTAAAAAGAAAATGAAATGATTAAAATAAAAACTCACTTTCGCGTGAAGAGGGAGAGAGGGGCGAGGTGGAGGATGGCGCGCAGGTGGGTGGGGTCCGTTCAGGGCGGCGGCGGCCTCAGTTGGTGGCGGCGTGGCATTTCCGTGCGTGTGGGGTGTTTTGGGGTTAGGGAGAAACGAGGCGGAGGGCGTCGGCCTTGTGGAGGCTGGGGCGGAGCAGCGACCAAGGGGGGCGGATCGTCTGAGCGACGGCGACGGGTAGGGTAGATAGGCGACGAGATTTCGATTTAGGGGGGCGGTTTTTCTCGTTTGACCACAATGGATTAAATGGTAGGGTTTGACTAGGTTTTAAAGTATATATAATATAATTATTTAATTAAATTTTCCAAAGAAAAGTTGACTTTTCAACCTAACTCTAAATCAAATGCAACGATTGTCGCCCCGAGCTAATCACCCCCATTCCGAACACAATGGGATATGTTTCGTAACCCAATTCTATCGTTTCGATCAATTTTTGCTGAAATTAAAATATAAAACAATATATATATTTAATTCTAACGTACATTCAATTTACCGGGGCCACCTACTAACTCTAAAAATCTCAGAAAAATTATTTCTAGCTTTTTATTGACAATACAGTCCTAACAAAACTAATTTCGTCAAATTCTGAGACCGTTTGAAAAATGGCCATTTTCCAGTCGATTAAATTCAACTAAAACTGGTCAAACGCGTTTAACTGCGCCACGCTCACATATTGATTCAAAAAATTACGAATTTTGGAATTTAGCAATAACTTGACATCCCGGATCTAACAAAAGTTGTTTCGACGAAAACCGAGGTCGTTTGCAAAATTTCCATTTTTAAGGGCCAAAATTCCATAGCGACTATTCTGCATTTTCAACTAGGCATAACTTTTTATTCTCGCTATGAAATTTTAATTTTTCGGATTCGTTGGAAAGATATTCTCTAATAGATTCAAATATTTTTGGTTTCGCTAAAATCCGGTTTATTTTGAATCCTGTACATTCATTTGAACTTTGAAATCGAATTTTCGAACTACCGCGTCATTTTCAATTCCTTTTATAATTATAAATAATTATTTATATTCTAACGACGATTCAAACAAATATATATGTTCTATTTCTATTCAAAATGAATTTCTCGTCGTTATTATTTAAAATAATTCATTTTAAATATTCCAAATTCACTAAAATTACCAAAATAAAAAATTTAAATTGGCTCAGATTTCCGGGTTATGACAATTTGGTTCGTATATTGATTGCTTCTGCATTGTTTAAAAGTTGTTTGCTATTAGCGACATCTTAAAATAATTGGAACACGAGAAAACAAAACCTGTTGCCTGTACGGCTGCTACTACATGTAGGAGCAACATGAAAAATAGCTTATGTTTTTAAAATAGTGACTTTAGGTGAAGAAAGTCCAACTCCAGTTTTTAAAACCAAGTAGTTTCAAGCTGAGTATTACTTACGCAGCGAAAGAACTGAGATTTTGAATGCCATGTTATATCATCAGTGAAAAGAAAGTTTGGACAGTAATAAAAGTTAACTTTGCAGTATTTATATTGGTCATGGCTTAAATTGATGTTGTTTGATCATATTATATTTGTACATGTTTTTTTTTCAATTAATTCTACGGTCGGTTGTTAATCCCTTATATGCTATTGTCTTTGCATTTCCATTCATGCTTTTATCAACAATACAAATATGATGACTTCAGTGCTTTTGTACATATTTGTGTAGCTTTAATATACAGTGAAGGAATGTCGAAGGAATTGCTAAAGAAACTTCATGTCGAAATGCCTAAAGGAGTTGTTCCTGCAATTTCTGCATTTCTAGCACTATCGACATCATATAGCGGTGCTGCACTATGGAAGCTTTTCTTTTTTCATGTGGTTCTTATTAGAAAGGGAATGAGAACATATGATTATATATTAGCAATGAGAGAAGAAAACCAATTGATAGATCTGTTTGATGACTCCGATGGTAACAACGAAAGTGTTAGCGACATCGACATTTTAACTGATGATGATAGTGATACCGACTCTCCCAAAAAGCCCAACCGTATCTCCTGATTCTTGGAAAGTGCAAGAGTTTTTGAGTTACTGCAACATGGTTTCGACTCTAAGGTGGACAACTTCAAGTACTATATCACCAAAGCAGTAGCAACACAAGGGTAATTTTGACTTGAAGTTGACTCAAGTATCAAGAGAGCTTGACAGTTATATTTCTAGGCAGGTTTGGTGGTCGGTTTTGAACAAGAACGAGGCTTCTTCTTATGAGGTAGATATTGTTAAATGGTGTTTGTTTGTGTACTTCATATGCTTTCTGTATTGGTGGTGTTAGCATATAGGTTGGATACCAATGTTATTGTGTAAACAGGTTATTCAAAAGGAAGACCTCAAATTCAAAAGGGAAACCTCAAGTAATGATACCTTGTAAACCTACCTGTTTTGTTACTGCAACATGGTTTCCTTACTAGAAGCCATGTCAGATTGTTTGGAAGGTTTTAATTATTGTATATGATGTAGTGTACATGATTTTTTTTTAAAAAGAACAATAATCTATGTCCTTTTCTTCTCTTTATTGTATGCTTATTTTTACTCTTCTTGGTGCATACAACATGTGACATGACATGATGCTTTATTGGTTTAGTTTCATATTTCTTCAAAACTGCAAGCCAATACGACTTATTTTCTGTTCGTCATCACCCGTTTTCTGTTCATCATCACCCGTAGATCAGCCTGTTTGCGTAACATGCTTCACTTCACATTGCTATCTTTGTATACATTGCAGCCACTTCCGTTTGCAGCTTTGATCGCTTCAATCTAAACACTGAATATAACAACTGAATATCTCAAAATAGTTCTGCAGTTTTGTACAGCAATGACATCAAGTTCAGTTCTTAAATTTGCACCTATTTATGCACAAAACCTGCTTTAATTCCAAAGTCCATGCACACGTCCAACGGACGTGCCTTCGTACTAGTTATCATAATACAAAAACTCCTGCTGATAACGTGTTATAAAATAAACTCAGAACAGAAGAAATAAGAGAGAGAGAGAACATTTTTGTTCGTTAGGATGCGTTTACAACACACATGGGCTCTTTATTTATGAACTTCACATGTCCTAGCAATTACAGTAATGACCATTACATTAAGCGTATTCACCCTTAATATTATATATATATATTACAACACATTTAAGTTTAATTTCTCATTTATATCTCACCAAAAATTCAAGTCATTGAAATACCTTGTACATAGATGGATGAATACGTTGAGAATAAAAATCATGGCAGTCTACGATTTTCGAAAGAGAAAGACTGGACGAATTGATGCTGAGAGGGAGAAATATGTATAAATTGGATGATCCCTATTTTTTAATGTGAGTAGCGATGGCAAAAAAAACCGTACTCACGGTTATCCGCAGGTAAAATCCGTCATGGGCATAAAATGGATTGTTAAATGGGTATCCATGGATAAAATAAATGTGTATTTTTAATATCCATTAATTATTGGGGCGGGTACGGATAGTAAAATATCCATGTCCGTGGATACCCGTGCCCGTATTGAATATGATTTATTATCAATAGTCAATACAAAAAACATTGTTGTTGGTTGTTCGGTATTTGTATACATGCCTTTACTCAACAATTTATTATTGGCTGTTGATATTTTAATGGATACTTCTGTTGTTGTCTCTTCTTTTCTGGATGTTGGTTTAAATATGTATTGGTATTTTTAGGTTACCATTCAAGTATTGGTCTAATTTGTTTTTTTACCCAATGTACTTTTGAATAATTTCAATAAACGGCTAAAGAATAAATTGAATATATATAATGGATACCCACGAATACCCGCCATTACCCGCAACTTGATTAAAACCCGTTTAATGGGTACCCGTGCGGGTTTGGGGCGGGCACGGGGAAAAAATCACCCAATGGGGTGGGTATTGGGGTGGTACTACCCAGGTCTGCCCCACCCCATTGCCATCCCTAAATGTGTGGTATTAGGACTAATAGAAGATTACCATTTGTGGTATTTTTTAGTTAGGGTGCGTTTGATTTTTAAGAGAAAGGGGATAGAGAAGGGGAAAATCGATGAAAGAGGAATGCGTTTTTATTTTGTTTGGAAGGGGCATACGAAGGGGTAAAAACTGAACGGGAACCTTAACAGTTCATCTTGCATCTTTCATTTGGAAGGAGCAAATTGGCAGATCCTAGGTCGACGAGTAATAAGAAGAGAAAATTGAGATGCTTTTGATATCATAGAATAAAAGCAAAATTTTGCATTGAATTGGACGCGCAGGTTCGAATCCTGCCGTCCACCTTATGCTTCCTCCCATCTCCGCCTTGGTCGGGTTTTACTCGCCCTTATTTTTTTTTCATGCCGGGGCACTCATTTTCAGAACCTAAGATCGGCCCACTCCGGTTTCTCAAGTCAAACCTGTAACGGTCATTCGGTTTTTCTTGCGCCACCACTCCACTACTTCACTTGACCGGAAACCGAAACGTATTTTCAAACCCTAAATTCGTAGAATTTTCATCCATGGTGAATGCAATACTCAACCCCAGCTTTTGGATTTTTGGGGCTGCGGGGATGGATTGGGCTAAAGCTCAACCTAATGTTGAAGCTGTGGAGGCGAAATGTGCTTCTTTAGCTGTAAGTGTGTACTTGCGATATTCAGTAGAATTTATTGCAGTGTACGTTAGTAGTTTGGAATTCCATAGAGTGAAGCATACCTAGTGGGAACGCTTTTGCAACACGCGTTCATCTTCTTGAAAGAGATGACTATTAGAAAAAGCGATTTTAGCATCTCTGATTATAACTTTGCTAAAGTATCACAGTAGTTAAAAATTGCAGTTCCATAAATGTGCTTTATAGCTGTATAACTTTACAGAGAAGTAATCTTGGCAAAAATGTAAGCAGTATGTTTAATTTGGCCAATTTCATATTTATGGATAAAATTAGAATTCTATCATGTTCAGGTGGGTTGATAGTTCAACTTGGTATCCACCACTTACTAAGTCAGTTTACATTGACATATGGGGTTATTTTATTTTCTAGCCAATTGTTATCGTTTCGATCACTTGGCAATGAATTATAATACTGTGAAATCGCTGAAAAATAGTTCATGATTTACATGTCACTGTGGTATGTATTACAAAAAGCACTGTGATTTTCAAGAAATAGATATATGCACAATATAGGTTGGTCCACATAAAAGTAGTAGTAGAAGAAATCGAATATTAGACAGATGGAGGGGAATTAAAAAACAAATGATGCTACATGTTTTTTATACAATTATGGCAAAACCAATTGATGATGTGAAGAGTGATTGCTTATTATTTATGCAACTATATTATTTAAAAGACGAGAGTATTCCAAATGCATGAACCTAGCAATTCTTGTATTCAGCAATTAGGGTTGATCATATCTTTGATAACCTCAAGCATGATATGATATTATAGGACTCCACTTACATGATTATTATCTATTAGTATACTGTTGAACTAATTATCTTTTAAATATTCAAACATTTGATTATTAATTTTTTATAGAAATAGACCACTTCACATAACATGTTTCAGTTTTAATCCTCTTTGAATATAACTACAAACATAGAGGCAGAAAATGGTGTGTTGCACTGGTGTTATTTTGCCATTCTACCTTTTACCGGATGTATCATATATACCACATAACTTTTGTAGTTGAATGTTAAACACTATTTTGACTACATACTACCTAAAGTAATTAATCTTTATAAGCATTTCCACCTTCCATTGGCGTGTTTATATTATTTCTTGGCTGCAACAGCTCTATGAGAAGTTTCAACCTCATCTTCCATTTGTGTTAGTGGTGGTGGTTATCTTTTTCTAGGTACTCTTTTGTGCTTTTTCTGCATACTTGATGGCTATAGAGGGGACAACCTGGAATGCATATTCTTCTAGATATGAATTCTAGAACCATTTTATACTTAAAAGTTGACTATTCTGAGCTAATTGATCCTGACTGATAAACAGAAACAGTTGGTCTGGCCTGTAAATACTTAGGCACATTACTAACTAATAAACATAGCATTTAGTATTTACTAATTCCTTTTTCTTTTTAAAAAAAAACCCCTGCTATCCCATGAAATTCCGAATGCGGTGTTGTGTTATCATGAGTAATTCCTCCTTTTTCACAGTGGTTAACGAATTTACTATTGAACGCAGAAATTGGAAAGAAGAAAAAAATGTTTTCTCTCACTTCGAAATACTCAGTCAACAAGTATATGTACAGGCAGTAAACAAAATTACAGTATTACCCTAAACCAGCGTTACACACAGCGGAAACAAGGAAAACAAACAAAAAAACACTTAAAAGTACATTATTGACAGCTAATTGTATACGGAAAATACTCTACTCTTCATACTCTACATCCCCCTTCAAGCTGGACATGGTGGTTCAGAAACAAGTCCTAGCTTGGCAGATAGAAAACAATGCTGATCTGCTCCCAATGGTTTCGTTAGCAAGTCTGCAAGCTGAAGTGCTGAACGAACATGAAGAATATTGATGAATTTGGCATCTACATAGTCTCTAATAAAATGACAATCAACTCTCAAGTGCTTCGTTCTCTCTTGAGACACTTTATTTTCTGCAATGTACTTAGCTGAAGTATTATCACAGAAGAGATTAATTGGAAGAGAGACATTCACCTGCAAATCAGATAACAAACCCTCAAGCCAAATCAATTCACTTGTAACATAACTCATGCTTCGATATTCAGCTTCACATGTACTCTTAGATGTTGTTTTCTGCTTCTTCGTTTTCCAAGATATTAAGGAGTCACCCAGAAAAACAGTGTAACCAGACAATGACTTGGCGGAAAATGGACAACTTCCCCAATCAGCATCACAATATGCTATGAGATTAAAACCAGACTGTGCAGAATAGAACAGACCCAGATCCAAAGTACCTTTTAAATACTTAAGAACATGCAATGCAGCATTGAAATGTGACTGTGCAGATGCATTCAAGAATTGACTGAGCTGTTGAACAGCGTAAGAAATATCAGGTCTGGTCATGTTTAAATATAGTAGTTTGCCAACGAGTCTTCTAACTTCAGGATCTTCAACTAAAGGTGTATCTTCACTGCTAAGTTTTAAATTTCTTTGTAGAGGGACAGGAACATAATTACATTCTAGCATGTTTGTGTCCTTCAATAAATCTAGAATGTATTTTCTTTGATTAAGAAGTATGCCTAATTCTGTTCTAAAAACCTTTATGCCCAAGAAATATCTTAGCTGACCCAAATCCTTAATTGTAAACATTGAATGTAGAGAATGTTTAACAGCTTGAATTTCAGATAAAGAATTACCAGTAATCAATAGATAATCAACATAAGCAACAACAACAGTAAATGAATCATCATCAGACTTGATGAAAAGGGAATAATCTTGTTTTGATTGTTTGTACCCTGAATTAAGTAGATGTCTGCTCAGCTCTACATTCCATTGCCTTGCAGCTTGCCTTAAACCATATAATGACTTCTTTAATTTGCATACTTCCTCATTTTTAGCCTTTGAATAACTAGGTGGAGGCTGCATATATAACTCTTCTTCAACATATCCATGCAAAAATGCATTGTTTATATCTAATTGATGAAGCTCCCAATTTTTTGCAGCAGCCAAGGCTATAAGAATATGAACAGTAGTAAACTTTGCTACTGGACTGAATGTATACTTAAATTTTTTACCTTTAACTTGTTTATCACCTCTTGCCACAACTCTTGCTTTGCATTTGTTAAGACTTCCATGTGGATTGAATTTGGCTTTGAATACCCATTTGCTTTCAATAGCAGTTTTATTTGAAGGAAGAGTAGTGATCTCCCAAGTATTATTATTTTCAATCGCCTGCAATTCATTCTTCATTGCTTCAACCCATTTAGGATTATTTTTAGTTTGTGCATATGAACTTGGCTCATGAACAAATAAAGCATTTGCCAAACTGCTAATATATTCTGAACCAAGATGATTCAGATTTGAATTGGAAAGAAATTGTTGAACAAATGAACATGTAGTAGGAGGTTTAATATGCTTGTCAAGGATGAATTGATCAAATTTTTTAGGTAATTGAGTAACACGAGTAGATTTTCTAATTGGTAGGCATGTAGTTGGAGATGAGGGCTGTTGTGGAGAGGAATTAGATGAAGAAGAAATAAATTGATTATGAGAGGAAGGAGACATTTCAGGAAAAGGAATGTTTTGAAAACCATCTATTGATGGCTGAGTAATAATTGGGCTTGAAATGTTATGAATAGAATCAGGAGAAATAGCAGGGTTAACAAGAGGTAAACCAGGATTTTGATCTGAATTTGAGGAAACAGGTTATGAAGAATGGAAAGGAAAAATATTTTCCTTAAAAATAACATCTCTGCTCAATAAAACTTTGTGATTTTCCAAATCTTAGAGTTTATATCCCTTCTGTGCATAAGGATATCCAATAAATATGCACCTTTTTGATCTAGAAGCCATTTTGTCTGAAGTCTTAACAGCTGGATAAGCTAAACATCCCATAACACGCAAATGTAAATAGTTTGGAACCTTGTTCATCAAGACCTCATATGGAGTTTTCCAATTAAGAACAGAAGAAGGCATAAGATTTATCAAATAAGTTGTAAGAAAACAATCTCCCCAAAACTTACTAGGTAAATTAGCATGTAATTTTAACGCCCTAGCAGTTTCAGCCAAATGCTTGTGTTTACGTTCTACCCTCCCATTTTGTTGTGGTGTTCCTACAATACTTTTCTGATGAATAATTCCCTTTGATGTAAACAATAGTGTGCAAAACTGTTGAACAATTTCAGTCCCATTATCCGATCTAATGATTTTAACACATTTCCGAAACTGAGTTTCTACATATGCTAAGAATTCAATTATAACTTGAGGAACTTGATCTTTATGATGAAGTAAATAAATCCATGTAGCTCTTGAATGATCATCTAAAATAGTTAAAAAATATCTTGCACCAGTTGTAGAAGGAATTTGATATAGCCCCCATAAATCAATGTCAATTAATTCAAAACATGCATTTGCAATGGAACCTGATACAGGAAAATGTAATATATGATGTTTTGCACAAATACATGCTTCACAATGGAAAGTATTATTAATCTGAAATGAAGATGAAATGGGTACATGTTTCAATTTGCCTACAGAGGCATGACCAAGTCTAGCATGAAACAAGTCAAATGAATTTGTTGTATTAGAAGCAAGAACAACTGGAAATTGATCAGAAACAACATTATTTGACAGAACAGAAACAGAAGGTAAGTATTTAACAAATCTATACAAACCCCTTGTCTCAAACCAACTGCCTTCACTTGATTAGTTGTAAGGTCCTGAAAAGAACAAGAGTTTTGTTCAAACTTGGCAACTAAATTGTTTTGATCTAATAACCTTCCAACAGATAAAAGGTTATGTTTAAAATCTGGTACATAGAAAACATTCTTAAGAATGATATGAGGATTGATAGAAATGATGCCAATAGTAGAAACAGTTTTTAGAGAACCATCAGGAAGAACAATTTGTATAGGCTGTTTAAGATTGTGAGTTTTGTCAAACATGTTTATGTCAAATGTCATATGATCACTAGCTCCTGTATCAATTATCCATGTATAAACACTAGCATGTTCAACTGAAAAATTCACATTAAATGCAGAAACAATACCTGCAAAGTTTACTGCAGCATTATAACCATCAGACGAGGAAGACCCTTGATTTGTTTGCACCATCTTGACAGATTCCTTGAACAGATTAGAGAACATCTGAGAATTGGCTGAACTTGAGCTGTTAGAAGGATCAGTATTGCTTTCTAAAGGCGAAATGGGAGGTGCAAATCCAAGAATTCCAGAGGTAGCAGAATTTTCTTGTACATTTCCAGCAAATCTTTGATGTTTCTGATTTGTTTTACCCTTCCACCAATCAGGATAACCAACAATTTTGAAGCATTGATCCTTGGAATGGCCTTTTGTTTTGCAACGATACTTACTTCAGTTTTCTGAATAGCAATGTTAAGATAATTTTTCCTTTCAATTTGCTGCAACATATGATAAGCCCTATTTACATTTGGTAAAGGATCCATACTAAGGAGGTTAATCTTGGCTTGATCATAAGATTTGTTTAGTCCAGATATAAATTGAATAAGTTTTCTCAATTGATCGGCTTCAAAAAATTTCTTGAGTAAACCACAAGAACATTGAATAATCGCTCCACAAGTACAATCAGGATAAGGTTCAACAATTTGTAGTTGATCCCAAACTTGCTTAAGATTCGAATAGTAAGAAGCAATACTATCGTCATTCTGCTGGATATTCATCAATTTCTTATGAATTTCATAGATCTGAGGAGCATTAAAATGTCCATACCTCTCTTGAATCTCGATCCAAAGCTGTCTGGTAGAAGAATTGAAGATGAAGCTCTCTGAGATTTTCTTTTCCATTGAACAAAGAATCCAAGCTGTCACCATATAGTCATTTCGAATCCACTTCTGCAAATATGGAGATTCATCGGCAGGTCGAAGAATAGATCCATCAACGAATTCGAACTTATTCTTTGCTCCAAGAGCTAATCGAACACTACGGCTCCAATTCAGATAATTGTCCCCATCGAAGATGATTTGACCTATTTGAGAAATAGGGTTATCACCGTGAGATAGGAAATATGGATCATTGTAATTAACGGCAGAATTCGTAAGATTTTTTGGAGTAGAAGTCGAGATTTCACTCAATTGAGGCATGATGAATTAGGGTTTAGATCTGAAGAAAATTTCGTTTGGCTCTGATACAATGATCGCAGAAATTGAAAAGAAGAAAAAAATGTTTTCTCTCACTTTGAAATACTCAGTCAACAAGTATATGTACAGGCAGTAAACAAAATTACAGTATTACCCTAAACCAACGTTACACACAGCGGAAACAAGGAAAACAAACAAAAAACACTTAAAACTACATTATTGACAGCTAATTGTATACAGAAAATACTCTACTCTTCATACTCTACAACTATTTTTTTAATTACATATTCCAACTCCTTTGAATTTCCTATTCAAAGAGGTGCTAACCTTAAGCCAAACTTATTCAAATCCTATCCCTAGTTCTACAAAAGGCATCCAGAATAATATTTTAATCCATTTTACAAAGTTTTACTAATCATATTCTCGGTTACAAAGTTTACAGGACCAAACAAAATTGATGTTAATGACTTTGTTATAATTATTTTGCAATATAGTTATCGATTTGTACATGTACTTAAAGAGGTTAATGGTCCACAACTAATTTTTTTTTTTTAAAAAAAAATATATATATTTACCAGCCATATTAGGAAGTGAGTTAATAGGTCTGGAAATTGTATTTATCGCAATCCTTCAGTGTTAAGTAATTATTTTTCTATGCATCTTACCTGGTTGATTTTTCAAAAAGAAAAAGGTTAGGTAGCGTTTGGTTTATTTTGTGTTTTGCATTTTTAGTTTTCGGCGTTAATTATGGAAGTTGTGAAGATTTTAAGTGTAGCGGTGGTGATGGATCAAAGGGAATGGGAGTGACGGAGGGGACCGCGGGAATGGTGGATAGACGGATGTGTTATTGTCATTCCCTTGTTTCTTAAAATATGAAAAATAATAAAAAGTTGTTTTCGGTTTTGTGTGTTAACTCCGTTTTGTAAAACGGTCATTTTTCATGATATATGTGTATTGTTAGTGTTTTTGTATGTGTGAAAACTCAAAATTGAAAAATCTAAACCAAACGCTACCTTAATTTTTCAAAAAGAAAAAGCAAAATAATCAAACGGTTGAATTTTGACACATGTGCGACTAGAAATTGATGGATCCATGTGGGCCTACACATGGATCTCATTAAGCTTAGGAACTAAGCAATTCATATCATTGTTCCTCTATAAATCCAACCCTTCAGCGCAACTTAGCATCTACAACTCTTTTCACGGTATAAACAAAAAACCACTCACCTTAGCCATCTTTACATAAAATATGGATAAAAGCAGCAAAAGGCTAGAGTCAGCCAAAAATGCACTAGCTACTGCTGCTTCCATTGCTGCTTCAGCAATGGTGGCTCGCTCTCTTATCGATCAGTACCTCCCTTTTGATATCCAAGATTGCATTACTTTTGCTAAGAACTCTATTTGGCCCCGCCTCTCCTCTGATCATACCATTGTAATCGAACAACTAGAAGATTACTGCCGAAACCAACTGTATGATTCAGTAAATGCATACTTGGCTACTATAGTCTCCACCTCGTTGCCAAGAGTAAGAGTGAGCAAAGTAGATCACAACGATCAGAATAAACAGATGACATTGTCAATTGAACCAGGTGAAGAATTGATTGATATATTTGAAGGGGTAAGATACAAATGGTTGTTTCGTAGCTGCAAAGAACTGAAGGTGGATGAAGATGATTTGACGCAGCAGGTGTCATCTTATGAGCTTACCTTCAATAGCAAGTACAAAGATATGGTATTAACTTCATACTTGCCTTACATTGAAGATAGAGCTGACAAGATGAAATTGCAAAACAGGAAACTGAAGCTTCACACGAACGACGGTGAGTATTGGCGGTCAGTTGATTTTTGTCATCCTATTACTTTTGACACGCTGGTTATGGATTCGAAGCTCAAGAAAATGTTGATGGAAGATTTGAAGAGATTCGTGAAGAGGAAGGATTACTACAAGAAGATTGGTAAAGCATGGAAGCGTGGTTATTTACTTTATGGTCCTCCCGGAACTGGCAAGTCTAGTTTGGTCGCAGCAATGGCCAACTTCCTTAAGTTTGATGTATATGATCTGGAGCTAACTGGAGTGCAAGATAATAACGCGTTGAAAAAATGCTTACTGAGAACAACAAATAGGTCCATAATTGTAGTTGAGGATATAGATTGCTCTGTTGAGGTCACAGAAAGGGATGAGAGTAGTGCAGATGATGATAACGGTCCAGGAAAGAGAGCACAAAGGTTAACGCTATCAGGGCTGTTGAACTTTGCAGATGGCTTGTGGTCGAGTTGCGGAGAAGAAAGGATCATTGTTTTCACAACCAATTATAAAGATCGAATTGATCAAGCACTGTTAAGACCTGGGCGGATGGATATGCATATTCAAATGGGGTACTGTAGCATGTCGGCCATTCGTATGTTGGCTATGAATCATCATAACATTGATGATCATGATTTGTACGAGAAAATTGGCGAATTGATTAAGGAAGTGGAGATCACACCTGCTGAAGTTGCCGAAGAGTTAATGAGGAGTGAAGATAAGGAGACTGTGCTGGGTAGTCTGATTGAACTCCTAGAGGAGAAAAAGAAAAAAATTATTTTGTAGTCATAGCAATTAGGGAAAAGAAATTTTGGCTGAAAATGAGTCAAAACATGGAGTTTTTATTTATTTATTTTCATAATCATGCAAGCTGTTCAGTTTATATGTTTTACTCAATAAATACTTATAAAGCAACTTACATAGCTTCTTCTTAAGGTCTACAAGTTAAGTATTCAAAATAACAAACACCTGTCATTCTTCACTACATTTGTTGTGGCATTTTTGAGTTACGCATAAATATTTCTTCCTGCTGATTGAAATTTGGAAAGATGGCATATTATATGACATATAAATAGGAATCAAATGTTAATATCTAGCCCATGAAAAACCAAACACTTAAATCTGTCTATTTGTATAACTATATTTCTGAATCTTAATTTTTCATATAAAGCAGAGAGGTTGGATTCATTTTGTTCGACATGCCTGATTTGTGTTTTTCTTATATGCGCAGATATGTTAAAAAATTCCCATGGAAGCCTCCTTAACAAATCAAGACATGTCATGAGGTAAGTCTCCTATTACGAGATGCAGCTTTTTTGATATCATGTCCCCTGATTAACATTGCATAAGTTTGGTGATATACTTGTATTATTTTACTTTTAGTTTTCTAACTAAATTCAAAACCAGTTATTGTTATAAGAATCAAGTTCAAAATCATTTATATCTCCTTCTCAAGAGCATGATGGTTATTAGCTCATGTCTAAGGCTAAAGTTGATTTATCCATCCAGACATCTGACTGGATGGTTAAATCTGAAAATATTTTTTGCTTTGATTTTGTGTAAAATCAAGCTGGGGATCTTAATCCCACAATTGATATGTTTTTTAAGCAGGACATTGTGTTTTTTAATGTGATTGCTCGCTAGATTTTCTTTTGCAATCCTTATTTACTCTGCTTTTTTTCTTTTTGGTTGAGTTTGTCTTCTGACTGTTTTCTGTAACAAACAACAATACATCCATGTCTTAACAAGGATCAAATACAATCAGATAATGTAACTTATGCATCTAATCTACTTTGATAACACGAAAACACTGTTATCATGAAACAACTGTTTTTTATATGTGCCATTTGCTCTAATCTTTAAACCTGTAAATTTAGTTTATCTAATACTTTTTTTTGATAGAAGAAACAACTATGTGACATTTGTAGTGAAAATCAAGCACTTTTCCACTCTTTACTTCTACTGAGTTACGACTTTTTTACCTTATTAAACTTGACCGATTAGCCCTTTGATATATCACTGCGTTTAGTTGATTCTCAAAATTTTGCATTTACAATAGTTTTCTCCATTGGAAATTGACGACTGAGAATTAATGAAGAGTAAAGATGTATCGTGAACGAGTCACTATCAGGAAAGCGTACAATCGATGATTCACCCGCTCTTCAAGGTAACCACAACATATTTCAAACTTATGACTCATTATTGAAGGATTTGGAGATTTGCAGAAATTGTTGTACGAAGTTTAATATATTTGGAAGTCGCTTTAGTATTCCATTTTTCTATATG
The DNA here is from genome assembly GCA_030737875.1 of Allium sativum. Lineage (NCBI taxonomy): Eukaryota > Viridiplantae > Streptophyta > Magnoliopsida > Asparagales > Amaryllidaceae > Allium > Allium sativum. Next base: position 199,563,066 of record CM060918.1, on the reverse strand, counting down.
TTCTTTTCAAGCTAATCAAGACAAATGCATAGCCATCTGAAGTGGAAAATGTTACAGAACGTGAAAAATCTAGAACATAAGGAGATAAAAAATGAAGAAGAAATCATTTGAAGAGATCATCAAAAAAAATTCCTGAAAATATGATATGACTGTGCTATTGTAAAAATTATTAGGATTGGTGTTAAGAAGAAAAGTATGTATTAGTATTTTGAAAGTATGAAGTTGTATTTCTCCTTGTATGTAAACTGAGCTTCTAATCGTTACAGTTTGAAATTATTTTCCTTTAAAAAAAAAAAAAAAAAAACTGTAGCAAAGTCGAAATTTATTTTACTAAAGCAACTGCATAATTCGAAGGCTTTTGGACTTCGTAAGTCGCAATTTGACAATATATTTCATCTTTCAGCTGCGTAATTATGGATTTTGACTGCATACTTCCGGACGGATCGAAAAACTTGAACCCCTTAAGCATATGTGATTGTGAACAAGGATTTCAGTGATTAGCAGCTGAAGCATTTCCTGTATCTCTTTGGTATTACAGCCATTCAGGTAAATTTCTAATTCTTAGTTGTTAATTTCATTATTTTCAGTTAATTTTTATCATGATTGCATCATTCTCAGTCTTGGGCATAATTCTGTTAAGTTTTCTAAGAAATTTTTAATCATTGTTTTCTATTTTTAAATTCTTAAATTATTATTTATGGAGTAGGAAACAAATCAGTGTTGTGCTCTATTTCTGCGTAGCAACGGTATAAGCTAGTGGTTATTGATTCGAAGTTTAACCTTGCCAGAAAACTACGATTTGCTGCAAAGCAATTAAGGGTACTGTGTCCAACGGCAAAAATTAGAGTCAAAATTAACTCAAGAATTAAAATTGGATTTTGATTAAAGACATTGAAAACAAATATTATAATTGTGTTCAAGAACTTTTCACATGAGTGAAAATATATTATTATTCCAAAACTCATAAGCATCTTTTTAGTTTAAACAACGAACATTTTATTCGTCTTCCAACCCAAGAAAATCCCAAAAACAAAAATTATAATTATACAGTAGACCTCATCCTGGAGATAAATCTAGAAATAAGAATTAAAAAAAAAATCGAAGAAGATAAACAAACGATACTGTCATCGCGATCAATTGCAGTAAACAACCTCAAATCTATTGTAATTATTAGATTAAAAAACATCGATGTTGATCTTTATCCTATTCTCAGAACAGGTTGGCTTCTATATGCACTGCCTTTGTCAGTTCTTCAGCTGCATCAGAAACCAAAAATTAAGAGGTACATTTGATTTTTTTTTTCTTTTCCTTATGTCCGACCAACTGCATATTTCTTGATGCCATCAACTGTTTGGGATTAACTAATAATTCATTCATATGGATATATTGACCACATTTACTGAATGACAATGAGAAAGTTAATAAATGTTCCTGTTTATTTTTACGAATCTATTTTCAACTTTTCTCCATTTCACTTTTCCTGTCGATCATTTCAACTTCCGTTCAGTTGGATCCCACTGCCTGTTAGCAGCAGTACGATTACTTGCGGTTTGTACCACACATCCTCCACAAGGCGGACTTGAACCCCCAAAATCAGAAATAGATTACGATGTCCACCGCCTCATGAACGATAAGTCTCCTATGGTCGACCCCCAGTTGATTGCCACCTACGGATATCTTTGCACTGCCGGTTGATTGCCACCTACGGATATCTTTGCACTGCCGATTCTTTGTTGTACTAAGACGTCAAAATTAGGTACTGCATGATGACTGGTTCTTTGTTGTATTCAGACTTCACTATTCAGTGGTGTTTTCCCCCCTTTTTGCTGTCCTTTTGTTGTATATTTTAGTCATCAATCAACATTGTTGTATTATCTCCACAAACGCTAAATTTTGATAAAAACTACAATAAAAGTGCAATTATTTGTACTTAGGTATTGTTTTATTTATTTAGTGTTTTGAGTTTTGAGTTCTCAATGTTAATTTCTATAGATGCGAAGATATGAATGATAGCGAAGGTGATGGACCAAAGGCGGCATAGGAGATAATGGAGTGGAGGGAGGGACGATGAATGAATGAATTTACCATCGTTTTTCCGTTGTTTTTTAGAATACGGAAAAAAAAAAAAAAAAAAAATCATTTTTTTGTGTGTTAACTGTTTTGTAAAACGATCGTTTTTCACGATATGTGTGCGTTGTTCGTACTTTTGTATATATGAAAACCCAAAATTAAAAAATAGAAATCAAACACACCCTTTCTTAATTCATGTTACTTTGTTTTTGAGAAGATATTCTCATATTATTTTTCCTTTGCTTGATTGATGAAGGACTTTGTAATATCTTTTGAAAATTTATGTTTAACATAATGTTAATATAAGATTTTGCCTACATCTCCCTTCATAAGGATTTTGTTATTAACCACTGAAACTGGGAAACATAGTGATACTTATCTGTTTCCTGATAAATTTGTTCATACATATTTATATGCGATTTTGATGTCATCATTGTCATGTATGTCTCTAGAAAATCTTCCGCATTTTCTTCTCAACGTAGAGAAATCTTCAAGTTTGGGCTATTTGTGAAATCTTGTTTTATAATCATGAGCGTTTAGTACATACAATACTAGCCTGAAATTTGTATAATGACTGATAGTATTTATGTGTTTGTGCAGGATGCAAAGTAATTTGTTAAGGATATAGCTTTTACAGGATATGATGAACATATAGAGGATCATATAGCATAAGTTGCTCCTATTAATAGGTCCACATATTGCTTTTGATTTACAGTATATGCTGTATTAGATAATTAAGTATTGAAATTGGAGTAGGCATGCTACTAAACAATCAGTTTGTTTAATTTAACAATTCATTGATATAGTTGGTACTCTGTTCATTTGTGTATCGGCCATTTCAAAACATTCATATCTCGAAAAAGTGAGAATATTTTCATATATGATATGATACTTCAAATAAATTATGGTTCTAAGTAACTGTTTCATGACGATTTTAAGTAACGATTCTTAATTACCATATTGATGCACTAAGTAACAGGAAGAATTTATTAAAAAAAATTGTGAACAAGTGCATTTGTTTTTTGCCTATGTATGTAAATCAATATATGATTTCAAAAATTGGAATATTACAGTAAGGCACTATAAACGTGTAAGGGTGTGTTCTTTGCAAGCGGAAGCGGAGATTTTGAGCGGAGAATGTTAGCGGAGAATTGTAGTTAGCGGAGAATATGTTCTACGCGTTAAACAGAGAATGTGTTCTACGCGTTAAGCGGAGAATTTAAGCGGAGCATTTAAACGGAATATTTTATTTTTATTTTTGTAACGAACTGGGATTTTCGACTCCGAAAATCAACATCAAACTACCATGTTGACCATTCAGACATCGAACATTCCAGATCATTAATAGAAAGAAGTTAGAGGGTGAGAATAGATAAGGTAGAAATATTGAATAGAAGAAGAAGAAGAAACACCACACAGAGTCTCACATCGCAACGGAACAAAATATAATACAGAAATAATCTTTATTGAAAGCTTTAAAATACTTACAGTATCAGAGTACATCATACCATGTGACAGTTATAATAGCCTGTTCCCATATACAACACACAGCGGAATAATAGTAATATCATACGTCTGGACTCTTCCAGCTCGTCTCTTCATAGCAGTCGCTAACCTGAACCTGTACACTCCGGGCTAACCCGAGCATTTACAAAACACCGGGTCAGTCTGGTGAACCAGAGTGAGATAAACTCGCACAATATAAAGGTAAATCATCCAACCATGAATTTAAAGTTCAAAAATCTTTTCAAAAGAAAAGGATAATCGTAAGACCAAATCCACACATAAACACGGACGGTTTTTACCTTACGATAACCCAAAACAGTTTGAAATCAATATCTTGTCTGATATTATAATAATGTCTAAATACAAATAAATATCAATCTAGTGGAACGCTTGCATCTCACGCTCCACATATATAGTATACAATCAAAACCGCAGGCGCTTATTGGAGATTGGATTCCGACCTTGACAAGGTATGGGACCACCTGCCGATAGTGTATCTCTAGAGGCGAATACACTGGGTTCAACAAGAACGTCTTGCAACCCGGCCCTCACATGACCGACCCCTCATTTCGCTTGAGAGTATCGAATGTATATCACCGACGGTTGGGATCAGCAACCGCCTCCCGACGAGGGACAGCATCGAAACATAGATTTAAGAACAAATAGGAATTTCTCTAGATAGGTGATTATACACCCTAATGGGAGCGATCCACATAGCCATGCTGCCTGCCCGATTTTTGTCATTTCCCGGTTGATGAGGCTTGAGGTTTAGAACAACTTCTGAACATCGGGTCATCATTCACTTTGAATGCCACATCGTCAGATCCGTCAGATATCACTAATTGACGTCCACAAAAATACTCTAGCTGGAAGCTAAGAGAACGGCAACTCCCCGCCAACAACTATCGTACGTTTGAAGAAATCAACGTACGTGATCCTTTGGAAATACTCTGTCAGACATCCGTCCATACAAGTCATCCAGGAACAGGATGAACCGAAGGCACTCTCCTGCCGCATCCATATAGGAATCACCCCATGGATCAGTAGCGAGTAGTCCTTGCAACCTGTAGATTCCAACCACGACAGAATCACAGTTTATCTCTGCTTGCCAGGCAGAGAATATTAGTGGTTCTTCCGTTTATGAAAATCAACGGTCTTCACAGCACCATCTCGACCATCTTCTGATATCTTCACGTATTTGTTGGTCGGAATGGTTTTCGAATATAAATTCGATCCCGGTCTTTCCATACCAACAATCGTATTGGACATGATTTGATAGTCGGTGTTTTAACTATCAAAATAAACAGTGTTTCAATCATGACACACCAATGAGTTCACTGGTTCAGTATTCAGCATCACTTGGCCTTTAACAACTGATTTACTTTGTTAAATCAAACTTCTAACTCTGTTAATATTTAAAAATACGATATTTGTATAACTCAAATCGATTAACTCCAATTGATTAACTCAAAGTGGTTAACTCTAACTGATTAACTCGACTTCTTTAACCCTATCAATTTACTACTATTTTACTTCTCCATTCACTTGACTCTAGATCGCGGCGATTACAATGGTTACGCCTGATTCCCTCAGGAAACATCCGACCGCCGTAGGCTATCTGCAGCCCTGCGAATTACGCTAGCAGTCGTACGAAATGGCACTCATCTTGAAAAACTATGTTTGACTAACTCTAGCTCGAATAACTATATTCAATTTCCCACTTAATTCTTCCTTCAAATCATCTTTTAAATTCAGAAATCCATTAGTTTTAACAAAGAAATTTATAGCACATATGTTATAACAATAGCGTTATAATTACTATTTAGATTTACAAAACAACAGCGCTATAATCGCTGTTTAGGTTTACAACCCAGTTACTATAGCAAAAGCGCTACAATCGCTATATTAGATTTACAAAACATATATTATAACAACAGCGCTAAAATCGCTGTTTAGATTTTCAAAGCATATCCACTAACGTCTCTTACGATTACCAACTGATACTATCTTCAGATAATCCCAATGTTGTTCAAGTTGGGGTATTTTAATTACCTCTCAGACCTTGATCAACACCGTTCTCATCCTTGGAAAAATATAAGCTGTAATCAAACCAATATACCATTTCAGTCTCAACAAATTCCATTTAACTCGGATTTGGTTATACAGCTCTATAATCCACTTTCTTACCCACATTCACTTATCCCGGTTTCCTTTCAAATCTATTTAACCCTTATCCCCTTTGGACATCTTATTTCCCTTTTTCCCTTTTTTTTATTGATCTTATTTCCAGGTAACGTTAAATAAAATTAACGCCTTAACACATTAAACCTCATTTACACGACCCTGGTTTATATAAACCCTTTACCTTAATTCACATAATTAAACAACACTTAAATTTAAGTTATCATCTTCGCTTGAAATCCTCTTTTTAACATCATTATAAACATCTTAGCTTTAAATATAAAACCCGCTCATAGATTCCTTTCACAATCCAATTTGGATTACACTTCTCTTCGATTACTTTTCAAAAGTAGTCTTCTAAATTCTTATTAAAACAATAATTTTCTTTACTCATTAACTACTTCAGTAGTTAATTTCTTTATTTACTAAGATAAATAGAAAATCCTTTTTAAAGATCTTATTTAAAGATAAAACAATATTCTTCAACTATTTCATTTCGCAATTTCGAAACAAACTAATTTAATATTCGATTCCAGTTTAAATGGTCAATTTTGTCAAGTCAAAATTCGATTATCTCGTAAACTAATTCCAATTAACCTTCACTTTAAATTAATTAAAAATATAATTAATTTAAATTATTTCCATTAATTGTTTTCTTTTCAAAACAATTATCAAAGTTTAATCATGCGATTCATTCTCTATTCTCATTCTTTGTAAATCTGATTAACATCAGAACTTACTAACAAATCAAATAAAACATTTATTAAATTCTCTTTAATAACTTTTGTTCAAAATAATACATTTTTTCCAAAATCTAACTCCAGTTATAAAGTAAATTTTATAACTTCAACTCTATCGATTCACCTGACGGTGAATCACTGTCTATAACCCGATTGATTTTAAAGGCCATACTCTGCCAAACACTTAACCAATATCACCTATTGGTTCAAACCAAACAGATGTTGAATATTCAATTAATAATCAACCATCAAATCAATCACACAAACAGATCAGTTCATATATGATAATATGAAAATAAATAATACGTTTGAGGGATCCGGTTGGGTCCCTCCAACCTGTTCTTCCCTGTATTCAAATGGTTATCTCAAATCAGACCATTCAGTTTTGTTTAACTGATAACACTAAATAGCAACCATTCAACATCAACCACAAGCAATTCAAACAATTCAACCATTTAAACACGTTTATAAATAAACGTGACCAATCAAGGTGAGTCACCTTTATTGGAACCAATCGTTAAAAATAACGATTTGGTATTCCACTGAAATTAAACACAGTTTAATTTCATCGGTTAAATCAACAGTTAAATAGATAACTAGCAAAGCAGTCAACCATTGGTAAGCGGAGCACACAAAATTAAAATACCCACTTTATATAAAATATAAAAAGGGTAACTGAGTGAGTTTAACTCACCTTGATTTTGATTCCGGTTTGGTCATAGTTAAATTAAATGGTTGTTTAATTTAACCGTAAATTTCAGTCGTCTCCACTCGTGTCCAGATCAGTTTTATCATGTAGATCTTGTTGATGCGAGTCTGACACTCCTCGTTTTGACCAATTCTGATAACATAAGCGCACGTTACAAACAATTTAATTATATGATTTAATCAAAGTAATAACTTCCTTAATTAATATTCTAACTCAAGTTTCTGACTTAACTAAATTCCCTAAAACAAAGGCCAGTAAATTACTTTATTAATATTATACTGAGCCGAACAATTTTTGCTTACTGAGTAATCGTTTCCAAGCATTGCTTCTTCTATGTTTCTCCGTGCTGAAGTCATTCAGCTCATTCAAAACTTCACTAAGTCCTTTGCTTTGCCTTGGAAATTGACTGGTCCGAACACTCCTCTTCTATTTTTCGTTAGTCCCAATTCGATTTTTGTTGTCCGCAACCTGGGACAATTTAACTTTCATTGATTATAATTTTACTAAGGTAATTATTAACTAAACAATTAGTTATATATACCAATTACGTTGCTGACACTTTGATTTTGTTCCCTTTGATTCATGAATTACCTTCCAAGCTTGGGTTTCCAACATTTTCGTTTCCAGGTCTTCAAGTCCCATTCGATGTTCCCTCTGTTACCAAACAAATCATCAATTTAAACAGTATCTCCTTTCACAAATTGCTCATGGTTCATTGTTCTTTTTGATTATTTTTTTTCGAAGCAGAACAAGGTCGCTCCGTTCTTTTTTGTTCAAGGATGCTTTCTTCATTCCTTTTGGTACCAGTTCGCACCACACTGCCTTCAATTCCATCCATACTGTTCCCTTCACAAGACCATCCGCCTTCACCATCTTTCACCCCAAACTGACCCCACTAGCATCCCCCTTCAAACCTGAAAACGTTGCTCCATCCAGTCTCCTTCGCGTTCAACCCTGGCGCAACACAACGATCCCCAACTCCCAAAGTCTCACATGCCAAACTCCGACGACTGGAGTTCACCAGCGTCCGCTCCCACGGTCGCCCAACCCCATCGACCCCAGCCCCACGTCCAACGACCCCGAAGCCTCCTCCACCTTCGACAGCAAAAGCATCCCGCCGGTCATCGCCATTCTCCTGCAGTTGCGGTCGTTCAACGTCAACCGTCCTCCATGCACCATCTTCCATCTACCACCCATCATTGCCTCTTCCAAGTCTCCGACCTGACTTCCCATTACAGCTTATATTTCCTCTTTCGAAACCATTTCCAGTTCTCATACCATGCCCAGTTGTGCCACGTCCAAAGCAAACTACCCTCCACACGTGTTATTTAATACTTTTCGTTTGTTCTTGAGTGGAAAGGTGGGGAACGAAATGAACTCGACGAGTGGAAAACAATATAGCATGTGGAAGCTATTTATAGTGGAAATGCTGAGAGGATAAGCATCACGTCCTGTCGATGGGTACAATTTATTGTCTGCTGAAGAAAAGATAGCGATCCTAGGGTTGCATTGTGTTTTCAGATCAATCTTAGACTATGTATGAAAAGTCAGTTCATTAAGACAAAGCTGATGCAGCCGAACGACGGTAGACAAAACATAGGGTAGCTGCAAACTGGGGATTAACGTGTATATGTATAGAAAATGATTCATGTCAGCACGCACATGGGGTAGGAAACATCTCGTTGGGCACATTATAGATAGCTGGATAAATATAGGGAGGTTTGCATTTTTGTATTTGTATTTATATCATATCGAATGGGATGGCATAGCTGTGTATATCTATTTCCATTTAGGCCGTGTACTGTTGCTGAGTAAATATAGGATAGGGTTGCTGTTTCGAAAAGATAGGAGCGTGCTTTCTTATCATATTCAGACTGGCCGCTGTGTCTTGAAAATACAACACCGACGTGAAATCTTGAAAATACAAGACACTGAGTAGCTATAGAATAGGGTGATAGTTTAATAAAATATTATTTATCGAAACTTCTCGTGAAGTAATTGATAAAAACCCCTACAACCGATCTCTGTTAACTGATAAAAATGTTAATCGTAATGTAAAAAGGTATTCCGGACCCAATGGGACAAGTTTCGTCGAAATCCGAGGTCGTATGAAAAAAATTCATTTATAAAACCAGAAATGAACACGTGTTTAATTCTTTCATGATCACCAGCTAAATCAAATCAACTTGAAACCTTGATATCTTGCAATAACTTTTCGATACGAACCCAACGGCACTAGTTTCGTCGCATTCTGAGACTGTTTGCCCGATAGGCTGTTTTTACCCCGAACCGCCCTACCCTTTTTAACGTCAAATTTCTCGATCTCTAAAAATAACAAACTATATACTTATTCTGACTCTAATCGACGATACGAACTCAACGGAACTGGTTTCGTGGCTTAATTCGATCGTCTGTTCAAGTTACACTCGAATATCCCTTTACTTATTTAAATACGCGCTATAGAAATTGAACGGGCGGTTACGGCTACCGTGGTTACATACGATATCGGTTTTCCACGCAATTCACCACCATACAATAATTTAGCGATACGGTTCTAATGAAACTGGTTTCTTCGAAATCTGAGTCTGTTTGCAAAACGGCTATTTTAACGCGTATATTTATATAATGATTTTCCATAGCGATTATTTCAAAATTTGTTTTGGTCATAACTTACTATCTATAACACGGAATCTGGATTTTTCTCTTTCATATGAAAATTATCATCAATAGGGTCCCAACATGTCTTGTTTCACAGAAATCCGACTTATATCGGACTCTGTATGTCCAGTTGAAGTTCAAACTCGAATTTTCAAACTGCTGCGCTATATTTCAAGCTCTATTTATAATTATATAAATATATAACGTCGAACTTTGTTTAGTGAATTAGATATTAATTCCATCGATATTCCAAATATAATATTTAAATTAAATAATTTAAATTACATATTCGAGTGCCAAAAACACGGGTCATTACAATTTTGTAATTTAATTATTAAATGATTAAAACTTAACAATATGATTAATGCAAAATAACACATTTAACCATAAATAACAGTTCAGTACATAATAATATTTCAAACCAGTTCACTACATAATAATAGACACATGCGAGCAACTACTTAATAAAAACATAAAAACGTACAACAAACTACTAACGTCTGCGGAATCTAGAAAGATGATAACTCATGTACCCCAGCAACTCCATATCAGACAAGGTCTCAACCACCTCCAAAATAGACCTGTCGAGACGAAAAATCTCAATAATCTCCCATTGGCTGGCATCAGTTATGGGCGAGAGAAGGGCATAGCATTTCTCCACGGCCACGGCGAAACGCTCTGTCTGTACGAAGGCGGGTTCGGGAGGAGCGGGTTCGGGAGGAGCTGCCCTACTAGATGTGGCGCGCGTCGACTGCCTCCGTGCAGACTGAACCGGCGGTGGACTATCTGAGGCGGACTCTGGAGCGGGGGGATCTCATAACTGCAAGTTCCTGTGCCAATGCAGCCCCTAAAAACCTGGTCCTGCTCACGAAACTTCGGAGGTGGCTGTCTCCTAAACCTCTGGTACAAGCGTGCAGACTCATGCCACCAGTCGTCTGATCCGTCCAAGCGGTCCTGCGAAGCATCCCAAAAACCGCCAGGAATCTGTAAAAGTGCATTCCATGAAGTCCATACCCTCTTCAGATTATCGCATTTGTTTTTTATTTGTATCTGCGTCAACTCGTCTTCAAACATCTCGTTGAACTCAGGCTGCACCGCACAGAGGAATCTGTTGGTTCCTCGAAGATCAATATTGTTGAGGCAAATATTTATAAAAGCCTCAGTGCGATCCACTGGCCATAAAGCATTTGGGGCATTGGAAGACCCAGAAGCAGAAGCAGACGAATGTGCCATTAGACTGGAAAAAGGGGAAAAAATGAACATAAAAAAACGTAAAAAAAAAAAAAAAAGAGTACCTGATCCCAAGCAGAAAGCAGAAAAAGGTAGGAGAAGTGAGGAGAAAGAAGGAGGGGGGGGGGGGTTGAAGGCAAGGAGCCAACGGCTCAAAATTGAGCCGTTGGCTCACGACGCCTCCGACGCGTCGTGAGCCAACGACTCAATTTTGAGCCGTTGGCTCAACGGTCCAAATAGGTCCGTTGGCCAAATGATCCGTTTAGACCAAAAGAACACCCCTTAAGAGCCTATTGTTACTTCTGTAGATCTTCTCTGATACAATTTCAAACCATTGCAATATATTTAAAAAAAACAAATTAGCACCAACTACGTGTTTCAATAAAACAGACCTTCCTTTTTCGTTTCCTTTGATTCTAAATCGAGAATCAACATTTTGAACATATATGTTATATGTACATGTTATTTATGGTACCGTTCATATCTGTTGCCGTTTTGGGCCTAATGTCAACGAATTATTTTGATTCATCTACCATATTTCTATATAATAAATTCCCTTAGGTAGACAAACCAAGAGACAAAGAGCGGTCAAGATTTAATTTTGAGATAGATGTCAGATGGCTAGAATTGACCCACCTCATTAAACAGACATAAGTTATCTCTCCGTTAAATATATCCGCTCCCACTGCTCTTTCCAGCAAATATCTCCCACGGTTTTTTTCCTCCCCACGATCGTATGATTGTATATAGATCTAACGTCTTTTTCTTCTGTCCTTTTTACCGTAATTCCTCTCTTCATGGTTATCACCGTCGATTTAGAAAATTCCACTAAATTTCTACGGATATCCAACGTCCTCTTCCCAGCTCTTTGGTATAACTCCCACGGTTCAACTGTCAGAAATATAATCCAAAAACTAATTGAAGTTTATCAATTCATAGATTCAGTCAATCTCCTCTATTTCAACCTCAAAGCTTGCGCCTTTATAATCCCAGTCAAGATTGTTGGTAAGTCAGATAGTTTGCCGATATGTGAACATCGATCAGGTGTATTTGGGGTTGCCTACGAAACTCCATTTGGGGGTTCGAACTGCGGTTGAGTCTGTTGTAGATCAAGTTTTGGAATTTGGGGTTAATTTGGGTATTCGGATCTTCAGATTTTTGGGTGGAGGACGATGTGAGACTATGTGGTTGTCGGCGAGATTGTCCAATTGTGGCTGAGACGATTGTTGTTTGTGAGTTGACTCTGTCGGTGGTTCAAGTTGCAGAATTCCAAGTTGGATGCGGGTTTCGGATGCATAGTTTGTTTAATGAAATGAATTGTTGAAGGTTTAACAGATTGTGCGAGATTGATGAAGCCGTAGTGATTTTGGCTTAGCAGAGATATTTGAAGATGTGGAGTGATGTTGTTTGGTTGTGGGATGGTGATTGTTGACCGTGCGAATTGGTAGATGATAGGTGTTGTGGTAATTGGAAGTTCTGTGTCTGGAGAAGATCTATGGTTTCGGTGGTTCGGCATTCGATGATATCAACCCAAACAAACGCATTCATGCCATACAAATCACCGTGGGACATAATGGTACCAAAGGAAGATCCATTCAGGATTCTGGAGTAGACTTCGCTTGCAGTGCCTAAACCAATAAAAAATCTGGCTTTTGCTCGTGTGGACAGGAAGGAGACGCCTCAAGCTCATGTCATCACATTGGATGTGCCAGGCACATTATTACTGCATGCGTCTTGCATTCAAACTGTGTACGTTTATAGCTGCATTTGCACATGAGCTGATTGGTGAAATAATGGAAAACAGGGGTGGAAAAGAAGGATATAAAGATAGAGGTGGAAGACAGAGTGCTGAGAATAAGTGGGGAGCGGAAAACGGAGGAGGAGAAAGAAGGGGATACGTGGTATACTGCGGAGAGGACAGAGGGGAAGTTCTGGAGGCAAATTAGGATATGCCTGCGTCTGCGAATTTGGAGGCGATAAAGGCACATTAGAAAAGCATCATTTACAAAGAATACTTTTGGCTGTGACTGTTTTCCATGTTCATCCCTTATCTTCTTATGCTCAAACCATTTTTATCTATGTTCTAATCATGCTGATTAAAAACCGTACCATACTTGAGGAACTGAAACTAATGACTTGTATATTTTCTGCATAGCAAGCTGCTAAAAGTCTTCCATCTTTTCAGGTTGATATTTGCGTCCAACTTTGGGTATCCATATTAAAATTAAAAGTATTCAGGAAAATGGTATTCAACATGACCAATGGTGCTTAGGGAACTGCTTGCACTGCCGCTCTATCTCAAATCAAGTTTCCTATTGCAAGGAATGGTATGTTTTTATGGACAGAAGACCAATATTCGTACAACATTTTTGTTCTGTTAGTTGCATTAAACAGAGCAGTCAAGGTTATGAAGAATTTGGTAGTTTTTTGTTTTTATATATAACTTTAAATGGTTTTTAATATTCACGTGGTATGTAATGTTTAAAATTATTAAAGGGCGGTAGATAATAGCTATTTACAGCACATGAAACAACTGAATTAAGCATTAGCTGTGTGCATTCTAATTGCTTGATATGCATTTGTTTGTTTATGTATATCTGTATATATAATTATTAAATACACAAACAGATACATACATACTTCTACATAATTTGCCGTGAAACATGAACAAAAATATACAAAAATGTTATTTCTTCCTGCTTCTTTGATAATTATGATTTCATGCAACATTCCTCCAATGATATCTTCATCATTTTCTTTTTACCATATTTTTTCCTTTTTGCATGCAATTTTTAGTGATTGAAATTCATTAAGTTATGGGCTACGCATATTGTGGACAACATAAGAATGTAATCATGTATTAAAAGTTGTTATAAAAAGATGGATCTATTTCGTTTCCCTTTTCTAAAATATTGGCTACGTTGGATGGTTAAAGTATTTGGAAATGGAGTTAGCATGCAACATGAAATCAGCTTTGTCAATTTATTAATATTTGATATTGAATTCATTTGTGCTGAACTCACTTTAAAATTTTCATATTTGATAAAAGTCAGTCTTCTCATTTATTATATTGCTCAATTAATCTATAGCGGTTCTCCGACACCGTATTTGTACAATTTTGTGATTCTAACTTACTGTATTAGTGCATTTAATTTAATAATTAATCAAGGTAATGTCCATAAATGCATTTGTTTGTAAATTTGAAACTATATTTGATTTCCACTATTAGAACAAGTTTGAGGGTGCAACCGTGTAACTGCCAAAATAATGTCCATTGTAGTATTGTTAATGTATAATGCTAAATTATATCACAAGGAACATAGTGAATTTTAGATAAAGATGCTATGAAGATGTAACTACATAATCTTGCCAATTATTTAAAAATCTTCCGAACTGCAATTTCAGGCTATTGCAACATATAATATAAACATTTTCATAAACTGCAAGTTTCATTAGACATGCTGCAGTGGAAGCAATGTTAGGGTATTATCTATAAGTAGTGACTTAATTTTCTCATTTCCTATGCAAAGCAACAAATATGAATATTACCATCGAGTGTGAACTACACTCTGATGTATTAGCAATATTGCACATAGTGTTGCTATCCCCGATCCTTAACCTGTTGTTTTGGAACTTCAAACTTGAATAATGCACCTGCATGGTTTACCCATTTTACCATGCAAATGTTCATACTGCTATTTATGTTTCATGATTTTCTATTTGAAAAAATAAACACTAAAAATGCTATATATTAATTTTGTTAATGTCCAGCGTTTATGGGTATGGATTTTTAGGGTAAGGCCTTTGACCTGAGATAATATGACGCATAATAAACGAGGTACATGGAATTGAGTAGTGGGACATATTTTTCTCCCCAAATATAATTTTCATGTATTTTATCGCATAAAATTTGTCTTAAGTTAGTGGCCACTCACACTATTTGTGATTTCTATATATGGTTCTTTATTTTAAAAGGCAGTTAGGACCATATTAATGTAGTTACCAGAATCTTAGTTTTTATTCCTTTTCTAAATTTTATTCAAAAGAATTGTATTTTGCATGCATCTCCTTAATCGACGTGAGGATAAGAAATAAAGAAGCAAGATTGATTAAGTTTGTAGAAAAGAAAATGAAAACACATAGAAGAATTTCACTCTGCAGAATGATTGTCAGTAAAATTTATGGCAGGAGATGAAAAGTCCTAAAGCTTTTGTTAAGAACCTAATTTTAGTAGCTGACGTTCAAGTGCTAATTTGTAATTTCACCTGCTCTATCTAACGGTTTTATCACTAGAGTTTTGTTAATAAAATAACTCATTTCAGATTTTGAATACATAAAATTAATTTTTGTTAAATGTTTCTAAACAAGTGCTCTGGAACATGACGTTTCAGATTTTTTTAATATTATATAAGGCAGATCTGGTGTCAATTTATAATGCGTTAAATGTTTGTTTTATGCTAGATAGTAACGGATTGAAAACTATCTTAATGTTATATTTGGAAATAACTAGGAATTCCTTTGAATGTTCCTTTAATTTAGCAAAGTGGTTAAGACTTATTTTATATTCCAAATATTCAAAGTGGAACAAAACCAAATGTCAAAAGAAACAATTTCCGTGCTATTTTTCTTCCATGCATTAACCGCATGCCCGTTTGGATTGGTTATTTATGATTAATAAGAAATATGTGGGTATTGGAAGATGTAATCATCTTAGCGTGTTCATGCATGGAAAGGTAGCATAGTAATTTTGTTGGATAATGGAAAGGTAGCATAGTAATTTTTGATGATGTTTGCATGGTATGTTGTGCTAAATTTTCAGTATATTGTCGATGAAATGAGTACATTATTTATTTATATATCATTTGCTGACTAATATTATAATGCAAGCAACATCTTGCTATGAAATATAAATATTTTTTTAGAAACTATGTTGCATGAATTAGTTAAATTACGGTTGAATTTCTGGCTCAGTACCAACGTTTGCGCTTCATAAGCGGTGCTAATATAATTCATTGTACTTCTGTCACTGCTGTGATGATTCAAATGGTGTGTTCTTAATAAATAGTAATGGGATATACGAGCGGAGATTTTATGCAGGCAAGTCGAATAAATGGGAACCATGTTTGTGTGCATGAGCTGAGAATCCGAGCATTACATTTGAGCCAGACATTTAAATACGATTTTTTGTTTTACTGATGTATAATTAATTAATTACCTGCTTTTGTAAATGATGTAGGGTGATAGTTAACTTTTACAGTTAAACGCATCCAATGTGTTATGCACAGTAACCTAACATTTTTATTTCTGGAACACAACCAAAGTCAAGACCGAGTATACTCTACGAGCGTCACGGCATGCGCTTCACGCGTGGTGCACGCGTTTCGCTCGTGGTCGTGGCACGCGTTTTGCGCGTGATCATGGCATGCGCTTCACGCGTGAATTATTATTTTTAAAGTATCAAAGTCAATATTTTAAATACTTCTACGGATAAGCATAATCCATGGCATATTTCTTTGATTGAAAAAGGCAATAAATTAAAGAAAAGAGTCTTTCCGCTATGCCAGTAATTGGTATAATGCAATAAATATGGAAATGCATGAATATATGGAATGATTCAATTTTTATCAAGTGGGGGCATGTGCTCAAAATAATTAAAAGCATACTAAATGAGTGGAACAGATGCAGGCATAAGCAGCTTAATAACAATAAAAAAATTATACAACAAATGTAAAGATATACAATAAAAACTTGATTTGGCCTACGAAGTAAAGACATGTATAAAAGTACTACCAAACATAGAGTACTCTCAAAGCCTAGTTGTTTTAAACTTTCTCATCTATGCGCATTGCACCCTCTCCACCATCCCTCCCTCGCACACCCACACCTTCGTCAGCCACCAGATCTGGCTCTCCACCAGTGCTACCGTAGCTCCTCCGACCTCTAAGCCTGCCATTGACTGCCCCCAAGAACGTTACTGTGGCCTCCTCTACCAACACAAACAACCACATCCTGAATGAATCCACCTAATCACAATTACTACAGTGTACACAGGAAATAAATCTTCCCTGCTACCATCACCTGCTAATAACTTTTAAGTTTAATTATATTTATTAAAATAGAAAAGTTGTCTGAAAACACCAACTTTGCTCAGCATCGCTCAAACAATAAGTGCAGCAAAGAGGCCAAGCAAAAGGTAGAACATCCTAATTTATCAAAACATGTTTGCGAGTGGATTCTCACCTGTTAATGATGTTATCTTCCTCAACACACGTCTGTCTTCTTTGCTGCAGTGTAAGCCGATGTAAATTGCTGTAAAATTTTACAAAGCTCTTTTTTATTATTATAAAGAGAAACGGTGGAGAACAGTAGGAGTAATGGTGGAGTGGAGAAATGGTGGAGAATCCTAGGTGATATTTATAGAGTTCAAGCATTTAAAAATAAGAAACCGTCCAATTGCAAAATTTAAGGTGATATTTTGAACTGTTCTTGCACGAATAACCGAATTTTAGCCGATTCAATGCTTATCGAAAATGCAGTAAATGCTAGAAAAGTGCATTTAAAAATAAGAATCCGTCAAGTTGCAAAATTTAAGGTGATATTTTGAACTATTAATAAAGATAGGAATGAATATTTGAACTTTAAGAAATTGGCTGTTTTTAGAAATAGAGCAATTAATAGTATAGGAATGAATATGAGAATTTTAAGGATTTGACTATTTCTGGAAATAGAGAAATTAATATTATAGAATGAGTATGAGAATTTTAAGGAATTGACTGTTTCTGGAAATAGAGCAATTAATTTTGATTCAGCAAAGAGGAAATGTAGGACATAATTTCGAGTAAAAGGGATTTTTGGTAGTTTGCGTGTACACCAAAAGAGTGTGACACCAAACATATTCCGATTATTAGTAAAGATATAAGAAATTACCATATATCCACGTCAATGTTAATTTCTATATATGGAAAACAAATTGAATTAGTAGATCTATATGCCAAATATAAATGATCATAGTTCTAATTTTAAACACAAATATGTCTATACATATAATAGTATCGTGCATACGTATAATAAAGGTTTTAAGCAAACTGTTTTGGAATGTAAAATTTTAATTGCATAATAAAAACTTGAATGGATGCAGTAAATGACGCATGGAAATTTGTAGCATTAGAACAAATGAAATGCATAAAGACATAAGAAATTTCCATATATAAAGAGGCAATTTGAATTTGTTGAAAAGGTTAATTAGATCCTAATTTATGTGACATTTAATGCCTAATTTATTGGGGATATTAGGTTAAATAATAATTATATATATATAAAATCTCATACGTAAGGGCGTTTTGGGAAGTTCACGATCGGACCAAAATTTTGTGCTCCCAAGAGAATTATTAATAAAGATTTGTAAACAAGTAATATAGAGAAACAACCATGCAAAAATGACAACTTTGCTGAATTAAAGTTGAAATTCTTTGGTGATATTGACTGTTATGCTATTGCTAATTCTATAACCTTATTGATATGCTTTATGTTACAAGTTAAAAAGTGTTGTAATACATATACGTGAATATGCATTTGTCATATTATTTTTAGTCCCACATTTTGGGTGTAAGGCTAACATCAGCTCCAAAGCCAATATATAAGGGAGCCAATGTAATAGAATTATGTACACTGAATCAAGAGAAATAAAAAGCATCCTCCTTTATCTCTTATGTTCTCTGTAATGCCTTCTCTTTTATGATATGTTCTATTTTATTTTATAACACGTTATCAGCACGAGATTCGTTTATTGTTATTTGTTGAGATCTTCTAGATCTACATCTATGAATTTGTCATGTAAGTAATTTTTATTTGAGAATATTTGATATATGGATCCATTTTTTTTTTTGTAGATCTAGATTATGTTCCAGTGGATCTAACTTTTTAAATCTAATTATTTTTCGCTTAGTGGTTTTTAGATATCCACCTATTCATATTTGATCTGGTATTATTGTATACCAAATATAATTTTAGGAAGATCCATTCATTTTCTTTTTATAATATTATATATGGATCTTTTACCCCATACGCTATACATAAATAATCTTCATTTGCTACTTTATCTCTTCAATAACAGGGAAGCCATTGATAATAGGTATGCATATATGTAAACTGCATGCTGCTTCTTATTTAATCTAATGCTTGCTGTACAACTTCAACTTTGTAATAATAGACTACCTATTCTCATTTTTTTAATGCTTCATCTCGCAAGATGAGATGCTTTAAATATTTAGAATTACATTTCCATGTATGGCTTACTTTTATATGCTTTTTCATCTTTCAATATAAGCAAGCTGCTTGTTAGCCAACATATGTATTACTGTGGCCATTATTTTTGTTATATGGTGTATGGCTCCTTGACGGTTTGTATTGTTTCATTATTGTAATTAGTTCATTGTAAATGTATAGAGAAAGACTTGCAGATTTGGATTAATTTTTTTTATGATTCTGTGCCGTAATATATTCAATTTAATTATAGAACATGTATACTGATATGTGAATTTTGTTTAATTAAGCATCTGCAATTTTTTTTGTGTAGTTCACAAAAATGTCGAACACCGAGATCCATTTACAATCTCAATGCTTAGAGGATACCATTAAAAATGGTAATACTATGTCCCAGGAGGACAAAGCAAAGGCTCTGATATATTTAAGATGTCACATCCGCGATGATCTAAATATTTAACTGAAAAAGATCCTATCCACTTATGGAACTCCCTGAAGGAGCGTTATGACCACCAGAAGACGGTCATACTTCCAAACACAAGGCAAGAGTGGTTGAACCTGAAGTTCACATGCAAATGACCTGAAGTTCATATGACCTAAAGTTCATATACAAATCCTTTCAAATGATGGACCTGAAGTTCCGAGGAACCTGAAGTTCATATTCAATTGAGAAACATGAAATAAAACATAAAAGCCTATAATTGCATTTAATATTTGCTTATAGCAAATGACCAATAATAGGAAAGGATTTGAAAAATCAATGAAAGGAAAAGTTTTAACAAGAGGAGAAAGCATTATATTCCAACTTTATGCTACAAATAATTTCTTGAAGAAACTTATTATTGGAAGAGATCATTACATTTATAATCAATACTATTTTCTTGAAGAAAAATAGTAAAATGACTCTCATATGTGAAAAAAAGGGGCACTTTCTAGAAAAGTTGCTTCAATTTAAAAATATATAATAACATTATATGAATTATGATAAAACTTGAAGTTTTATTATTGTCATATTATATTTCTAGAAGAAATAATTTATTGTTTCTTAGGAAAACTTTTATAAAGAAAATATGCATCATGAAGATCATATTAAGTTAAGATCTAAATGCTGATCTAAATTTTGCACACCGGAAGTGAATGCAAAAGTAATTTTTGTTATAAAATGGAAAATTTAGAACCTGCAGTTTCTATGATGGTAATAATTAGCCAGAAGCTAACTATGTGATTTTTTTTTTGTTTCATTTCCTTTCAGCATGTATTAGTTTGAAACTTTTGTTTATTTGCCTTTCTTTTTAGCTTGTGCTTATGAAATTGCAGAAATAATATGTAATGTTGGACATGATAAGTAGTTTATTCCCATGGACATTTATCTGTATCTATAAGTTATTTCAGTTATCAACTAGCTGTATTGCTTTTAATTCTTAAGGTATGGATCGACATTGTTTAAGTGATGATATGTGTCTGGTTGATTGTGGAACTACTCATACGATATTGAAAAACCCGAAGTTTTTCTTTGAATTATCCGAAAATGTTTCATATAAAGTTTCAACTATAGTTGGTTCAGCTAATATAATTGAAGGGTCCAGAAGAGCCCATATAATGTTACCAAATGGTACACATATATTCATTCAAAATGCACTATATTCAAGCAATTCTAAAAGAAATCTGCTTGGCATCAAAGATATAAGAATGAATGGATATCATAAATGAAAACAACAAAGAATATCTTTGTGTTATTTCTAAAATTGAAAGCTAGAAGCTTATTTTAGAAAAATTTGGTACAATTTCAACTGGATTATACTTTACCAAAATTGGCATAGTTGAATCTCATTTTATAAACATGAGCTAGAAGCTTACAGATACAAAGAAATTGATTTTTTGGCATGATCGTTTAGGTCATTCCGGATCAACTATGATCGTTTACATAAATAAAAAAATATGTTCCCTGAAGGAATATCATACACTCCAGAAGTAGTGATTTCTTTTCTTGAATCTAATTTTTATTTATTGCATCTAATTTCGTTACTGCATTTAAAGTTTGATATGTATTTTTGTATATTGATATGATATTTCAATAGTTTGTATGGAGGAGATAAGTTCATCCCAGAAGCGGTGATAACAAAATATCTTTAGAGGATCTTTGTATATTTGGAAATGATAAGATATCTCTAAAAGAGATCCGTTTATATGAAAATAATAAAATATCTCCAGAAGAGATTTCTACAATTAAAAAGCGATATTAAAACTCCATCTACTTAACAACTTGAAGTTGTTCATATATTTATTTGGACCAGAAGTTCGATATGTTTTCAAACCAGAAGTTTTGAACATTATCATACGATCCTGAAGAATTTGTAATGACATTGATCAATACATTGAAATCAATAGTTTGATCTTTGTAATAATTTATTCTAAAATCACTAACTCAAATGAGAAAGACTATGCAAATTTATAATATATGGACGCACGTATTTATATATTCATATATGTAAATATTTAACTAACAACCTGAAGTTTGTTATAAGCATATTTTATAGATTATGCATAAATATTATTTAGTGATTTAAATTTCAGTCAACATGAATGTTGAATGACCTGAAGTCATATGTGTATTCAAATAACCTATATAATAAGAAAATTCCTCCAATATTGCTAGATCAATGAAAGAGAATAAGTAATAAAAAAAACGATGAATGCATCTTATCGACTAATTAAAGAGTTATCCTCCAACAACGGATATACATATAAAATACTTGCCAGCAGCAATGTGATAATGGATCAAAATGAGAATCCCATGATGATTATTATTTAGTGTGACAATGTTTGTCAACATTGAGGGGGAGGATAAAGGGATACAATTTCATTTTGAGTATTAGTATAATTGACACACGAATAAATTATAAATAATATCCCTTGTAGACTTGCTTCAATATATATTTGAATCCCTGAAGGATCAAAATGCATAAACCACATTTAAAGATTGGTTTAAAAGTCAGTTCGAGACACTTTTGAAGTAAGTAATAAAGATGCCAGATGAAGGAGGTGAGTGTTCTTAAAGAAACACCTAAGGAGTCTCTTGAAGAGATCCATGACATAATTGTCAAATAACCCCAGAAGTGGTTTAGGTACCTAAAATAGATAAATAAAGATATCTCAATAAATTATATATAGAACTGACAATATATAATCATCGATGATAAATTATAAAAGTAAAGCGCTGATGTTAAATCATGATTGGCCATCATGAATCCTTCTCTAATTGAGAAATGTGGACCTGTAGTCCGCAAAGTAGTGAATAAACCTCAAAGGTATGAATATTTGTTGAATCACACTAAATGATGAAAGAATATTAGTTCCTGAAGAACATAAACTACTTTGTTGGTTATATAGAATATAAAGAACAAAGAAAGTTGATTACAACATTCTTTTAAGTATTGTTATAATGAAAATCATGATATAATTCATGATGAGTAGATTATTTCCTGCTTTTAAGTATTGTTGTAATGAAACATTTAATATACTTTTGAGTATAGTTTCAATATGTAAAATTCATTGAAGTGTACAGGTTCCTGAAGAACATAAATAACTTTAGTGATTATAAAGAATGCAAAGAACATAGAATATAGATTACAACATGCTTTTAAGTATTGTTGTAATAAAAATCTTGATATAATTCAAGATGAGTAGATTACTTCCTGCTTATAAGTATTGCTATAATGAAACTATTATTGTTCATTACAAATGTATTGCAGTGTGCAAACCTGATTAAAGCACAAAATTGTAAAAACTCGAAGTGTATAACAAGTAAGTGCAAACAAAAGGTGTTTTAAATAAGAAAACATGCCCGAAGCATGAAAATGCACACAAAAGTCTTTTAAGAAAAGTTCATTAAGAATTTTCTTGTGATGTTGTACACTTTTTCCTTCACTTTGGTTTTTTCCCATAGGGTTTTCCATCGTGAAGGTTTTAATGAGGCAAATGTTAATAAATGATGAACGTCAGAAGTATGAAGAGTAAAGATTATTATCTCTTGAGTTTATTTTCTATACAAGATTTGTTTAAGTAATATTATCAATGAGATATATATTTATGGATCCAGTAGTATCTATAACGAAATTGAGATATCAAAAAGTATGCACTCTTTTTCTTTAATTAAGATTTTTTCCACCGGGTTTTTCTTAGTAATGTTCTAATGAGATATTATACTAATCCAGAAGTATCATCCTCAAAGTAATATTGAAAGTTGTAACGAGATATTATCTTGATCTAGAAGAATCAAGCACCACATCAAGGAATAACATCTCAAATATGATATTTAAGTTAATCTGTATTTTTATCCTTAACTAAGGTTTTTCCCACTGGGTTTTCCTTTGTAAGGTTTTTACTGAAGAATTATATTGATCCAGAAGTATCATTCTACATTTAATGTAGTTAATTATTGAAAATATGTTTTTGTACTCTTTTTCCTTCACTAAGATTTTTCCCATAGGGTTTTTCTTAGTAAGGTTTTAGTGAGGCATTACATCAATCCTGAAGTATCAAACTCTTATAAGAAATATCATTTTAATATGACAATATCTATGAGGGGGAGCAATAATTTTTCAAAGGGGATAATTTCAAGCTACTATAAGAGCATTCAAGAATTTGAAGACACATATTCAAGGAGGAGTGTTAAAGTTACCTTTCTGATCCACATAAAGCAAAATCACAAACTGGATATGTGTTTACAAACAACAATGCAGCTATTTCATGAAGATCTACAAAACAAACATTGGAAGCAACATCATCCAATCATTCTGAAATTCTAGCACTACATGAAGCGAGTCGAGAATGTGTTTGGTTAAGGTCATTAATTGAACATATTCGAAGCACATGTCAACTTCCCTTAACTACCGAAAGATCAACTATTATTTATGAGGACAATGCAGCATACGTAGCTCAGATTCAAGCAGGATATATCAAGGGTGATAGGACAAAACATACTTCTCCTAAATTCTTTTTCACACATGAGCTTCAAAATAGAAGTGAAGCAAATCCAATCTCAAGAAAATCCAGCAGATCTATTCACGAAAGCACTTCCATAATCAATATTGCAGAAGGTGATATATAAAATTGGTATACGCAGTTTGCATCACCAAACTATTTGAATAATGCGTTATGAATCAGGGGGAGCATATATTATGCTGTAATGCACTCTTTTCCTTCACTAATATTTTTCCCACTGGGTTTCTATTAGTAAGGTTTTTAACGAGGCATTATTTTGATCCATAATATCAACCCTCATTGGAACATTGTCAATATGTTTCCTGGAGATAAAATAAAATTGTACTCTTTCCTTTGTTTATGATTTTTCCCACAGGGTTTTTCATAAAAAGGTTTTTAATGAGGCAATTAATATTATCATCTTTACATATGCATATTCAAGGGGGAGTGTTGTAATACATATAAGTGAATATGCATTTGTCATATTATTTTTAGTCGCACATTTTGGGTATAAGGCTAACATCAGCTCCAAAGCCAATATATAAGGGAGCCAATGTAATAGAATTATGTACACTGAATCAAGAGAAATAAAAAGCTTCCTCCTTTATCTCTTATGTTCTCTCTAATGTCTTCTCTTTTATGATATGTTCTATTTTATTTTATAACAAAAAGGCTTTATTATTTGATAACCATTATTTCACAACAAAGTAAATTTCAATTTTGTCCGACTATTTGACTTGCTTCGCTACTTTTTGTACTACATTACATTGATTTCCTTATTTCTTATTTACTTTTAATATCATGTGTAATACTGTACATTGATTTACTTATTTCTTTAACATTTAACATGAACACATAATTAGGTTTGACTACTAACTTACAGCTTCCAAGGTCTATAATCTAATATGGAAGAAGCCCAGAGTGATTTGCATTTTTTGGAGGAAGAAAACAATGAAGGGAACAATGGTGCTTGATATTAGCGATTGGAAAAAGGAATAAAACCCCTACTGTGAATACAATGTTAAAGTGAATTGGCATAAGCATAAGACAGAAGAGTTTACTTGATGTTAAGTAAGGGGTTAGAGGAGCATAAATATAAAGTTTCATGTTTGACAAGGAAAAGTGTGGAGAATGGTTTTGTTGTTGAAATATCTATGTTGCTTGCTTCATTGTTTTAATCACTTTTTCATATGTTCATATGTTCACTTATAAAGTAACATATTATTATTAAAAAGCTTGGTAAATAGTATGGATAATGAACATCCATCTGGGATGCTAGAACCACAAATATATTAATATATAGTGGGTTAAAATCTTTGGGAAGGGTATTAATAGTTTGACAAAGTTTAGCAAATCCATTAACTTTTTTACGCATTTACTTCCACTTGCTATATCCTTCTTTTTCGCTTGCTATTTACTTCCTTCCTTTATTTTTTTCTCAGGGAAAATCATGGTAGCAAGTTTACAAACAATGAAAAATGAGTTATAAATTTGCAGCTTGCTATTTACTTCTTGTTGCAAAATTTAGTTTTTACATTTGAATCCAAACACATACATATATCATTTACATTATGTATCTTGTTATTATACAATATGTTCTCATCGTTAATTTATAAATGCAAACTACTAGACTCGAAAGTCTATGCTCCCCTGCATCGCACGGGTTTCCATTCGTCTAGTAACATTGCGGTTGATTGAGATGAATTTAAAAGTCTGGCAAAACATAAATAC
The DNA here is from genome assembly GCA_030737875.1 of Allium sativum. Taxonomy (NCBI): domain Eukaryota; kingdom Viridiplantae; phylum Streptophyta; class Magnoliopsida; order Asparagales; family Amaryllidaceae; genus Allium; species Allium sativum. The sequence goes on along the minus strand of CM060918.1, from coordinate 199,536,996 downwards.
TAATTCGGTTGTTTTAATATCATAATTCATGGATATGATCCTATTTAAAATTCAAATGCGTTTAATCCCAAATTAAATAGTATGACACATGTTTGATTATAACCATTTTTGATGCATTATATATACAATATTTATAATGCCTTTTAGGGTTTTTAAGGATGAAACATATCATAATTCATCTGACATGTTTGATTATAAAACATATCATAATTCGATAGTATGTATAAAACATATCATAATTCGATAGTATGTATAATTAAATAGTATGATATCATAATTCATTTTTGATACATGTTTGATTATCACCATTACCAACCGCTGTTAATTTAAATGGTACCGAAAAAATCCTTATAATTTCTATGAAAATTCTACCGCAACATGAAAAAAAATCTTTATAATTTAAAAGGTTCAAGTTTTTAGGATTGGACATTTTAAAGGTTTTTAGGGTTGTTTTCGCTTGTATGAAAATTCTACTTGTTAATTTGTGATCCGAAATTCTCATTAGAATTGGTCCAGCTGATGTCACCTAAAGGATCTTATCTATATCCTTAATTTATTCTCTTGATTGAGATATTTTTAGCAACCTCATTTAAAGGATAAAGGAGATCTTTAATTTATTCTCTTGATTGAGATATTTTTAGCAACCTTATTTAAAGGATAAAGGAGATCTTTAATTTATTCTCTTGATTGAGATATTTTCAGCAACCTCATTTAAAGGATAAAGGAGATCTTTATTTTATTCTTTCTCTCCTTATTTGGCTGCATGAAAGTAGAATATAAATTCATTGCTTTGGTTTGTAATGAAAATAAGCTTGTAAAACTCCATCAATTAGTTAATAAAGTTTGCCTTTCTCCCGTGGTTTTTTTTCCCGAAAAGGGTTTTTCCACGTTAAATCTTGTGTGATTCTATTCTTTGCTTGCTTCTTTGATCATTTATTTATTAACAAGTGGTATCAGAGCGCTGGTTCGTTCAACATGGCGTCGTTAAAGTATGATCTTCCGCTATTGGATTGAAACACTCGATTCTCATTGTGGCAAGTGAAGATGCGGGCATTGCTCGCACAAGCTGATTATGATGATGCATTGGATGGATTCGGGAACAAGAGATTTGAACTATGGACCGATGATGAGAAGAGAAAGGATCAGAAGGCTTTGTCTCAAATTCAGCTCCATCTACACAATAATATTTTGCAAGAAGTTTTGAACGAGAAGACAGCTGCTTCTCTTTGGCTGAAACTGGAGTCAATTTGCATGACCAAGGATCTCACAAGTAAGATGCATCTCAAACAAAAGCTGTTTCTGCACAAATTGCAAGAGGGAGGTAATTTGCTTGACCATATTTCTGATTTTAAAGAGATTGTTTCTGACTTGGCTGCAATGGAAGTCAAATATGATGATGAAAATTTGGGTTTAATCCTGTTATGTTCTCTGCCGAGTTCTTACTCAAATTTCAGAGATACCATATTATATAGTCATGATACTCTCACTCTAAATGACGTTTATGAAGCCTTGCACGCCAAGGAGAAAATGAAACAACTGGTGTCTTCAAATGGATCAAGCTCTCAAGCCGAAAGCTTGTCCGTTCATGGTAGGACAAAGGAGAAAAATTCAAATAATGGATCTCGAGGTAAAAGTTCCAATGCCTATAAAGGTCGATCTAAATCTAGAGGCAAATACAAGTCTTGCAAATATTGTAAGAGGGATGGACATGAAATATCCGAATGTTATAAGCTGCAGAACAAGGAAAAGAGAAATGGCACATACAAACCAAAAGATAACAAAGAAGATGAAGTTAATGCCAATTGTGCTCGTAATGATAGTTCTGACAATGAGGTGCTTGTTGTTACCGTGTTTGCTGGATGTGCTGAGATTAAGGATGAATGGATACTTGACACTGCTTGCACTTTCCATATGTGTCCTAATAGAGATTGGTTTACAACTTTAGAACCCATAACTGATGCTGGCTCAGTTTTGATGGGTGATGATTCAGCATGTAAAGTAGCAGGAATTGGTTCTATTCAGATCAAGATGTTTGATGGCGCAATCAGAACTTTAACAGATGTTCGGTTCATTCCCAACATGAAGAGAAATCTGATTTCTTTAAGTGCTCTTGATGACAAAGGGTACAAATATTCAGGTGGAGGTGGTGTCCTGAAAGTCACAAATGGTTCTCTTATTGTAATGAAGGGAAATCTTAGGCAAACAAATGGCCTTTATTATCTTCAAGGCACTACTGTTTCAGGTAATGCTTCCCCTGTTATCTCAAATAATATTTCTGATTGTGATACTGCTAATCTTTGGCATATGCGTCTTGGACATATGAGTGAATTAGGTCAGTCAGAGTTGAACAATAGAGGACTTCTTGATGGGTACAACGCAGGAAAGCTGAAGTTCTGTGAGCATTGCATTTTTGGCAAGCATAAGAGAGTGAAGTTCAACACTGCAGTTCATACAACAGAAGGCATTCTAGATTATGTGCATTCAGACTTATGGGGACCATCTAAGAAAGCATCCATGGGCGGTGCTTGTTACATGATGACAATTATTGATGATTATTCCAGAAGAGTTTGGCCTTATTTTTTGAAACATAAATCTGAAGCTTTTTCAGCTTTCAAAGAGTGGAAGACTATGGTTGAGAGACAAACTGAAAGGAAGGTAAAGAAGCTTCGGACTGATAATGGGATGGAGTTTTGTTCAGATGAATTTAATTCATTTTGCAAGGCTGAAGGCATTGTTAGGCACTACACCATACCTCACACTCCTCAGCAAAACGGGGTTGCCGAGCGTATGAACAGGACTATCATTTCTAAGGCTCGCTGCATGTTGTCAAACGCAGGTTTGGATAGACGTTTTTGGGCTGAAGCTGCTTCCACAGCCTGTTATCTCATCAACTGCTCTCCCTCTGTTGCTATTGGTAAGAAAACTCCGATTGAGGTATGGTCTGGTTCTCCAGCAAATTATTCTGAATTGAAAGTTTTTGGATGCATTGCTTATGCTCATGTTGATAATGGAAAGCTAGAGCCAAGAGCTGTTAAATGCATTTTTCTTGGTTATAAGTCTGGTGTTAAAGGCTATAAATTATGGAATCCTGAAACAAGTAAGGTTGTAATTAGCAGAAATGTTGTGTTTAATGAATCTGCTATGTTACATGATATTCCATCTACTAATGATCTTGTTGAGAGTAAGCAGAAATCAAATGTCCAGGTGGAGCATATTATTGATTCAGATGCTACATCAAAAGCAGAAATTGAGGGACAGGATGAAGCAACCATTGTAGAGGATCCTCCAGCAGTTATGCAACCACCGCAGCAATCTATTGCAACAAGCAGACCTAGAAGGAATCCAAAACCAGTAAGAAGGTTTATTGAGGAATCAAATGTTGTTGCTTATGCGTGTGCTGTAGCAGAAGAAATAGAAGGTATTGCCGAGCCTTCTTCATATTCTGAGGCTGTTATCTCTAGTGATTCTGATAAGTGGATGGATACTATGCATGATGAGATGAAGTCACTTGCAAGAAATGACACTTGGGACTTAATCAAATTGCCTAAAGAGAAGAAACCTATTCATTGCAAATGGGTTTTCAAGAGAAAAGAAGATGTTTCTCCAAAAGATAAGACATGGTACAAAGCAAGATTAGTTGCAAAAGGTTACAGTCAGATTCCAGGTATTGACTATAATGAAATTTTTCCCCTGTTGTGAAACATAGCTCAATTCGCATTTTACTCAGTATTGTTGCTATGCATGATTATGAGCTTCAACAGTTAGATGTAAAAACTGCATTTTTACATGGAGAATTAGAAGAGGATATTTATATGCATCAACCTGAGGGTTTTATCATCCCTGGAAAAGAAAATCTTGTCTGTAAATTAAAGAAATCTCTTTATAGATTGAAACAGTCACCTAGGCAGTGGTATAAAAGATTTGACACTTTTATGCTATCTCAAGGTTTTAAAAGGTCCAATTATGATAGTTGTGTCTATTTGAAAATTACTACTCATTCAGCCGTTTATTTGCTACTTTATGTCGATGATATGTTGATTGCTTCAAAAGACAAGGCAGAAATTGAAAATTTGAAAAGGCAGTTGAGTAGAGAGTTTGAAATGAAAGATTTGGGGGATGCTAAGAAGATTCTTGGCATGGAGATATCAAGAGATAGAACTTCTAGAAAATTATACCTAAGTCAGAGTGGGTATGTTAGAAAAGTGCTTGGCCGTTTTAATATGCTTGATGTCAAACCTGTAAGTACTCCTCTTGCTGCACATTTCAAATTGTCATCAGCCATGTGTCCACAATCAGATGAGGATATTGAGTACATGTCTAGAGTTCCCTATTCTAGTGCAGTTGGTTCACTTATGTATGCCATGGTTTGTTCGCGTCCTGATTTATCACATGCTTTGAGTGTTGTCAGTAGATTCATGGCCAATCCTGGAAGAGAGCATTGGAAAGCAGTTCAATGGATTTTAAGATATCTTCATGGCACTGCAAATGCTTGTTTGCAGTTTGGTAAATCTAAAGATGAACTTGTTGGTTATGTGGATTCTGACTTTGCTGGTGATTTGGGTAAAAGAAGATCATTAACAGGTTATGTTTTCACCATTGGTGGTTGTGCTGTGAGTTGGAAAGCAACCTTGCAAACTACCGTAGCATTATCTACTACTGAGGCCGAGTATATGGCTATTTCTGAAGCATGTAAAGAAGCTACTTGGCTGAGAGGTTTATATTTTGAGCTTTGTGGAGATACATCTTGTATTACTATATTTTCTGATAGCCAGAGTGCTATATGCCTTACAAAGGATCAAATGTTTCATGAGAGAACTAAACATATAGATGTTAGGTATCACTACATTCGAGATGTTATTGCTAAAGGTGGTGTTAAAGTGTGCAAGATAAGTACTCATGACAATCCCGCTGACATGATGACAAAGCCAGTTCCAATTACTAAGTTTGAGCTTTGCTCAAGCTTGGTTGGTGTTACAGTATAGTCTTTAGGGACTATTGGAGTAAGGCAGATATTTATTTGTTGAAGGAGTTCGTTTTTTGTAGTTCATCTTTCTACTTCAAGATGAGAATTCGTCTCAAGGTGGAGATTGTTAATTTGTGATCCGAAATTCTCATTAGAATTGGTCCAGCTGATGTCACCTAAAGGATCTTATCTATATCCTTAATTTATTCCCTTGATTGAGATATTTTTAGCAACCTCATTTAAAGGATAAAGGAGATCTTTAATTTATTCTCTTGATTGAGATATTTTTAGCAATCTCATTTAAAGGATAAAGGAGATCTTTAATTTATTCTCTTGATTGAGATATTTTCAACAACCTCATTTAAAGGATAAAGGAGATCTTTATTTTATTCTTTCTCTCCTTATTTGGCTGCATGAAAGTAGAATATAAATTCATTGCTATGGTTTGTAATGAAAATAAGCTCCATCAATTAGTTAATAAATTTTGCCTTTCTCCTGTGGTTTTTTTCCCGAAAAGGGTTTTTCCACGTTAAATCTTGTGTGATTCTATTCTTTGCTTGCTTCTTTGATCATTTATTTATTAACACTACTGACATGAAAGCTTATGTTGTATATATATTTCTTAACTTTTGGTATTCACAAAGCAGCAATGATGGACCCTTAGCCGTTGTTCAAAATAGTTTCCCTCATCTAAAATTTATTTCTCTAATTCTTCTCTTAAATCTCTCTCTTCCAATTCTCAATCTTCGATACTACAGAATTGTTAAATTTGGTGATGCTAAATCACATTAAAAGGAAGGAAAGTTTTTTTAAGGGGAGAAAGAGAAAATATTGCTTTTCCTAATTAATGAGATTTGGTTATATATTTCCTCTTTCGGAGGTACATGTATGGATATTTCTTTCCCTAATCGATGAGATTTGGATATATATTTATTTCCCTTCTTCGGTGGCATATATTTAATAAGATTTTTTGCCACATATATAAAACTTTGATGCCAAGCTTACTTGACTTGGGCGTAAAGTAAACTTGGGTATGTAGTAATAGGTCTTATAAAAGGAGCTTAAAAGAGAGAGTGAAAGGCATCCAATTATCTCCCAGTCAAGTTTTAGGATCTCTTACCTAAATCTATTTTCTTCAATTCTTATCTCTACAAATCAATTTCTTGAGTGGATTGAGGGGCCATTGTAATCAATCTCTTGTACTCTTCCTTGGTATTAATAAAAGGTCATCTCTCTCAAGTGGACGTACACTAACAAATTGTTAGTGGAACCACTATAAATCCCTGTGTGATCGACTTTTCGTTATTGCTCCTTTATTTTTCTTATGTGGTGGTTGTGATTGGCTTTTGGATTGGGTTGAGATTGTTTTTGAGATATTGATTGGTTATTTTTGCACGTTTACCACGATCTCGTTTTCCACTTATTTGGGAATTTTTTATTTGAGGGATCTTGAGTCAAAATTTCTCCACAACATTAGGTATCAAAGCTTTGGTGTTGGTAGATAATTATAGAAATGCCGGAATCAAATTCAAATATTGCCTCAACAGGTCCAAGTGGTGTAGCTCCTTATGTACATAGTTCGTATGCAGCTTTCGAATCACAATTGGTTATTGACAAGTGAAACGGCGATAACGATTTTGAAAAATGGTAATGGAAGATGAAAGCGGTTCTTAGGCAGAATCAAGTACATCAGGTAGTGTTCGATACACATATATTGCCAGCGAACATCTCAGAGGTAGAGAAAGAAGAAATGGAAGATTGGGCATTCACTATTGGAGAATGGAGTTTTGATGACAACAACCTTATTTTAATTATCAGCGTTAATTGATTATAAAATATACACTAACATTTCTATCTAGAATATATACATATATATACATACATACATATATATATATATATATATATATATATATATATATATATATATATATATATGTGCGCAGGATTTGTATACATGACTTGAATACTGAAGACTGTACAGTTTTAGAGTTCCAAGAGATTCAGAATCAAGAGAGATTCAAGACTCATGAGTTATCAAGTTTTCAAGAGTTCAAGACAAATATGGTAATAAAATCTAGTCTATGTGTAAGACTCTGAATAACACTCTAAGTTCAAATTCTGATGTTCAAAATTCAAATTTTGATTTTCAAAATTCAAATTCTGTTCCCAAAATTAAATTTTGATTTAAAATTATTTTATCTTACTTATGATTTAAAACATATAAGTTTAAAGTTTAATATATAAGTTTATATAGTTATATGGTTTTAAACCTAATAAATTTATAAATATGTTTATATAATATATTATTATGATTTCATATGATTTTACATTTTAGAATATTCATTTATATCACCAAGTTTTAATTCAAGAATTTCCAAAATAATATATATGATTAAACAATTGAAAAATAGTTTTTAAAAATAAAAATACATGACATATGTCAACATACATAAAAGGCTATGTTGACATACAACTGCCAAAAATTCAATTTTCGAAGGAAGTGTCTTTTCACCATTTGTAACGTTTCTAAGACGTTGCGACCTTTCACATACTATAAATAGTGGCTGATTCCGATTTTTTTCAAAATTCTTCTTCTCCATCTTCACCCTTTTTCGTCCCACCATTATTCTTTATCATTTTATTGATTTTTACACTTATACTTTGCTGATTTCTACTCAAATTATATAAAACTTCATCTTTTCTCAATCTCTATCTACTACTCTTTGAATTGAAGTGTTATTGAAGAGTTTAGGGCTGTTGTAATCATTTGGGAAGTGTTTGGGAAAGTGTGTGTTCCTTGTAGCCCTGAAATCAAGAAAAGGGAGCGGTGTTAACCTTGTAGCCGTAGAATCAAGAGTGTTTGGAGCGGTGTTAACCCTATAGTCATGAAATCAAGAGGTTGTACTTGGATATTGATAATAATAAAACTCTGCGCAATTCAGCGTCGCGTGGGACTGGACGTAGGAGTAATCCAAATAGTATAAAATCCGATGTATTTTTCCCTTTTTTTTTGCATTTTGTATTTATCTGTTTTTGTGTTTGTGTTTGATTTTGTATCTATGATCATCTCTGTTGTGTATGATTCACATAGTAGATCATTTAAGTTTAAGAATTTCATAAATTCCTTACAAACACTGTTCACCCCCCTCTAGTGTTAGTCTTGCCTTAAGATCTACATTCCCTAACAATTGGTATCGGAGCATAGGTTTTCAAAAATTTCATAATCTGATTTTTGAAAATATTAAATGGCAACCAACACTGGTAATAATAGTTCTTTTGTAGAGGGTTAGTCCACTGTTAGATCACCACTATTTAAAGGTAGTAATTATTCATATTGGGCATGTAGAATGAAAATATATTTACAAATAGCACGATTAGACATATGGAATAGTATACAGACTGAATATGTTGAACCCACAACAAATTTTGCACAATGGACTAATGAACAAAAGGCTGCCGCACAAAGCAATTCTAAAGCCATGAATATGTTGTTATGTTCACTAGATGGAAATGAATTTAATAGATTGTCAATTTGTAAATCTGCTTATGAAATATGGAGAACATTACAAGTTACTCATAAAGGAACCAATAAAGTCAAATGGACAAAGATATCATTGTTAATTAATCAGTTTGAGTTATTTAAATGAACGAGAATGAATCTATCTCCGATATGTATTGCAGATTCCAAGAGATCGTGCATTCATTAATATCATTGGGAAAAACTTATTCAAGAGAAGTTTAAGTCAGAAAAATACTAAGTTTATTGACTCCAGAATGGGATTAGAAAACATTGGCAATTGAAGAAGCCAATAATGTCAGTGAAATGAAGACTGAGGAGTTAATTGGGAATTTAATGTTGTTTGAAGTCTAGTTACATAAAAGAAAGGAAAATAAGCCCACTGAAAAGAAATCTATTGCATTCAAAGCGACAACAAATGGTTCTGACTCAAGCAGTGAAGACGATGAAGAAATTCTTTAATGATAAGGAATTTCAGAAAATTTTTGAGATATAAAACGAGAAATAATTTTTAGAGAAATAATCAAGGAAGTTCGGGAAGAAATGATGATCAATGTTATAACTGCTACAAACTAGGCCATATAAGGAGAATGTGTCCATATCTAGATAAATCAAGTCAACAGACAAACAATAATAATTCGTCAAAGAAAAGAAAGAGGGCATATGCAACAACTTTAAATGATTCAGATTCATCATCAAGTGATGAAGAGCTAGAACCGAAAATTCAAATATGTGTTTCACAGCAATTCAGAATTCAGAAAATATCGAAGAAATAGAATTAAAAACTAGGTACACCTTAATTAATTTTTATTTTTTTGGTTGAATGGATGTTTTGTTTGATTTGTTTGTTTGTTTGAATTTGAAATTTGAAATTTAAACTTTAAAATTCAAACTTGAACTTTAAAATTCAAATTTGAAATTCAAAATAATTATAATAAATAGTTAATACAATAATAAAATAAATTTTAGATGTTTGTTAGGATTAATATTAATTCAGGAAATAGTAAATCTGAAATATAAAACATTAACATAATTACAACCTTTCTGGACAATGAGCAAACCACAAAGGATTAGTTGGACGTGGAGTAGCATTGTAACAACCTCAATTTTTAGAGTATTTAATTAATGATTTAATTTAAAATTTTGGTTTATTTATTTTATTTATCTGCATTCATTCTTGAATTTTTATATGAATAATTTATGTAATTATACCCTCCGTTTTCAATATCGAATTATATATTTAATTTTATTTCAATTTGTATTTATTGTTGTTGATATAAATATAGCAAAATTTTATTTGTTCTTTAATTTAATTTCAATTCGTAATTATTGTTGTTAATTTTATATTGCCAAAACCGTTTGTCATTTGAACTAAAAATTTGTATTGTTTTCCATTTATTTGCAAACATATTTATATTGGTTCCTTTTATTTGTTTGTAGAAAAAAAGTATATCTTTCTTTATTCTCATTAGTATTCATACTAGCTTGAATTTGAATTGGTGAAAAATTAATTTGCGGGGACACATTTAAATTGACTTATGTATTTGGTAACTTCCTTTTCATGCAAATAAAGATGTATGTATTCCTTTAAATTCTCATTTGTATTGATAGTGGCTTGAATTTGAATGGATGAAAATCAATTTGCGGGGACACATTTATTAATTAACGTTAACAATTTAGAAAGCCATGAATGATTATTTACGGTGGTTTTTTTCTTTTCTTTTCTTTATATCATCATTTTATTCATTCATTCAACCATTCCTTTGTTTTTCTTCTTCTTCAAAATTCTCAGCAATCAACCATGGCTAAAATCAAGATCTACATCTAAATCTAATGGAGAAACTTCTCAAATTAAAATAATAAAAATAGAAGCCACCTAATCCATCAATCGCTTCTCCCTTTTTTCTCCTTTTATTTTCTATTTTTTTGGCCAGATTTTGATCTGTTTTGTAGGGACCATAACTTCCTCATACGGAACCCAAATTGACTTTACTTTTTTCTAAAATTGTGTAAAATTGAAAGAGCTAAATCTTTTGTGCAATATACTTTTTTAGATTTCAATTTTTTCTTGGCCGAAACTGCCAATCTTTCAGGTGCGTTTTTGAAGCCAGATTTCGGATCCAAATATTTGTCTGTCGCTGTTTTGATCATATCTTCTTCAAATTTTATCGGAATTTGGTTTTTCTTTTTTTTAAATTGAAGAGAAAAGAATTTGCAACAACTTTTCAGTTTATGATTTCCCAAAATTTTGAATTTATCTTGTTCAAAAACCACTTTTAAACTGGTTAAATTTTGGTTCAGTTTTGTAACTTTTTGGTAAAAATCAAGATCCATCCTTCTTGCATTTCCCTTGCCCATTGGGTCAAGTTATGTGTTTGTGTGGGTTTGTCTTACTTCATTTTTTTGTGTTGATTTATGTTTAATTTATATTATATATATATGTATGTGTGTGTGTGTGTGTGTGTGTGTGTGTGTTTGTTTGTTTGTTTGTTTGTTTGTTTGTTTGGGGCGTGCGCCTTTTTTATTTCGCCTATGTGTATGTGTTGTGTTATTTATATAAGGGAATGTTTATTTAGACACAAAGATTTGATGCAAATTGAGTGACATAAAATCTAAACCATAAGATTACCCAATGATCTGCACCTCTCACATAAAGATAAATTAATCATGTGGTTGAGAAATTATGTCTTTTGATTTATGTCAAATTTTTGTGTTCATATAACCGCTCTCTTTATATAATATGTACATAGTTGTTGTATGCATGAGCTTGCGTTAAGTTTCTATTTTTTTTATAAAGAAAATATTTGTGAAAAAATATGATAGGTGTTTGGATTGTAGAGTTGATTTTTAGAAGAATATATATATATATATATATATATATATATAAGTATTTTGATGTGTATGTTTTATATATAACATATATAAGGTAATGGAATTTTAGTGTAATTGTGTTGCTTCTTTTATACCTATGAAAAAAATGTTTCGTAAACTGTTCCACAAATCCAATTTCCATGTTGTTTTGCTGAGAAAATCCCTTCTCCTCTTATAAAATAAAATAAAATATTGAGTGATCATCGAGTTAAAATCCATTCTGAATCATGCCTGCAAGTCGCCGTTTCATTTTGGGCCTATTATGGAGTTCAAACGCGTACAGAACCAAAGGTGAGTGATTAGACCCACTCACGCGTAACTAAATTATTCTAATTTTAGTTAAATTAACATTATGTCATGATATGATTGTATGGATTGATGTTTGACAGTTAAATTACATATTTATATTGATTTGCATCGATAGTGTAATTAAATTTGACTGTTAGTTTAAATTTCACCGTTATGTTAAAATTCGACATTTAATTACTGTATAAAACCTGACACCTGATAAGTTGTAAATTTATACGATGTTAGACTGTTGTATGTACCGATGTGATGAATGGCTTGAATTTGATATGTTGACAAATTGATGTTAATTGTGTGAATTTACCTGTTATTCACATTTATTCATATATGATCATTGTTTGTGCTGATTTATCCCAATCATTTACCTTAGATGTTACGGGCATCAAATAAACCCGGGGTTAATCATTAAAATGAATTAAGAATGTAGGTTGAAATGATAAATACCTATGACCCTGATTTGGATTGAAATGATATATATCCTTTCCCAAAGTACTAAAATTAAATTTAAGTATCACTTGACCATAGGACAGAAAATTATATACGGACACCGGTTGGTTAAATTAAATTGGTTTTAACCATGAACTTTTAAATATTGTTTTAAAGACAATATAAGCGATCTTTTATAATTTATTTTTTCTTTGAACTTGAACTTTGAAAATTTTGAAATATAAATAAAGGGAGAAATAAATTAGTGTTGTAACTGAAGCTAAATAAAAAGTGAAATTGAATGTAAATCGAATTTGGTGAAATTGAATTGTTTCACCCACCTTTGAAATTTATTATGAACCAACATTGATTTGAATTATATATGAATTGTGAACTCGACATTTGTTATAAATTGAAATCATTGAAAAATGGAATCTGAATTGGAATTTAACTATTTGAATTAAACTGATTGAATTGTAATGAATGTAAATTGGAAATTTAATCGGGTGAAATATTGAAATTGAGTTGATTAACTTGAAATTGAAATACGACTGCAAGTGAAATTGAAACTTTAAAGGAACGATTCTAATTCCAAGTATAGTATTTTAAAACCATTTTATAAATTATTTTAATAATAATTATTTTATTTTCTTTATAAACTATTTTATTTTATTACTATTTTATTTTATAAATTATTTTAAATAAATCATTTTTATAATTAACTATTTCAATTCTTTATCCAAAACTATTTAAATATACTTTCAATTATTTTAATATTCAAATTATTTAAAGTTGGAATTGTTTCAAGATTTTAAATTGGTTTAAATGGAGATTTTATTGTGAATAATATTCTATCTTGAATATTAAAATGACTTTTGAAACATGATATTTTGATATGAAGTACGAACCTCTTTGAAATGTAAAAGAACTGACCGGTGTGAAAAATGTAAACGATTGGTTGTTAAAGAGATCGGGATCGGATATTGTCATACTCTCTGCCAATACCAAAAACCACTTTAACAACTGTGTACGCGGTGAAGTTCCAGAAATGGTGTTGGATTGATTTGGAGGCGATTATTGGATTTGAAGAAAGAGAACGATGATAGATATCCTTGACCTTCGGGTCATAATTAAAATGACTAAAACAGGGCTATACCGTGACCAAGTGGGGTTAGCTACCTCCATCGGCAACACTTCTTCCTTTATTACTATAGTCTCTCGGTTTGATTGATTTGATTTGATGTGCATCCGTGATTTTGGAGTGTTGTCCGAGGTGGTCGGTAGTTGTGGCTATGCGTTACCACCAGTCCGGGCGTGCAGCTAGTATATTCATACTCTGGGCATTCCTCATGTGCCTTGTCGTATTATCCTGATCGAGCCCCCTACGATTTTGATTTAACGTTGTCGTATCACAACGCATCTCTATCCGCCGACGTACTGGTGTGTTATATGCAAACTGTACGGCAACGGTATAAACAATGTAAGGGTAATAATGGTAATCCCGCTTACATTATTTTATTATGTTATATTTAACCATAGACATTATTATAATAGTGTATTATATTATATAGTATTAGTTTGACGGATCCTTAAGAGATGGAAATTCCCGTAACATTTCTTAAGTTATTGCACTCATATTATTACATGAAATTTGATTTAACTAATATGAGAATGATTTAGTTCTGATCCGAGTGTTTGTTGTGTTTCCTTTTTTTGCAATACGCTCGGGTCAGACCGAGTTACAGTTAGCGAAGATTCCCTTGCTTTGAAGATTCCATTATGAAGATGAAGATGGAGCTCAACAGACGTATTAAAATTATTATTCCGCTGCATATATTGGTATGTTGTATGTTAATATACTCTGATAAATTGTGTAAGTATAATCAAATGTATGTTTTTAACAGCTTCATGAACTATTATTTATTTATTATATTTTGTCCTTCCATTGGGATATTCTGTATTTGTTTCCTTCTTTCTTCTTTTTCTTATTTTAATCCCAATAACTATCCGTATTTTTGATCTGTTTATGTTGACATTAAGGATCATTGTCGATTTGAACGGTCAAAAATCTCGGATGTTACATTTGGTATCAGAGCTTTGGTTTAGCGAAAACCTTGGCTCTATTTGGGATTAACTCATTAGAGATGGGGTAGTAATACCCTAGAATGAGTTTGAGTGTATATGAAAGAGCGTATTTGTATTTTGATATAAAAAATGGTTTTATATTGTGTTGGTTATTCTGTTGAGTATTTATGAATTCTGGTCGGTACTTGGGACGCCAATGTATCGATAGGGATTTCTAAACACTCGAACAGGGTTTATCGACATAATATTGTTTTGACTTATATTTTATTTTATATATATAATTATTTGAAATATATGAATTTTGATTTTGTTGATGATAATATTAAATTTTCATCATTTATTACTTGATTAATTTATAATTAAAACCATTAGTTGTTGATTGGTTTAAGAAAAATTGAAAATTGAAAATTTATTGATAATGAAATAAGAAGTAAAATATGAATTTGAGAATTTGATTTCGGGTAAGTTTGTAATATTGATTTGTAAATGGTTTGAAATAATATATTTATATTTTAAAAGTGTTTCATATAGAAATTGTTTTAAATGAATTATTGGAAAAAAATGTATGCCCTCTTGTCCTTGGAAATGATTTTGGTGATGAGTGCACGCATCATCGATGTTTATTTTCAAGAGTCTAAGTAGGGAGACATTTAATATTTTGTATTACAAAATTGAACTTTATTTAAATCCCTTTTTATAGTATAGTTTTATGTAAACGATATATTGTAAAAAAAAAAAATTAAAGAAAAAAAAACCCGAAATTTAATTCTTGAAATCTAGAATAAGTAATGAATTGGAACTTCTGAATATTAAGAAGTTATATTTAAAATAAAATTCTTAAGGATTGGATAATAAAATGAAATGAACGGTAACCACTGAAACTTGTGTAATAATCAATTTTGTTCTATAACATGAATAACTTACCAATTAACTAAGAAGTTGAATGTTATAAGAATAAGCAGTTAATTAATGCACAAACATAAGAATGGAAAATCAAAGTGGGAAAAATTGATTGGTTATAAGTAAAATTTAAGTTATGAAGTAAAAACGATATATGCTTAGTTATGTTATGCTAAGTAATATTAATTAACCGAGTCAATGAATAATTAATTAAGCGAATTAATTGGTAACAAACTGAAATGCATTGATATTAATGTTTGGTTTGGCGAAAATATAAGTGAATAAGCTTATAATTATAAACTTAACGACGGTTGAACGAATAAATTTAATTTAATTAAAAAACGAGCTCGTCGCGTAGCGATAGTTCGTAATTTTCCGAATTGAAGTTTAAATGAATGTATAGAATCCAAAATAAGTCAGAATTCTTTGAGACAAGAATCTCCGGTTCTATTGATTGTAGTTTCCTAATGAAAGAGAAATTTTTAAATTTCAACTTGTAAACTTGAGGATATGCGTAAATCAAAATTTCAGAAAAACAACGCCAGGGAAATTCATGATTTAAAATTAAATTATAAATAAAACGAATGATAACTAAGTTTAAACGAACTCTAAATTTGGTCGATAGAAGTGTTGAAGGATATTGGACTAAACATGAAACATAATTCAGTGTAAGTCAACAAAATATGAATTGGAAAATTTGGTTGTTTATATAAAATGGCAACAACTCATAACTTGAACAATGATACAGAGTAATAAATAAAATAAACCAAGCATTGACATTGGAAATGAGTTTGATAATTGAAATATAACAAATGAAATTACGAATGGTGTAAAAGTGAAATAAACAATGAAATCATGCTAACAAAAAGTGACTTTGAAAATTGTAATAACCCGGAAATCTGGGTCAGTTTAAAATTTTTATTTTGGCAATTTTAGTGAATTTTGATTATTTAAAAGGAATTGTTTTAAATAATAACGACGAAAAATTTATTTTGAATAGAATTCGAACGTATATATTATATAGATCGTCGTTGGAATATAAATAATTATTTATAATTATAAAAAGAATTGAAAATGGCGCGGTGGTTCTATAATTCGATTTCAAACTTCAATTGAACATACCGGGTGCAAAATAAACCGGATTTTAGTGAAACCAAAAATAATGGAATCTAATTGTGAATATCTTTCCAACGAATCCGAAAAATCAAAATTTCATAGCGGGAATCAAAAGATATGCTAAGTTGAAAATTCTGAATAGTCGCTATGAAATTCAGGCCCTTAAAAATGGGAATTTTGCAAATGACCTCGGATTTCGACGAAACCACTTTTGTTGGATCCGCGATGTCAAATTATTGCTAGGTTTCAAATTTCATAATTTTTCGATTCAATATGTGAGCGTGGCAAAGGAAAACGCGTTTGACCAGTTTTAGTTGATTTTAATCGACTGGTAAATGGCCATTTTTCAAACGGTCTCAGAATTTGACGAAACTAGTTTTGTTAGGACCGTATCGCCTATACGAAGCTAGAAAATATTTTTCTGAAATTTTTCGAGTTAGTATGTGACCCCAGTAAATTGAAGTGTGCGTTCAAATTCAATATATAGAGTTATATGTTGATTTTGATGAAAACTGATCGAAACGACCGAATCGGCTTATGATACATATCCCATTGTGTTCGGAATGGGGGTAATTAGCTATTGACGATAGGCGGTGGGTCTCGTTTCGAGGTCAGAATAAAAAGTTGCTTTTTGGAGAAAATAAAATAATTAAATAATTACCCCTCTCCCCTTTTATTCCTCGTTGACCACACTTTATTCATTCAGAAAAAAGAAAAGAAAACAAATCGCGCCGCCGCCCTGGGGGCCTTCGAGCCATCGCCGACCTCCGTCCAGCCCTCCTCCCCCTCGCGCCTCTACTCCCTCCTCCTTGATCCGCCTTCCCCTCCTTTTTCCCCCGTTGAACTCGTGACCCCGAACCCGATTATCCCTAGACCCGAAACCCTAATCCCCCACCTGAAAACCCTAGCGCCGCCCCCTTTGGTCAACTCCGACGCACCGCTTCGAAGCAGTTTTGGCGATCAATAGTGGGCGCGAATGGCACTGCATTCCAGGCAACGGAAGGCCAGCCGACGGCCGACGAAGTGAGCAGCTCCGATCATCGTCTCTGGCTTGGTGGCGACTGCAGTTTCCACACCTAATGGTGGAGCGGGTTCCGTTGTCTTCCAGTGGACGATGAAGAAAGGTGATTTCTTTGTTTTTATTTAAATTAATTACAGTGAAAAAAATTCAGTTTTTATAAATATAAAAACATTGTAATAAACTTAGTTTAAAATAAAATAAAATAAAATATATATAAATAGCAAATGTTTTATAAATGTAAACATCAAGAAAAATTAGATTTTTATTTAAGAAAAAGGATTAGACTTTTGCTTATATAAAAAGAACTGATTTTATAAGGTGAAGGCGAGAATTTTATAAGGTGAAAGCGAGAATTTTATGATATGAAGGCGAGAATTTTATAATGTGAAGCAGAGATTTTTATATATTGAATAGCGAAGTAAAAATTCGATTTTTATATATTGAATAGCGAAGTAAAAATTCGATTTTTATACATTGAATAGCAAAGTAAAAATTCGATTTTTACATATGTAGAGAATACGGGCAAAGAAAGTGACAAGAGGCAAGAACGGCGAAGATTTCTACATAAGAAGAGTCGTGGGATTGGATTAGCAATTCTGTGAGAACTTCTCACCTTTAACTTTCTTTTTCTAGTTAAAAATATATACTAGGATGCAGACGGTGTTTAGTAGCACCCGACACCCGTCATCCATAGACCATGGATGGCTTATATGTTTGATTGTTTGTGTAACACCCCACACCCGCTACGGTCACTCACTAAGGGAATGCCATAACATCGGTGGAGTATTTTAAGTGAATATAGAACAGTAAAATTACAACAAGACAGATATAAGTAATACTTGAGGATTTAAAACATCATTTCATTGTAGCGGAAAGTAAAACATGTTTGGTTACACCAAAACCAAAAACAAGAGTCAAGTACATAATATCCATCCTGATAAAACAAAAGTACATAATCCCACTACATAACTTAATAGCCATAATAGAAAAGATAAACTGAGCTTTACATCCACGGTCCAAGCTCCAAAAGATAGATAAAGCAGTCTGATCAAAGCCCACTAGTGCTAGGCCCACTCTGATAACCTGAGGGTTGGGAAAAAGATAAAAACAACGGGGTCAGACATAAGTCTGAGCGAGTCCTATAACCTTAACAATACAATCATTAAAGTAATTAGGGTATGATATAAACAAGGTACGGTACCTCTGGGGATAATGACTACACTAAGTAGCCAACTAAACACAGGATGTACTAAGATAACCGAAAAGACGCATTTACCCACCCAAGGATAATTACTACACTGCACCACCCCAGATCTACCCACCCAAGGGTAATTCCTACACTGCACCACACCAGTTCTACCCACACAAGGGTAATTCCTACTTAAGGTTGATCCCACTAAGTGTACTTAGTAATTTTTTTACTAGTAGTTTCGTGTACCCCTAGCTGACTACATAGGTGCCGTCTGCCCCTATCTCCACTAGGTGTACCCACTACTCCCCAAGCGATCGGCTCCCTACCGTAGATACCCGTGCTGGCCCCACAGTGGGGTGTATCACTCCCCAAAGTGGCAACCCGATAATCAATGGTGCACGGCTTATACCTACACGATGCAACAACGTCTTACCTACCAGCCCGGGTCCACACACGCATATGAAACCCGTTGGACTCGCGTTGCCACCGCTACCCCGTTTTGGCCTCTTATAGTCAAGCCCAATATGCGTGTCCCGTCCTCGACTTGGGTCGAGCCCACAAAGATACGTTTGGGATATTGGTTGAAATGGGCCCCCACAAGTTACTACTTAGGCTTGTCATTTTATCTAGTGCATCCCACTTAACCCCTTTTATAATCATGCCCCCTTACATGTTAAGGTTTGGTTAAGTCATCTAATTATATTTCAATTGCCACTTAAGGCCCCCACAAGCTACTACTTAAGCTTGTCCTTTAATTATATTTCAATTTCCACTTAAGGCCCCCACAAGCTACTACTTAAGCTTGTCATTTAATTATATTTCCATTGCCACTTAAGGCCCCCACAAGCTACTACTTAAGCTTGTCATTTAATTATATTTCAATTGCCACTTAAGGCACCCACTAGATTTCCACATGCCACCCAAGGCACTTACTTGATTCCCACATGCCACCCAGGGCACTTACTTAACCCTTTAATCATGTTTAATTACATGTTCCGCTTTGGTTAAGTATTCTAATCGTATTTTCTATTGCCACCCAAGGCAACCCACTAGTTTCCTCATGCCACCCAAGGCACCCCCACTAGTTACTACATGCCACCCAAGGCACCCACTTAACCCCTCATGCCTCCCTACATGCTAATTTGGTTAAGTGTTTCTTAATTAATTAAGATCATAACCTTTATAAAGACCTCTCACATTAGACTGTCTTTTATGGCAGCTGGACATGCCGGTTGGTTCCGGGCAGCCTTACACCATAACAGAGTCTAACCTCGTGTCTTTACACTTGTCATGTATTTAGTTTATGACTAAGACCTCTCACATTGGGCCAATCATTTGTAGCCGCTGGATTTGCCGGTCGGTTCCGGGCAGTCTTATGCTACAAAAGGGTCCAACCTCGTGTCTTAGTAGATTAATTACACCTAATTAATCACCCCCATAATTTGTATTAATTATCCCTAATTAATTAAAAATATTTAAGAATATGGGTAGACCTAACTCAGTAGGTAAATTCCCAATTCCATAATATGGGTAGACCTAACTTAATAGGTAAATTCCCAATTATGTCCATCCACTTTACGGTATGTTTAATCATACCCACTTCACACAATTTTATGTGTTCATTAATTTTTTTACCCCATCGTCCCCACGTAAATACGTTAACATGACATACTTCAAAAGAGAAGATTCATCATACACACAATGGGTTCAACTTAGCATATCATTAGCATTATCATGGGTTTAAAAGGTGTCAACTTGTATATATGACCATAAACCCAACTTGCATAAATAACCAACCCAAACTTGCATGAATCATATATGTCATAAAGATGGTAACTTGCTTAAATGTTCATGTCATAGACCTATCATAAAGGTGTCAACTTGCATACATGTCATATGTCTAAAAGGGATGAACTTGCACATGTACTTATGTCATACATTGAGGCAAACTTGCATATGAACTTGCATCATAACTTGCATATGAACTTGCATCATAACTTGCATATGAACTTGCATCATAACTTGCATATGAACTTGCATAACATGCCATACTTAGAGGCAAACTTGCATATATTATGCATATCATAAAAAGAGACAAACTTGCATATGAACTTGCATCATAACTTGCATATGAACTTGCATCATAACTTGCATATGAACTTGCATCATAACTTGCATAAAACCAAACACTTAGCATGCATAAAACCAAATACTTAGCATGCACAAAACCAAATACTTAGCATGCATAAAACCAAATACATAACTTGCATAACATGTTACATATAAACTTGCATATAATCTCCCATATAGCTTGCATAACATGTTACATATGCATCAATGTTCAACATAGTGTTTTACATAGTGAGCATCATAAAACATAGCATTAAACTTGCATATAGCATAAAACTTGCAAAACACTCAACATACACTATACTAAACTTGCATAAGCACATTTATCCACAAACATAGCCATATCTTATCATATCCTATCATAATCAATTTAACAATTGATTATTAAGGCTATAGAAACTCACCACTAAACTCCAATAAGCAAACCCTTGCCAAAAATCACCCAAAAACTCTAGCCTTGAACATAAAGCTTGCAACTTAATGATGAATGCAAGCTAATGATCACTCATACAACTCAAAGATGCTTGTATGAACATGAAAGCCTTCATAGAAATAGTTTAGAAATAGGATGGAGGCTAGGGTTTTGAGTGGAGGCCATGATCATAGAAAATTTTGGCATAGTTTAGTTAGGAGATAGAATTATGATCATTTAGGGCTAGCTTAGGGTCTTATTTATAGGATTAGGCAAGTGTTTTAGGCCATTAGATTAACCCTAAATTAGATTAGGACCATCAGATCTCGGAAGCTTCCAGAAACCAGCCCCAAAACACAGCCCAAACACTAAAATCGTGCACCAGGCCAAACTGGCCGAGCACCCCCTGTCGACACCCAAGTCGACAGGGCTGTCGACTTGGTCCTAGCCAAGTCGACTGCCCAGTCGACAGGGCTGTCGACTTGGGTAGCTAGGCGGGAATTTTGCCCGCCTGCGCCCAATGGCCCCAATTTTGAAATTTGAACCTGAATTTTAAATCTGTTTTGAACTTTGAATTTTTTGTAAACTTTATTGGGCCATAACCGGGCCATACGGACTCCGATTCTCGAAAACTCGGACTCTATTTCGCGTATTTTTCCGAGACGAACGCAATAACGCAGCCCGTTTCCCCCAATTCTCACATCTGATATTATTTATTCTGTAATTAGTGAATTTTAGCATTAACCGAAATTCGGGGTGTTACATTCTCCCCTCCTTAAAGGATTTCGTCCCCGAAATCTCTAAGCTAAGGAGAATGCATATCCTACCATCCAAACAACCATCTACTCGATCCATCAAACACGGGCATCCATTGTCCTTAAAATAATTTCTAATGATGTATGAGCATATGCAAAAAGTGTGTGTATATGTTCCCTATCTAATGTATGAACATATGCAAACCATGATAGTGCCATGCATCCATTATGTATGCGAGAGAACCCTATCGACACATACAATATCTACATGGGTGCACAATCATTCACCAAAATGCATCATCCATGTGATAACACAACCATTATACATCCATTAATATAGTTACCTACACAAAATTTTATGCAATATGCAATATGAAGTGATTGAGCCGATCTAGTGCCTAGAGTGTGTATATATGCATCCACGAGCAACCACTAGCAACCACTTGCATCCACATGCATCCATCAAACATAACATGTCTCAAACACATGTTTCAACCATAGGTTTACCCTATCTAAAGGTCAAAGGTACAAATGAGAGGACATACTAAAGATAAGATAAGCACTAGACAAATGATAAAGGAGACGTTTAAAGGACATACCCTCAAAAAGGAAAGGGTATAACGAACGCATCTTCGCTTCTGTCTCCCAAGTAGCATTGCTCTCACCTTCTCCCCTTTTCACTTTGACTAGTCGAACCTCTCTGTTTCTTAACTTCCTAATCTCTGACCCAAGGATGCGGATAGGAGCTCGTCGAATAATCACATCACGCTCTACCTTTACTTCTTTAAGCAAGCTCGGCTCTACCGTCTCTTCGGTCTCATGTAGGCACTTCCTCAAATGTGACACATGGAATACGTCATGTTCCCTATGCAACCGAACTATCTCTCAAATATAAACTGAAGCTGGACATGGAACAGTCCTCTTGGTCTTCACGGGTATGAAATGGGCACTCTTAGTAAGTCTATCTACCACAACCCAAATTCCCGTATTACCCTTCCTCGATCTTGGTAACCCATCAATAAAATCCATCGAGACGCTATCCCACTTCCATTGCGGAACTTCCAATGAGTGAAGCAACCCACCTGGTTTCTTTTGCTTCTCTTCCACCTGTTGGCACTCCAAGCATCTAGCGACATACTCGGCCACATCTTTCTTCATACCGGCCCAAAAGAAAACTCGCTTCATGTCTTGGTACATCTTGTCCCCACCGGGATGAATGGTCATCTTTGAACGATGTGCATCATCCAAAATAGTCTTCCTCAAACCTTCGTCTTGCGATACATAAAGTCTACCGTCTCTACGCAACCACCCCTTACCATCTAGGGTGTACCTACTCAAATGGCTGGACGACTCCCCCCCTTATGAGCTTCTCTACTAACTCAACCAACTGTGGGTCGTCTCGCTGTGCCTCGCCAATCCGTCCCAAAAGAGTAGGCCTAACCTCCAAGGAGGCTAGCAAACCGGGTACAAAGTCAACGGAAGGTCTAAAGTCAAACATAGAAATAAACTCCAAGATTCGCCATTCCACGAACAATGGACTCAAAGACAGCCTCTTTCTGCTTAAGGCGTCTGCCACCACGTTACCCTTGCCAGGGGTATACGCTATCTCAAACTCATAGGATGCTAAGAATTCCATCCACCTTTGTTGTCTTAAAACATTGCGCTCAAAGAGTCTCCAATACTTCCCTAAGATATAGGGCATGCTTTTCTCCACTTCTAGAGAAAATCAGGATATTCTCCCATGCAAAATCGTCACAACTATCCATCTCTCACGCAGACCACCCTAGTCGAACTCGACATCCCCCAAATGCAGCCCCAAAGGCCTAAACCAATATCAGACAAACACCCAAGGGATACCTCCTTCGAATTCAGACGACCTACGTGAGATGATACTGGTAAAAACGGCTAAATAATTAAGCCCTTGTCCAACTCTGGATGTCCTCGCCAGTCTCGCTCCAAAACCACCGTTTATCCCATAACTGGCTTTGCTCAACCTATTGAGCGCATACGAAAACTTATTTCGCTCCTAGAAAAGACCAGGATGTCAATTACAAAGACCATCACGAACTTATTTAGGTACTCCCTGAACACCCTTCTCATCAATAAAGTATGCGGGGGCGTTCGTCAAACCAAATGGCATCACCAGCCACTCATAAAAACCATCCGGAGTCCTAAAGGCAGTCTTCTCTATACTATCCTCAGCCACTCTCAACTGACGAAACCCCGTGGCTAAGTCCAACTGCGAAAATAATGAGGCGCCAACTCACTGATCAAAGAGATCATCAATCCTCGGCAATGAGTGTCTATTCTTCTTTGTGAGTTTATTTAGTTCTCTTTAACCTACACAAAGTCTGAGGGACCCATCCGTCTTCGTGGCAAAAACTACTGGAGCACCCCACTCCGATATACTTCGTCTCATGAACCCCTTCTCAAGCAAATCGCCTACTTGCTTATGGAGTTCCCTCCTCTCACGAGGAGCCATGTGGCACACTGGTCAAGATACTGGTTTGGCATTGTCTACCAGATATATTCGGAAGTCAATCTCCCGCTCCGGAGGTAAGCCCTTCACCTCCTCAAACACATCCGAGTATTCCCGGACCACTCTAACAGATCGCAAACTCTCGACCGACTTGTCAAGCGATTCTAGATAACTTAGCATAACAGATTCCATGGGATTACAAGAGATCTCGAGAGTGTTACCCAAGCGGGTCATAAGCCTAACAACTCTCCTTCCACAAACAAGAACGGCACCATTACTGGATAACCAGTCCATGCCCAAAACTAACCCATAGCCCGTGAAGCCCAAGAAGCATCACATCTAAACTCAACGCTAAGTATAGAAACTTTCAAACCCAAACACATCATGGAGCCCCCAATTGGGTTTGAAACAACTAAGGGATCATCTACTAAACTGGTGTCTAAGTGCAGTGACTCAACTAACAACGATGAGATAAACGAACTCGATGCGTCAGAATCAAATAAAGTTTGAACCGGATAATAAAGAAATCCAAATTCCAACCTAGACGGTCTTATCCCCATCTGGTACACTAGCCGTGAGGGAATACAACTATCCTCCAGAAGATTCCATACCTTGCCCTTGCTCCTTTGGACAATCCTAATCAGGTGTCCTATTCCTCCAAAAGGATAACTACTAGCCCTCTTCTTCCCATTCTCCACTCGTAACCTCCCATCAAAATGAGGTTTCGTCCTTCATTAAACAACAACTACTTGAGCCTTCCTCCCATCGTCTATCCAATAGGTACCTACAAATCCTCCTCCTTCTTGAACCAACTTCTAGTCCGACTAATGTCTAAGTCCCTTGAAGTGGTTTTCCATTCCTATCTATCATAGAAAGATCATCTATACACGGAGGGGAAACTCAAAACGAGAGAGGAAGAGATTCAAAACGGAGAATTCGAAAGATAAAGATATGGCTATCGGGGATTATGCTTTTCTTTCAAAAACTTTTCTCTTAAAAGACATGTTTTTGAAAATACTCCTTTCAAAAATATTCTTAGAAAATAGTTTTTCTAAAAATTTTATCTGTTCTAGTAACCTTAAGCTCTGATACCACGTGTAACACCCCACACCCGCTACGGTCACTCACTAAGGGAATGCCATAACATCGGTGGAGTATTTTAAGTGAATATATAACAGTAAAATTACAACAAGACAGATATAAGTAATACTAGAGGATTTAAAACATCATTTCATTGCAGCGGAAAGTAAAACATGTTTGGTTACACCAAAACCAAAAACAAGAGTCAAGTACATAATATCCATCCTGGTAAAACAAAAGTACATAATCCCACTACATAACTTAATAGCCATAATAGAAAAGATAAACTGAGCTTTACATCCACGGTCCAAGCTCCAAAAGATAGATAAAGCAGTCTGATCAAAGCCCACTAGTGCTAGGCCCACTCTGATAACCTGAGGGTTGGGAAAAAGATAAAAACAATGGGGTCAGACATAAGTCTGAGCGAGTCCTATAACCTTAACAATACAATCATTAAAGTAATTAGGGTATGATATAAACAAGGTACGGTACCTCTGGGGATAATGACTACACTAAGTAGCCAACTAAACACAGGATGTACTAAGATAACCGAAAAGACGCATTTACCCACCCAAGGATAATTACTACACTGCACCACCCCAGATCTACCCACCCAAGGGTAATTCCTACACTGCACCACACCAGTTCTACCCACCCAAGGGTAATTCCTACTTAAGGTTGATCCCACTAAGTGTATTTAGTAATTTTTTTACTAGTAGTTTCGTGTACCCCTAGCTGACTACATAGGTGCCGTCTGCCCCTATCTCCACTAGGTGTACCCACTACTCCCCAAGCGATCGGCTCCCTACCGTAGATACCCGTGCTGGCCCCACAGTGGGGTGTATCACTCCCCAAAGTGGCAACCCGATAATCAATGGTGCACGGCTTATACCTACACGATGCAACAACGTCTTACCTACCAGCCCGGGTCCACACACGCATATGAAACCCGTTGGACTCGCGTTGCCACCGCTACCCCGTTTTGGCCTCTTATAGTCAAGCCCAATATGCGTGTCCCGTCCTCGACTTGGGTCGAGCCCACAAAGATACGTTTGGGATATTGGTTGAAATGGGCCCCCACAAGCTACTACTTAAGCTTGTCATTTTATCTAGTGCATCCCACTTAACCCCTTTTATAATCATGCCCCCTTACATGTTAAGGTTTGGTTAAGTCATCTAATTATATTTCAATTGCCACTTAAGGCCCCCACAAGCTACTACTTAAGCTTGTCCTTTAATTATATTTCAATTGCCACTTAAGGCCCCCACAAGCTACTACTTAAGCTTGTCATTTAATTATATTTCCATTGCCACTTAAGGCCCCCACAAGCTACTACTTAAGCTTGTCATTTAATTATATTTCAATTGCCACTTAAGGCACCCACTAGATTTCCACATGCCACCCAAGGCACTTACTTGATTCCCACATGCCACCCCAGGGCACTTACTTAACCCTTTAATCATGTTTAATTACATGTTCCGCTTTGGTTAAGTATTCTAATCGTATTTTCTATTGCCACCCAAGGCAACCCACTAGTTTCCTCATGCCACCCAAGGCACCCCCACTAGTTACTACATGCCACCCAAGGCACCCACTTAACCCCTCATGCCTCCCTACATGCTAATTTGGTTAATTGTTTCTTAATTAATTAAGATCGTAACCTTTATAAAGACCTCTCACATTAGACTGTCTTTTATGGCAGCTGGACATGCCGGTTGGTTCCGGGCAGCCTTACACCATAACAGAGTCTAACCTCGTGTCTTTACACTTGTCACGTATTTAGTTTATGACTAAGACCTCTCACATTGGGCCAATCATTTGTAGCCGCTGGATTTGCCGGTCGGTTCCGGGCAGTCTTATGCTACAAAAGGGTCCAACCTCGTGTCTTAGTAGATTAATTACACCTAATTAATCACCCCCATAATTTGTATTAATTATCCCTAATTAATTACAAATATTTAAGAATATGGGTAGACCTAACTCAATAGGTAAATTCCCAATTCCATAATATGGGTAGACCTAACTTAATAGGTAAATTCCCAATTATGTCCATCCACTTTACGGTATGTTTAATCATACCCACTTCACACAATTTTATGTGTTCATTATTTTTTTTACCCCATCGTCCCCACGTAAATACGTTAACATGACATACTTCAAAAGAGAAGATTCATCATACACACAATGGGTTCAACTTAGCATATCATTAGCATTATCATGGGTTTAAAAGGTGTCAACTTGTATATATGACCATAAACCCAACTTGCATAAATAACCAACCCAAACTTGCATGAATCATATATGTCATAAAGATGGTAACTTGCTTAAATGTTCATGTCATAGACCTATCATAAAGGTGTCAACTTGCATACATGTCATATGTCTAAAAGGGATGAACTTGCACATGTACTTATGTCATACATTGAGGCAAACTTGCATATGAACTTGCATCATAACTTGCATATGAACTTGCATCATAACTTGCATATGAACTTGCATCATAACTTGCATATGAACTTGCATAACATGCCATACTTAGAGGCAAACTTGCATATATTATGCATATCATAAAAAGAGACAAACTTGCATATGAACTTGCATCATAACTTGCATATGAACTTGCATCATAACTTGCATATGAACTTGCATCATAACTTGCATAAAACCAAACACTTAGCATGCATAAAACCAAATACTTAGCATGCACAAAACCAAATACTTAGCATGCATAAAACCAAATACATAACTTGCATAACATGTTACATATAAACTTGCATATAATCTCCCATATAGCTTGCATAACATGTTACATATGCATCAATGTTCAACATAGTGTTTTACATAGTGAGCATCATAAAACATAGCATTAAACTTGCATATAGCATAAAACTTGCAAAACACTCAACATACACTATACTAAACTTGCATAAGCACATTTATCCACAAACATAGCCATATCTTATCATATCCTATCATAATCAATTTAACAATTGATTATTAAGGCTATAGAAACTCACCACTAAACTCCAATAAGCAAACCCTTGCCAAAAATCACCCAAAAACTCTAGCCTTGAACATAAAGCTTGCAACTTGATGATGAATGCAAGCTAATGATCACTCATACAACTCAAAGATGCTTGTATGAACATGAAAGCCTTCATAGAAATAGTTTAGAAATAGGATGGAGGCTAGGGTTTTGAGTAGAGGCCATGATCATAGAAAATTTTGGCATAGTTTAGTTAGGAGATAGGATTATGATCATTTAGGGCTAGCTTAGGGTCTTATTGATAGGATTAGGCAAGTGTTTTAGGCCATTAGATTAACCCTAAATTAGATTAGGACCATCAGATCTCAGAAGCTTCCAGAAACCAGCCCCAAAACACAGCCCAAACACTAAAATGGTGCACCAGGCCAAACTGGCCGAGCACCCCCTGTCGACACCCAAGTCGACAGGGCTGCCGACTTGGTCCTAGCCAAGTCGACTGCCCAGTCGACAGGGCTGTCGACTTGGGTAGCTAGGCGGGAATTTTGCCCGCCTGCGCCCAATGGCCCCAATTTTGAAATTTGAACCTGAATTTTAAATCTGTTTTGAACTTTGAATTTTTTGTAAACTTTATTGGGCCATAACCGAGCAATACGGACTCCGATTCTCGAAAACTCGGACTCTATTTCGCGTATTTTTCCGAGACGAACGCAATGACGCAGCCCGTTTCCCCCAATTCTCACATCTGATATTATTTATTCTGTAATTAGTGAATTTTAGCATTAACCGAAATTCGGGGTGTTACAGTTTGTTGTGGTGAAAATTGATTGTGTGATGTGATGCGAAATGAAATAAAATATTTATATAGTTGAAAATATTTTATAGTTAAAAATAGAATTTTTAACGTGTATATGAAATGAAATAAAAATAAACAAATCGGACGATTTGTTTATATACACACATTTGACTGATATTGATTGGGACGATAAATTTTACACATCGCCCAACTGCAAAAATAAAATTTGTGTTTGATTGTTTGAAACCCCACACGGGTATTGGGATGATATTTGATGTACACTAATCCCGATTGTTAGTTGTATGTCGATCGATTGATTGACAGACTGTTATAAGCATCGAATATTTATATTTGATGCTTATACAGTGTAGAATGCACTTTGGATGATGGTTGAATATTCATCGTTGTTATTGTATCCATGTGTGGTAGAAAATCCATGTAATTAACAATATATGGTAATTGATTGGGCCTCATTCCAGTTTTGAAAAAGAAATATTTGAATAGAAATATTTGAAAAGGAAATATTTGAAATAGAACATTTGAAAATAGAAATATATGAAGCCGTGTTGATTAGATTTACGCCATTTTGACGTGAACGATATTTATATCGATTTTATTCATTTTATAATGAATATCAAAAGTGTTTTCAAAATCTGATATATTGAAAAGAATTGAAATTCGAATTATATTGAAAAGAATTGAAATTCGAATTATATTGAAAAGAATTGAAATTCGAATTATATTGAAAAGAATTGAAATTCGAATTAGATTGAATTGAATTGAATATAAAACGAATTCGAATCGAAATTGAATATAAATGAATTCGAATTGAAATTGAATATAAATGAATTCGAATTGAAATTGAATTGAATTGAAAACGAACTGAAATTGAATTAGAAATCAATTTGAATTGAAATCAATTTGAAATGAATTTAAAACGAATTTATATTGGAAAATTCAATTTTGATTTGAAATTGAAAAGGAAGTAGAAATCGTTTCGAAAACGAATTTAAAAACGATTTATAAAATACGTTTTAAAAGGAAATCGACGAAGTATATATAATATAATGGCCTGAATAGAACGCGCCGTGCCGCGGTAGTTCGCGAATTTCAACCATTGACTTCGAATTGACGTTGCGGGTGATCCGACCATCGGATTCTCCTAAAACCGGAACCGTTGGGTTCGTATCGAAAAGATCTTTCTAACAAATATTAGAAATTAGAAATCTAACGGTTGGATTTGGAATTATGTCCAAATCAAATTTGAAAAAGGTCGTTGTAAGTGCAGTTCGATGACCATTGATGGAAATCGACTGTACGGGCCTTGATAAAATTGTTAAAAATAGTAATTATTTGTGTAGAATCATAAGAAATGATTTGTGAAGAATTGGGATGAAAAACTCCATATTTGAAAAGATAAAAATAGATTTTTATCGAAATGAACTAGTTTTGAACTAGAATTATAATTCTATTTATTTTTAAATAAATAAATTGAATTTAAAAAGGGTTTTAAAAGTAACCAGAATTTCCAGTAATTGAATTGGAATTGATTTGAATCGAAATTGTCTTCGGGATATTTCGATGTTGGATTTCGTGATTATACGGATGTTGTTATGGAAATTTGAAAGATATTTATATATCGTTATTTCCAATACGATATTTGTTGGTCGTAGGATTTGATATTGAATATAAGCCGATATATTTTCTATTCAGAGCCTTGTATTTAATATCAAATGTGATTTGGGTTTGTCGTGAATGGTGTCTTCATTAACACTGTTCTTAAGCCCAGTGGAGAAAATGATTAAATATTTTTAGTTAGATTTAATGAAGTGTACCAATTAAATGATATTTAATTGGAATTGAATTCGAATTGATTCTTGGGTTTATCGTGAACAGTGTTTTATATAACACTTGTTCTTTAACCCGATAATTAATGAAATGTGATTTTGGGTCGGTATCTTCAATAATACTGTTCTTAGACCCAAAGGAGTTAAGAAAATCAGAAACTAACTGGAGGTTAGTTAAGTTGAATGGTTTCTGAGGTATTGATCTTATGTTGGTTTCGGCCTTCGGGGTTAATACTTAGGGAACTGCTCACTTGCTAATTTACGGTTAGAGACTGATTGAAATGTGATGTGATTTTGGGTTTATCGTGAACCGTGTTTTAAATGACACCGATTCTTTAACCCAGTCACAGATTAAAACTAAGTGGAGTTTTAATGAATCTTTAATTAGATTGAAAAGATCGAGAATGGAGTATCACCAGTTTTGCTCCAGGCGATAGTTAAATCTTTAATTAGATTTAAACGTGAAATGGTAATTGAATTTACCGATAACACCGTGGTGTTAGATATGAAGTATTACCAATTTTACTTCATGGGATGAATAGGTTGGGATTGGGAAATTAAAACAAATGATTACTTCGGTAAGGTTCGTTAATCCCGACTAGTTTGAATTGATATTCAAAAGTAGATTAAAGAATAAATTTAAAGGATTTACCTTTGATAAAATTAATGGGAACCTTTCCCTAAGAATGTGAAATTTAGAAACTAACTATCGGTTAGCTAAGCAGAATGGTTTTCTGGATATTGATCCGATGTTGGTTTCAGCCTTCGGGGTTAATATTTGGGGAATTTTTCTCTTGTTAATTTACGGTTAGTGACTGATGAATTGGAATGAGGGGTATGTTGTGTTTGTGTAACACTTGTTTATAATATACGCGAGTTATTCGAAAAGACCGGGTTTATCCCATTCTGAATAACTG
Organism: Allium sativum; assembly: GCA_030737875.1. Taxonomy (NCBI): domain Eukaryota; kingdom Viridiplantae; phylum Streptophyta; class Magnoliopsida; order Asparagales; family Amaryllidaceae; genus Allium; species Allium sativum. The sequence goes on along the minus strand of CM060918.1, from coordinate 199,505,196 downwards.
ATACGACGATAAGTCGAAGATGAAGACGGTGGTCGAAGACCGGAGGTCTTCACGTCGTTTGGGTGATTACTGATGATCTTGATTGTGATGTACACCCAAGAAGATGGAAACAGTTGGTGATCGTCCAGACGTACGTGGAGATCGATGGATACGCGGGGTACTAGGTGCCTCCGGTTTCGTTCAGACCCAGAACGAACTTGTAAATGGACTGTGTGTCTGACATTGGATTTTAGTCTGTGTGATTGATTTATATTAAATATATATCTGTTTGGCGGCGGAGAATTTATTCTCTTACTTAACGCCCTTCTCTGAGACGTACGAGCTCAGGGGTTATATATTGATGGATATCAAACGCATGGAGTGAATTGCCTGTGTGGCATGACTAAGTGGCAAATGATCAAGGCTTCTGTTGAAAAGCAAAGCCTTGTGGTTGATGATCGAAGCACGGCCTTTGTGGCGTAGCTTTGTATAACGTTTACTTCGCGAGTTTCACACCCGGTATGAACCAAAAACGGGAGACGGACCTCAGGGAGGACATGCGTTTCTTTCTAGTTAGAAGTGGCGTCAGTGGTTTTACACGCCCTGACGAGTTTGACTTATGTGGTTGTTGCTGTTGCAAGGCGCCTCGGTTTGATCGGACGATCCGGGTCCAATGGAGTCATTTATTGGCTCATTTACACCCCATAGGGTGGAGAAACGTATTGTTCAGGCATTAAAATCCACATCGGTGGACCGACCCTGAGTCCAAGGGACGATGCGTTCTGTTCCTGAGACTCGGAATAGACAGTCTCGAATCGGTAGAGGACTATCTTTTGCCTCGGTTCATACCATAAATGATAACCCAACTTCCAAATACGTGACATTTGCGATTTTAATTGTAGAACTAGTATGGCGACATGATATATGGTACTCATGCCGCCTATGATTGATACTTATGATTTGAAGTTGTTTTATACACTATACACTGATAATAGTTTCAAATGATTTGTTTTAAAACGTATCAAGCATTCTTTGGCTGTTATAAGGGAAAACCCTATCCCCCGGCTTGCGTTGCATTGTGTGATAGGACCTGGGTCTTATAACAGCTTCATTTTTCTTTATTTAGCATTGCGCTGTTTGTTTTATGCACTGGTGTTCGTGGGAGGAAACCCGTTCCGTGTTATACGGCGTGGTCCCTTGATTTACCTAACTTTAAACTAAAGATTAATAACTGTTTTAGTTCTCACACCAGTCCCATGACTGACCTGGAGTTTATTGTTTTAACCTAAACTCTGGGTGCCCTTATTTTGACACGGGCAGCTAGTAGTTTTGGTTTTGCAGATTTATATTCATAGGATCCTGGTTTACAGCTGGAATGATATCCGGAAAGCTTTGTATCCGTATATCTCCTTCAGTTGTGTATTGTATTATTTTCCGCTGCTATGTAATGTATTGTAATCTCTGATATTTTATGAACTGTAATATTCGTTTATACTCTGTATATTCTTGTATTCTGATGGAATTGTTGTAATATACAATGAAATGTTCTCCCGTCTGCGTTCTATTTTGTCGTGTTCTCAAAACAATCAGGCGTTTCGAACGGTCTGGGTCGGTTTAGCGATTGATTCGGATCGAGCGAAATTCCTTTTCGTCACAAAATTTTTGTTAGATTGCTTGGTTAAATGAATATAATTGATTGGATATTTTATTTATGTTTTAGTTGCAATTGCTAAATTCATTTGTGTTTACTGTAACATATATACGTTATTTCTATTATATGTTGTTGAGTGCTTAGTAGGTACTGAAGGAAACTTGCTTGCATTGGAGCTACTTGCGCATAAAAATTGCTTTTGCTTGCTGATTTTTTTTTGCTAATAACGCAAATGAAAGGTACGTATATCGAATTTATATATCGTATTTTGGCGTTTTATATTTTTCCCCATTTTGGGATGCCTCATCATTGAGATGAGATGTATATTTGGAATTATTATATATTATTGTTTTCCAGGCCTAACCGTACAAAGGAGACTCTGCCGAATTTTTTCGTGAATTTATGACTTAGAAATTTTGTGAAAACTTGAGTCTTCGAACCTATATTAATTTTTGTATAAATAATTGTTTCCAAGTTGAATAAGAAGTATATGATTTGATATATAAACTGACATCTTTCTCTACCTCGTTCCTTTTCGGGGACGAAAAGGTTTGAGTAGGGGAGATTGTAACAGCTCAATTTTTAGAGTATTAAATTAATGATTTAATTTAAAATTTTGGTTTATTTATTTTATTTATCTGCATTCATTCTTGAATTTTTATATGAATAATTTATGTAATTATACCTTCCGTTTTCAATATGGAATTATATATTTAATTTAATTTCAATTTGTATTTATTGTTGTTGATATAAATATAGCAAAATTTTATTTGTTCTTTAATTTAATTTCAATTCGTATTTATTGTTGTTAATTTTATATTGCCAAAAACGTTTGTCAATTGAACTAAAAATTTGTATTGTTTTCCATTTATTTGCAAACATATTTATATTGGTTCCTTTTATTTGTTTGCAAAAAAATAATTATATCTTTCTTTATTCTCATTAGTATTAATACTAGCTTGAATTTGAATTGGTGAAAAATTAATTTGCGGGGACACATTTAAATTGACTTATGTATTTGGTAACTTCCTTTTCATGCAAATAAAGATGTATGTATTCCTTTACATTCCCATTTGTATTAATAGTGGCTTGAATTTGAATGGATGAAAATCAATTTGCGGGGACACATTTATTAATTAACGTTAACAATTTAGAAAGCCATGAATGATTATTTACGGTGGTTTTTTTTCTTTTCTTTATATCATCATTTTATTCATTTATTCAACCATTCCGTTTTTTTTCTTCTTCTTCAAAATTCTCAGCAATAAACCATGGCTAAAATCAAGATCTACAACTAAATCTAATGGAGAAACTTCTCAAATTAAAAATAATAATAATAGAAGCCACCTAATCCATCAATCTCTTCTCCCTTTTTTCTCCTTTTATTTTCTATTTTTTTGGCCATATTTTGATCTGTTTTGTAGGGACCATAACTTCCTCATACGGAACCGAAATTGACTTTACTTATTTTTTTCAAATTGTGTAAAATTGAAAGAGCTAAAACTTTTGTGCAATATACTTTTTTAGATTTCGAATTTTTCTTGGCCGAAACTGCCAATCTTTCAGGTGCGTTTTTGAAGCCAGATTTCAGATCCAAATATTTGTCTGTCGCTGTTTTGATCATATATTCTTCAAATTTTATCGGAAATTGGTTTTTCTTTTTTTTTTTTAAATTGAAGAGAAAAGAATTTGCAACAACTTTTCTGTTTATGATTTCCCAAAATTTTGAATTTATCTTGTTCAAAAACCACTTTTAAAATGGTTAAATTTTGGTTCAGTTTTGTAACTTTTTGGTCAAAATCAAGATCCATCCTTCTTGCATTTCCCTTGCCCATTGAGTCAAGTTATGTGTTTGTGTGGGTTTGTCTTACATCATTTTTTGTGTTGATTTATGTTTAATTTATATTATATATATATATATATATATGTGTGTGTGTGTGTGTGTGTGTGTGTGTGTGTTTGTTTGGGGCGTGCGTCTTTTTTATTTCGCCTATGTGTATGTGTTGTGTCATTTATATAAGGGAATGTTTATTTAGACACAGATTTGATACAAATTGAGTGACATAAAATCTAAACCATAAGATTACCCCATGATCTGCACCCCTCACATAAAGATAAATTAATCATGTGGTTGAGAAATTATGTCTTTTGATTTATGTCAAATTTTTGTGTTCATATAACCACTCCCTTTATATAATATGTACATAGTTATTGTATGCATGAGCTTGCGTTAAGTTTCTGTTTTTTTTTATGAAGAAAATATTTGTGAAAAAATATGATAGGTGTTTGGATTGTAGAGTTGATTTTTGGAAGAATATATATATATATATATAAGTATTCTGATGTGTATGTTTTATATATAATATATATATATAACTTAATGGAATTTTAGTATAATTGTGTTGCTTCTTTTATACCTATGAAAAAAAGGTTTCGTAAACTGTTCCACAAATCCAATTTCTATGTTGTTTTGCTGAGAAAATCCCTTCTCCTCTTATAAAATAAAATAAAATATTGAGTGATCATCGAGTTAAAATCCATTCTGAATCATGCCTGCAAGTCGCCGTTTCATTTTGGGCCTATTTTGGAGTTCAACCGCGTTCAGAACCAAAGGTGAGTGATTAAACCCATTCACGCGTAACTAAATTATTCTAATTTTAGTTAAATTAATATTATGTCATGATATGATTGTATGGATTGATGTTTGACAGTTAAATTACATATTTATATTGATTTGCATCGATAGTGTAATTAAATTTGACTGTTAGTTTAAATTTCACCGTTATGTTAAAATTCGACATTTCATTACTGTATAAAACCTGACACCTGATAAATTGTAAATTTATACGATGTTAGACTGTTGTATGTACCGATGTGATGAATGGCTTGAATTTGATATGTTGACAAATTGATGTTAATTGTGTGAATTTACCTGTTATTCACATTTATTCATATATGATCATTGTTTGTGCTGATTTATCCCAATCATTTACCTTAGATGTTACGGGCATCAAATAAACCCGGGATTAATCATTAAAATGAATTAAGAATGTAGGTTGAAATGATAAATACCTATGACCCTGATTTGGATTGAAATGATAAATATCATTTCCCAAAGTACTAAAATTAAATTTAAGTATCACTTGACCATAGGATAGAAAATTATATACGGACACCGGTTGGTTAAATGAAATTGGTTTTAACCATGAACTTTTAAATATTGTTTTAAAGACAATATGAGCGATCTTTTATAATTTATTTTTTCTTTGAACTTGAACTTTGAAAATTTTGAAATATAAATAAAGGGAGAAATAAATTAGTGTTGTAACTGAAGCTAAATAAAAAGTGAAATTGAATGTAAATCGAATTTGGTGAAATTGAATTGTTTCACCCACCTTTGAAATTTATTATGAACCAACATTGATTTGAATTATATATGAATTGTGAACTCGACATTTGTTATAAATTGAAATCATTGAAAAATGGAATCTGAATAGGAATTTAACTATTTGAATTAAACTGATTGAATTGTAATGAATATAAATTGGAAATTTAATCGGGTGAAATATTGAAATTGAGTTGATTAACTTGAAATTGAAATACGACTGCAAGTGAAATTGAAACTTTAAAGGAACGATTCTAATTCCAACTATAGTATTTTAAAACCATTTTATAAACTATTTTAAAAATTATTATTTTATTTTCTTTATAAACTATTTTATTTTATTACTATTTTATTTTATAAATTATTTTAAATAAATCATTTTTATAATTAACTATTTCAATTCTATATCCAAAACTATTTAAATATACTTTCAATTATTTTAATATTCAAATTATTTAAAGTTGGAATTGTTTCAAGATTTTAAATTGGTTTAAATGGAGATTTTATTGTGAATAATATTCTATCTTGAATATTAAAATGACTTTTGAAACATGATATTTTGATATGAAGTACGAACCTCTTTGAAATGTAAAAGAACTGACCGGTGTGAAAAATGTAAACGATTGGTTGTTAAAGAGACCGGGATCGGATATTGTCATACTCTCTGCCAATACCGAAAACCACTTTAACAACTGTGTACGCGGTGAAGTTCCAGAAATGGTGTTGGATTGATTTGGAGGCGATTATTGGATTTGAAGAAAGAGAACGATGATGGATATCCTTGACCTTCGGGTCATAATTAAAATGACTAAAACAGGGCTATACCGTGACCAAGTGGGGTTAGCTACCTCCATCGGCAACACTTCTTCCTTTATTACTATAGTCCCTCGGTTTGATTGATTTGATTTGATGTGCATCCGTGATTTTGGAGTTTTGTCCGAGGTGGGCAGTAGTTGCGGCTATGCGTTACCACCAGTCCGGGCGTGCAACTAGTATATTCATACTCTGGGCATTCCTCGTGTGCCTTGTTGTAACATCCCATATTTTCGGTATATTTGAAATTTAGATTTTAAATAAATAAATGGAATAATACTGGATAAAAATCAAATCTTGTTGATTTATGATGATGATTGTTTGAATTGAGTATAAATAGATTTTTCAATTCTAGTTTTATTTAGAAAGGTTGTGAATTGGGATTTAATATTTATATGATTTAATAAAATTAAGTTGTTTAAGTTAAAATTTGAAATTCAAGTTTATATTCAAGTATCAACTTTGGAAATCTAAATACTTGAAATATATTTATAAAGTTGTTAAAAGTAAATTTCAATGATAATAGTAATAAAGTAAATTTGCATTGAGTATAAATGATTTTTTATTTATTTATTTAGTTATATTGGTAAATGGAGAATTCTAAGTTGAGAAATAATAACTGAAATTCAAATCAGAGATTTAAATAATCAAATTTAGATTTAAAATGTGTAAAATTTATTTAAGTTATAATTTAATTAAATTTGAATTTGACAAATATTTAAATTTTGAATTAAAACAGTTAACTGAATAATTGAACATTTTATTTATTTAACTGTGAAATTTAACTGTTTTGGCGACTGTCTTGGAATTCGACGAAACTGACACCATCAGAACCGGAACGGTGAATTATTATAGGATTTCAATTTGTGTTACAATCCGACTTACCGTTTGACCGTACGAGAGAAAATGTGAAAGAGATCAATGTAAATGGATAATTGGGTGTTTCTTATATTTGGGCTTATATATATGCATATAACTTAGGTCCATGACCATCTCATCAGCTCATTTCTATGATACGTATATTTCCTCCTCCAAGCTTTCTCTAATGGCAGAAATTTACAAACCCTAGTTTCAAATAAAAATACAAGCTTGAAATTCAAATTTCTTCAAACCCTAGAGTATTATATATCAATTTGAAGCTCTCGACGGTGCGAAGCTGCTGGTGCAATTTGTTTCGACATGCGGTGACTGGATTTGCCAGAAATCTCGGTCAAAGTTTTAGTTTTTCGAAACCTAGGGTTGAAATTTGGGGCTTTGTGATTTACTAGTTAATCGAAGATTCTAAGATATGGGTTGTGTCGGGAAGGGCCATACGAAGTCAATGATGGTGACGGCATGTTCTAGGAGTTAGTGTGGTGGTCGATTTGGACATTTTTGTATCGGAATAGGGTTCCGTTCATGAACCCGACAGCGGCGGAAGGAGCCATCGGAGGCCCAGTCCCTGGTGCTGGCGGATGCGCCTCGGAGAGCAGGTGCGAACGGCGGTGTTCGCTGGTTGTCTGGAGGTCCGAGGTGACGGCAATTGGTGGTCAACGGGGGAAGTTTCCACGTGAAAATGGGTTCACGGTTGTACTGTTCACGCACGGAAATGAGGGATGGAGCGGGAGAAAGGAGATGATGACGTGGCGGTTTATGATTTGGTGAGGAATTTAATTATTAATTTATATATATTTAAAATGTCAAACAATAAAACACTGATAACTCTCTCGTTTTAACTCGGATTTGGACGCAGTTTGTTGCATTGGGATCGTGGCGGAATTGCGGACGTTTTGGCACTAACCGGGCTGCGTTTGGTGACTGTCAAATTTTGGCCCTTAGTTGGACGTTCGATCAACTATGGATGCAAAGGTGAGTGATTCTTCTCTCACAAAATACTGAATTATTCCCATATTTATTGAATTAAATTATGAAGTAAGTTTGGTTGCATGGTTGTGTTGGATTGTTGATGTGTGGTTTAAATTTAACATGCAAGTGTGTTAACATGCAATCTAAGTAAATGATTTGGTATTTAATTTAATTTAAATCTCTAGTTGAATTCGAACCCGTGTTAAATCCTGAAACAGTTTAATGCTGATCAGTTGAATGAAATTGTTGTGATGGATGTTGGTTGAAATTTATTACTGAATTTATAGTGACATTTTAATGCTCCTTATTTCAGTATCTTGCAATGCATGTTGATTTATGACGATAAATCCCATTTACCCTTGATGTTACGGGCATCTAATGAACCGGGATTTATCGATGAAATAAATTTAAGAACACGGAGTGAAATGATAAATCTCTGTGACCCTGATTTGGATTGAAATGATAGATCCATCCCTGAAATGTCGAGAAATTAAATTTAAAATCACTTGGCCATTGGATAGATAATTATATACAGACATCGGTTGGTTAAATGATTTTTAAATATTAAAATATTATTGGTCGGGAATTTCATTTTTAAGGGAGGTGCCGATACTCGATTAATTCATTCCTTAAAAATTTAAATTGGGATGTTATTTAAAATGGGTTAAGGAATTTATCCCAAACAAGTGGAAACTTTTAAATTTAGATTTGAACATGATTTTCAAATTTTCAAATTTAAGGGTATGGATTTAAAGGTAATAAATTCTTATGGAATTTAGATTCTGGGAAATGGAAATTGAGGGCATTATGAGTTGTTTTAACTTAGTTTTAAATAGGGGCTGAATCCTTTATATTGAACGGTTGTTTGAACAATGTTTGAAAATGAGAAATGGAAACTGAATGAACTCCATTGGAAACTGGGATATAGATTCATGTATTGGAAATTCGGAAGGAAGAAAAATTTTGGTTTAAAATTATCTATATATATTTATACCTGGCTTGATTTCAAATTTAACTATTTCCTCCTTTAAAATTTTAGTTATTCAAACTTCTAACCTATAAATTATTTTATTTTAAATAAAGTTTCCTTTATATTTAGTATTCAAACTATCTAGTAAACTTTAATTTATGTATGTACATAATATTTTAATTAACTTATTTAATTTTAATTATTATATTCTATATATATTTATTTTATCTAAAGTTCTTTTCTTATAAGCATTTATTTCAAAAGTATTTTTTTGAATTGTAAATTTCCTCCGAATGGAAATGTTGGATTTAAACCATTGGTTCAAATGGAGTTGTGATAAGTTATATTCTATTTGAATAGGAATTGTTTTGAATCGGTTTTGATATGGAAAGGTAGATTTTTTTTCTACTTGAAAATAAATGGGTTTTCCAAAGATTGAAATGAATAGATATGGGAAAATATATATATTCTATTGAATATGAAGGGACTTCGAATGTAAATCAATTTGAAATAACTGAAATCTTTTAAGATGAAGTACATTCTATGTGAATATAGAACGATTCGAAATATTATACGAGTATAATATAATGACATGGAAATATATTCCAGTTGGAATAAAAATTGATTTGGGAATGATTTGGGATATTTTTATATGAAAGTCTATTCTATTTTGAATATAAAATGGGTTCGAACAAAATATGATATTTTGATATGAAAGCGAACCTTTGAAATGTAAAAGAACCAACCGATGTGGAAAATGTAAGCATTGGTTGTTAAAGAGACCGGAGTCGACATAAGGCATACTCTCTGTCAGTGTCGATACCACTTCGACAACTGTGAACGTTTTGACGTATCCAGAACGAGAGATGATCACTTGGAGGCGATTATTGAATCGAAGGAGATGAACGATGACAAAATAGCCCTGACCTTCGGGTCAGAATTGAAATGACTAAAACAGGAGCTATACCGTGACTAATTGAGGTAGCACCTTTGATCGGACGCACTCCTTCGAAAATATTTCTATGACTATGATTGATGATGATGATTTGGGCCCATTTATGACTTTGGGAGTGTGTTCCGAGGTGGGCGGTAGTGGCTGCTATGCGTTACCACCGGTCCGGGAGTGCAATTGGTAGAATCCTACCCTGGGCATTGCCTCGAGTGCCTTGTTATATATATATCCATATCGAGCCCCATACGATTTTGATTTAGCATTGCCTTCTATGGAGTGCCCTCTGATAACACCAGTACGGTGAATTTACGGTACTGTATAGACTGTTGATGCCTATAAACGGCGTAAGGGTAATATGGTAATCCTGCTTACGCTATTTTCAGTATTTATACTTTACTGGATAGACACTATCATAATAGCGTACTATATTATGTATGTATTAGTTTAACGGATCCTTGAGAGATGGAAAAATCCCGTAACATCTCTTGAGTTACTGTACCCATGACACTGATGTTACTTCGTATTTTGATTTGACTAATATGAGATGGTTTAGTGCTGATCCGAGTGTTTGTTGTGTTTTCTTTTTATGCAATATGCTCGGGTCAGCAGACGTTGCAGTTACCGAAGATGACTGTGCTTTGGAGATCAAAGACGAAGATTTGGTATATCTATTATCTATACATATGTATATCCGCTGCATTATTTCCGCTGCTTATTATGTACAGCTGTATGTATATGTAACTCTGATAATCAGTGAATGTTATAACTGAGGTAAACATTTCAACCGCTTTTAAACTGCTATTTGTTTATTATATGTTGTCCTTCCGTTGTGAGGTTCTGTGATTGGCTTTTCTTTTCTTTCTTTCTTTTCTTCTTTTCCCAATAACTACCTGCATTTGCGATTTGTTTGGGTCGACATGGTTGGTTTATTGTCGATTTGAACGGTCAAAATGTTGGGTCGTTACACTTGTCATATTATCCTGATCGAGCCCCCTACGATTTTGATTTAACGTTGTCGTATCACAGCGCATCTCTATCCGCCGACGTACTGGTGTGTTATATGCAAACTGTACGGTAACGGTATAAACGGTGTAAGGGTAATAATGGTAATCCCGCTTACATTATTTTATTATGTTATATTTAACCATAGACATTATTATAATAGCATATTATATTACATAGTATTAGTTTGAAGGATCCTTAAGAGATGGAAATTCCCGTAACATCTCTTAAGTTATTGCACTCATATTATTACATGAAATTTGATTTAACTAATATGAGAATGATTTAGTTCTGATCCGAGTGTTATTTGTGTTTCCTTTTTTTGCAATACGCTCGGGTCAGACCGAGTTACAGTTAGCGAAGATTCCCTTGCTTTGAAAATTCCATTATGAAGATGAAGATGGAGCTCAACAGACGTATTAAAATTATTATTCCGCTGAATATATTGGTATGTTGTATGTTAATTTACTCTGATAAATTGTGTAAGTATAATCAAATGTATGTTTTTAACAGCTTCATGAACTATTATTTATTTATTATATTTTGTCCTTCCGTTGCGAGATTCTGTATTTGTTTCCTTCTTTCTTCTTTTTCTTATTTTAATCCCAATAACTATCCGTATTTTTGATCTGTTTATGTTGACATTAAGGATCGTTGTCGATTTGAACGGTCAAAAATCTCGGATGTTACAAGCATCTTTAAGCTGAGGGGAGCTTTCCTTCCTTACCGTGCTTATAACATTATTCATGACTCAACTGTGCGATTTTGGGATGAACCCTGGTTGAAGAGAGGTCTGATCTTGAGTAAGGAGATGAATCACCTAGAAATGATCAGCTCAGGGGTTAGCAGGCATACTCTAGTAGGTGAATTTATACATGGCAATGCAATACGCCTTCCTTTCTCTAACGTGCATAGGATAAATATTCTATGGAGATGCGCTAACCAAATTCAAGTTGGCAATGAGAAAAATGACGTAACTTCATGGGGAAATGAGGGAGAACAGTTTGGTATTAAGCTTATGTACAATAGCTTAACTGGGGATGAAGAAGTACAACGATGTAGTTGGAGTAAAAATATCTGGGCTGCGGACAATTGCGCGAGAGAAAACTTCATGCTCTGGAAAGTGGTTCATGGTGCATTGCTGACAAAACACATATTGCATAGGAGAGGGATGCAAACTGACAAGTTATGTGAATTTTGTGGACTTGAAAATGAGATGCTGGAGCATTTGTTTTTTGCTTGTGTTGCCTTGCGTAACACATGGCAGAAGCTGATGGAGAATATTGGTAGACTAAGTCCGATGAATAACTCTACTAGCGAATGGAACTACCTGAAGAATCAGAAGGGAAGGAGGAGAATCAAAGGGAGAATTCTAAATTATGTGTTGAAAAAATATGTTACTGCGGTGTGGAGGGAAAGAAATGTAAAAAATCTTTAATTCTAGTAAAGCAATGAATTCTAATCAACTGGAGAAGAGCATCAGAGCGGAAATCAGGGATGGCATCAGATTTTTAAGCTTTACTTTCGATCCAGGCATTTGGAATGCGTTGATGATTTAACTTTTTTCGTTTTATGTTTGTTTCTCTCTGTCGTGTGGTGTACCGTGTTTCTATGTCTTCTTGTTTGTGTTGTATTTTTCTTACTTTTCTACGGTACATTAATAAAGTGGTAGGGGTCCACTCAACCCCGTAAGCTTTGCAAAAAAAAAAAAAAACCAAAAGTCAAAACAACATGTCCTTTCAAATTCAACATGTATGTCGATATACATAAATGGGCATGTCGACATATAGACCGGAAAAATGAAATTCTAAACTTTAATTTCAAAATTTTGAACTTTCAAAGTTCCCTCTAACTTTTCACCAACTCCTAAGGTCTGAAAATATGTCATTGATTTCAGAAAAGTTGTGCCCGTTCAATCTCTATTTAATCTTGTTCTCTCTACCTCTCATTCAAATTTCAAACAACTTTCTTCATATCTATACTATTCAGAAAATCTTTAATAGCTTCCTCAAGCACATCTCAAACAATGAGATTATCATAAACCATCAAAGTACATCTCTATAATGATAAAGAACCAAAAAATGCTTATGTTGACTACCTAGTAAATGGAAAAGTCAATACGGGAGCTTTCTCCATCTTTGAAGATTTTTCAACTTACGATCTTCCTTCTCTTTTCAATCAAAATGAAGTCTTAAGCTTGATTGACGCTCGAGATAACAATGAAGTATGTTACTCGAACCTTGTCAAAATGTTCGACGCAAATCTAAATCGTGGCTTTTACGAAGGAGATGAAAATCAAGTATGGAGTAGCGTAAAAGGCACGAAAATCATTTTAGAATGTGAAATTTTGGGTAATATCTTGAATTGTAAGAGTACGGGCACAAATTTTTCGAAATTCAAAATTGATGAAACGGATTTGGAAACCTTTCATTACATATTTGAAAGCGATGCTCATTTGGAATTCAAAAATCGCTTTTTCCGCCCAAAAACAAGAATTGTCAACCTCCTCTTCAACATACAATCACTCCTCGTTCCGAAAATCTCAACAACCTTACCCTCAAAGTCCAAAAAGCACTCTTTGCTATTATTGGTGCTTGTGAAATCAATTGGGCCGATATGATTTTAAAAGAGCTTAAACCCAAAGAAATGTCAACAAGAGAAAACACTCTTTATTATGGAGTTTACCTTACTTGGATTTTTAAATACTTTGGATTGGATCTCAAGTGAGAAGAATTTGTGCCAAGAAAGGTATTTGACTCTTCAAATATACATCTTTTGCAAACTCCACTCACCTTTAAGCCTTATGAATCATTCGAAGAACAACAAGCTCGTATGCAACAACAAGAAGATCCTATGGATATCGAAGAAGAAACTTCTTTGGAAAATGTAGAGTGTCCATCCAATTCTATAACCATTTCCAAAGAAATGCTTATCTAAAATAAAACAAAATTAGCCAAGAACCAAAAGAAGCTAAAAAAGACTCTTGTTGTATATGACGTAGTTGTATACACAATTATATGATTTTTGTTTGATGATAACAACCAAATAAATATTATTTTAATGTATTTGTTATTGTACTATTATATATATATATACATCACAGATAGGAATATAATATTTATATTTAAATAGAATACGACTGTACATTCATATATTCATACAATATTTTATTTAAATTGAATATTATATTTCAAACTTTCAAACATTCAAATAGTAAAACTATTTATAACTCCACTATTTAAACACTTCACAGGAATTTGTACTTGTAAATAAACTAAATATGATAGACAAGTTTGTTTGAACACAATAAAATAATATTTTGTTTCATTCAAATTTGTTTACTATAAGTATCAGTATAATTCTCTCTTTCTGTACACAGCTCCTCACTACAACACTGTCACTCAGTTATGCAATTTTATATATACATTCACATTGACTCATATATAGACACTCATACATTTCACTGTCTATACTCATCTTCTGTCTTCGCAGCATTCTTCAGTTAGTCCAGTCTTCATACCTATAACATACAAAAACACACACAGTATCTGGAACATAAATAATATTTTAAAGTCTAATGAATATAATTTTTATTTTTAAAATTTATTTGCCTCAGTTTTCTGGCATGTTTTCTCATCATTTTTCTGACTTGACCTGATTCGTCTATGTCTAGACAGCTTATGATACTCACAGTAAAACACTGTAAATACCACAAGGCAGACAGTTTGTATATGTACAGGGGCAGGAAAATTTTCCGAATGACTGCATATACACTCGTGTATAAATATACACGTGTGCATTGCCTCGCCAATCAGCGAGCAACTGAGGAGCAACCGCGTGGACCAACTCGACTCAGTGCACGCATGTTGTCTACTTGCACAGTAACTCAACACAAAGTTGGTCGAGCCATGCACAAGCTTAAGCATAGTGAATACAAGATGCACATTTCTTTGAATCAAGACAAGAAAGCGAAACACATATGCATGAATGGAAAACAAATCATAGTGGCTGCATGTACAAGGGTGTACATATCCATTACTGGACAAGGTGACACAAATGCATGTTCATGACAGTTTCAAAAGGATGATACAAGTGTTTATGGCAACTACACAAGTGGACATGATATATTAATTTTTCAAGTGCAACATACAAGCACATGAGCAATTCAGTACAACTCAACACGTTTTTATATGCAAACATATGACAGTGCAAGACTCAAGTGCATCAATGTACAAAGTTCAGCCAAGTGACAAGGCTGTGTGAAGATCATCATGTATGCATGAACATTTTTGATCGGCTCAGATGTATATAAGGTTCAGGTGTAGTCAACATATTGTGTGAACAAGGATGCAAAACATTTCAGCATTTTATGCATGAACAAGAGTGCAAAGCATACATGGTTCAACATGCTTCATATCATGTCAAAGCAGCAAAATGTACAGCAGTGAACAACTACAACATGTGGTCGAGCAAATGGATGGTACAAATGGTGAATAGTGTTCACTGCTAGTTTCAAGAAGAAAGTGAATATGGCAAGTGCAATAGTCAAGACAGTGTATATGGAAAGTGCAATAGTCAAGACAGTGTACAGTTGTCAAAAGCAAGTGCAAAAGCAGAATCATGCAACATGGGATGGTGCAATCATACCAGTTCTCTATGCCAATACACACACAAAAGTTCCAGCAAGTATAAACAAAATCGAGCAGCAAAAGAAAACGAAGCATTTCAGAAATTCCAAGATCATTGTGGCAAGAAATTACTTAAGTCTTTTTTTTTCAGAAATGGCAACATTTAAGACTTCTTTCCAGTTTTACAATGCAAATTTAGCAAAGAGAAATTCCAGGCATGAAAGCATTTAAAATGGTTCAGTAATCAATTAATTTCATTAATCACAATTTTTGGAAAACTATTCTTGGGAAATCAAAATGTGAAATTGGCAAGCCATCTCAATCATCTTATCAACATTCTCGAATGATCATATAAGGCATATTTTATTTGGCCTCGGGTATTTCAGGTTAAATCACACAAAAAATATATTTGGCAAGTTTTTTTTAAAACTTTCCAAAAATGTTCAAATTCTTTGATGCCATATAATCAACCAAGTACATCAGATTCAGGAAATAAGTAATCAATCACACAAGCTTTTTTAAGGGAGCCACAAATACAATTTAATTAGTTAACAAGGAAACAAGTAATCAATCACGCAAAAGAGGATTACACGCAAATTCAGACCGAAATCATTTGTGCGAAATTAGAGAAATAGGGTTTCTATTTTACCCCATATATACATCATTAAATCATCGGCAGAAGAAATTGAAACAAAACAAATTCATACGAGATCAAAGAAATCAAAATTAGATAACTCACATTTTTCTCATGAATTTCGATTGCCAGAATTCCCCAAATCAATCGTGAAGCAAGACATCAAAGAATCGAAGTTGATCAGAGAACCAAACTCTTTCCAGCAATCAACGATACGATTTGGGGATTACGAGAAACCCTAGAAATTTCCTAACCATGGTTGCCATTTTATATTCTCCAAAGAAGAAAAGGGAACGGGTGAAACATCCACAAATGGGCCAGCCAAATAATCAATGGGTTGAGTAGTTTTAAATTGAAAAGGGAATGATCTTTTTTTTAAGCCTAGGGTTTAGTTTCTTTTTTAGTTTAATTTTTTTGTGTTGTATTTTTGATTTTGAATTGTAAACCGATCAAACAGTTCTAGAGTCTGTAAAATCTAGGGGAAACCAGTTAGGCTCTTAACTGACAGTTTACTAGAGTCTGTAAAAACTAGGGTTACTGTTACGGGGTCGTAATTAGTGGAAATCTGATCTAGGAGATTAGATCAGTCTATGGTTTTGAGTGTAGGATTAGAATAGGAGCAAGGGGTTCACGATTTTTCATGGTCTTGTAAGCGGGATCTGTTCTAATATCTAGTAGAAACCTTAGGAATGCAGCAGTTGGCAGAGTTTACCGAAGCTGGGTATCTCTATGTGTTATTTATTTTCTGCACTTTTTTGCTGCCTTATGTGATTTGATATTTTTTATATCTCGTTAAAAAATCAATAAACCCTATTCACCCACCTCCAGGGCTAATCTAGATCCAACAAGTGGTATCAGAGCAGGTATTTTGTTAACTCTAGAGTAATGGTGAACCCTAGTTGTCAGTCTTTTGAGAGTCAGTCCAGTCGTATTCCATATATTTTTAATGGTACCGATTTTTTAAATTGGAAATCAGAAATGGAATCCTATTTAAAATCTGTTAATATTAAATGTTGGGATATAATTTTAAATGGATATGATATAGTTGATATTGAATTTAATTCTCGTGCTACTCATATTTTATATTCTTATCTTGATGATGACCAATATAGCCTTATCACCCATTGTTTGACTGCGCAGGAAATCTGGGGAACTCTCAACACGCTGTATGAAAAATATGACAATAGCTCAAAACCCCAGAATGTCAACTCAGATTCAGATCTATGCTTAATTGGTCATGTAGATGAAATTTCAGATGGATCAGATGATGGAGAATCATCAGATGCTGAAAAGGAGAATTTCACATACGAAGATTTAGTTTATATGTGCGTTGATTTAACTAAATCTGTTGATAAACTCCAATAAAAAAATAAATCTTTGAAATCTAAGAATCGTGAGTTGACTAGCAAAATTGATAATTTGGAATCACAACTTGAATATTTTAAAAACTCTTCAAATTCGGATTGCAAAAATTGTTTGAAATTGGAAACCAAGCTTGTTCATCTCAATAAAAATATTCAAAAATTTGAAAATGAGATTCTGATCTTAAAAGAGAACAAGTTTGAGTTATCAAGATCGAATAATTGTCAACAAAAGGAATTTGAAATTTTTAAGATTGATATTAATTCCAAATTTGAAATTGCTGAAAAAGAAAATCTGTTGAAATTCTATTTGATTTTCAAAGAGCTTGAAGCTGAAATTGAAAATTTCAATAAATTTGAATCTAAAAGTCGAAAACATTTTGAATTTGAGATTGCTGAGTCCCAAGCCAAAATTAATTTGCTTACAGATGAAAATATGGTTTTGAAATATGATTTTGATAAGAGTAAGATCACTAGAAACCATTGTTCAGATTTAATGAAAGAAAACAGTGATCTTATATCTAAAATTCAACAACGTAAAACAACATTGGCTAAATATTCAAATGGTGAAAAATCTTTGAATATGTTGTTGAAAAAACAATTTTCTTCTAGAAATAAACGTGGTCTTGGTTTTGGGAAAAATAATGTTTTTGAAAAACTAAATTCTAATGTTTTTAAAAACCCTTCAAACTACTTTGAAAAGAATCGATTAGAAAATTCAAACTCTGAAAATCGCAATGGATTTTTGAATCATAAACATGATGTGAATTTGTTTTATAATAATCCATTTGAACAATTCTGGATCCCAAAAAGAAATAAAACAAACTTCATTAAATTCAAATAGATCTGGGTTCCAAAAGGTACAAAGATAGATTCGAATGGGTTGTTATACAAACAGGTTTGGGGACCTAAAGTCATGAACACATTTCAGAGTGGTTTTACAAATTTTGTTAGGCCACTCGATCCTCTAAACTATTAGGTACCAGAGGAGGCCGAGGAACTACTTTGCAAATTTTGTTCACAGTTCCTTAGCCAAGATTGTTGAGATGGAGATCCACAACATCTTCAGAAATTCTGGTATGATCTCTAGACTCAACTTTGTAAATATTCTCTGTTTTTTTACTTTCATTATTTATTCCTCCTTCTACCTCCTTCTGTTTTTTTCTTTTTGTTTTTGATTTATTACTGCTATATTTTTCTTCTCTAAGCTTTCTTAACTTCCAACTGCAGAACCTTTGATTTTCTGGAAATTTTCTTCATTTAAATAAAACTCTGATGTTTTTAATCATTTCCAAATCTTGAATTTAAGCTTGTAAATATCTGCAATTGTTTTGAAGTTTATTTTCTATTTTCTGAATTCATAACAATGTTGATATATTCGTGTCATATCTTGAACACTGTTGATTTGAATTCTAATTTTTTAAAGATCTGAAAGTTTAATGGAATTTCACACACCTCTGCTGTTTTGAGTTTCTTCTAATTCATTTTGGAAAGGCTTGAAAATGTATACTCATTACAACACTCTGCTATTTATCAGTTGTAATAATTTCATTGATTTCAGATTGGCTTGGGTATTTTGTTTGGTCTTGAATCATTGCTTACATCTTGAAATTCACTATTATTCATGGTCATCCAATTTGGATTTTCTTTTGTTTGGGAACACTTGAAAATTTCTGATATTTTGAATCTCACACACCTCTCAGATCTGAAGATATTAATCCTGTGTGATTGATTCATTGTATCTCAAGATTTACATTTGTTCAAGTGATTTTGAATAAACCACTATTTTTGGATTGTGAATTATTACTCAATCTTGATGTAATTATTCTGAAAATTTTCTTATGTGACTATTAGAAAAATTTGTGAAAAAATCTTTTTGAAAATCTGGTCCTAAATCTCACTGATATTTCATGATGTTTTGATTTGAATATATGTTTTTTAAAATCATTTAAAATTATTGATTTATTAAATTTCACACATATCTCGAATCAAAAATTTATAATTTGGTGTGATTGATTCATTAAATCTTGATATTTTCATATTCCTTCAAATGATTTAAAATAAACGGTATTTTTAATTCTTGGGTCAAAATTGTTTATTGCTCTGATAAAGGAAATTTGCGTGCTGATTGGATTTTGTGATTAAATTTTTGCTGTCTGAGATTCCCCCGATACCCAATAATGTCATATTAAATCCTTGTCAATAGGGATATTAATTGGTATCACAAGTGCCTTATATTTTGCTGATTCATCTGTTTTGAATCTCCACCATGTATAGATTTCACATTTTTTTTGCATAAACCCCTCTGTTTTTTTTCCTCTTGTAATTGATTTTCAATTTTAAAATTATTTATTGATTATTCATTTAGAAATTGAAATCAGTATCCAAATTGAACTGTATTTATAATTCATCAAAATTATTATCAGTTTTTGAAATTGTGATGAATTGTGACTGCAGTATATTTCACAACAAGAGGAAATTTTATTTAGATTCTCAGGATGGTTGAATAGTTATTATAATGTCTTTGAATTGACGATTATTTCATGATCATCTTCTTTATCCACCATTATTCTGCAATCCATCATGTTTTTTTAATATTAATGTAGAGAGTTTAATATTTTTTAAAAATCATCCTGAATAAACAGTGAAAATATTTCTGATGAAATTGTGGTTATATTATTATTCAGAATTAGTGATAATTGAAAATTTTCAATGATCTTGGTACAGTTGGTCATATTTCATAATATTATTAATTTAGAAATTTATTTCACAAACCATTTCTGTACTTACCACATTACTGTCATCCATATTGGTTTTATATACTAAGGAGTTTTTCATTTTGAAACTGAAAATAATAAAAATATAATATTCATAGGTGTTTTGCTAACCTCATTTAAAAATCCAAGCTCTGGTCATGCATGGTTATGAGATTACTTATATTTAAGCTGCAACTGATCTCATTTAAAAATCCAACCTTTGGTTATGCGTGGTCCATGTGCTCTTAAATAAAAAGAAAAAGAAAAAGGAATAAAATTCTAAATAAACTTTTATACGAAATTCTCCTTGGTGTTTAAAAACCAGCCTATTAATCCATCTTTCTATTTTGTGAAATGTGTTAATATTTTATGAAGTATTATGATTTGTTGATTGATAGCTATTGGGATTTGAGATTATTTGATTTTGTCACTTAAATTGAATTATTAATTATAGTTCAAATCAATCACTGTTTTTATACTCATTTTGAAAATCTTATTTGAAAATAATTGGAAATCACTATTTTTAAAACTCTCTCCATTTTTATAAATTTCATGATAAATCCGTCATAATCTAGAATGTGAAATATGGCACTAGTTCTTAGAATATTATGATTTTTGTTTGGCTGATTGAGATTTGAGATGACCATTCTTCCTCTTAAGCTGAAATTATATTTTTTATTCAATTTTCGTCTATATTTTAAATTCTGAATCCTTTTGATGATAACAAAAGGGGCAGAATGGGAATAGATTTTGATTTTTGAGTGAATATTTTATAAATATTCATAATTTTGAAAATTCATTATTTATTCATTCATTTCACTCATGCACAGTTGTAGGGGGAGTTTCTTCTGTAGGGGAAGCAAATAAATAGGGGGAGGTCAATATTCACTGTCAAACATATTTATTATGCCCAAAATCTTTTATTTGTTTGTCATCATCAAAAGGGGGAGATTGTTGTAATGACGTAGTTGTATACACAATTATATGATTTTTGTTTGATGATAACAACCAAATAAATATTATTTTAATGTGTTTGTTATTGTACTGTTTTATATATATACATCACAGACATGAATATAATATTTGTATTTAAATAGAATACGACTGTACATACATTCATATATTCATATAGTATTTAATTTAAATTGAATATTATTTTTCAAACTTTCAAACATTCAAACATTCAAACGGTACAACTATTTATAACTCCACTATTTAAACACTTCACAGGAATTTGTACTTGTAAATAAACTAAACATGATAGACAAGTTTGTTTGAACACAATAAAATAATATTTTGTTTCATTCAAATTTGCTTACTACAAGTATCAGTACAATTCTCTCTTTCTGTACACAGCTCCTCACTACAACACTGTCACTCAGTTATACAATTTTATATATAAATTCACATTGACTCATATACAGACACTCATACATTTCACTGTCTATACTCATATTCTGTCTTCGCAACATTCTTCAGTCAGTCCGATCTTCATACCTGTCACATACAGAAACACACACGGTATCTGGAACAGAAATAATATTTTAAAGTCTAGCAAATATAATTTTTATTTTAAAAATTTATTTGCCTCGGTTTTCTAGTATGTTTTCTCATCATTTTTCTGACTTGATCTGATTCATCTGTGTCTAGACAGCTTGTGATACTCACAGTGAAATACTGTAAATACCACAAGGCAGACAGTTTGTATATATATAGGGACAGGAAAATTTTCTGAATGGCTGCATATACACACATGTATAAGTATACATGTGTGCACTACCTCGCCAATCAGTGAGCAACTGAGGAGTAGCCGTGTGGACCAACTCGACTCAGTGCACGCATGTGGTCTACTTGCACAGTAACTCAAGACAAAGTTGGTCGAGCCATGCACGAGCTTAAACATAGTGAATACAAGATGCACATTTCTTTGAATCAAGACAAGTAAGTGGAATACATATGCTTGAATGGCAAACAAATCATAGTGGCTGCATGTACAAGGGCGTACATATCCATTACTGGACAAGGTGACACAAATGCATGTTCATGATAGTTTCAAAAGGATGATACAAGTGTTTATGGAAACTACACAAGTGGACATGATATATTAATTTTTCAAGTGCAACATACAAGCACAAGAAAAATTCAGTTCAACTCAACAAGTTTTCATACGCAAACATATGACAATGCAAGACTCAAGAGCATCAATGTACAAAGTTCAGCCAAGTGACAAGACTGTGTGAAGATCAACATGTATGCATGAACATTTTTGATCGGCTCAGGTGTATATAAGATTCAGGTGTAGTCAACATGTTGTGTGAACAAGGATGCAAAACATTTCAGCATTTTATACATGAACAAGAGTGCAAAGCATACATGGTTCAACATGCTTCATATCATGTCAAAGCAGCAAAATGTACAGAAGTGAACAACAACAGCATGTGGTCGAGCAAATGGATGGTACAAATGGTGAATAGTGTTCACTGGTAGTTTCAAGAAGAAAGTGAATATGGCAAGTGCAATAGTCAAGATATTGTACAGTTGTCAAAAGCAAGTGCAAAAGCAGAATCATGCAACATGGGATGGTGCAAATCATACCAGTTTTCTATGTCAATACTCACACACAAAAGTTCCAGCAAGTGTAAAAAAAATCGAGTAGCAAAAGAAAATGATGCATTTCAGAAATTCCAAGATCATTGTGGCAAGAAATTACTTAAGTTTTTTTTCCAAAAATGGCAACATTCAAGATTTCTTTCTAGTTTTACAAAAAAGTAAATTTAGCAAAGAGAAATTCAAGGCATGAAAGCATTTAAAATGGTTCCAGCAATCAATTAATTTCAGCAATCATAATTTTTGGCAAACTATTCTTGGGAAATCAAAATGTAAAATTGGCAAGCCATCTCAATCATCTTATCAACATTCTCGAATGATCATATAAGGAATATTTTATTTGGCCTCAGGTATTTTAGGTTAAATCACACAACAAATATATTTGGCAAATTTTTTTAAAACTTTCCAAAAATGTTCAAATTCTTTGATGCCATATAATCGACCAAATACATCAGATTCAGGAAACAAGTAATCGACCACGCAAGCTTTTTTAAGGGATTCACAAATACAATTTAATCAGTCAACAAGGCAACAAGTAATCAATCACCCAAAAGAGGATTACACGCAAATTCAGACCGAAATCATTCGTGCGAAATCAAAGGAATAAGGTTTCTATTTTACCCTATATATACACTATTACATCATCGACAGAAGAAATCGAAACAAAACAAATTCATACGAGATCAAAGAAATCAAAATCAGATAACTCACATTTTTCTCATGAGTTTCGATCGACATAATTCCCCAAATCAATCATGAAGCAAGCCATCAAAGAATCGAAGTTGATCAGAGAACCGAATTCTTTCCAGTAATCAAAGATACGATTTGGGGATTACGAGAAACCCTAGAGATTTTCTAATCGTGGCCGCCAATTTTTATGGAGCGGGTGAAACATCTATAAATGGGCCGGCTAAATTATCATTGGGCTGAGTAGTTTTAAATTGAAAGGGGAATGATCATTTTTTTAAGCCTACGGTTTAGTTTCTTCTTTAGTTTAATTTTTTTGTGTTGTATTTTTGTTTTTGAATTGTAAACCGATCAAACAGTTCCAGAGTCCGTAAAATCTAGGGGAAACCAGTTAGGTTCTTAATTGGCATTCTACCAGAGTCTGTAAAAACTAAGGTTAATGTTACGGGGTCGTAATCAGGGAAAATCTGATCTAGGGGATTAGAATAATCTAGGGTTTTGAGCGTAGGATTAGAATAGGAGCGAGGGGTTCGCGAGTTTTCATGATCTTGTAAGCGAGATCTGTTCTAATATCTAGTAGAAACCTTAGGAATGCAGCAATAGGCAGTGTTTTGCCGAAGCTGGGTATCTCTATGTGTTATTTATTTTCTGCACTTTTATTTTTGATGCATTCTGTGATTTGATATTTTTTGTATCTCGTTAAAAAATCAATAAACCTTATTCACCCCCCTCTAGGGCTAATCTAGATCCAATAACTCTTACTCATATGTCTAAGTTCGGCAAAATTGGAAGAAAACCTGGAATATCATCTTCCTCCTCATCGTCGGCTGAAATCTATGCTTATCTAGTTTATGTTATATTTCGTATTTGCTTTCGAATCTCGTATTAGTTGGATGTATTTGCTTTCAAGTAGTAATGAATGGTGTTTTATTTATGGCAAAACTATCTTTAATTTACTGTAAAACATTAGAATAAATTAAAGTAATATAATAAGAATTAACTAAAAAATGAAAATTTTCAAAAAATTGCTTATGTTTGTCGACATACATTTTTCCATATGTCGACGAATAACTGCCAGTTTTTCAAATTTGTTCAAAATTTAAATAACTAACTCGTGTCTATTTAAATCCAACAAATTCCAGACCTTATATAAACTTATTTCTTCCAGAAAAATTTGTTCTATCATTTCTCCTTCTTCTCTAATCAATTCTTATCTAAAATATCAAATTATGGCAAAACCAATTCATAATTTGAGTGAAAATCTTGAAGAAACTTTGAATTCATTCAATAATATCTTATCCATAATACTTCGAAATCAGCGTCATCTAGAATTGATTCAAATGAGAATGGTTGAGTGTCAAGAGAACACTACGACGTAATTCATTGGCCAATATCTCCCCATTTCAGATATGAAAACAACAAAGCACCAATCACCAGTAAAGAAGACTAGAAGGACATCAAGAAAGACATAATCTTTGGAAAAGATGAATATGTAGAAGTTCAAAGAGATGTTTTATTTGATTTATTTGGTATGATTTGTTTGATTGGTTTGTTTGATTTCAATATGTTTGAATTTGATTTGAAATTGTGTATAATTATTGCTTGGTTTGGATTGCTTGGATTTGAAACTTGTATGTATATGGATTGAAACATTTGTAAATATAAACTATAATACTTATATTGATTTGTTTAGTATAGGCATGAATTTAGGGGGAGTTATATATTAGTACTTCAGTATGGATTTAAGTATTATAATATATGGATATATATATATATATATATATATAGGTTATAAATATTTAAGGAATAAATTCAGGGGGAGTATATTTAGAATTTCTTTTTGTTGATGACAAAGGGGGAGAAATTATAAAATAAAGATTAGTTAGACTTAGTTTAAGGGAAAGTATGTAGGATTCATGATGACAGATGGAGTATTAGAAGGACCGGATCAGATAGTATCGACATGTAATGAACAAGTATGTCTATTTTATAAATCGAGGTTGTCATCATCAAAAAGGTAGAGATTGTTGGAGAATGGAGTTTTGATGACAACAACCTTATTTCAATTATCATCATTAATTAATTATAAAATATATACTAACATTTCTATCTAGAATATATATATATATACATATATACATACATACATATATATATATATATATATATGTGCAGGATTTGTATGCATGACTTGAATACTGAAGACTATACAGTTTTAGAGTTCCAAGAGATTTAGAATTCAAGAGAGATTCAATACTCATGAGTTATCAAGTTTTCAAGAGTTCAAGACAAATATAGTAATAGAGTCTAGTTTATGTGTAAGACTCTGAATAGCACTCCAGGTTCAAATTCTAATTTTCAAATTCTGATTTTCAAATTTCAAATTTCAAATTTCAAATTCTGATTTTCAAATTTTAAGTTTTGATTTCAAAATTCAAATTTTGATATGAAATTATTTTATCTTACTTATGATTTCAAACATATAAGTTCAAAGTTTAATATATAAGTTTATATAGTTATATAGTTTTAAACCTTATAAATTTATAAATATGTTTATATAATATATTATTATGATTTCATATGATTTTACACTTTCGAATATTCATTTATATCACTAAGTTTTAATTCAAGAGTATCCAGAATAATATATATGATTAACCAATTGAAAAATAGCCTTTAAAAATAAAAATACATGACATATGTTGACATACATAAAAGGCTATGTCGACATACAACTGTCAGAAATTCAATTTTCAAAGGAAGTGTCTTTTCACCATTTGTGACGTTTCTGAGACGTTGCAACCTTTCACATACTATAAATAGGGGCTGATTTCAATTTTTTTTCAAAATTTTCTTCTCCATCTTCACCCCTCTTCATCCCACCATTATTCTTTATCATTTTATTGATTTCTACACTTATACTTTGCCGATTTTTACTCAAATTATATAAAACTTCATCTTTTCTCAATCTTTATCTACTACTCTCTGAATTGAAGTGCTATTGAAGAAGTATAGGGACATTGTAATCATTTTAAAAGTGTTTGCGAAAGGGTGTGCTCCTTGTAGCCTTGAAATCAAGGAAAGAAAGGGGTGTTAACCTTATAGCCATAGAATCAAGGGTGTTTGAAGCGGTGTTAACCTTGTAGCCGTGAAATCAAGGGGTTGTACTTGGATATTGATAATAATAAGACTCTGCGCAATCCATCGTTGCGTGGGACTGGACGTAAGAGTAATCCGAACCAGTATAAATTTTGGTTTGTTCTTTCCATTTCTGCATTTTATATTTATCTGTTTCTGTGCTTGTGTTTGATTCTGTGTTTGTGTTTGATTCTGTGTTTCTGATCATCTCTGTTGTGTGTGATTCACATAGTGTTTTCCCCAAAATTGGACAAAACACCAAAAATGTGAAGAAACGTCTCACAAAAATGAAAAGTGGAGCCTTACAACGATTGAAATATAAGTAAAAGACATCGGATTTTATAGTGGTTCAACCCAATAAGGGTTTGCATCCACTTTCATAAGAGATTCCATTATCAATAAGAAGATTCCAAGATTAGCTTCTCTCTTACATTAATTTATTCACTCCCTTACTCATGAATTACACTTAATCTACTAAAGATGATTGAGAAGAGAATTATTCAGCAGAGATTTGATGTAGATGCAGTAAAATTGAAAGGAATCCCTCTTTCATATAGGCTTGCTCAATCAATCTTCAACTCTTGAATCATTTGGATGTGTTTGATAGAGATCATGATCCATGGATTAATCTTTAATTTATGATGTTGAATGGGTGTTAGAATTGTTGTGAAATATTTTCGGCAGCACTTCGTGGTCTCCAGATTCCCCCCTCTCAAATGAAGAAGTGAGGGGGTATTTATAGGAGATTTCCAGACCAGATGGCAGTTTTGTAATTAGTTGACAAAACCGTCATGAGCCAAATCGTATGGCGACATGGCTTGATGCGACACGACTGGTTCCTTCGCCTCAAAGCTTCTGTGCGCCTCTGGAATGGCTACGGCATGATGGAACACGACTTATCTTGGTCATGTCATAACTCTAATCCCATCTCTTCATCATACTCCTTCCATAACTTGCACACCATGTCGTTGAACGACATGGATGATAACAGTGGTGTAACGTCATGTCGCATGAACACCTTGAGCCTTAACCTTTCTTTACGCCATTACGTTAGGGCGGTATGATTGTCGAACGCTTTAGCTTTCTTTTGTCGCCATAAAGCATTTGCAACGTGGCTTAGAAACGAATTATCCTTCTGAGATCGCCTTGACTCATGGCGCTGGAACGCCATGACTCGGATCGCGACATTGTGCCGCTTAACGCCTTTGAGCTTGCGACACGGTATGATTCTCCTCGACATGGTTTAAAACCAATATGAATGATAGACGAGATAACGTCATGCGACATGACTACCAGGTGCTTCTTCTTTACTTTGTCGTCATAAATCAAATGCAGCATGACTTGGGGTCAACCTGGTTTCCACGGAACGACATGGTGAGATGCGACATCCCTTAAAGTATGGTTTGCGGTATAGTCTTGAAGCGACTTGGCGTTCACGACATGAATTCGAGTTTGACTTGGTGTATTCCATTTGATCCCAATGACTTGACTAATATCAGTATGATCTTTATGTTATGTCTGACTCATATTTTATGGGTTAACATTTTGCCCCTCGAAATTCGTGTTATTAAAAATAACATGGGCTTCGAATTATGATATTTCTGACACCCCTCTTTTTTTTAGTTAAGTCGTTAACTGCTTTTATGAAGGAACCAAATCGCTCTCAGATTTATGTCGCATGTTGTCATATTGTCGTGACCGCTTTGGTCTTTCCATGTCGTGTGAAACTTTCTAAGTCGCGTTGGGCCTCAATTTGAACCGAACTCGGCCCAATCATGTCGGCGTCTCTTATATTATCTCTAACCCGTGTGTCCATTATTATTCTTCATCGCATCCTGAAGCTTCTCTTGTTAATGGTGGATAGGATCGGAGAGACAAAGTCGTTTTCATCTTGAGTGACGTATCTAATCAGTTTGCGGCCTTTACCGAATCCACTTCGACCAGAGTCCGACCAACTTCGACGAGATCCATCAGTTAATAAGAGATTCTTTCTTCAACGAACATTTCAGAACTTATTACAAGTAATTTTTAGATCTAAACTCCACTTTGTTCTTCTTCTTTTTTTGTATGCTAAGACTTTTATAAAATCCGAAGATTTTTTTTACTTACTTTTGATAGAGTAATGATCCCGTGAATCAATTTTGACCGCCCTGTGTTATTGAGATGTTTGTAAATCGAAAATGATCTGGATTGGAATGGATAGACTATGGATAAGGAATTTGAGTTTTTTATATAATTCACACGAGTTGTATTTCAGTAAAATGTTTGAATCTTGAAGCTTGATTATTTGTCATCAATTCGTTTTTACATATCATCGTGTCATAGATGGTTGGAAACGATTTGCTTACCCTAGAATTTTAGAGTAGATTCTGAATTTATCTAAGTGGCCATTCTGGTCCCAAGTTACATGAATTGTGTAACGACCCGCATTCTACGCATCATAGAATCGTAGGATATTTATTTCTGTCACATACGAAGTCGTATGGTCATGTAACTTTGGGGGACGACTATTGGGGTCATTTCCCATGTTCATGATTTTTCCCGATTTTTAAATGACCATTTTACCCCTAGTTATCACTGTTTTGGCCATAACTTTTGACTGGAAAGGAATTTTGACCTGAAGCCACTTCCATTGGCTCCGGATGATGGTTTCTCTTTCCGTAGAGTGGTCACATTAGCCAAACGGACTCACCGTTTGGGAGATATGGCTGAAACAAGTTTCAGATGGTGAAAAACAGCTTAATTGGGCTTAACCGGGTGATTAGCAGCTAAGCCCAAAGGGGAATTTCGGGTTTAAGGGTATATAGGGGCTGATTAGGGTTAGAAGACATTTCTTTAGACATTTTCCAGCCGCCACTTTCATTTCCCTTAACCTAGCCATGGCCTCCACTCTCTAAATCTCTCTAAAACATCCAAAATCACTCCCTAATCAAGGATTAATGCTTAGAGGCATCAAATCAAGGAGGATTAGCACAAGGACCGAGGTAGAGCTGCTGTTATATATTGGAATTCGTGCAAATCAGAGGTTCACTTCAGATTTGAAAGTTTTATTGTGGCAAAGGTGAGTGATTTGCATAGTTTTTGCACTAATTACGGTAATTAAGGGTAATTAGTGAAGATTAGCGAATTTATACACTAATAAATTCTGGAAAAATGTTTAGAAATTCGAAAATAATATTTTATGCCTCTGTTAGAAATTTGGTTCGATTTGATTAAGTTTTGTTAACCCTATGATCAGTTTTACTTAAACATACTTAAGGGAAAATAAGGAGCTTTGGCCACTTTTGATCCATTTTGATTCATTTGAGTGATTGTTTGCTGTTGTGGTTGCTATTACATGTTGCTATGACTCTATGGTGTGTTTTGTGATTGCTTAGAAGTGTTAGTTTGGTCAAAAACGCCGTCGAATGGCGAGAAACTGTCGCTGGAACGAAGTGCAGGAATTTATCCGGATCGGATCGCCCCCATGCCCACGAACCGACCCGCCTTCCCGAACCGCGCCACATGCCAGAGCTCGAAGCCACGAAGGGAAGACCACGACCCGATCCGATGGCGCGACCCGATCCGCCGATGGCTGAAGACCCCGATCCGATGGCACGACCCGATCCGCCTCTCGTGAGCATACCCGAACCGATCCACTTAAGAAGCTCACGATCCGAACCGATGTTCCTCCACGACTGAAGGGAAGCGCCATGATCCAGATGGGTAGCTCGACCCGAACCAGTGGGTTGCCACGAACTGATAAGCCCGAACCGACCCGACAAGGCGCCACGAGCTGACGAGGTGCGATCCATATGGTGCGACACGATCCGACCCGAGCGTGAAGGATGATCCGAACCGGTCCGAGGTTGATGGCTACGAGCTGGTGACTGCGAACCGAACCAGGAAGTTACGAACAGAATGAAGACCGATCCGGAGGGTGATGACAGAAACCCGAGATGCAAAGGAAGCCCAAATGAGAAGTTAGAGCTCAAGATTCAGAGGGGAATCAACGAGTTCGCTTCATGGTTGGGTTTTGCTGCGGGACGTGTGCCAAGGGGTTATCGACGTCTATAGCTTTGGACCACTATGGTAGGAGGTACGAAGGCGGATTCAGGGCCATTATGGCATCGGTAGAACCAAGGGCTACGACCAATGAAGTGGGTCATTGAAATGTTTGGTCATGACTCCAAGTGATTGGCTTGGTCACAGCAGGGTTTCTACAAGTCGGGATTCGTCGTTACCTCAGTTTGTCTAGTGTTCCAAAGTGGTAGATGTAGTATGCTTTACGCACTGAGTGAGAGATGTGAGGATGGTTGCTATGGATGGTTTGTTTGCTATCATTATGACATACACACCCCACCCCCGTATTCTTACACTATTTATTATGGCACCTTAGAGCATTGTACGGTATGTGGTACTAACTCTTTGGTTGCAGGTCCAGGTTCAGGTATGGTTTAGTATACCTGTTATTGTTCTGTTTAGATGCTTATCGCTCATACCAGGCTTTATGTCTGACCCAGAGTTTTATGTCTCCTCTTATTACTCTGGGTGCTCACACGAGCAGACTAGAGACAGGTTAGCTGGTGATGCACGGGTAGATGATCCGGAGACGAGCAGGAGGCTTCCACGTAAAATATATAAATAATATTCTCCCTGTATTGTTGAAGATCATTGCTTGAGCATTGGTGGTACTAACTCTAAAGAAGTAAAAATTTAAAAGTTAATATGTGTAAATCATTTACTAGATCAAGGAATTTAGTAATAACCATATATTTCAAAGACGAGATTTCAAAAAGCAAGACGGTTTTATAAAACCATATTTTAATACAATAGTGAAGTAGTGTTAAAAAGAATATGAGTTTTTGAATTACGATTCATATTTATCTTAAGACAAGAATGTTATTGATCAAGGTCTGAGAGGTAACTAAAATACCCCAACTTGAACGACTTCAGGATTGTCGAAGGATGGTATGAATCGTGATAGTAGAGTTGTTAAAGCAGATTATTTTTGGGAAATAATAGTGAATCGTTATTTGAAGAATTTCGATATATGATGAGTTTTCAAAATAAAGGAAATAAAGTGGGGCGTGAGAGTAGGAAATGATATTCCCATCGTAACAAAATGAAAGAAGCTTTTGTAACAATTGTTTACGATAGTAAGTGAATTGATCTCGTCAGTATAAGTGATAAGTAATATGGTGGAGATGTTTTGAAAGATAGTAACGAGAAATTGGGCAGGACTTTAATATATTTCTTTTAAGTAATTTAAATAGAATGATTTGAGAATATTTATTAAATTAATATATTATCTTTGGTATTACAAATAATATATTATTTTAATGGCCAGGTGTTGCTGTGGAATAAACCAATATTTTTTTTTATGATTGTTTATTTTGATAGTTAAATAACCGACTATCAAAACCTGACCAATACGACCGTTGGTACGGAAAGACCGGGATCGAATTTATATTCAAAAACCATTCCGACCAACAAACACGTGAAGATGTCGATTGAAGACGGAGCAAGTGAAGGCTGTGGATCTTCATAAGCGGAAGGATTACTTGACGAATAATCTCTGTGTTGCAACGCAGAGATATTCTGACGTGATTCAGTCGTGATTGAGATTTTGCAGTTTGCAAGGACTACTCGCTACTAATCCATAGGGTGATTACTAGGATGTGGTAGGAGGGTACCTTCGGTTCATCTTGTTCCTAGATGACTTGTATGGACGAATGTCTGACAAAGTATTTCCAAAGGACCACGTACGTTGATTTCTTCAAACGTATCATAGTTGGGTAGCTCCCAACTAGAGTATTTTTGTGGACGTCAATTAGTGATATCTGATGGATCTGACGATGTGGCATTCTAAGTGAATGGTGATCAGAGGTGATGAAAGGAAATTCAAACCTCAAGTCGCATCAACTGGGAAATGACAAAAATCGGGCAGGCAGCATGGCTATGTGGGTCGCTCCCATTAGGGTGTATAATCATCTATCTAGAGAAATTCATTTTGCTTCTTTAATCTATCGATGCTGTCCCTTTTCAGGAAACAGTGGGTCGCACCCAACCATTGGTGATATACATTCGATACACTCAAGCGAAATGAGTGGTCGGTCATGTATGGGCCGGGTTGCAAGACGTTCTTGCGAACCCACTGTATTCGTCTCTAGAGATACACGATCGGCTGGTAGTCCCATACCTTGTCATAGTCGGAATCCATTCTCCAATAGTGCCCGCGGTTTCTGTTTGTATACTATATATGTGGAGCGTGAGATGCAAGCGTTCCTCTAGATTCTATTTATTTGTATTTAGACACTATTATAATGTCAGATAAAAATTGGTTTTCAAAAACTATTTTGGGTTATCGTAAGGTAAAAATCGTCTGTGTTTATGTGTGGATTTGGTCTTACGATTATCCTTTTATTCCAGAAAGGAATTTGAACTTTAAAATTAAGTTGTATGATAATTAAAAACTTAAGGGGTTTTCTCACTCTGGTTAACAAGACTGACCCGGTGTTTGTAATGCTCGGGTTAGCCCGGGTCTGCAGGTTCAGGTTACAGAATACTATGAAGTCAAAATACGTGATGGAGAAGTTCAGACGTATGATATTATCCAGTATTTTCCGCTGTGTGTTGTATATGAGGACATATTATTATAATTGTCCAGATATGTGATGTACTCTGATGATTGTAAGTATATTTTCAAAGCTCTCAATAAAGATTTATTTCTATATTATATTTTGTTCCACTGCGATGTGAGACTCTGTGATGTGTTGGATCTTCTTCCTCTTCTATTCTAATATTTCTTTCTTTCTTATCTCACCCTCTAAATTCTTTCAAATGACTATCTGGTGGTTTTTGATACTTGAGTTCTGGCAAGTAATACAGGGTTTATGTATTATTGTCAGAATCCGGGCGTCTAATTCCTACCGGGTCGTTACATTATCTAAAATAATTTATTTTACATAATCAAAATTCGCTAAAATTGCCAAAATAAAAAATTTTAATTGTCTCAGATTTCTGGGTTATTACAATCTCCCCCACTTAAAACTTTTCGTCCCCGAAAAGGAACGAAGCCGAAAGTTGTTTTACAAATCAACTCAACTTTCATTATGGCTTAAGTTCTTCAACTTTTCAGTGTCTAAGAACCTTTCAAATTTTTCAAAAATTTGGCTAACACCCTAAATTTTCAAAAAAATTCGCCATAACCTCCCCTGCACCGGGAGCTTCGGGATATTTCAAATAGCCTCCAATGGCCCTCACCAATCCAAAAAGAAAAAGAAACAGCCAATCGGCTCATAAAATCATCAAAAACCCAAGAAATACAATAAACATGTACCTATTTGTCGGGCAAACAATTTTATTCTTCTTCTCTAGTCTCCTTGCTATGACCTGTTCAATGTAAGTACATGTATATGTATGCAAATCGACAAATTTTCAATACAATTCACTATTTGGTTCAATTTGGCTAAAGGTTCAACATTTAATTAATCAACCAATAATCAACCAACACAGATTATCATTTCAAATTCATAACTTTAATATATAGTCCAAAAATCAGATTTGTGATGCCAAATCACAACCATAAGCCCTATCTAGTTTTGGTTCTCACACCAGTCAATTGGAGATATATAGCTATCCCACTTTCGAAACACGAACATAAATCCTGATGATGGAGCTCCATCAACAAAATCATCTCCGGGCGACTAGAGTGTGATTCTATATCTATCCAGTATATTAAAATTTCGAATACACGTGGATCAGACGTATATACAAAACCTTTATATACTTGATTGTCCAAATCAATACAAATAAATATTCAAATACGAATAAATGAATTTAATTTTTCAAAACAAAATTTGTTTTCAATTTTATTTTCAAAATATCACTCTTCACACTCGTTCTAGGATACTACTGATCCCATCTCTAACGAGTCATTCTCATTGGATATTACAATTCCAATTTCTGATGAATCCTTTCGTTTGGTTCTAATGTGCCTTGTACTCCGAGCTCTGTAAACCAAGGCTCTGATACCAAGCTATAACGACCCGAAATCCCCCTTACGGGAAAGCACAGATTGAGTTGAGAACAACACACATTGGAATGTAAACAGAAGAACATTTCATTGTATATTACAACAATTTCATCAGATTACAAGAATATACAGAGTATGAATGAATACAATACATTCAATAAATATCATAGATTTAAATTACATTTAAATACATCGCAGTGGAAAATAATACAAAACACAACTAGAAGTAATACACGGATACAGAGCTTTCCGAGTATCGTTCCAGATGTAAATCAGGATCTTATGAATATAAATCTGCCAACCCAAAACTACTAGCTGCCCGTGACAAAATAAGGGCACCCAGAGTTTAGGCTAAAATAATAAACTCCAAGTCAGTCATGTGACTGGTGTGAGAACTAAAATAGTTATTAGTCTTTATTTTAAAGTTAGGTAAATCAAGGGACCACGCCGTATAACACGGAACGGGTTTCCTCCCATGAATACCATTGCATAAAACAACAGCGCAATACTAAATAAAGAATAATGAAGCTATTATAAGACCCAGGTCCCATCACACAATGCAACACAAGCCGGAGGATAGGGTTTTTACCTTATAATAGCCAAGAATTCTTGGTACACGAAATTTCATCTTTTATTATTACTATAAGTGTATAGTGCCAAAACAATTTCAATCATAAGTATCAATCATAGACGGCACAAGTGCCCCATACCACTATGTCGCCATATATAGGTTTACAACTAAAACCGCAAAGTCTCGTATTAGAAGTTGGATTTCCATCTGTGAACCAAGGCAAAAGATAGTCCTTACCGATTCGAGAGCCTCTAGTCCGCCCCTCAGGTCAGAGCTCGAGTGACCTTTCGATCGTCAGGGCCGGTCCACCTGTGTTTCCCCGCCCTTTGGGGAGTAAATGAGCCAAATGACTCCATCGGCTCCACACAGTCACCGATATATCTGAGGCGCCTCACAACCCAACAACCACATAAGTCAAACTCGTCAGGGCATATCAAAACACTAACGCCACTTCTAACTAGAAAGAAACGCATGTCCTCCCTGATGTCCTCTCCCGTTTCTGGTTCACAACTGGAGTGTGAGGCTCGCGAATCAATGCTACACAAATCTGTGCCACACAGGCTGTGCTTTGATCATTAACCACAAGACTCTGCTTTTCAACAGAAGTCTTGATCGTTTGCATCTTATCTTAGCATGCCACACAGGCCGACCACTCCATGCAACCGATATCCATCAATCACACAGAATGATATCCAATGTCAGACACACAGTCCATTTACAAGTCCGTTCTGGGTCTGAACAAAACCGGAGGCACCTTATACCTCGCATATCCATCGATCTCCAAGTACGTCTGGACGATCACCAACTAATTCCCTCCTCTTGGGTGTACAACCCAATCAAGATCATCAGTAATCACCCAAATGATGTGAAGACCTCAGGTCTTCGACCACCATCTTCATCCTCGACACATCGTTGAATCAGTTATTCAGAATGGGATAACCTGGTCTTTCTGAATAACCCGCGTATATAATAAACAAGTGTTACACAAATACGACATACGCCTCATTCCAATTCAGAATATTCTTTTATTCAAATATTCTTATACTTTGGGAAAGGTTCCCATTAATTTTATCAAAGATAAATTCTTTAAATTTATTCTTTAATCTTCTTTTGAATATCAATTTAAACCAAATTATGGTTTATCCAAACTAGTCGGGATTAACGAACCTTACCGAAGTAATCATAACGAACCGAACTGAAGTAATCATTTGTTCTAAATTTCCCAATCCCAACCTATTCATCCCATGAAGTATAACTGGTAATACTTCATATCTAACACCACGGTGTTATCGGTAAATTCAACCCCCTAAGCATTAGGTAAAACCCACCGTGGCATATAGTGGTCCCCCAGTACACTTGTTTTACGGTGACCCTCTAGAGCCTCCCGGCCACGGCCCAACCAACCCCCGCAAGGGACATGTGGGGATAAGAGTCTCCCGTTCGCCACCAAACCACGAAGCGAGAATCCCCCATCATGACTGCAACAAGAATTGGTGATACTCCATTCTCTATCATCTCAATCTAATTAAAGATTCATTAAAACTCCACCTGGTTTTAATCTTCCCAAAAATCAATATCCTATCTTTAACTGGGTTAAAAAAAACCAATGTCATCTAAAACACGGTTCACGATAAATCCAAAATCACATTCCATTAATTATCGAGTTAAAGAACAAGTGTTAATTAAAAACACCGTTCACGATAAACCCAAAAATCAATTCAAATTCAATTCCAATTAAATACCATTTAATTGGTATACTTCATTAAATCTAAATAAAAAGATTTAATCTTTTTCTCAACTGGGTTTAAGAATAGTGTAAATGAAGACACCATTCACGACAAACCCAAATCTCATTTGATATTAAATACAAGGCTCTGAATAGAAAATATATCGGCTTATATTCAATACCAAATTCTATGACCAACAAATATCGTATTGGAAATAACGATATAAATATATCTTTCAAATTTCCATAACAATATCTGTATAATCACGAAATCCAACATCGAAATATTCCAAAGACAATTTCGATTCAAATCCATTTCCACTTTATATATTGGAAATTCTGGTTATTTTCAAAACCATTTCAAATCCACTTTATTTATTTAAAAAATAAATGGGAATATAATTCTAGTTCAAAACTTGTTCATTTCGATAAAAATCTATTTTTATCCTTTCAAATTTGGAATTTTTCATCTCAATTCTTCACAAATCATTTCTTATGATTTTACACAAATTATTATTATTTTTAATAATTTTATCAAGGCTCTTACAGTCGATTTCCATCAACGGCCATCGAACTGCACTTACAACGACCTTTTCCAAATTTGATTTGGACATAATTCCAAATCCAACCGTTAGGTTTCAAATCTCTAATATTCATTAGAAAGCTCTTTTCGATACGAACCCAACGGTTCCGGTTTTAGGAGAATCCGACGGTCGGATCTCCTGTAATGTCCATTCGAAGTCAATGGTCGAAATTCGCGAACTGCCGCAGCGCGGTGCGTTCTATTCGGGCCATTATATATATATATAATATTATATATATTTCGTCGATTTCCTTTTAAAACATATTTTATAAATCGTTTTAAAATCGTTTTCGAAACGATTTCAACTTCATATTCAATTTCGAATCAAAATTGAAAATTTCATATCATCGATATACAAATGATAATATTTTCAAAACGTTATTTTTTTGAAATCCCTTCCTTTTCTATATTCATTTTAAAAACGAATATAATCAATATAAATATCGTTCGCGTCAAAATGGCGCATATCTAACCAACACAGCTTTATATATTTCAATAACTTCTTTATTCTATTTAACAAATGAATATTTTCTTCAACACATGAATATATATTTTTATTCAACACATGAATATTTATTTTATTCAACACATTAATTTTCTTTCTATTCAACACATGAATTTTCTTTTATATTCAACACATGAATTTTCTTTCTATTCAACACATGAATTTCCTTTTATATTCAACACATGAATTTTCTTTTATATTCAACACATGAATTTTCTTTTATATTCAACACATGAATTTTCTTTTATAATATTCCTTATTTTCCAAATTGGAATGAGGCCCAATCAATTACCATATAATGTTAGTTATATGGATTCCATACAACACATGTATATAATAGCAACGATAAATAATCAACCATCATCCAGAGTGTACCACACAACTGCATAGGTATTAAATATCAATAATTAACGCTTACACAGTCTGTCAACCCATTGATTGACATACAACTAAACAATCGGGATTAGTGTACGTCAAATATCATCCCAATACTCGTGTGGGGTTTCAAATCAACAGACACATATTTTTATTTGTGCAGTTGGGCGATGTGTAAAATTTATCGTCCCAATCAATATCAGTCAAATCGGTGTACATAAACAAATCGTTCGATTTGTAAATGAATATTTATTTTACTTCAACACATGAATATATATTTTATTTCAACACATGAATATATATTTTATTTCAACACATGAACATATATTTTATTTCAGCACATGAATATATATTTTATTTCATTCCACATCACACTATCAAATTTCACTACATAGAAATCAAACAAACAAGTCATCCATGGTCTGTGGACGACGGGTGTCAGGTGCTGCTAAGCACCGTCTGCATCCTAGTATATATTTCAAACTAGAAATAGAAATAAAAGGGAGGAGTTCTCACCTATAAGCTAAACCAAATGTCGTGACTCTTCATATGTAGGAAATCTTCGACGTTCTCGCCTCTTGTCACTTTCGTTGCCCGTATTCACTACATATATAAAAATCACATATTTATACTTCCCTTTCAAGATGATAAAAATAGCATCTTTAATGCGATGTTTTCATTATAAAGATTATATTTTTATTATAAAGATTATATTTTTATTCTTAACCTTTTCTATAAAAATTATATTTCTATACCGCTCTCTTTATAATAAAGATCATATTTTTATTTCAAATCTTTATCCTAGCTAAAGATTATATTTTCATAACGCTTTTCTTATATAAAAATCAAACCTTTGTATCATGTAAAAATTCAGTCTTTGTATCATGAAAAATCAAACCTTTGTATCATGAAAAAAATTCAATCTTTTATCATGTAACAATTCGTAGCTTTTCACTTATAAAAATCACATAAAAAAAACGAATTGCTAATATACATATATAAACTGATTTGCTAACTATGATTTTCAACTTAAATAAAATCGGATTTTTTTAAAAATAAAATAAGAAAATTCACCTTTTTCATTTTGGTGGTTGAAGAAGGCTCAGGGGAGGGCTGGAAGAGGCGCCGGAGGTCTGGGGTTAGGGGCGAGGTCACGGCGGTCGACGGCGGAAGGGGATAGGGGGTTTAGGGCTTTGGGATCGGATTTGGGGTTCACATGGGGGGGGGGGCGCGTTTGGGTGTTGGACGACGAAAGGGGAGAGAGGAGGGGTGCGAAGAGGCGCGTCGGAGCAGGGGTGGTGGGTGGCGGCTCCATCGACGTGGGGCTAGGGCACGGCGCCCCTTTTCTTCTTCTTTCTGTTTTGACCGTGTGTTGACTTGAGAGAGAGTGAGGGAGGGTATAAATATTTTTATATTATATAATTTAATTATTATTTTAAATTTTGAACTCTATAAAGTACCCTTTCCATTCCAACTCAAAATCGAACCTACCGACTGTCGTCCCTAGCATATTACCCCCGTTCCGAACGCAATGGGATATGTAACGTAAGCTAATTCGATCATTTCGATCAGTTTTCGTCAAAATCAAAATATAAATCTATATATTGAATTTGAACGCGCATTTCAATTTACCAGGGACAAATACGAACTCTTAAAAATTCCCGAAAAATATTTTCTAGCTTCGTATTGATGATACGGTCCTAACAAAACTAATTTCGTCAAATTCTTAGACCGTTTGAAAATGGCCATTTTCTGGTCGATCAAAATTGACTAAAACTATCAAAACACATTTTCTTTCACCACACTCACATATTGATTCAGAAAATTATGAATTTTGGAATCTAGCAATAATTTGACATTCCGGTTCCAACAAAAGTGGTTCCGTCGAAAACAGATGTCGTTTGCAAAATGGCTATTTTTAAGGGCCAAAATTCCATAGCGACTATTCTGAATTTTCAACTGGGCATAACTTTATACTGCCGCTATGAAATTTTAATTTTTCGGATTCGTTGGAAAGATATTCTCAAACAAATTCTAATATTTTTGGTTTCGCTAAAATCCGGTTTATTTTGAATCATGTACATTCATTTGAACTTTGAAGTCGAATTTTCAAACTACCGCGCCATTTTCAATTCCTTTTATAATTAAAAATAAATATTTATATTCTAATGTCGATTCAAATAAATATATACGTTCTAATTCTATTGAAAATAGATTTCTCGTCGTTATTATCTAAAATAATTTATTTTAAATAATCAAAATTTGCTAAAATTGCCAAAATAAAAAATTTTAATTGGCTCAGATTTCCGGGTTATTACAGTACTTCTTCTTGTATTCTAATATTTCTTTCTTTCTTATCTCACCCTCTAATTTCTTTCTAATAACTATCTGGTGTTTTTTCGATACTTGAGTTCTGATAAGAAATACAAGTTATGTATTATTATTGGAATTCGGGCGTCGAAATCCTCGGGTCGTTACATTTATGATTTGTTCGGGTCAACATGTGTGGTTTATTGTCGATTTGAACGGTCAAAAAAATATGGGTCGTTACGTATGGTATCAGAGCCAAGGTTTAGCGATAACCTTGGCACTGTTCGGGAATTAACTTATTAGAGATAGGATTAGTAATATCCTAGAATGAGTTTGAGTGTATATACGAGAGAGCTTACTTGTATTTTGATATAAATTGGTTTTACATTGTGTTGACTTGCTCTGTTGAATATTTATGGATTCTGGTCGATATATGGGACGCCATACAATCGATATTAATTTCTAAATAATCGAACAGAATGATCGACATAATATGGTTTTCGATTATATTTTAAAATATATCAAATATATTTGGTTCAAGTCTGTATGTATTCGTTTTAGTAGGTGGTAATGTTAAATTATTACCTATTATGGTTGATTAGATAATAAACCTAATAAGGAAAATTTAGTGAATTTAGAATATATTTGAAATGAAATACCTGTAGGTATAATTGGGCGTAAAAGGTTTGTGATTGAAATAGAAATGAACTTGAAACTTGATCCTGGGGTATCTTTGGAAATAGTTTTGCCAAAGTTTTAAATAATATCATATTATAGGTATGATAAAAAAAATGGTTTTAAAGATTTTACAAAGTGGGTATAATCTCTTCTTGGACCTTAGA
Source organism: Allium sativum (assembly GCA_030737875.1). NCBI lineage: Eukaryota > Viridiplantae > Streptophyta > Magnoliopsida > Asparagales > Amaryllidaceae > Allium > Allium sativum. The sequence goes on along the minus strand of CM060918.1, from coordinate 199,463,859 downwards.
AACGACGTCAGTAATGAGTGCGCACATTATCGATGTTTATTCTGAAAGGTTTAAGTGGGGGAGAGACCCCTTAGTAATTATTATAATTGGTTTTGACAAAGGATTTCGGATTTAAATTCCATATGGTATAAATTTTATATAAGTATTAATATATGTTATTGAAAGTTAAATTTAAAATTTAACCATAGTTGAAATTTTTTATGTTCTGGGTTAATTAAAGATTTGGATTTAAATTTAGATCGTATGGTTTTCTATAAATAGTATATGGACATATATTATTCAAAACTTGGTTTATAAACCTGGAATCAAGCAATTTAAGTTCATCTTAACTAATGACATCGATTTAAGTACTAAGGTAACTCGATTCATTGGAATTTTAGACTTTGGAAATCCTAAAAAGGGGTCTAAGGATTAAGAGAAAGAAATGGTCGTGGAAATGCTTAGGTAGGAACGATAATAAAGTTAAACCAATTCTAAACTTTGTCGATAAGAGTGATGGGAGAACCAAAAGTTTAATTTGAAACTTAACTGAATGGAAGTGAGTTAAAAGGAATTGGAAAATTTGTTGTGTAAATAAAAATGGGCAACAGCTTATGGCTGGGAATGATTAATAGGTAAATTTAACTAGTTCGAGAAATGTTAAAAGAAATTTATGTAGTTGATAAAATATGAATAGTCGATGGATGAAAAGAAAGGAACTAAATGATGAATTGGTGTACGCGAGGAATGAAAATTTAACTTGAGTCATGCTAAATGAATTGAATTTGAAAACAAAACCTGAACCACTCGAAAACTTTAAAGTTTTAGGGGGATGAAGGTTAGCCAAAGGAAATATATATTAAAAGGAAACCTTGGGAAATGGAAGAAGAGGGTAACTTGAAAATATGGAATGAGTTATATAAAAAAACAAATAATTAACATCAATCTTTGTTAAGAGATTCTTAACGTTTTTAAATAAATCGAGGCAAGGAAATAAGCTGAAAATTAGAAGTGCACCTAATTGGTTATTTAGAATCGACGTAAGAAATAAAGATAAAGGCAATTGAGTTAAATGAATTCTAATTTGGAAATTTGGAATACCGAGTGGGAAAAACTTGATTTAGTTGATGAGCCGAAGTGAAGAAATCAACTTAGGGAAATTAAATGGTTGATTTAGAATTCACATAGGAAATTGGATTGAGTAAGTAGCATTTAATTCATACAAACAACTAAAGGTAAATCATTGAAAAAAATAAGTGATAACCAAATCAAATGGTCGAGGTTTTCCATGTTTGGAAACTCCAATTTAAATGGTTGACGCTTATATGAAATTTGGCAAATTAGTCCACGTTAATGAATTTAAAGATTTAATATAATTAAGTTAGTTGGAAACGTTCAATGAATTCAAGTTTATTCGAAACTTAGATACTTGAAATGAAACGAGGAACGAGTAGAAATATGTTGAGATTGAATAAGAAATTGAATGTGAATCCATTTCTTGAATAAAGAAGTGATAACTAATTTTGAAATGATAAAGACTTACAAAATTTTTAGAACCCAGAAGTGTGGAACTCCAAATTAAATAAGTCGATGTTTATGCATAAATCTGAAATATTCAATAAGCTGAAGTAAAACAGCCATAACTTTTGATTGGCTGATCGGAATTAGACGATTCCGGACTCTTCGGAAACCTTAGAAACTGAGATAAAACTTGTGTTAATAAAGCCTTGCCTAGTTTCTAAGTCTATTAGGTTGAAAACCAAGAACTAGTCGTAGTTATATGCACAGAAAATAAAAATCTGAACTGAATACCAATATAGTTTTGACCATAACTTCCTAACAGAACATCGGAATTTAACGTGCGAGTACAATTCGGAAAGCCCAGGATCTGAACTAAAACTTTTCTTTAATGTGCTGAGTGAAATTTTGAGATTTAAAGGGGTAAAAACTGGGTTGAACAACTCGGACATGCATTTTTCAGTGTATTGGCTGAGGTGTTCGCCTTCACTAAAATAGCCATAACTTTTGAACGGATTATCCGAATTCGACGAATCCGGATAATTCGGAAAGCCTGAAAAGAATGCTACAACTTTTTATCAGTGTGCTTTGGTCAAATTCCATCAATTAGGGGTTGATAAACCTCAATTTGTTCGTTGGTCTGTCATGAATATTGTTGTTTTGTAGTTGAAATGGTCGATGTATGTTGAGCAAGTTGTATAAATTTGTTATATATGGTATACATGTTTTATTCTTATGTATATGTGAGTATGTGGCAGGTGTAGGGAAGTCGCGCTACGCTTCAGAGCTTGCTTGCGCTAAATGCTAAATGCTAAGATAAATAAAATTGCTAATAACGCTAAAGAAGGTACGAAAAGTATGTGGCAGGTGTAGGGAATTTTTAGAGTCCGTATGTGTCCCTGGTAAATTGAAATGTGCATTCAAATTCAGTATATAGATTTATATTATGATTTTGAAGAAAACTGATCGAAACGATCGAATCAGCTTACGATACATATCCCATTGAGTTCGGAACGGGGTAATACGCTAGGGACGACAGTCGACAGGTTCGATTTCGAGTTGGAATGGAAAGGGTACTTTATAGAGTTCAAAATTTAAAATAATAATTAAATAAAACAATATAAAAATATTTATACCCTCCCTCATTCTCTCTCAAGTCAACACATGGTCAAAACAGAAAGAAGAAAAAAAGTGGCGTCGTGCCCTAGCCCCACGTCGACGGAACCGCCACCCACCACCCCTGCTCCGACGCGCCTCTTCGCACCCCTCCTCTCTCCCCTTCCGCCGTCCAACACCCAAACGCGCCCCCCAACTTGAACCCCAAATCCGATCCCAAAGCCCTAAACCCCCAATCCCCTTCCGCCGTCGACCACCGTGACCTCGCCCTTGACCCCAGACCTACGGCGCCGCTTCCAGCCCTCCCCTGAGCCTTCTTCAACCACCAAAACGAAAAAGGTGATTTTTCTTATTTTATTTTAAAAAAAATCCGATTTTATTTAAGTTAAAAATCATAGTTAGCAAATCAATTTTTATATGTATATTAGCAATTCGTTTTTTTTATGTGATTTTTATAAGTGAAAATCTACGAATTGTTACATGATAAAAGATTGAATTTTTTTTCATGATACAAAGGTTTGATTTTTCATGATACAAAGGTTTGATTTTTCATGATACAAAGATTGAATTTTTACATGATACAAAGGTTCGATTTTTATATAAGAAAAGCGTTATGAAAATAAAATCTTTAGCTAGGATAAAGATTTGAAATAAAAATATACTCTTTATTATAAAAAGAGCGGTATAGAAATATAATTTTTATAGAAAAGGTTAAGAATAAAAAACATAATCTTTATAATGAAAGCATCGTGTTAAAGATGCTATTTTTATCATCTTGAAAGCGAAGTATAAATATGTGATTTTTACATATGTAGTGAATACGGGCAACGAAAGTGACAAAAGGTGAGAACGACGAAGATTTCCTACATATGAAGAGTCGCGGCGTTTGGTTTAGCTTATAGGTGAGAACTCCTCATTTTTATTTCTATTTCTAGTTTGAAATATATACTAGGATGCAGACGGTGCTTAGCAGCACCTGACACCCGTCGTCCACAAACCATGGATGACTTGTTTGTTTGATTTCTATGTAGTGAAATTTGACAGTGTGATGTGGAATGAAATAAAATATATATTCATGTGTTGAAATAAAATATATATTCATGTGTTGAAATAAAATATATATTCATGTGTTGAAATAAAATATATATTCATGTGTTGAAGTAAAATAAATATTCATTTACAAATCGAATGATTTGTTTATGTACACCGATTTGACTAATATTGATTGGGACGACAAATTTTACACATTGCCCAACTGCACAAATAAAAATCTGTGTTTGTTGATTTGAAACCCCACACGGGTATTGGGATGATATTTGACGTACACTAATCCCGATTGTTTAGTTGTATGTCAATCGATGGGTTGACAGACTGTGTAAGCGTTAATTATTGATATTTAATGCTTATGCAGTTGTGTGGTGCACTCTGGATGATGGTTGATTATTTATCGTTGCTATTATATACATGTGTTGTATGGAATCCATATAATTTACATTATATGGTAATTGATTGGGCCTCATTCCAATTTGGAAAATAAGGAATATTATAAAAGAAAATTCATGTGTTGAATATAAAAGGAAATTCATGTGTTGAATATAAAAGAAAATTCATGTGTTAAATATAAAAGAAAATTCATGTGTTGAATAGAAAGAAAATTCATGTGTTGAATATAAAAGAAAATTCATGTGTTGAATAGAATGAAAATTCATGTGTTGAATAAAATAAATATTCATGTGTTGAATAAAAATATATATTCATGTGTTGAAGAAAATATTCATTTGTTGAATAGAATAACGAAGTTATTGAAATATATAAAGCTGTGTTGGTTAGATATGCACCATTTTGACGCGAACGATATTTATATCGATTATATTCGTTTTTAAAATGAATATAGAAAAGGAAGGGATTTCAAAAAAATAACATTTTGAAAATATTATCATTTGTATATCGATGATATGGAATATTCAATTTTGATTCGAAATTGAATATGAAGTTGAAATCGTTTCGAAAACGAATTTAAAACGATTTATAAAATACCTTTTAAAAGGAAATCGACGGAATATATATATTATATATATAATGGCCTGAATAGAACGCGCCGCGCTGCGGTAGTTCGCGAATTTCGACCATTGACTTCGAATGGACATTACGGGAGATCCGACCGTCAGATTCTCCTAAAACCGGAACCGTTGGGTTCGTAGCGAAAAGAGCTTTCTAACGAATATTAGGGATTTGAAACCTAACGGTTGGATTTGGAATTATGTCCAAATAAAATTTTGAAAAGGTCGCTGTAAGTGCAGTTCGATGGACGTTGATGGAAATCGACTGTACGAGCCTTGATAAAATTATTAAAAATAGTAATAATTTGTGTAAAATCATAAGAAATGATTTGTGAAGAATTGAGATGAAAAATTCCAAATTTGAAATGATAAAAATAGATTTTTATCGAAATGAACTAGTTTTGACCTAGAATTATAATCCTATTTATTTTTAAAATAAATAAAGTGGATTTGAAATGGTTATGAAAATAACTAGAATTTCCAATTATAATCCCATTTATTTTTAATCCACATCGGTGGACCGGCCCTGACGATCTAAAGGTCACTCGAGCTCTGACCTGAGGGGCAGACTAGAGGCTCTCGAATCGGTAAGGACTATCTTTTGCCTTGGTTCACAGATGGAAATTCAACTTCCAATACGAGACTTTGCGGTTTCAGTTGTAAACCTATATATGGCGACATAGTGGTATGGGGCACTTATGCCGTCTATGATTGATACTTATGATTGAAATTGTTTTGGCACTATACACTTATAGTAATAATAAAAGATGAAATTTCGTGTACCAAGCATTCTTGGCTATTATAAGGTAAAAACCCTATCCTCCGGCTTGTGTTGCATTGTGTGATGGGACCTGGGTCTTATAATAGCTTCATTGTTCTTTGTTTAGCATTGCGCTGTTGTTTTATGCACTGGTATTCTTGGGAGGAAACCCGTTCCGTGTTATACGACGTGGTTCCTTGATTTACCTAACTTTAAAATAAAGATTAATAATTGTTTTAGTTCTCACACAAGTTACATGACTAACCTGGAGTTTATTGTTTTAACCTAAACTCTGGGTGCCCTCATTTTGACATAGGCAGCTAGTAGTTTTGGGTTTACAGATTTATATTCACAGGATCCTGATTTACAGCTGGAATGATACTCGGAAAGCTCTGTATCCATGTATTACTTCTAGTTGTGTTTTGTATTATTTTCTGCTGCGATGTATTTAAATGTAATTTAAATCTCTGATATATATTGAATGTATTTTATTCATTCATACTCTGTATATTCTTGTAATCTGATGAAATTGTTGTAATATACAATGAAATGTTCTTCTGTTTGCGTTCCGATATGTGTTGTTCTCAACTCAATCTGTGCTTTCCCGTAAGGGGGATTTCAGGTCGTTATAAGTAAAATACATCATCATCAGAGTCTCACATCGCAGCGGAATAAAATATAATATAGAAATAAAACTTTATTGAGAACTTTGAAAAATACTTACATTCATCAGAGTACATCAACACGTCTGGACAGTTATAATAGTTTGTCCTCATATACAAAACACAGCGGAATAAATATATATCATACATCTGAACTCCTCCAGCACGTCTTCTTGGGATTCACATTATCCAAACCTGAACTTGTACAACCCGGGCTAACCCGAGCATTACAAACGCCGGATTAGTCTGGTGAACCAGAGTGAGAAAAACCCACTAAGTTTAGATAACATCCATGTTGATTTTAAAGTCAAAAATCCTTTAGAAAGAAAAGGATAATAGTAAGACCAGCCCACACATAAACACGGACGGTTGTTACCTTACTATAACCCAAAACATTTTTGGAATAATATATTTCTCTGATATTATAATAGTGTCTAATCACAAATAAATATCAATCTAGCGGAACACTTGCATCTCACGCTCCACATATATAATATACAATCAAAACCGCGGGCACTTATTGGAGATTGGATTTCCCACTATGACAAGGTATGGAACCACCTTCCGATAGTGTATTTCTTGAGGCGAATACACTGGGTTCAACAAGAACGTCTTGTAACCCGGCCCATACATGACCGACCACTCATTTCGCTTGAGTGTATCGAATGTATATCACCAACGGTTGGGAGCTACTCACCGCTTCCCGAAAAGGGACAGCAACGATAGATTAAAGAAGTAAAATGAATTTCTCTAGATAGGTGATTATACACCCTAATGGGAGCGACCCACATAGCCATGCTGCCTGCCCGATTTTTGTCATTTCCCGGTTGTGAGGCTTGAGGTTTAACATTTTCTTTAGAACAACACAATATCTTTGAATGCCACATCGTCATATCCTCCAAACAACTAATTGACGTCCACATAAATATTCTGGGTGTTTATGCTAAGAGAAGGTGTCTTCTCTGCCACCTACAAAGATACGTTTGTAAAAATCAACGTATGTTATTCTTAAGAAATATTCCGTCAGACATTCGTCCATACAAGTCATCCAGGAAAAGGGTGAACCGAAGGCACCCTCTTACCACATCACAGGAATCACCCTACAGATCAGTAGCGAGTAGTCCTTGCAAATTCGTAGATTTCAACCACGACAGAACCACAATACATCTCTGGTCATAAATTTTAAATAAAGTTTATATAGAGTAGACTTTGAAAACTATAGTAGTGCTCCAGAGATATAAGTAACCCTTCCGTTTTATGAAGATCTATGGTCTTCAATGGCTCCGTCTTGATCAGCATCTGATATCTTCTCAATTTCGTATTTGTTGGTCGGAATGGTTTTCGAATATAATACGATCCCGGTCTTTCCGTACCAACAATCGTATTCGTCAGATTTGATAGTCGGTTATTTAACTATCAAATATAAACAACCATTCAACCATAAAAATAAAATGAACTTCACTAGTTCAGTATTCCACATCACTTGGCCTTTTTATTTTAAAAACAATTGAAAAACTTCTTAATCTTACAGTATTTTAAAACACAGTATTTACTTCTTATTTTAGTATAAATATATTCGCAAAACCCTTTTTAAAACACTTTGGAATTAATTCATATATATATATATATATTTATATATATATATATATATATATATGCGCCAAACATTTTAGTTCAATCAAATCCCACATAAAAATCGTTGTTACGAAATCTCTTTGATTTTCATTACTGGGAAACAAAACAAACACTTATCCCTCTTTTAAATAAAAACATTCATACTCATCCCATTAATTCCTTTACCTCATCAATATCGTTAGATTTATACCAATCTCCTTTTGTTTCCTTTACATTGGAAATATTATATTATCTTCTCAAATCCTTATTATTTCCATTACTTAACTCCTTATCAACTCGTAAGATTCAACTTCTAATCCATTCATTCATTTCAACTTAAAAGTCTCGTTTCAATTTCATTCATTCCACTTAACTTCATTATTAAGTATCATTAACTCAAAATCAACGTTTAACCTCACGCCCTTTTTTATAAACCTCATTTATATAACTCGTGTTTAACTAAACCTCTTTTTATCTCAGTTTTTTCTTACTAACTTCCACTGTTACATAACATTTATTTAGGCTATCGCATCAATCCAAATCTCTTTATAACTTCGTTAAAGAACTTGGATTTTGATGTAAAACTCCTTTATAACCTCATTTCGAAACATAGCCATATCTCATTCCAAAATTGATTACTTACTTAAATGTATTTCATTTAAGAAGTAATTACTTAAATTATTATTAATCAAAATAATAATTATCATTACCATTAACGACCGTTGAAGTTATTAACTTTTTTAATTACTAAAATAAATAAATAATTTCTCTATTTAAAATCTTATTAAAATCAACAAATACACATTAAACAGTTTCACTAGATTTATTCAATAATAAACTAATTTAATTTTAAATAATCAATTCCAGTTAAAGCAGACGACTTATTCTATTCAAAATATGATTAAATCGTTAACTAATTCTAATTAAATCATTCCCTTAAATTAATTAATAATATAATTAATTTCATTTAACTGTTTCTTACAAATAGCTATTCCGCTCTTAACCATTCGGTTAATTTCTGCTCGTTCACATATAAATCTTATTTATATAAGAAATCACTTTATAAAATCATTTAATAATACCTTATAAACTGTATATAATAATAAATATTCATTTCCTTTTTGGATAACTTTAATTCCAATTAATAGATTAAAAATCTATTTTCAGTTATAATTTTTATAACTTCGTTACCGTCGATTCACTTGACGGTAAATCAACATTTATAAAATGAATGATTTATAGGCCATATGCTGCCAAATACCCAACCAGTATTGTCCATTGGTTAATAACAAAACAATCATTGAATTTAGATTCAATGATCAATAATAATAAAAAAATCAGCCAATCATATTGGTTAAACAGTTCATATATTGGTGATATGAAATAAATAATAAATTTGAGGAATCCCGTTGGATCCCTCCAATCTGTTCTTCCCTGCATCCAAATACGTTATCTCAAACAACATTTTTCTATTTTATAAACAGATATAATATTCACCTATCAATCAATAACAATTCAAACATTCGTATTTTAATTTTATACGTTGATATTATTATAAACGTAACCAACGAGGTAAGTTACCTCATTTGGCATTAATCGTTAAATAACGATTATAATTTATTTACATTAAACTAACGTTAAATCAACCAATTCAAGCAAGATAAATAAACAGCAAACAACAAACTATTTACCCACCATAGCACACAAAATAAAAACTCGATTTATATAAAATATAAATGGGATAAAACTGAATGAGTAAACTCACCTTGATTTCATTCGTTGAACGGCTCGGTTACAGTTAAATTAAATAGTGGTTAATTTAAATGCAAATTCCCAACTGTCTTTGTTCAACATGCCTTCGTTCCCCATTTGTTTCCAGCTACAGACCGTAATCAACATTCCTTAACGTTTAACCATTTACTAAAATGTTAAATATATAGATAAGGTCGGTTACTTATTATTATATTAGAAGCGGGCCGTTAAATTTTCAATACATGGTGTAATTAATTTTTTCCTAATTTAAAAACGTTTAATACTAATTACCTTTGTTTTTAACATACGGCCGATTACTTGTGAATTCATGAAACAAAGGCAGGACCCTTACTGCATCTGCTCTGTTTTAATACCCAGCTCCTTGATTGGAGAAACAACCCTCCCCTTTTCACGTTCAACCCAATCTGTTCTTCATGATCATGATCCCCGCCCCCCCACGTCAGCAATCAAATTTTCCCCATGCCTCCTCATAGGCCAGCCTCCTTCTTCCCATGCCATGAAGTGTTTCTCCACACCATGTATAAAAACAGTTCAACCTGTTATATCCTCCTCCCCTTTTACACAGTACTTCGCGCACAGCACATATGTCCGTGTCCACATACACAGTCCCTTCTTCTTCTTTGTTTCTCTCGTTCTGAACTTGTTCTGCACCATCGCACTTCCAAACACCGCACATACCCATCACCAATCCATCGTCTCCCACCTTCCTACTTCATCGGAGCATCCCCGTCACCCAGCGCACCTTCTTTAACCACTCTGTTCATGAAAATGTCACGCCCTTCCAAGATCCAAAACGCATCCCTTCAAATCAATGCTACCACACATCCGCATGCCACAACCCCCTTTCCATCAACCGCTCTACTGCCAGACGCCGTAGCACACACCCTGCACTAACTTTCCATCTTCATCTCCAGATGTATGTTTATAGCGGGAAAAGACACTCCATTGCAGATTGCTCCAGATCGCACCACCTACTATTTGTTTAAGAAGAATGGGTATGTTTTAGGTTTTCAGCGAATGAGAAAACTGAAAGAATGAGCTATATTTATAGTGTGAAAAATGAATGGATAGGATCGAAGTCCATTCGATAGCATGGAGCAGCTGTGCCCGGGTAGCATAGCTGAGATGAATTTTCATTTCAGTACCTTGCTTGAGTTTTCACATCCATCACTCGATTTGATTCAGGCTATAGAATGAAATGTAGGTAGGCATGTGCTTTTGATTGGAAAGAAAAGGGGATAACATGTCCTGTACACTAGGTAGCCGGCATGTCTTGCACTTGTATTACTTTGATGAGAAGGTATAGGGTGTAGGTCTGTGTAAGTTTAGGGTAGGCAATGGCACTCTTCAGTGTTTACCGTGTAGTTTCAAAGTTACAGGACATAGGACATAAGGGGGTATCAGGTTTCATGTGCCTAACTAAAGAAAACAATAGGGTAGCAGGTGTTCTATCGCTTCTATGTTTTGCTTGGGGATGAAGCTATATGGAGAGGGACTAGCTGTGCGTGAGTATATATGGTAGGCACATGCAATTAAACATGGATGTACACTGCTTATTTAAGGTATCTGTGTAGATTTTCCTTTTCACTGTCGGTAGCCTGTGTTATTTCGTAAAATACAAGACAGAAAATACAACACATAGAGGCACAGGGTAACTAAAGAAAGAAAATAAAGTAGGCTTGCAGTGTATGTTCTTGTCATGGCACATGTACCCAGATTTTTAAACACCAAGTTATATGGACATGTGATAGCTGGAGAAAGGAGACAATAGGCTTGCAGTAAAGCTTGGGAATAAAGGAAGACGTGTGCGGATTTCTTCACATAGAAGGAAACAAATGTATTATTTTAGTTTTGACTTACGTTTTGATTTACGTTGTTTTAATACGGTATTTAGTACATTGCTACTTACCACTTTTTACGTTGATCATTTAATGTTCATACTGACATATTTGAATTTCAAATGTGACGAAAATAGGCACACCGTTACGCTTCGACGTTTTAATCCCAATGAAATTTGTTTCGTCGAAAACATAGATCATTTGAAAAGTAAATCATTTCTAAGGCCAATATATTAACGATTAAATATAATTAAATTCCAAAACAATATTTAAAATAATAAATTAAATTAAATATCTGACCACAGAAAATACGGGATGTTGCATTCCTTCCCCCTTAAAAGAATTTAGTCCCCGAAATTACTAAGGTAGAAGAAATGCTATAAATCCAATATCTTTTCTTAAACCCTATTTATTTCAAATCAAAACCAATCCATTGTCGTAAATAGAAATTTCAAAAATAACAAATTTTCTGACACTTTAAATTTTCGGAAAAATTCGGCAGATTCTTCCCTTTACAGAGGGACTCTGCGATATCGCAGGATAAATAAATAAATATATATATATATATATATATATATACATCGACTCAAACATTCAGAAAACAAAATTCAAAACTAAACATTTATATTTTCGCGTAGGCATACCTTTTTGAGAGCGTTATTTAGCATACTAGCTCAAACTATCACGATATACGCGACCAAAATCAACCTCAAAGCCTTCTGACACCTGTACTCAACTCAATTCACTATGTAAGTAACATTCACATGAAATTTTATATAACATTTCATAAATCAACAAGTTAGCTATACCATTTTCCCTAATTTAAACATATACATTCATATATTTCCAATTAATTCAGGGTTTAATCATTAATTTCAAATCATATTCGATTCATTCAAGTTATTATACTGGAATTTAATTTACAATTCATTCAACTCTTTATAAACTGCTAATGAATATATATAACTAATCTAACAAATAACAAACAATGCACGATAAACCCAATCAAATCATTCAATTAAATTTATATTCAACATCAATCCTTACATGATTATATTAAAGTGGGTTTTCATATTTAAATATCAATCGATAATACCCGATTGATTTTCATTGAATTATATTCATTTAATTTCCAATTTCTAAATCATTCTTATTTAATTCCAATATCCATTCTCATATATTCTGTTTTGATTTAACTAAAGTTAAATCTATATTTCATATGAATCAATTTAATTTCAAATTGAAATTCTCATGTAATAATTTCATATTCAATTTACGAATTGATTGCTCAATTAGTTTATTTTTTATTTTATAATCCAAATTCTGATTTTATCCAATTCATAATTGAAATTCTCATTCGAAATTTCAAATGTGAATTCTCCTGGTTATCAAACCATTCAAATTATATAATATAATTTGAATTCTGTTTAAATCAATCAATCACACCAACATCTCAATAATTTGATAAAATTATTTATTTGTTTATATGAAAATATATTTGGGCAAAATTATTTTATTTACCCTCTTTACAAAACAATATTGCTTCAGCTGCTAGTTCAAATGCTTCTCAACACTTGAACTGATCAAATAACACAATACAAAACATTTATATATAAAATATACAAATACGCACTCTCATATATATATAAACTCAAACGCAATCTAGGGTTTGCTAACCCCATCTCTATCGAGTTACACCACAGAGCCAAGGTTATTACTAAACCTTATGCTCTGATACCACTGTAACGACCCGAGGATTTCGACACCCGAATTCCAACAATAATACATAACTTGTATTACTTATCAGAACTCAAGTATCGAAAAAACACCAGATAGTTATTAAAAAGATATTAGTGGGTGAGATAAGAAAGAAAGAAATACTAGAATAGAAGAAGTACAATACATCATCATCAGAGTCTCACATCGCAGCGGAACAAAATATAATATAAAACTAAACTTTATTGAGAACTTTGAAAAATACTTACAATCATCAGGGTACATCAAAACATCTGGACAGTTATAATAATCTGTCCTCATATACAAAACACAGCGGAATAAATATATATCATACGTCTGAACTCCTCCAGCACGTCTTCTTGGGATTCACATTATCCAAACCTGAACCTGTACAACCCGAGCATTACAAACGCCGGATCAGTTTGGTGAACCAGAGTGAGAAAAACCCACTAAGTTCAAATAACATCCATATTAATTTTAAAGTCAAAAATCCTTTAGAAAGAAAAGGATAATAGTAAGACCAGCCCACACATAAACACGGACGGTTATTACCTTGCTATAACCCAAAACATTTTTGGAATAATATATTTCTCTGATATTATAATAGTGTCTAATCACAAATAAATATCAACCTAGCGGAACGATTGCATCTCACGCTCCACATATATAATATACAATCAAAACCGCGGGCGCTTATTGGAGATTGGATTTCCCACTATGACAAGGTATGGAAACACCTTCCGATAGTGTATTTCTAGAGGTGAATACACCGGGTTCAACAAGAACGTCTTGCAACCCGGCCCATATATGACCGACCACTCATTTCGCTTGAGTGTATCGAATGTATATCACCAACAATTGGGAGCTACCCACCATTTCCCGAAAAGGGACAGCATCGATAGATTAAAGAAGTAAAATAAATTTCTCTAGATAAGTGATTATACATCCTAATGGGAACGACCCCCATAGCTATGCTGCCTGCCCGATTTTTGTCATTTCCCGATTATGAGGCTTGAGGTTTAACATTTCCTTTAGAACAACACAATATCTTTGAATGTCGCATCGTCATATCCGCCAAACCTCTAATTGACGTCCACGAAAATATTCTGGGTGTTTATGCTAAGAGAAGGTGTCTTCTCTGCCACCTACAGAGATACGTTTGTAAAAATCAACGTATGTGATTCTTAAGAAATATTCCGTCAGATATTCGTCCATACAAGTCATCCAGGAAAAGGGTGAACCGAAGGCTCCCTCCTACCACATCATAGGAATCGTCCTATAGATCAGTAGCGAGTAGTCCTTGCAAATCCGTAGATTTCAACCACGACAGAACCACAATAGATCTCTGGTCATAAAATTTAAATAAAGTTTACATATAGTAGACTTTGATACTATAGTAGTGATCCTGAGATATAAGTAACCTTTCATTTTACGAAGATCTATAGTCTTCAATGGCTCCATCCTGATCAGCATTTGATATCTTCTCAATTTCTTATTTTTTGGTCGGAATGGTTTTCAAATATAATTCGATCCCGTTCTTTCCGTACCAACAATCGTATTGGTCATATTTGATAGTCGGTTATTTAACTATCAAATATAAACAACCATTCAACCATAAAAATAAAATGAACTTCACTGGTTCAGTATTCCACATCACTTGGCCTTTTTATTTTAAAAACAATTGAAAAACTTCTTAATCTTACAGTATTTTAAAACACAGTATTTACTTCTTATTTTAGTATAAAGATATTCGCAAAACCCATTTTAAAACACTTTGGAATTAATTCATATATATATATATATATATATATATATGCCAAACATTTTAGTTCAATCAAATCCGACATAAAAACCGTTGTTACGAAATCTCTTTGATTTTCATTACTGGGAAACAAAACAAACACTTATCCCTCTTTTAAATAAACACATTCATACTCATCCCATTAATTCCTTTACCTCATCAATATCGTTATATTTATACCAATCTCCTTTTGTTTCCTTTACATTGGAAATATTATATTATCTTCTCAAATCCTTATTATTTCTATTACTTAACTCCTTATCAACTCGTAAGATTCAACTTCTAATCCATTCAATCATTTCAACTTAAAAGTCTAATCTCAATTTCATTCATTCCACTTAACTTCATTATTAAGTATCATTGACTCATAATCAACGTTTAATGTAATGACCCAGATTTTCGAACAATTTAGTTTAAATATTTAATATGGTTTTAAATATTAAGTAGACAGTATAAATTAATATAAATTTTTGTGTTATAGATTTTATAATCAAAATACGATTTGTTTTGAATATTTATACAAGGGATTTGAAATAATTATCTAAATATAAAACGGAGTTAAAATAATTCAAATAATTAATATGGATTTTATTTGAATTTAAAACAAACCTGAATCCAGAATTTTTAACTGAATAAAAACAACCCTGATGACCAGTATAAATTCAATTTCAATATATATTCTATTTGAATATAGATATAGACGATAATAATAATTTATTATCAAGGAATTTAATTGTTTTGAATTTAATTTATATCAGTTTAAACTAATATCTCCTCCATATGGTCGTATTGAGTTTCGATATCTGTCCCAGTGTGTTCAAAATAGCGGTTTTACCCTAGGAAGGTCAGTCGTTGTGTTCAAAAATGAGTTTGCGATTACAAGATAATTAAAATTAAATAAACACTGTACCAGTTAAGGCTTGGCCTTAATAAACCCGGCACCTATTGAAACCTACCTCAGGAAAATCCTACCTGGTAAGATGCCTACTTTAAATTCCGTAATGACCAAGTTTCCTCCTCGATAAAAATCGAGCTGACCCCATTCTTCCTTTTCCTCTGTATTTTTGATTCCATCTCGTTCATTTCAGTTCTTCTGTTTGATTTGAAATAAAATGGCCGAATTCATTCCTCTCGTTCCTCTTCTAATTTCTGTTTAATGAGATGAATTTCTAAATCAAAATCAAAATGGCCACCGCTAAATTGAAAACCCCTTTTCCATCTAAATTCCGAAATCAGGTCAGTTCGAGGCTTTTAAAGATGAATATCACGAGGATTTAATCGCGATTACGGAACCACGATAACAACTTGGAGCTCGAAGACATCTTGGGGACAATTGCGATTCGAAAAACTCTGAGGAACTCGACATCAACAAGGCTCGCGCTTGAGTCTGACGAACTCAGAAGGAGATCCGAGGTTCAATTCGAAGCAACTGTGTGGA
The DNA here is from genome assembly GCA_030737875.1 of Allium sativum. NCBI lineage: Eukaryota > Viridiplantae > Streptophyta > Magnoliopsida > Asparagales > Amaryllidaceae > Allium > Allium sativum. Next base: position 199,447,563 of record CM060918.1, on the reverse strand, counting down.
AATTGAGGCATTTGGGGTTCGATCTTTGACTGAAGCTGGCGGATGGAACTTACGATTTAAGGTTGTTGAGGGAGCGAGGTCAGTAATTGGTGGGTGATACGAACTGGTAACTAGGGTTGCGGAGGAAGTCTGATGTGATGGGAGAGGAGTATCGAATGGTAATGGTCAGTGGTGCATGGCCTGGTTTTCAGTTGAGTGGTGGTGGGTGCGGTTATTTTTGGTAGTACCGTAGTTGATGATTTTCTGGGCAAGGAATTGTAGTGATGGGAAATGAAGAGGGAGACGTGATTTTAGTATGATGTTGATGATTGATAAGGTGATATGATGATGCTTATTTAGTAGGAGTTCGAAGATTTTCCTATTCAATAAGAATTGGGTTAGTGAGTGAGGAAGAAATCATGGCTATGTGTTCAATGCTGCAGGATTTTGGACATGTTTAATTCGCAGAGTAGTAGAAGAAAAAAAAAGAGGGAATTAAGGTAATTATTTTTAGTTAAGTAATCAATTTTTTTTTAAAACTATTCAATAATTTATATAATAAATGCCATGTTAAATATATACGAGATATTTTCGAGTGGAATCAGTCGAGAACGTCGCTCCGGGATACGTAATTCAGCATTTAAGAATTGAATATCGAAGAGGAATCATCGGTGAGTAAACCTCACTCGCATTTTATTTATAATTATTTTTACTTCGTAAAAATAATTGTTGTTGCTTGTTTGGATTTTTCTGCTTGTTTTATATATATTAGTTATTTACGCTATTATATATATATTGGGTTGATTGATTGGTTGGATTCCCGCAGTCTCATTAGCGGATGCCCGCAGTTTCATAGCGGATGATTACCCTATACGCCCCACGCTATGATTAGTGGATGACCTTCTATACCACGATATTCTGCCACGAAGCAGAATGGGTATTATTTATGTGCTAACATCTGTGGATGCAGGAAACAGGTTAGAGGAATCCAACTAGATTCCTCAAAAATATATTATCTGTTTGTTTGTTGTTTGTTTGATTTCATATATATTTTTCATATATGATGTGTTAAAAATCAAATGATTGAAAATTGGGTGATTTGATTGTTTTAAATATCACTGGGCTAAGTGTTAATATATTTAAAATATCGTGGAAGGATATTTGAGATTTAAAAGGGAAAATTCTATTTTTAAATAGAATTTGAATTTTTAAATAGATTTGAAATATAAACTTGTTTGAAAAATAAAACAAGTGATTCCTTTATAAACGAAGTTTATAAGTGGAGTGAAATGAATTATCATTGGATAACTCAGAAAATAGAAATACAATTGTGACTTTGAAAAAGGAAATATATTTTTCCAAAGATGAAATATTTTATTTGAAAGCGAGACTTGTTTAAATGAGGTTTGTAAATAGAAAGTGCAAAATTATCATTTGGATAATTTGAATATTTAAATTCAAATGTGAATTTGAAAATAGAAATGGGAAAATCGTTTAAAGAAATAAACGATAGAATTTATTCTGATGTTCAGAATATAAATTGAACGAAAATAAATCCATAAGGATTTATTATTTGAATTTGATTAATTCGAATTTTATTTAAATAAAAGTCAAATTGAATAGATAAAATTTGACTAGAATTTAAATATAGGATTTGAATACAGAAATTTAAATGTGATTTAGATATAGAATTTGGATGTAAGAAATTGAAATAGAATTTGAATTCAAAGGAATTCAAATGGATTTGAATAAAGAAAAGTAAAATATAAAGTTTGAAAAATAGAATTCAAAGGGTATTTAAAATATAGAAACTTGAAAATAGAATTCAAAGGGAGCTTAACTATAGAAGTGAAATGGAGTTTAAACATAGAATTCAAATAGGGTTGAATTGGAATTTGAGTACAGGATTCAAGTAGGAATTCAAAAGTAGAATTTTCAAATAGAAAAGGAATATAGAACTTTAAACGAAATGTGAGTATTGAATTTGAATAAGGGAAATTCAAATAGAATTTTAATAAGAGATTTGAAATAGAATTTGAACAGAGAAATTCAAATGTAAATTGAATATAGAATTCAAATAGAATGTGATGGGAATTTGAAAATAGATTTCAAATAGAGTTAAAATGGAGTTGAATTCATTTTAACGGCAGTTCAAAAGTTTATATATATAAATATAATTAAAACGAACTCGCCGCAGCGCTGCAGTTCGTAAATTGTTGTTTCGAACTTCAATTGAATATACAGGAATCAATTGAAGTCGAAATTCTTTGAAACAAGAAACGTCAGGACCAATTTGATAACAGTTTTCTGTAGGAGGAGAAAAATCTGGATTTCGTCGAATAGATTTTGAGTTATGTCAAAATCAAAATTTTAAAAGTGCAGCGCCAGAAACCATTAAAACCATAATGGATTTTATATAATAAATATAGGGATTTTTAAGCAAATAAAAATCCGAATTTTCCATTTAAAAACCTGGTCTTGAGTTAGAAAATAAATGTGAACTCAAGTGATGTAAGAAAAGTGATTTTTGAAACAATAATCATATTTTTGATTATTGAATAGAATTAACTAAGTCAAAGAAGAATTAGTTAATCGAGTGGTGAATTGAAGTCGAACTTTGAAAAGTGAATTTGGAATTGTAAATATATATTCGAAATCGAATATAGGACTTAAATTGAAATTTGAATTCAATTAATTGATAAGTAAGTGGAAATATATTTGAAACGTGTTATATTCAAATATACAAGCGAGATAGGCAGAGAGTTAGTTAAAGAGTTACTTTAATGAATTGAGTCAAACGAGTGTATGAAGTTGAAATAAATTGGACAGGTATAGACATACAGGAGACAGGTATGGGATGAAGTATATGAAGATTTAAATTTATGTGCTCGACAAAAAGGTACATGTTTAATTCATATATGAGATTTTATGCGCCGTATCGGCAAGCCGCTTGGCTTCTTCTTTTTCTTTTTGAAATGAGAAGGTACCGGGAAGCTATTTGAAATTTCCCGATGCTCCCGATACAGGGGAGGTTATGGCGAATTTTTCCGGGAATTTAAGAAGTTAGAATATTTTTAAGAAATTTGACAATTAGAAATCTATATATCGATATATATAGAATTCGATAAGGAAACGAAATCAAAAATAGAATATTGTAAACAAAAAGGGAAATCTATAAATTAGAAATAGAAAGCAAACCATACACGTGTTTTAGAATGAATAATTGGGTTTTATAGTGTGTTTATTCGAGGTTAGTGGTTTTGCCGTTTTGAAGTTGAGGATGTTTTCAGTCAAGGTCTGAGAGGTAATTTTACCCCAACTTGATTGATTTCATTTTAAATGGAGAAATAGCAAGATCCCATCTCGAAGAGAAGTGTTGGATAATAGTTAGTTGAATAGAATATTTTGGGTTGCCGTACGATGTTTTATACCGCATTCGTTTTAACCAAAGTAATGTTATTTTGGAAATATAAAAGTAAATATTTCCTGAGGATAATTAAAGTAGTCGAGAAAGAGATAGGTGATTGAAATTGTTTTCAATTTCAAATAAAATATATTTCCTAAGTATAGGAAATAAGAGAAGGCGATATATGGAAATGTTTTCCAAATAGCGTAAGAAGCCGAAATGATTATTGAAAATATTTGGTTAACAAATATTGATAGAGAATATAGAAGAGATTTAATTAATGAAATATTAATTAAAGAGCCCAGTGATTTGTTTGATATGTTTGGATGAACACTTGTTTTTATTCGATAGTTAAATCACAGACTATCGAAGTTTTTGACCATCGTTGTCAATATGGAGAGACCGGTTGGATTATTATCCGAAGAACCACTCCGTATCAGCATAAGCGTTGCGAACCAAGTATGCTGAATATATTGAAGATGGAGTAAAGTGCAAGGACTTTTTCTATTACATAGAAATAGTGCCTTCGGTTTCGTTCAATCCCAGAACGAACGTAAATGGACGAATGTCTGACAGAGTATTTCCAATGATCAAATGGGTTGGTCTGTATAAATATATATGGTTGCAACGGATTTATTCCCTTAGACTAACATCCAGAATATTTGTGCAAACTCAACTAGTGATTAACGGATCTGACAATGTGCCATTCAAAGTGATTGTGCTATCAATGAATGGTAAGTATTCGTAGCCTCAGGCCTCAACAACCGGGAATGGACAAAAATCGGGCAGGTAGCATGGCTATGTGGGTCGCACCCATTAGGATGTATAATCACCTATCTAGAGGTTCATTTAATTTCTTATTCTATTCGATGCTGTCCCAGTCGGGAGGCGGTTGCTGATCCCAACCGTTGGTGATATACATTCGATACACTCAAGCGAAATGAGTGGTCGGTCATGTGTGGGCCGGGTTACAAGATGTTCTTGTTGAACCCAGTGTATTCCTCTCTAGAGATACACTAGCGGAAGGTGGTTCCATACCTTGTCATGTTGGAAATCCAATCTCCAATAAGCGCCATGCGGTTTTTGATTTTATACTATATATGTGGAGCGTGAGATGCAAGCGTTCTGCTATTTGGTTATTTACTTGATGTAGACATTATTATAATATCACTGGATTTTCGTATCAAAGTGTTTTGGGTTATAGTAAGGTAAAAACCGTCCATGTTTATGTGTGGGATGGTCTTACTATTATCTTTTCTTTTGAAAGGATTTCAAAAGTTAAACAAATGATTGGAGTTTACTCACACCAGTCCCATGACTGACCCAAAGTTCATTTTTTTGTTTTCCCTAAACTCTTGGGTGCCCAAATTTGTACGGGCAGTCAAGTAGTCGGGATTTTTCAGATTTATTTGGAGGAGCTGGAAGCAGGAGGCTTCACCAGTTAGCTATAGACTATCATATATTCCGCTGTGAACCATGTTTGTATCTGGAAACAGGGGTTTATAACTGTTCCAGGAATAACTGTTGTGCTCTGATGATGGTATGTATATAAAGTTACTGATTTGTATTTCAAGAGTTATGTTATATAATATATTTTATTCATTCCGCTGTGAGATTTGTCTTCTTTGTTTTCTTCTATTCTAAAAATTCTTTCTTTCTATTTCTCATCCTCTAACTTCTTTCTAATAATGATTCGTATTTCTGTGCAATTTGGGTTGGACGTGTGGTGTTAATAGTCAACTCAGATAGTACGGATTGCAGGTCGTTACAGTTGGTATCAGAGCTTAGGTTTAGCGAACACCTAGGCTTTGGTGGGGGTTTACTCATTAGAGATAGGGTCAGTAGCACCCTAGAATGAGTTGAGCGTATATATACGAGAGCGCGTATTTGTAAATTGATGTAAAATTTGTTTTATATTATGTTGGCTTGTCTGTTGAGTGGTTTATGAATTCTGATCGAATAGTGGGACGCCACAAAGTCGATAGGAATTTCTAAATACTTGAACAGAAGATTGAACACGATATTGTTTTAAGTGGGTAGATGAAATAATTTTACCCAAATTTTTATTTTGATATAAAAAGAATAATTTTCTGAAATTATTATATTATATGGATGTGTTGATTGTTAGGATTATAATCAAACGAGATTATAAAAATTGGAAGGGTTATTTATAACCAAACAGAATTTGTATATGAATTAAATATACAAAGGAGATGAACTAAAATTGAATTCAAACCAGAATTCAGAATTTAAAATCCTGTGAGATTTGAAATTATTTTCTGAAGTATATTAAGATAATATAGCTTTGTTTTGAAGGGTTTTTGAATAAAAATCATTTTTAAATGGATTTTGAAAGTGATAAAGCACTGAACTCACTTCAGTGGCTGGAAAATAATTCTGATGATGACTGCAGCTTCATCAGTGTTCATTTTCGAGTTCTATGTTATGGAATGCTACCTTGAAAAAAAAAGTTTTTGATGGAAGTTTGTTTGAAAGAAAGCAAGTTATTTTGGAAAATTCAAATGTTTTGAATTTGTGATGGGTTATAAATATATGTATATATTTATTTCAAAAGAATTTGAAATAGAAACCCGGGAATTTGAATTCTGGAATTTAAATTTAACTTGAGCAAGTTAAATAGATTGAAGCAAATAAATTGAGTAAAACCAATCTGAATGAGTTGAATACATATGACTTGAATATGAAATGAATGTGAATATATATGAGATGTAATATAAACGAGAACCAAAAGTTTTGGTCAGACTGAATTTGTTGAAATTTGAAAAGTTGAGTTTCAACATAAAGGAGTTTTGAAAAGTTACTGGGTTTATAGTATATTTTTCCTACCGTAGCAATTTCGAGGACGAAATTATTTTAAGGGGGGAAGAATGTAATGACCCAGATTTTCGAACAGTTTAGTTTAAATATTTAATATGGTTTTAAATATTAAGTAGACAGTATAAATTAATATATATTTTTTGTGTTATAGATTTTATAATCAAAATACGATTTGTTTCGAATATTTATACAAGGGATTTGAAATAATTATCTAAATATAAAACGGAGTTAAAATAATTCAAATAATTAATATGGATTTTATTTGAATTTAAAACAAACCTGAATCCAGAATTTTTAACTGAATAAAAACAACCCTGATGACCAGTATAAATTCAATTTCAATATATATTCTATTTGAATATAGATATAGACGATAATAATAATTTATTATCAAGGAATTTAATTGTTTTGAATTTAATTTATATCAGTTTAAACTAATATCTCCTCCATATGGTCGTATTGAGTTTCGATATCTGTCCCAGTGTGTTCAAAATAGCGGTTTTACCCTAGGAAGGTCAGTTGTTGTGTTCAAAAAGGAGTTCGCGATTACAAGATAATTAAAATTAAATAAACACTGTACCAATTAATGCTTGCCCTTAATAAACCCGGCACCTATTGAAACCTACCTCAGGAAAATCCTACCTGGTAAGATGCCTACTTTAAATTCCGAAATGACTAAGTTTCCTCCTCTATAAAAATCGAGCTGACCCCATTCTTCCTTTTCCTCTGTATTTTTGATTCCATCTCGTTCATTTCAGTTCTTCTGTTTGATTTTAAATAAAATGGCCGAATTCATTCCTCTCGTTCCTCTTCTAATTTCTGTTTAATGAGATGAATTTCTAAATCAAAATCGAAATGGCCACCGCTAAATTGAAAACCCCTTTTCCGTCTAAATTCCGAAATTAGGTCAGTTCGAGGCTTTTAAAGATGAATATCGCAAGGATTTAATCGCGATTACGGAACCACGATAACAACTTGGAGCTCGAAGACATCTTGGGGACAATTGCGATTCGAAAAACTCTGAGGAACTCGACATCAGCAAGGCTCACGCTTGAGTCTGATGAACTCAGAAGGAGATCCGAGGTTCAATTCGAAGCAACTGTGTGGAAATTGAGGCATTTGGGGTTCGATCTTTGATTGAAGCTGGCGGATGGAACTTACGATTTAAGGTTGTTGAGGGAGCGAGGTCAGTAATTGGTGGGTGATACGAACTGGTAACTAGGGTTGCGGAGGAAGTCTGATGTGATGGGAGAGGAGTATCGAATGGTAATGGTCAGTGGTGCATGGCCTGGTTTTCAGTTGAGTGGTGGTGGGTGCGGTTATTTTTGGTAGTACCGTAGTTGATGATTTTCTGGGCAAGGAATTGTAGTGATGGGAAATGAAGAGGGAGACGTGATTTTAGTATGATGTTGATGATGGATAAGGTGATATGATGATGCTTATTTAGTAGGAGTTCGAAGAATTTCCTATTCAATAAGAATTGGGTTAGTGAGTGAGGAAGAAATCATGGCTATGTGTTCAATGCTGCAGGATTTTGGGCATGTTTAATTCGCGGAGTAGTAGAAGAAAAAAAAGAGGGAATTAAGGTAATTATTTTTAGTTAAGTAATCAATTTTTTTTAAAACTATTCAATAATTTATATAATAAATGCCATGTTAAATATATACGAGATATTTTCGAGTGGAATCAGTCGAGAACGTCGCTCCGGGATACGTAATTCAGCATTTAAGAATTGAATATCGAAGAGGAATCATCGGTGAGTAAATCTCACTCGCATTTTATTTATAATTATTTTTACTTCGTAAAAATAATTGTTGTTGCTTGTTTGGATTTTTCTGCTTGTTTTATATATATTAGTTATTTAGGCTATTATATATATATTGGGTTGATTGATTGGTTGGATTCCCCCAGTCTCATTAGCGGATGCCCGCAGTTTCATAGCGGATGATTACCCTATACGCCCCACGCTATGATTAGTGGATGACCTTCTATACCACGATATTCTGCCACGAAGCAGAATGGGTATTATTTATGTGCTAACATCTGTGGATGCAGGAAACAGGTTGGAGGAATCCAACTGGATTCCTCAAAAATATATTATCTGCTTGTTTTTTGTTTGTATGATTTCATATATATTTTTCATATATGATGTGTTAAAAATCAAATGATTGAAAATTGGGTGATTTGATTGTTTTAAATATCACTGGGCTAAGTGTTAATATATTTAAAATATCGTGGAAGGATATTTGAGATTTAAAAGGGAAAATTCTATTTTTAAATAGAATTTGAATTTTTAAATAGATTTGAAATATAAACTTGTTTGAAAAATAAAACAAGTGATTCCTTTATAAACGAAGTTTATAAGTGGAGTGAAATGAATTATCATTGGATAATTCAGAAAATAGAAATACAATTGTGACTTTGAAAAAGGAAATATATTTTTCCAAAGATGAAATATTTTATTTGAAAGCGAGACTTGTTTAAATGAGGTTTGTAAATAGAAAGTGGAAAAATTATCATTTGGATAATTTGAATATTTAAATTCAAATGTGAATTTGAAAATAGAAATGGGAAAATCGTTTAAAGAAATAAACGATGGAATTTATTCTGATGTTCAGAATATAAATTGAACGAAAATAAATCCATAAGGATTTATGATTTGAATTCGATTAATTCGAATTTTATTTAAATAAAAGTCAAATTGAATAGATAAAATTTGACTAGAATTTAAATATAGGATTTGAATACAGAAATTTAAATGTGATTTAGATAGAGAATTTGGATGTAAGAAATTGAAATAGAATTTGAATTCAAAGGAATTCAAATGGATTTGAATAAAGAAAAGTAAAATATAAAGTTTTGAAAAATAGAATTCAAAGGGAATTTAAAATATAGAAACTTGAAAATAGAATTCAAAGGGAGCTTAACTATAGAAGTGAAATGGAGTTTAAACATAGAATTCAAATAGGGTTGAATTGGAATTTGAGTACAGGATTCAAGTAGGAATTCAAAAGTTGAATTTTCAAATAGAAAAGGAATATAGATCTTTAAACGAAATGTGAGTATTGAATTTGAATAAGGGAAATTCAAATAGAATTTTAATAAGAGATTTGAAATAGAATTTGAATAGAGAAATTCAAATGTAAATTGAATATAGAATTCAAATAGAATGTGATGGGAATTTGAAAATAGATTTCAAATAGAGTTAAAATGGAGTTGAATTCATTTTAACGGCAGTTCAAAAGTTTATATATATAAATATAATTAAAACGAACTTGCCGCAGCGCTGCAGTTCGTAAATTGTCGTTTCGAACTTCAATTGAATATACAGGAATCAATTGAAGTCGAAATTCTTTGAAACAAGAAACGTCAGGACCAATTTGATAACAGTTTTCTGTAGGAGGAGAAAATTCTGGATTTCGTCGAATAGATTTTGAGTTATGTCAAAATCAAAATTTTAAAAGTGCAGCGCCAGAAACCATTAAAACCATAGTGGATTTTATATAACAAATATAGGGATTTTTAAGCAAATAAAAATCCGAATTTTCCACTTAAAAACCTGGTCTTGAGTTAGAAAATAAATGTGAACTCAAGTGATGTAAGAAAAGTGATTTTTGAAACAATAATCATAATTTTGATTATTAAATAGAATTAACTAAGTCAAAGAAGAATTAGTTAATCGAGTGGTGAATAGAAGTCGAAATTTGAAAAGTGAATTTGGAATTGTAAATATATATTCGAAATCGAATATAGGACTTAAATTGAAATTTGAATTCAATTAATTGATAAGTAAGTGGAAATATATTTGAAACGTGTTATATTCAAATATACAAGCGAGATAGGCAGAGAGTTAGTTAAAGAGTTACTTTAATGAATTGAGTCAAACAAGTGTATGAAGTTGAAATAAATTGGACAGGTATAGACATACAGGAGATAGGTATGGGATGAAGTATATGAAGATTTAAATTTATGTGCTCGACAAAAAGGTACATGTTTAATTCATATATGAGATTTTATGCGCCGTATCGGCAAGCCGCTTGGCTTCTTCTTTTTTTTTTGAAATGAGAAGGTACCGGGAAGCTATTTGAAATTTCCCGATGCTCCCGATACAGGGGAGGTTATGGCGAATTTTTCCGGGAATTTAAGGAGTTAGAATATTTTTAAGAAATTTGACAATTAGAAATCTATATATCGATATATATAGAATTCGATAAGGAAACGAAATCAAAAATAGAATATTGTAAACAAAAAGGGAAATCTATAAATTAGAAATAGGAAGCAAACCATACACGTGTTTTAGAATGAATAATTGGGTTTTATAGTGTGTTTATTCGAGGTTAGTGGTTTTGCCGTTTTGAAGTTGAGGATGTTTTCAGTCAAGGTCTGAGAGGTAATTTTACCCCAACTTGATTGATTTCATTTTAAATGGAGAAATAGCAAGATCCCATCTCGAAGAGAAGTGTTGGATAATAGTTAGTTGAATAGAATATTTTGGGTTGCCGTACGATGTTTTATACCGCATTCGTTTTAACCAAAGTAATGTTATTTTGGAAATATAAAAGTAAATATTTCCTGAGGATAGTTAAAGTAGTCGAGAAAGAGATAAGTGATTGAAATTGTTTTCAATTTCAAATAAAATATATTTCCTAAGTATAGGAAATAAGAGAAGGCAATATATGGAAATGTTTTCGAAATAGCGTAAGAAGCCGAGATGATTATTGAAAATATTTGGTTAACAAATATTGATAGAGAATATAGAAGAGATTTAATTAATGAAATATTAATTAAAGAGCCCAGTGATTTGTTTGATATGTTTGGATGAACACTTGTTTTTATTCGATAGTTAAATCACAGACTATCGAAGTTTTTGACCATCGTTGTCAATATGGATAGACCGGTTGGATTATTATCCGAAGAACAACTCCGTATCGGCATAAGCGTTGCGAACCAAGTATGCTGAATATATTGAAGATGGAGTAAAGTGCAAGGACTTTTTCTATTACGTAGAAATAGTGCCTTCGGTTTCGTTCAATCCTAGAACGAACGTAAATGGACGAATGTCTGACAGAGTATTTCCAATGATCAAATGGGTTGGTCTGTATAAATATATATGGTTGCAACGGATTTATTCCCATAGCATAACATCCAGAATATTTGTGCAAACTCAACTAGTGATTAACGGATCTGACAATGTGGCATTCAAAGTGATTGTGCTATCAATGAATGGTAAGTATTCGTAGCCTCAGGCCTCAACAACCGAGAAAGGAAAAAAATCGGGCAGGCAGCATAGCTATGTGGGTCGCACCCATTAGGATGTATAATCACCTATCTAGAGGTTCATTTAATTTCTTATTCTATTCGATGCTGTCCCAGTCGGGAGGCGGTTGCTGATCCCAACCGTTGGTGATATACATTCGATACACTCAAGCGAAATGAGTGGTCGGTCATGTGTGGGCCGGGTTACAAGATGTTCTTGTTGAACCCAGTGTATTCCTCTCTAGAGATACACTAGCGGAAGGTGGTTCCATACCTTGTCACGTTGGAAATCCAATCTCCAATAAGCGCCATGCAGTTTTTGATTTTATACTATATATGTGGAGCGTGAGATGCAAGCGTTCTGCTATTTGGTTATTTACTTGATGTAGACATTATTATAATATCACTGGATTTTCGTATCAAAGTGTTTTGGGTTATAGTAAGGTAAAAACCGTCCATGTTTATGTGTGGGCTGGTCTTACTATTATCTTTTCTTTTGAAAGGATTTCAAAAGTTAAACAAATGATTGGAGTTTACTCACACCAGTCCCATGACTGACCCAGAGTTTATTTTGTTTGTTTTCCCTAAACTCTTGGGTGCCCAAATTTGTACGGGCAGTCAAGTAGTCGGGATTTTTCAGATTTATTTGGAGGAGCTGGAAGCAGGAGGCTTCACCAGTTAGCTATAGACTATCATATATTCCGCTGTGAACCATGTTTGTATCTGGAAACAGGGGTTTATAACTGTTCCAGGAATAACTGTTGTGCTCTGATGATGGTATGTATATAAAGTTACTGATTTGTATTTCAAGAGTTATGTTATATAATATATTTTATTCGTTCCGCTGTGAGATTTGTCTTCTTTGTTTTCTTCTATTCTAAAAATTCTTTCTTTCTATTTCTCATCCTCTAACTTCTTTCTAATAATGATTCGTATTTCTGTGCAATTTGGGTTGGACGTGTGGTGTTAATAGTCAACTCAGATAGTACGGATTGCGGGTCGTTACATTTAACCTCACGCCCCTTTTTATAAACCTCATTTATATAACTCGTGTTTAATTAAAACTCTTTTTATCTCAGTTTGTTCTTACTAACTTCCACTGTTACATAACATTTATTTAGGCTACCGCATCAATCCAAATCTCTTTATAACTTCGTTAAAGAACTTGGGTTTTGATATTAAACTCCTTTATAACCTCATTTCGAAACTTAGCCATATCTCATTCCAAAATTGATTACTTACTTAAATGTATTTCATTTAATAAGTAATTACTTAAATTATTATTAATTTAAATAATAATTATCATTATCATTAACGACCGTTGAAGTTATTAACTTTTTTTATTACTAAAATAAATAAATAATTTCTCTATTTAAAATCTTATTAAAATCAACAAATATATGTTAAACAGTTTCATTAGATTTATTCAATAATAAACTAATTTAATTTTAAATAATCAATTCCAGTTAAAGCAGACGACTTATTCTACTCAAAATATGATTAACTCGTTAACTAATTCTAATTAAATCATTCCCTTAAATTAATTAATAATATAATTAATTTCATTTAACTATTTCTTACAAATAGCTAACCGCTCTTAACCATTCGGTTAATTTCTGCTCGTTCACATATAAATCTTATTTATATAAGAAATCACGTTATAAAATCATTTAATAATACCTTATAAACTGTATATAATAATAAATATTCATTTCCTTTTTGAATAACTTTAATTCCAATTAATATATTAAAAATCTATTTTCAGTTATAATTTTTATAACTTCATTACCATCGATTCACTTGACGGTAAATCAACATTTATAAAATGATTAATTTATACCTTACACACAGCTTATTAAATCTCTCCAAAAACTTGCATAAAGTCTCGCTTATCCTTTGCTTAACCACTGTAAGATTCATCACTTTCTTGGGTCGAGCAATGTGAACCGTGATCTATTCGATGAATTTACCAACCAAGACATTCCAATAATTCACCGATTCATTTTTCAACTGCTGAAACCACATAGTAGCAATGTTTGTAAGATACAGAGCAAAACACTTCACCATAACATTATCCATAGCCTAATGTACTTCCATGTGTTATGGAACGCAGAATGTGGATCTTAAGGCAAAAAAACACAAGAGGTAAGGGTGAATAGTGTTTATAAGTAATTTATGAAAATATTAAACTTATTTGATCTACTGTATGAATCACATAATGATTATCACACCAGAGTTGATCACAAACACAGAAACAATCATAGACACGGATATGGAAAATTATAAAATGCAGAAAAGGAAAGAACATACTAGATTTTATGCTGGTTCGGATTACTCCTACGTCTAGTCCCACGCAACGTTGGATTGCGCATAGTTTTATTATTATCAATATCCAAGTACAACACCCTTGATTTCACTGCTACAAGGTCAACACAGATTCCACCACCCTTGATTTCATGGCTACAAGGTTAACACTGCTCCCATTCCTTGATTTCAGGGCTACAAGGAACAAACCCTTTCCCAAACAATTCCCAAATGATTACAAAAGCCCTATAACTCTTCAATAGCACTTCAATTCAGAGAGTATTCGATAGAGACTGAGAAGAGAAGAAATTTGATATAATTTGAGTAGAAATTGGCAAAGTATAATTGTAGCAATCAAGAAAATAATGAATATTAATGGTGGTAAGTAAAGGGGTGAAGATGGAGAAGAAGAATGAATAAAAAATTCAAAATCAGCCCCTATTTATAGTGTCCTAAAGGTGGCAACATTTCTGAAACATTTCATATAGTGAAAAGACACTCTTTCAAAAATTAAAAAAATGACAGTTATATGTCAACATGTCTAATTATGTATATTGACATATGTATATTATTTTGATTTTTAAAACTATTTTCCAAGCATTTAAACATGTACATTATTCTGGAAATTCTTGAATCAAAACTTAGTAATATAAATGAATATTCTAAAGTGTAAAATCATTTGAAAACATAGTAATATATTATATAAACATATTTATAAAGTTATAAGATTTAAAACTATAAAACTATATACATTATAAACTTATATATATTAAAACTTTATAAACATATATGTTTGATATCATAAGTAAGATAATAGTTTGAAATCATTTAGAAAATAATTTGAAATCAGGATTTGAATATTGAAAACAGAAATTAAAATTTAAAAATCAGAATTTGAACCTGGAGTGCTATTCAGAGTCTTGCATACAAACTAGACTCAATTACTATATTTTTCTTGAACTCTTGAAATCTTGATAACTTGATAACTCATGAGTCTTGGATCTTCTTTTGTATCCTGAATCTCTTTGCTCTTTAAAACTGTACAGTCTTCGGTATTCAAGCCCCGTATACAAACCCTACAAATACATGTACACATATTCTGGATAGAGATGTTAGCATATATATTTTATAATAAATTAATAATGATAATTTAAATAAGGTTTTTGTCATCAAAACTCCATACTCCAACATTCTCCTCTTTTTTGATGATGACAACCTTGATTTATAAAATATTCATACATGTTCATACCTGTTGATACTTTTTGATTTGGTCCTTCGAATAACTCCCCATTTCACAATGAACCCTACATACTCTCCCTTAAATTAAGCCTAAATAATCCTTATTTCATATTTTATAATTTCTCTCCCTTTGCCATTATCAAAAAACTATCCTATACTAAACAAAACTAAACTATATTATACTAGATTAGACCATACTAAACTAAACTATACTCGGCCTAAATCTATGCTCTAACTGATCCTAATGACTAATTCTATATAAAATCCCCACTTAATCTATGACTCTCCCTAAATCTATAAATTTCTATAACTCCCCCTAAGTCTATGACTATGAATATTGTATACTTTAAGCCAAACAAGCAATTCAAACAATATTCAGACTAATAATTAAGTCAAACCAATTCAATACGAACTATCTATATATACAAGCATCCAATCAATCCAAACAAATATAAATCTTAGTTATATTAAATTAAAGTTTTGTGTTAGTCAAACTTCATCATTCTTAATTTTGTTTATCATGTATAGATTATTCCGATTAAATCAACAATCCAGACCAAATCAACCAAATCAAAATAATATATGTCAATTCAAAAACACTTCTTGAACCATTAACTAATCCTTAGAAACTATAAAAACTCCCCCTTAATCTAATACAAGACTAAACCTAGCCTAAACTCTAATTCCCTTAAAACTATAATAAGACTTTAATCTAGACTAAGAAATAATTTTGATAAGAAATCCTTAAAACTATGATATAAGTTAAGTAAAACAATTTAATCCAAACAATCAATTAATTTAAGTTTTGTTATCACAAAACATCAATTAAAATAAATTCAAACATAAAGCCAAACATTTCTTGTAACGTCTATTTATCCTAAAAAACCTATTAAACTCCTATTAACCACAAATGCGTAAGTATATTTCTAACACACCTATCAACCACTAATGAAATTCAACCATGTCAAACAAGTCAATCTAGTTATTTATGTCAAACAAATCAAACAAGTCAACCAAATAAATCAATCAAACCAAATGAGTCAATCAAGCCAATTAATTCAATAAAGCCAAACAATTAAATCATGTGAAAGTAAATGTGTTATGTATTTGATTAAAAATCCCATATATTTCTAATTAGACAAAAACTCCTCATACAGTATACTTGTTATGTGTGGAGTTAAAGTTAACATGTAATGCAGTGTGTTGGTTATAATGTAGTATGCCATATGCAAAGCTATATGAAGTGATATATTGAATGAAATGCAACTTGTGATGTGAATGATTTTAATTTGAGATGCACTGTAATTTATAATAATGATTTATGATATGAAATAAGATGTGTAATAATAATATGTAGAATGATTTAGTGATGATACCTATTTTGGTAAAATATATTCAAAGTAATACATATATTATAAATTATTTCAATCAAACAAAGGTAATTTTAGTTTCTATACTTAGTTTAGTGATACTAATGAAAGAAATTAAGAGTTTAATGGTAATTAAAAATAAATTCATGATAGGTGGTAAAATATTTAGAATAATTCTATGAGAAATATGGAGTTAAATAATCTTAGTAGGGTGCTTTTAAAAAAATAATATAATAAATATTGAAGATCATTTTAAATGGAATATAAAGTTTTATCATATGAAGTAAACTATTTTGATATAAACATATATTCATAATTGTATATATAAAAACTAACAGAAATAATGTATTGTGAAATATACATCAAATTTTTAATACAAATTAACTTTAAATTTATAGAATAAATTGATTTACTAAAGAACCGTTAAAATGTTAAAACTTCAAATTAGAAAATTATTATAATATAAAATCTATAATTGTAACAAAATTAATTTTTTATTGATAAAATCTAGTAATATAGAGTAAACTATAAGAATATGTTTTATACACCAAAGTTTAAATATACAAGTTTTATAAAAATAACAATCAAAACTAATATTCAATTTACAATGTAACCCAAATCTTTATGTAATCATAGGAAAAAAAATATGTATAAGTTAGACTATGTATGTTTAAACTATATATAAATTTATATTTTATAACAATATCAAATATTTGAAAATTTTAAATTATTTCAAGCATATATGTATGTACTATATATAATTTTATTGATTTATATAATTTCAATATATATATATTTTGTTTCAACATATATGAAGCATAAGTAGATAAACAAAATTAATAATTAGAGTTTGAACAGATATTTTCATATTGAAAAAATGTCCTTTTAGATTTTCAAATCCAATTCAAATAGTAATGAAAATTAAATTTAGAATAATAAAAGTTGTTAATTAGATTGGTATATTGGTAAGTATACTATGGTGTATCAACATATGAACCAAATTATCTAAAATTATAAAAGAGATTAATTTCTGTATCCTACTGTTAGCCTTCTTTTTGGTAAAAGGCGCCACGGGCCAAACCGAAGCCCAAACGCGCAACCAATCAAGTTATACAGATCGCATTCCGGGAAGCCCAGCAGAAGCTCGGCCCGAAGTAACCACGTATCGGGCCAATCAAGCCAATATCTCCCTCCGGAAGACTCGCTCTCCCAGTCGACCGAAAGAACCGCTCTCACACAGGGAATATCGACCGAGTATTTCGGATCAACATGAAATATCCAGCTGAGCTATTAAAATACTTAGCCCAACTCTCAAGGAAGAAAAGGCAGTAAACCACATCCGGACAAGGCTCTACTTTTGATACACCTCGCTGTGGATGCCACGTCAACCACAACTTCCGAGGATACCATTTATGAATAGTGGAATTAGTCTTCCAACCGCTATTCTGACCAAGTAATGGACTCCACGTGTTCGAGTTCTCCCAGAAAAGCCGGGCCACGTCACAACAGCCCAAGCCGCCATCTCCACCTATAAATACCTTAAAGCTTAAAGAGGAAAAGAGGACTTTTCTGATCTATCCTTTTCAGCTCCAACTTCTTCTTCTTCCCAGAAAGGTTTATCTGCAAGGGAAAGATAGCCATCTCCTTTCTTTTCTTAAAAAAGAAAAATCACTGATTATGTAATCAAAAGCAAAAGAAATAATATATAAAGTGGACGTAGGCATAGTCTTTGCCGAAACATTATTAAAAGACTGTGTGTTTCCCCGTTTCCTTAACTTTTCTGCATTTTATAATCAGTGTTCGTGTGCTCTTCACACGATTGGGGGTTGAACGTCACTAGTGACCAACTTTTGATGTCAACACTTACTATGTGCATAGATGTATATTCCTAAATATAATGACAATTATGAAATTATTGTAAAGCGTACCTCTTTTTGCAATCCTCTATTTTGTTGTTCTTCCACTGTCATGAACCATATATTTATATCTTTCATAATTTGACGATGATATTTGTTTTATTGTGATAGGATCATTTTTCTGATCAGCATAGCATATTCATTTGCTGAGTTTGAAGACCGTATGAGAAGGATACTGATGATTTAGTAGTTTAACCAACTTGGCCCCAAAATTTTGAATGAATAGACACTTCAACTACTATAAGCCCAAAAGTCATATCCTTTCATAAACTTTTCTCTTCTTGATTGATAAATGATCTTCTTGGTGTCTTTCGGCCAGTAGTCATTAGAGATAACTCTTCCCATGCAAAACAACACAACTTTTAAAAGAATCAAGTGTCTTTTCAAAATAATTAATTGTAATTTTTAAATAATAACAAAACGATGATTCTATGACGTATCCATATGAAGAACAGTGTTAAAATATTACTATTTTAAACCTTTCAAAAAACAGATTATCATAACCTGATTTTTTTAACATAATAAAATGCAACCTATCTAATACTGATGCAATGCACGAATTTAAACTAGTGTTATAAATCATTTCAAAATTTGCCATTTAATATACCCAAAATTCAAATGATGAACTTTTGAAAACCTATGCTCTGGTACCAATTGTTAGGGAATGCGAAATGCGGATCTTAAAGCAAAAAAAACACTAGAGGGGGTGAATAGTGTTGGTAACGAATTTATGAAAATTTTAAACTTATTTGATCTACTATATGAATCACACAATGATTATCACACTAGAGATGATAAAAAACACGGAAACAACCATAAACACAGAAATAGAAAAATATAAAATGTAGAAAAGGAAAGAACACTTTATACTAGTTTGAATTACTCCTACGTCCAGTCCTCTGCAATGCTGGATTATGCAGAGTTTTATTATTATTAATATCCAAGTACAACACCCTTGATTTCACAGCTACAACGTTAACACCGATTCCACCACCATTGATTTCATGGCTAGAAGATTAACACTGCTCCCTTTCCTTGATTTTAGGGCTACAAGGAACACACCCTTTCCGAAACAATTCCAAATGATTACAACAACCCTATAACTCTTCAATAACACTTAAATTCAAAGAGTATTTCATAGAGATTGAGAAAAGAAGAAATTTGATATAATTTGAGTAGTAATCGACAAAGTATTAGTGTAAGTTGAATATTAATGGTGGTAAGTAAAGGGGTGAAGATGGAGAAGAAGATTGAATAAAAAATTCGAAATTAGCCCCTATATATAGTGTCCTAAAAGTTGCAACGTTTCTGAAATGTTTCAAATAGTGAAATGACACTTCCTTTGAAAATTAAAAATATGATAGTTATATGTCGACGTGTCTAATTACGTGTGTCGACATATGTATATTATTTTGATTTTTAAAACTAGTTTTCAAGTGTTTAAATATATATATTATTTTGGAAATTCTTGAATCAAAACTTAGTAATATAAATGAATATTCTAAAGTGTAAAATCATATGAAAACATAATAATATATTATATGAACATATTTATAAATTTATAAGATTTAAAACTATGAAATTATATATATTATAAACTTATATATATTAAAACTTTATAAACATATATGTTGGAAATCATAAGTAAGATAATAGTTTGAAATCATTTAGAAAATAATTTGAAATCAGGATTTGAATTTGAAATTTAAAAATCAGAATTTGAACCTGGAGTGCTTATTTAGAGTCTTACATATAAACTAGACTCAATTACTATAGTTTTCTTGAACTCTTGAAATATTGATATCTTGATAACTCATGAGTCTTGGATCTTCTTTTGTATCCTGAATCTCTTGGCTCTTTAAAACTGTAGAGTCTTCAGTGTTTAGGTCATGTATACAAACCCATCATATATATAGGTATATATATTTTAGATAGAGTTATTAGCATAAAATTATAATCAATTAATAATGATAATTGAAATAAGGTTGTTGTCATCAAAACTACATTGTCCAACACCATGTGGCGCATATAGTGCATCAAGTGAACCGTAGTTTCCTTCCCACCATCGAAAGCCTCCAACATTGGCAGTTTGAAATCTGATGGGTTTCGAAAATTCTGTATATCCAGAATGAATGCACTCAGGTAACACATTCTGAATCGATGAGAGAACACTCCATCTCGAATGAATCATCGAGTCACAGTGGCAATATGACTGCTACTTCCACTACCAAGCAAACGATTCCAGATGTTCAATCCAACACCGGTCCCCCCAGTGTCAAGTCCAACATTAGTAAACTATTGAGACCTAACAAGAATATCTGGCTCAACCCTAGCCCGAGGTACCTCCATTGGCATGAATCTAGCATCCAGAACTACAGAAGTTCCTACATCCAATGTTGCACGCAACGACGCTCGAGCAATGTTAATAACTGTAATAACCCGGAAATCTGGGCCAGTTTAAAATTTTTATTTTGGCAATTTTAGCGAATTTTATTATTTAAAATGAATTATTTTAAATAATAACGACGAGAAATCTATTTTGAATATAATTCGAATGTATATATTCGTTTGAATCGACGATAGAATATAAATATTTATTTATAATTATAAAAGGAATTGAAAATGGCGCGGTACTTCAATAATTCGATTTCAAACTTCAATTGAATGTACCGGGTGCAAAATAAACTGGATTTTAGTGAAACCAAAAATATTTGAATCTAATTTATAATATCTTTCCAGCGAATCCAAAAAATCAAGATTTCATAGCGGGAATCAAAAGATATGCCCAGTTGAAAATTCAGAATAGTCGCTATGGAATTCAGGCCCTTAAAAATGGGAATTTTGCAAACGACCTCGGATTTCGACGAAACCACTTTTGTTGGATCTGTGATGTCAAGTTATTGCTAGGTTTCAAATTTCATAATTTTTCGAATCAATATGTGAGCGTGGCAAAGGAAAACGCGTTTGACCAGTTTCAGTTGATTTTAATCGATTGGAAAATGACCATTTTTCAAACGGTCTCAGAATTTGGCGAAATTTGTTTTGTTAGGACCGTATCGTCAATACGAAGCTAGAAAACATTTTTCTGGAATTTTTCGAGTTAGTATGTGACCCCAGTAAATTGAAATATGCGTTCAAATTCAATATATAGAGTTATATGTTGATTTTGACGAAAACTGATTGAAACGATCGAATCAGCTTACGATACATATCCCATTGTGTTTGGAATGGGGGTAATACGCTATGGACGACAGGCGGTGGGCCTCGTTTCGAGGTCGAAATAAAAGTCAACTTTTTTTGAAATAAAATAATATAAAAAAAAAACTTCCTCTCTCTCCCTATAACCCCTCAGCCCCCCCCATTCTTTTCTGAATTGATATTCAAAGGAGAAAAAAATAAAAAATCACGCCAGGCGATCGTCGTGACCCCCCTGAAGCGACCCGAACTTCCCCGGTCTCCGAAGAGGAGAGGAAGGACGAATTACTGTGAGGACAAGACAAATCAGAACGCAGACGGAAGAACATTTCATTGTATATTACAACAATGCATCAGATTACAAGAATATACAGAGTATAAATCAATATTACACAGAAATATCAGAGATTCAAATTACATTTAAATACATCGCAGCGGAAAATAATACAATACACAACTAGAAGAGATATACAGATACAAAGCTTTCCGGATATCATTCCAGCTGTAAACCAGGATCCTGTGAATATCAATCTGCAAAACCAAAACTACTAGCTGCCCGTGTCAAAATAAGGGCACCCAGAGTTTAGGTTAAAACAATAAACTCTAGGTCAGTCATGTGACTGGTGTGAGAACTAAAACAGTTATTAATCTTTATTTTTAAAGTTAGGTAAATCAAGGGACCACGCCATATAACACGGAACGGGTTTCCTCCCAAGAATACCAGTGCATAAAACAAATAGCGCAATGCTAAATAAAGAAAAATGAAGTTGTTATAAGACCCAGGTCCTATCACACAATGCAACGCAAGCTGGGGGATAGAGTTTTCCCTTATAACAGCCAAAGAATGCTTGATACGTTTAAAACAAATCATTTGATACTATTATAAGTGCATAGTGTATAAAACAACTTCAAATCATAAGTATCAATCATAGACGGCATGGGTACCATATATCATGTCGCCATACTAGGCTCTACAAATAAAACCGCAAACGTCACGTATTTGGAAGTTGGGTTTCCTTCTACGAACCGAGGCCAGGGATCGTCCTCTACCGATTCGAAACTCTCTAGCCCGAGCCTCAGGCAAGCGCGCAAGCAAGCCTTGGAGCGACAGGGCCGGTCCGCCGATGTGGATTATTATGCCTGAACACTACGTTTCCCCGCCCTTTGGGGCGTAAATGAGCCAACGAATGGCTCCATCGGACCCGGATCGTCCGATCTAACCGAGGCGCCTCGCAACAGCAACAACCACACAGGTGAAAACTATATAAATGTCAGGGCTGGTAGGTCACTGACACCACCCTAGCTAGAAAGAAACGCATGTCCTCCCTGAGGTCCTCTCCCGTTTTTGGTTCACAACCGGGGTGTGAGGCTCGCGAATTCACGTTACACAAAGCTATGCCACACAGGCGGTGCTTTGATCATCAACCACAAGACTTTGCTTTTCAACAGAAGCCTTGATCATTTGCATCTTAGCATGCCACACAGGAAATTCACTCTATGCGTTTGATATCCATCAGTATATAACCCCTGAGATCGTACGTCTCAGAGAAGGGCGTTAAGCAAGAGAATAAATTATCCGCCGCCAAACATATATATATTTAATAGAAATCAATCACACAGACTAAAATCCAATGTCAGACACACGGTCCACTTACAAGTCCGTTCTGGGTCTAAACAAAACCGGAGGCACCTAGTACCCCGCATATCCATCGATCTCCAAGTACGTCTAGACGATCACCAACTGTTTCCATCTTCTTGGTTGTACATCCCAATCAAGATCATCAGTAATCACCCAAACGACGTGAAGACCTTCGGTCTTCGACCACCGTCTTCATCTTCGACTTATCGTCGTATCAATTATTCAGAATGGGATAAACCCAGTCTTTCCGAATAACTCACGTATATTTTAAATAAGTGTTACACAAACACAACATACGCCTCATTCCAATTCATCAGTCACTAACCGTAAATTAATAAGAGAATAATTCCCCAAATATTAACCCCGAAGGCCGAAACCAACATCAGATCAATATCCAGAAAACCATTCTGCTTGGCTAACCGACAGTTAGTTTCTAAATTTCACATTCATAGGGAAAGGTTCCCATTAATTTTATCAAAGATAAATTTCTTGAATTTATTCTCTAATCTTCTTTTGAATCTCGATTCAACTAGTCGGGATTAACGAACCTTACCGAAGTAATCATTTGTTTTAATTTCCCAATCCCAACCTATTCATCCCCTGAAGTAAAACTGGTTATACTCATATCTAACACCGCGGTGTTATCGGTAAATTCAATTACCATTTCACGTTCAAATCTAATTAAAGATTTAACTAACGCCTGGAGCAAAACTGGTGATACTCCATCCTCGATCATTTCAATCTAATTAAAGATTCATTAAAACTCCACTTAGTTTTAATCTTTAACGGGGGTTAAAGAATCAGTGTCATTTAAAAACACTGTTCACGATAAACCCCAAGATCACATCACATTTCAATCAGTCCCTAACCGTAAATTAGCAAGTGAGCAATTCCCTAAGTGTTAACCCCGAAGGCCGAAACCAACATCAAATCAATACCTCTGAAACCATTCAACTTAACTAATCTCCAGTTAGTTTCTGATTTTCTTAACTCCTTTAGGTCTAAGAACAGTATTATTGAAGATACCGTTCACGACAACCTAAATTCACATTCCATTAATTATCAGGTTAAAGAACAAGTGTTATTTAAAACACTGTTCACGATAAACCCAAAAATAAATACCAATTCGACTCCAATTAAATATTATTTAATTGGTATACTTCATTAAATCTAAATAAAAAGATTTAATCTTTTCTCAATTGGGTTCAAGAACAATGTTAATAAAGACACCATTCACGACAAACCCAAATCACATTTGACATTAAATACAAGGCTCTGAATAGAAAATATACCGGCTCATATTCAATATCAAATTCTATGACCAACAAATATCGTATTGGAAATAACGATATATATATATCTTTCAAATTCCCATAACAATATCTGTATCATCACGAAATCCAACATTGAATTATTCTGAAGATAATTTCGATTCAAATCCATTCCAATATAATTATTGGAAATTCTGGTTATTTTCAAAACCATTTCAAATCCAATTTATTTATTTAAAAATAAATAGAATTATAATTCTAGTTCAAAACTAGTTCATTTCAATAAAAATCTATTTTTATCTTTTCAAATATGGGATTTTTCATCCTAGTTCTTCACAAATCATTTCTTATGATTTTTCACAAATTATTACTATTTTTAATAATTTTATTAAGGCCCGTACAGTCGATTTCCATCAATGGCCATCGAACTACACTTACAGCGACCTTTTCCAAATTTGATTTGGACATAACTCCAAATCCAACCGTTAGATTTCAAATTTCTAATATTCATTAGAAAGCTCTTTTCGATATGAACCCAACGGTTCCGGTTTTAGGAGAATCCGACGCTCAGATCTCCCGTAATATCCGTTCGAAGTAAATGGTCGAAATTCGCGAACTGCCGCGATGCGGCGCGTTCTATTCAGGCCATTATATTATATATATAATATATACTTCATCGATTTCAATTCAAAACGTGCTTTATAGATCGTTTTAAATTCATTTTCAAAACGGTTTCAACTTCATATTCAATTTCTAATCAAAATTGAATATTCCAATATAAATTCGTTTTAAATTGATTTCAAATTGATTTCAATTCAATTTCAATTTAATTCGAATGCAATTCCTTTCGATTTCAATTCGAATTCAATTCTATTCAATTTCAATTTGAATTCACTTCTATTCAATTTCAATTTGAATTCATTTCTATTCAATTTCAATTTGAATTCATTTCTATTCAATTTCAATTTGAATTTCAATTCTTTTCAAAATTTCAGATTTTGAAATCACTTTCGATATTCGTTATAAAATGAATAAAATCGATATAAATATCGTTCACATCAAAATGGCGTAAATCTAATCAACACGGCTTCATATATTCATATTTTCAAATATTCCATTTCGAATATTTCTTTTTCAAATATTTCTATTTCAAATATTTCCTTTTCAAATATTCTATTTCAAATATTCTATTTCAAATATTTCTACTTCTAAACTGGAATGAGGCCCAATCAATTACCATATAATGTTAATTATATGGATTTTCTACAACACATGTATACAATAACAACGATGAATAATCAACCAGCATCCAAAGTGCATTCTACACTGTATAAGCATCAGATATAAATATTCAACGCTTATAACAGCCTGTCAATCAATCGATCAACATACAACTAAACAATCGGGATTAGTGTATGTCAAATATCATCCCAATACCCGTGTGGGGTTTCAAACAATCAAACACAGATTTTATTTGTGCAGTTGGGCGATGTGTAAAATTTATTGTCCCAATCAATATCAATCAAATCAGTGTATATAAACAAATCTCCGATTTGTTTATAAATATTTATTTTATTTCATATACACGTTAAAAATTCTATTTTTAACTATAAAATATTTTCCACTATAAAGTATTTTATTTCATTTCACATCACAACACACAATCAACTTCACAGTAAAATCAAACAAACAAGCATACAAGCCGTCCATGGTCTGTGGACGACGGGTGTCGGGTGCTACTAAACACCGTCTGCATCCTAGTATATATTTTAACTAGAAAATTAAATTAAAGAGTGAGAAATTCTCACAGAATTGCTAATCCAACGCCACGACTCTTCTTAGATAGAAATCTTCGTCGTTCTTGCCTCTTGTCACTTTTCACTGCCCGTATTCTCTACATATATAAAAATCACATTTTTACTTCGCTATTCAATATATAAAAATCGAATTTTTACTTTGCTATTCAATATATAAAAATCGAATTTTTACTATGCTATTCAATATATAAAAATCGAATTTTTACTTTGCTATTCAATATATAAAAATCGAATTTTTACTATGCTATTCAATATATAAAAATCGAATTTTTACTTTCTCTATAATATAAAAATCATATCTTTTATCCACATTAAAAATCATGTCTTTATTTAATAAAAGATTATATTTTTATACTTCTACAATATAAAAGATTATATTTTTATACCTCTACAATATAAAACATTATATTTTTAACCTTTTCTTCATATAAAAATTATATTTCTATATTCCACATATGATAAAAATCGAATTTTTATTCTTTCTATCATGTAAAAATTATATTTTTAATTGTCTACTAATATCAAAATCATATTTTTATCTCTAACAAAATAATTACTTTATAAATAAATAACCTAGACAATTAAATAAACCAAAATAAAAATAAAAATAAAAGAAACTTACATTGTATCGGATTTTTCCAAGGGGAGGGGGTCTTCGGTCGGCCGCAGGAGGAAGGGGGGTCTCGATCGCGGCAGAGGAGGAGGGGGGGTCTCGATCGCGGTAGAGGATACGGGGGTCTCTATCACGGCAGAGGATAGGGGGGGTCTCGATCGCGGCAGAGGATGGGGAAGTCTCGATCGCGGCAGAGGAGGAGGGGGGTCGATCGCGGTAGAGGGTAGGTGGGGTCTCGATCGCGGCAGAGGATAGGGAGGTCGCGCGGTGGCGCGCCGCCTGTGGGGGGGGGGTCGGCGGTAGTTTAGATTTTTTTTATTTCATTTTCTGAAATGAAAACTAACCGGGGGGGCCTGAGTAAATAAAGGAGAGGGGGGGTTTATTTTTAATTATAGTTTTATTTTATTTTAATCCCAAAATGTAACTTTTTCTTTCGACCTCAAAACAAGGCCCACCGCCTGTCGTCCATAGCTAATTACCCCCGTTCCGAACACAATGGGATATGTTTCGTAAGCTGATTCGATCGTTTCGATCAGTTTTCGTCAAAATCAACATATAACTCTATATATTGAATTTGAACGCGCATTTCAATTTACCGGGATCACATACCAACTCGAAAAATTCCAGAAAAATATTTTCTAACTTCGTATTGACGATACGGTCCTAACAAAACTAGTTTCGTCGAATTCTGAGGCCGTTTGGAAAATGGCCATTTTCCAGTCGATTAAAATCAACTAAAACTGGTCAGATGCATTTTCCTTTGCCACGCTCACATATTGACTCGAAAAATTATGAAATTTGGAATCTAGCAATAACTTGACATCGCGGATCCAACAAAAGTGGTTTCGTCGAAATCCGAGGTCGTTTGCAAAATTCCCATTTTTAAGGGCCTGAATTCCATAGCGACTATTCAGAATTTTCAACTGGACATATCTTTTGATTCCCGCTATGAAATCTTGATTTTTCGGATTCGTTGGAAACATATTCTCAATTAGATTCTATTATTTTTGGTTTCACTAAAATCCAATTTATTTTGCACCCGGTACATTCATTTGAAGTTTGAAATCGAATTATCGAACTACCGCGCCATTTTCAATTCCTTTTATAAATATAAATATAAATAAATATTTATATTCTATCGACGATCTATATAATATATACGTTCGATTAATATTCAAAATAAATTTCTCGTCGATATTATTTAAAATAATTCATTTTAAATGTTCAAAATTCGCTAAAACTGCCAAAATAAAAATTTTAAACTGGCCCAGATTTTCGGGTTATTACACCCCCTCAGGCGGCGGCGGCGCGACTTCCCCCTTCCCCCTCCCGCCGCCGCGACTTCCCCCTTCCCCCTCCTGCTGCGTGACTTCCGCACCCCCCCTCTAGTTGCCGCGATGCACCCTCCCCCCCCTTGCTGAGCGACACACCCCCCTCTCTTTAGCTCCTCCGATGACCTCCGACGAACCCTAGCCTCCTCCTCTTCAGCAGAAACAATGTGAGTTTCTATGACTTTCTATTTACATTAAAAACTGTTTTCTATTTACATTAAAACTGATTAGTATTTAACATAAAATTCGATTTTTATATATTGAATAGCAAAGTAAAAATTCGATTTTTATATAATGAATAGCGAATTAAAAATTCGATTTTTATATATTGAATAGCGAAGTAAAAATTAGATTTTTATATATTGAATAGCGAAGTAAAAATTCGCTTTTTATATATTGAATAGCGAAGTAAAAATTCAATTTTTATATATTGAATAGCGAAGTAAAAATTCGATTTTTATATATTGAATAGCGAAGTAAAAATTCGATTTTTATATATTGAATAGCGAAGTAAAAATTCGATTTTTATATATTGAACAACGAAGTAAAAATTCGATTTTTACATATGTAGAGAATACGGGCAGAGAAAGTGACAAGAAGCAAGAATGGCGAAGATTTCTACATAAGAAGAGCCGAGGCGTTGGATTTAGCTTATCAGTGAGAACTTCTCACCTTTAATTAATTTTCTAGTTATATAAATATATATTAGGATGCAGACGGAGTTTAGTAGCACCCGACACCCGTCGTCCACAGACCATGGATGGCTTGTATGCTTGTTTGTTTGGTTTTGATGTGTAGTTGATTGTGTGATGTGATATGAAATGAAATAAAATATTTATATAGTTGAAAATATTTTATAGTTAAAAATAGAATTTTTAACGTGTATATGACATGAAATAAAAATAAACAAATCGGACGATTTGTTTATATACACACATTTGACTGATATTGATTAGGACGATAAATTTTACACATCGCCCAACTGCACAAATAAAATCTGTGTTTGATTGTGTGAAACCCCACACGGGTATTGGGATGATATATGACATACACTAATCCCAATAATTAGTTGTATGTCGATTGATTGATTGACAGACTGTTATGAGCGTTAAATATCTATATTTGATGCTTATACAGTGTAGAATGCACTTTGGATGATGGTTGATTATTCATCGTTGTTATTGTGTACATGTGGTGTAGAAAATCCATATAATTAACATTATATGGTAATTGATTGGGCTTCATTCCAGTTTTGAATAGAAATATTTGAAAAAGAAATATTTGAATAGAAATATTTGAAAAAGAAATATTTGAAATAGAATATTTGAAAATAGAAATATATGAAGCCGTGTTGATTAGATTAACGCCATTTTGACGTGAACGATATTTATATCGATTTTATTCATTTTATAATGAATATCGAAAGTGATTTCAAAATCTGATATTTTGAAAAGAATTGAAATTCAAACTGAAACTGAAAAGAAATGAATTCGAATTAAACTGAATAGAAATGAATTCGAATTGAAATTGAATAGAAATGAATTCGAATTGAAATCGAATATAAATAGATTCGAATTGAAATTGAATCAAATTGAAAACGAACTAAAATTGTATTAGAAATCAATTTGAATTGAAATCAATTTGAAATGAATTTAAAATGAATTTGTAAGGGAAAATTCAATTTTGATTTGAATTTGAAAAAGAAGCAGAAATCGTTTTGAAAACGAATTTAAAACGATTTATAAAATTCATTTCGAAAGGAAATCGATGAAGTATATTATATATATATATGTATATATATATATAATGTAATGGCCTGAATAGAACGCACCGCGCCGCGGCAGTTCGCGAATTTCGACCATTAACTTCGAACGGACATTACGGGAGATCCGACCGTCGGATTCTCCTAAAACCGGAACTGTTGGGTTCGTATCGAAAAGAGCTTTCTAACGAATATTAGAAATTAGAAATCTAACGGTTGGATTTGGAATTATGTCCAAATCAAATTTGAAAAAGGTCGCTGTGAGTGTAGTTGGATGGCCGTTGATGGAAATCGACTGTACGGGCCTTGATAAAATTATTAAAAATATCAATAATTTGTGTAAAATCGTAAGAAATGATTTGGGAAGAATTGGGATGAAAAAATTCCATATTTGAAAAGATAAAAATAGATTTTTATTGAAATGAACTAGTTTTGAACTAGAATAGTAATTTATTTATTTTTAAAATAAATAAAGCGAGTTTGAAATGGTTTTGAAATATAACCAGAATTTCCAATAATTGAATTGGAATGGATTTGAATCAAAATTGTCTTTGGAATATTTCGATGTTGGATTTCGTGATTATACAGATGTTGTTATGGAAATTTGAAAGATATATATATATATATCGTTATTTCCAATACGATATTTGTTGGTCGTAGAATTTGATGTCGAATATAAGCCGATATATTTTCTATTCAGAGCCTTGTACTTAATATCAAATGTGATTTGGGTTTTTCGTGAATGGTGTCTTCATTAACACTGTTCTTAAACCTAGTTGAGAAAAAGATTAATTCTTTTTTATTTAGATTTAATGAGGTGTACCAATTAAATAATATTTAATTGGAATTGAATTGGTATTGATTTTTGGGTTTATCGTGAACAGTGTTTTAAATGACACTTATTCTTTAACCCCGTTAAAGGTTAAAACTAAGTGGAGTTTTAATGAATCTTTAATTAGATTGAAAAGATTGAGAATGGAGTATCATCAGTTTTGCTCCTGGCGATAGTTAAACCTTTAAATAGATTTGAACGTGAAATGGTAATTTAATTTACCGATAACACCGTGGTGTTAGATATGAAGTATGACCGGTTTTACTTCATGGGATGAATAGGTTGGGATTGGGAAATTAAAATAAATGATTACTTCGGTGTGGTTCGTTAATCCCAACTAGTTTTGAATTGATATTCAAAGGAGATTAAAGAATAAATTTAAATAATTTATCTTTGATAAAATTAATGGGAACCTTTCCCAAAATATATGAATATTTGAATAAAAGAATATTCTGAATTGGAATGAGGCGTATGTTGTGTTTGTATAACCCTTATTTAAAATATACGTGAGTTATTCGGGAAGACCGGGTTTATCCCATTCTGAATAACTAATTCGACGTGGTGTCGAAGATGAAGACAGTGGTCGAAGACCGGAAGTCTTCATGTTGTTTGGGCAATTACTGATGATCTTAATTGGGCTGTACACCCAAGAAGATGGAAACAGTTGGTGATCGTCCAGACGTACTTGGAGATCGATGGATATGCGGGGTACTAGGTGCCTCCGGTTTCGTTCAGACCCAGAACGGACTTGCAAATGGACTGTTTGTCTGACATTGGATTTTAGTCTGTGTGGTTGATTTCTATTAAATATATATCTATTTGGCGGCGGAGAATTTATTCTCTTGCTTAACGCCCTTCTCTGAGACGTACGAGCTCAGGGGTTATATATTGATGGATATCAATCGCATGGAGTGAATTGCCTGTGTGGCATGCCTAAGTGGCAATTGATCAACGCTTCTGTTGAAAAGCAAAGTCTTGTGGATGATGATCAAAGCAAGGCCTGTGTTGCATAGCTTTGTGTAGCGTTGATTCGCGAGCCTCACACCCCGGTTGTGAACCAAAAACGGGAGAAGGATCCAGGGAGGGCATGCGTTTCTTTCTAGCTAGGGTGGTGTTAGTGACCTACCAGCCCTGACATTTATATACTTTTCACCTGTGTGGTTGTTGCTGTTGCGAGGCGCCTCGGATATATCGGTCGATCCGGGACCGATGGAGTCATTGGGCTCATTGACACCCCAAAGGGTGGGGAAACGTAGTGTTCAGGAATTTTAATCCATATCGGTGGACCAGCCCTGTGGCTCCTAAGGGTCACTCGAGCTCTGATCCTGAGACACGGGCTAGAGCGTCTCGAATCGGTAGAGGACTATCTTTTGCCTCGGTTCACAGATGGAAACCCAATTTCCAAATACGTGACTTTGCGATTTTGATTGTATAACCTATATATGGCGACATAGTGGTATGGGGCATTCATGCCGCCTATGATTGATACTTATGATTTGAAATTGATTTCTTCACTTATAGCGATGATAAAAGATTTGTTTTAACGTATCTAGCATTCTTTGGTTATTATAAGGTAAAACCCTATCCTCTGGTTTGTGTTGCATTGTGTGATGGGACCTGGGTCTTATAATAGCTTCATTGTTCTTTATTAAGCATTGCGCTGTTGTTTTATGCACTGGTATTCTTGGGTGGAAACCCGTTCCGTGTTATACGGCGTGATCCCTTGATTTACCGAACTTTAAAATAAAGATTAATAACCGTTTTAGTTCTCACACCAGTCCCATGACTGACCTGAAGTTTATTGTTTTAACCTAAACTCTGGGTGCCCCTATTTTGACACGGGCAGCTAGTAGTTTTGGTTTGCAGATTTATATTCACAGGATCCTGGTTTACAGCTGGAACGATATCCGGAAAGCTTTGTATCCGTATATCTCTTCTAGTTGTGTATTGTATTATTTTCCGCTGCTATGTATTTAAATGTAATTTAAATCTCTGATATTTCTGTGTAATATTCATTTATACTCTGTATATTCTTGTATTCTGATGGAATTGTTGTAATATACAATGAAATGTTCTCCCGTCTGCGTTCTATTTTATCGTGTTCTCGAAACAATCAGGCGTTTCGAACTGTCTAGATCGGTTTAGCGACTGATTCGGATCGAGCGAAATTCCTTGTTGTCACAGTTGGTATCAGAGCTTTGGTTTACAAAGCTCAGAGAACAGGACGCACTAGAACCATACGAAAGAATTCATCAGATATTTGATTAGTAATGTCCAATAAGAATGACTCGTTAGAGATGGGATCAGTAGTATCCTAGAACGAGTGTGAAGAGTATATTTTTAAAATGAAAACAAATTTGTTTTGAAATTTAAATCAATTATTCGTATTTGATTATTTATTTATATGAATTTGGACGATCCAATATATAAAGATTTTGCATATACGTCTTGCAAACATGTATTTGAAATTTTAATGTACTGGATAGTTATAGGATCACACTCTAGTGCCCAGGGATAATTCTGGTGACGGGGCAACATCGCCAGTATTTATTTTCGAGCTTCGAAAGTGAGATTTCTATATATTTCCAATTGACTGGTGTGAGAACCAAAGCTATATAGGATTTATTGTTGTGATTTGGCATCAAAAATGTGATTTTTGACTATATATCAAAGTTATGAATTTGAAATGATAATCAACTAATTGATTGATGGTTGTGTTGCTTGATTATTATTGGATTGATTAAATTTGAACCATATAGCCAATTTGAACCAAATAGTGAATTGTATTGAAAATTTGTCGAATTTGTAGGCATTTGCATGTACTTACATTGAACAGGTCATAGCAAGGAGGCTAGAGCAGAAGAATAAAATTTGTTTGCCCGACAAATAGGTACATGTTTACCATAATTTACTGTTTTGTTTGGGTGATGATGATTT
This sequence comes from Allium sativum, assembly GCA_030737875.1. NCBI lineage: Eukaryota > Viridiplantae > Streptophyta > Magnoliopsida > Asparagales > Amaryllidaceae > Allium > Allium sativum. The sequence continues at coordinate 199,413,858 of CM060918.1, read as the reverse complement.
TATGAGCCGATTGGCTAGCCGCTTGGCTTTTTCTTTTTCTTTTTGAGATTAGAGGGCCTGTATGGCAATTTCGGGATTTTCCCGTGCTCCCGGTACAGGGGAGGTTATGGCGAAATTTTTCGAAAATTTAGGGTGTTAGCCAAATTTTTGAAAAATTTGAAAAGTTCTTAGAAACTGAAAAGTTGAAGAACTTAAGCCGTAGTGAAAGCACTGGAAGTTGAGTTGCTTTGTGAAACAACTTTCGGCTTTGTTCCTTTTCGGGGACGAAAAGTTTTAAGTGGGGGAGATTGTAATAACCCGGAAATCTGGGCCAGTTTAAAATTTTTATTTTGGCAATTTTAGCGAATTTTGATTATTTAAAATGAATTATTTTAAATAATAACGACGAGAAATCTATTTTGAATATAATTTGAACGTATATATTCGTTTGAATCGACGATAGAATATAAATATTTAGTTATAATTATAAAAGGAATTGAAAATGGCGCGGTAGTTCGATAATTCGATTTCAAACTTCAATTGAATGTACTGGGTGCAAAATAAACCGGATTTTAGTGAAACCAAAAATATTTGAATCTAATTGATAATATCTTTCCAGCAAATCCGAAAAATCAAGATTTCATAGCGGGAATCAAAAGATATGCCCAGTTGAAAATTCAGAATAGTCGCTATGGAATTCAGGCCCTTAAAAATGGGAATTTTGCAAACGACCTCGGATTTCGACGAAACCACTTTTGTTGGATCTGTGATGTCAAGTTATTGCTAGGTTTCAAATTTCATAATTTTTCGAATCAATATGTGAGCGTGGCAAAGGAAAACGTGTTTGACCAGTTTTAGTTGATTTTAATCAACTGGAAAATGACCATTTTTCAAACGGTCTCAGAATTTGGAGAAATTAGTTTTGTTAGGACCGTATCGTCAATACGAAGCTAGAAAATATTTTTCTGGAGTTTTTCGAGTTAGTATGTGACCCCAGTAAATTGAAATATGCGTTCAAATTCAATATATAGAGTTATATGTTGATTTTGATGAAAACTGATTGAAACGATCGAATCAGCTTACGATACATATCCCATTGTGTTCGTAATGGGGGTAATATGCTATGGACGACAAGCGGTGGGCCTCGTTTCGAGGTCGAAATAAAAGTCAACTTTTTTTGAAATAAAATAATATAAAAAAATAAAACTTTCTCTCTCTCGCCCTATAACCTCTCAGCCCCCCCCCCCCCCCCGATTCTTTTCTGAATTGATATTCAAAGGAGAAAAAAAAATCGCGCCAGGCGATCGTCGCGACCCCCCCCTCAGGCGGCGCCGCCGCGACTTCCCCCTTCCCCTTCCCGCCGCCGTGACTTCCCCCTTCCCCCTCGTGCTGCGCGACTTCCGCACCCCCCCCTCCAGTTGCCGCGACGCACCCACCCCCCTTACTGAGCGACACACCCCCCTCTCTTCAGCTCCTCCGATGACCTCCGACGAACCCTAGCCTCCTCCTCTTCCGCATAAACAATGTGAGTTTCTATGACTTTCTATTTACATTAAAAACTGTTTTCTATTTACATTAAAACTGATTGGTATTTAACATAAAATTCGATTTTTATATATTGAATAGCAAAGTAAAAATTCGATTTTTATATATTGAATAGCGAAGTAAAAATTCGATTTTTATATATTGAATAGCGAAGTAAAAATTAGATTTTTATATATTGAATAGCGAAGTAAAAATTCGATTTTTATATATTGAATAGCGAAGTAAAAATTGGATTTTTATATATTGAATAGCGAAGTAAAAATTCGATTTTTATATATTGAATAGCAAAGTAAAAATTCGATTTTTATATATTGAACAGCGAAGTAAAAATTCGATTTTTACATATGTAGAGAATACGGGCAGAGAAAGTGACAAGAAGCAAGAACGGCGAAGATTTCTACATAAGAAGAGCCGAGGCATTGGATTTAGCTTATCAGTGAGAACTTCTCACCTTTAATTAATTTTCTAGTTATATAAATATATACTAGGATGCAGACGGTGTTTAGTAGCACCCGACACCCATCGTCCACAGACCATGGACGGCTTGTATGCTTGTTTGTTTGGTTTTGATGTGTAGTTGATTGTGTGATGTGATATGAAATGAAATAAAATATTTATATAGTTGAAAATATTTTATAGTTAAAAATAGAATTTTTAATGTGTATATGACATGAAATAAAAATAAACAAATCGGACGATTTGTTTATATACACACATTTGACTGATATTGATTGGGACGATAAATTTTACACATCGCCCAACTGCACAAATATAATCTGTGTTTGATTGTGTGAAACCCCACACGGGTATTGGGATGATATATGACATACACTAATCCCAATAATTAGTTGTATGTCGATCGATTGATTGACAGATTGTTATGAGCGTTAAATATCTATATTTGATGCTTATACAGTGTAGAATGCACTTTGGATGATGGTTGATTATTCATCGTTGTTATTGTGCACATGTGGTGTAGAAAATCCATATAATTAACATTATATGGTAATTGATTGGGCTTCATTCCAGTTTTGATTAAAAATATTTGAAAAAGAAACATTTGAATAGAAATATTTGAAAAAGAAATATTTGAAATAGAATATTTGAAAATAGAAATATATGAAGACGTGTTGACTAGATTGACGCCATTTTGACGTGAACGATATTTATATCGATTTTATTCATTTTATAATGAATATCGAAAGTGATTTCAAAATCTGATATTTTGAAAAGAATTGAAATTCAAACTGAAACTGAAAAGAAATGAATTCGAATTAAACTGAATAGAAATGAATTCGAATTGAAATTGAATAGAAATGAATTCGAATTGAAATTGTATATAAATAGATTCGAATTGAAATTGAATCGAATTGAAAACAAACTGAAATTGAATTAGAAATCAATTTGAATTGAAATCAATTTGAAATGAATTTAAAACGAATTTGTAAGGGAAAATTCAATTTTGATTTGAATTTGAAAAAGAAGTTGAAATCGTTTTGAAAATGAATTTAAAACGATTTATAAAATTCATTTCGAAAGGAAATCGACGAAGTATATATTATATAATATATATATATATATATATATATATATATATAATGGCCTAAATAAAACGCGCCGCGCCGCGGCAGTTCGCGAATTTCGACCATTAACTTCGAACGGACATTACGGGAGATCCGATCGTTGGATTCTCCTAAAACTGGAACCGTTGGGTTCGTATCGAAAAGAGCTTTCTAACGAATATTAGAAATGAGAAATCTAACGGTTGGATTTGGAATTATGTCCAAATCAAATTTGAAAAAGGTCGTTGTGAGTGCAGTTCGATGGCCGTTGATGGAAATCGACTGTACGGGCCTTGATAAAATTATTAAAAATATCAATAATTTGTGTAAAATCATAAGAAATGATTTGGGAAGAATTGGGATGAAAAAATTCCATATTTGAAAAGATAAAAATAGATTTTTATCAAAATGAACTAGTTTTGAACTAGAATAGTAATTTATTTATTTTTAAAATAAATAAAGTGAGTTTGAAATGGTTTTGAAATATAACCAGAATTTCCAATAATTGAATTGGAATGGATTTGAATCGAAATTGTCTTTGGAATATTTCGATGTTGGATTTCGTGATTATACAGATGTTGTTATGGAAATTTGAAAGATATATATATATCGTTATTTCCAATACGATATTTGTTGGTCGTAGAATTTGATGTCGAATATAAGCCGATATATTTTCTATTCAGAGCCTTGTATTTGATATCAAATGTGATTTGGGTTTGTCGTGAATGGTGTCTTCATTAACACTGTTCTTAAACCCAGTTGAGAAAAAGATTAAATCTTTTTTATTTAGATTTAATGAGGTGTACCAATTAAATAATATTTAATTGGAATTGAATTGGTATTGATTTTTGGATTTATCGTGAACAGTGTTTTAAATGACACTGATTCTTTAACCCCGTTAAAGATTAAAACTAAGTGGAGTTTTAATGAATCTTTAATTAGATTGAAAAGATCGAGAATGGAGTATCACCAGTTTTGCTCCTGGCGATAGTTAAATCTTTAATTAGATTTGAACGTGTAATGGTAATTGAATTTACCGATAACACCATGGTGTTAGATATGAAGTATGACCAGTTTTACTTCATAGGATGAATAGGTTGGGATTGGGAAATTAAAATAAATGATTACTTCGGTGTGGTTCGCTAATCCTGACTAGTTTTGAATTGATATTCAAAGGAGATTAAAGAATAAATTTAAAGAATTTATCTTTGATAAAATTAATGGGAACCTATCCCAAAATATATGAATATTTGAATAAAAGAATATTCTGAATTGGAATGAGGCGTATGTTGTGTTTGTATAACTCTTATTTAAAATATACGCGAGTTATTCGGGAAGACCGGGTTTATCCCATTCTGAATAACTAATTCGACGTGGTGTCGAAGATGAAGACGGTGGTCGAAGACCGGAAGTCTTCACGTTGTTTGGGCAATTACTGATGATCTTGATTGGGCTGTACACCCAAGAAGATGGAAACAGTTGGTGATCGTCCAGACGTACTTGGAGATCGATGGATATGCGGGGTACTAGGTGCCTCCGGTTTCGTTCAGACCCAGAACGGACTTGTAAATGGACTGTGTGTCTAACATTGGATTTTAGTCTGTGTGGTTGATTTCTATTAAATATATATCTGTTTGGCGGTGGAGAATTTATTCTCTTGCTTAACGCCCTTCTCTGAGACGTACGAGCTCAGGGGTTATATATTGATGGATATCAATCGCATGGAGTGAATTGCCTGTGTGGCATGCCTAAGTGGCAATTGATCAAGGTTTCTGTTGAAAAGCAAAGTCTAGTGGATGATGATCAAAGCAAGGCCTATGTGGCATAGCTTTGTGTAGAGTTGATTCGCGAGCCACACACCCCGGTTGTGAACCAAAAACTGAAGAAGGATCCAGGGAGGGCATGCGTTTCTTTCTAGCTAGGGTGGTGTCAGTAGTGACCTACCAGCCCTGACATTTATATACTTTTCACCTGTGTGGTTGTTGCTGTTGCGAGGCGCCTCGGATATATCGGTCGATCCGGGACCGATGGAGTCATTGGGCTCATTGACACCCCAAAGGGTGGGGAAACGTAGTGTTCAGGAATTTTAATCCACATCGTTGGACCGGCCCTGTGGCTCCTAAGGGTCACTCGAGCTCTGATCCTGAGACACGGGCTAGAGCGTCTCGAATCGGTAGAGGACTATCTTTTGCCTCGGTTCACAGATGGAAACCCAATTTCCAAATACGTGACTTTGCGATTTTGATTGTATAACCTATATATGGCGACATAGTGGTATAGGGCATTCATGCCGCCTATGATTGATACTTATGATTTGAAATTGATTTCTTCACTTATAGCGATGATAAATGATTTGTTTTAACGTATCAAGCATTCTTTGGCTATTATAAGGTAAAACCCTATCCTCTGGTTTGTGTTGCATTGTGTGATGGGACCTGGGTCTTATAATAGCTTCATTGTTCTTTATTTAGCATTACGCTGTTGTTTTATGCACTGGTATTCTCGGGAGGAAACCCGTTCCGTGTTATACGGCGTGGTCCCTTGATTTACTGAACTTTAAAATAAAGATTAATAACCGTTTTAGTTCTCACACCAGTCCCATGACTGACCTGGAGTTTATTGTTTTAACCTAAACTCTGGGTGCCCCTATTTTGACACGGGCAGCTAGTAGTTTTTGTTTGCAGATTTATATTCACAGGATCCTGGTTTACAGCTGGAACGATATCCGTAAAGCTTTGTATCCGTATATCTCTTCTAGTTGTGTATTGTATTATTTTCCACTGCTATGTATTTAAATGTAATTTAAATCTCTGATATTTCTGTGTAATATTCATTTATACTCTGTATATTCTTGTATTCTGATGGAATTGTTGTAATATACAATGAAATGTTCTCCCGTCTGCGTTCTATTTTGTCGTTTCTCGAAACAATCAGGCGTTTCGAACGGTCTAGATCGGTTTAGCGACTGATTCAGATCGAGCGAAATTCCTTGTTGTCACAATAACTCTAGGACCTAAAACCTGACCAACCGAAACCAGAGCCTAACCTTTGCTGGAATTAGGGGAATTGTCCCGAGTCTAGCCGATCCGGTACCTATTTGTGGATTGGTGTCGACATGGGGTTGATCTTCGAGAATTGCCCCAAAGTTCCAAGCTAGACCTTGAGAAACACTAGCACTTGTTCCCACAATATTTCCAAGGCCAAACGACCTTTCGAAACCTTAAATCCTAGCTAGAAGAGTATTCATGGTCACTTCCTGCCTTTGGAAATGCTCTTCTTGGTATTCTAACCAAGAAGTAAAATCCTTAACCACTCCGTCAATATCCTCAATAGTAACATAGTTCGACAGATGTCCAATAGAGGAAACTTCTTGACTTTCCTGTATCCCTGCTCCTTCTGAACGAGCTAGCGAGATATGTTTCCTTTTAACCATGGAAAAATTCGAGAGTATCTTTTTAGATAGCAAGCCAAAGGTAATCCAGTGTCCCAGACAGCCATTGAAATCCTTTTAAGTCCAAAAATCACTAAGTATGTTCCAGTGTCCAAGAAGCAAGCCATGAGTTAGTCCAAATGCCAAAGTGATGTGAGAGAACTTGTAATGACCCGCATTGGTAGAGGTATTATAATTAATTTATTTAATTATATAAATAGTGATATAGTGAATTAAATGGTCGTGGAATTAAATAATTATGAATATTTAATTAAAATAATATATTTAATTCTGAAATAATCAGAATTGGCTGAAATGGCGATATGGTGTGAACTGGATCATCTGTGATATTTAACTCAGTTCAGAATTGAATTAGAATAACGAATATATTTAAATAATGATAATTTGAACGTATAATTATATTATAATTAAAATCGAGCTTGAAATGGCATTGCAGTTCGTAATTTGGCGATTTGAACTTCAACTGTATGTACAGGATTCGTTTTAAGCCGGATTTCTGTGAAACAAGAAACGTGTGGAGCAGGTGGAGTATATCTTCCTAGTGGAAGAAAAGAATCGGGATTTCGTCGTGTAGATTTTGAGATATGTCCAAATCAAATTTTAAAATAGCCGCTATAGAATCGTTTATCGACCGTAACGGTTTATTTGATATAACTAGAGATCGGGTTTGAATTTAGACAAGGTTCTTTTGGGAAATAGTGATAATTTAATTTTTAGAATTTTACTGTAATTTTTAATTAATTAAGTAAGCAACTTTTATTTGGAGTATTTTGCACCATGTAATCAACATTTTGAGGTTTCAAAATATGAGTTAATCTACCGGTATTATTATATTTTCGGGATCGTGGCACCGAGCTGAGTACAACGATATGTTTACTTCTGTCGACAACAGTTTGTAAAGGAAGGAAATTCTTTATTTCATGATGGGGTACACTAAAACTTTTACACATAAAAATATCCTAACTCATGTGTGACCAAACAAGAAGCCACGGTTCTCATTTTTATCAACCGCATGTTCTATCTGAAAACGTGGAATGCTTTTATCCTCTCAATCCCAAAATATAACCCCTATATATTAACAACTTTTCAATTTCCCTTAAGACCTAATTCTATTCCTTCACTGTCAAGAATAAATCGCGCCTCAGTAAACAAAATCCACAGTAAAAGAAAACCGAAGTTCCAAATCCAAAATATAATCATACGGTTTCTCTAAAATCACGTTATATATATTGTTGGAATCACAAAAGGGTACTCTTTGATCTCATATCAGTTTCACCCTGTTCGAATGGAGTTGATGTCGCTGTAATCAACACAGCGTGCGAACGGAAGTGTTAGGGTTCAGGATATCATTGAGTTCGAGCTTCGGTGGAGGATTCGATTGTTGTAAGTGTGGTTATGGGATCGAGAGTGACGATTTGGCAAAGTCCGGGGAGGAGCAGCAAAAAAAGGTGACGCGATGTCACTGTGCTGTCACGACGAGGCAGCGAACGGATTCAAAATGAAAGATGTGAGTTGGGTAAAAAGCATACGGCAAGAAGGAGGATGGCAAGAGGGATTTTGTTGTGAATTTTGTTGGATTTTAAAGTGAAAGGAGATGGAGGAGTTGGGATGAAGGGAGGATGCGGTTTTGGCCATGTTTTTGGAGCAGGTATCGATTTAGGAAGAAGGGGACTTCGGGTCTTTATTTTCATGGGTTAGTCTTTGGGTTCTAATGGGCTGAGAAGGTTGGTTAAGGCCCAATGGGTATTAATAGTTAATTTTAATTTTAATTTAAATACATACGAAATTCGTAATAGCATATCTTGGCCATACTGTATCAGAAATTCGAACCGTCAGTCACGTTAGAATCGTATGGACGGGAGCAACCCAATGGAACTGACTGGAATGAATCTGAGTACGTTACAATTTATGGTAAAATAAATTGTCTGATCAGAATCAACAAACACAAATCGTTATTTAACGGTTAACGCGTAATGTGAGTAAATCTCACTAACTCTGAATAGTTTATAATTTCATGTTGTATTTTTAGAACTGTTAAATATTGGCTGATTGACTATGTGTTGACTGTTTGATTGAACTGCTAGTCAGTTAGTTGAATTTCTATATTGATTTTGTTTAACAGAATATATCATATGGAACTGAAAGTGATGTTATCTATATTGTTTAACATCTGTGATGCAGGGAAACAGGTTGGAGGAATCCAACTGGATTCCTCAACATTTATTTTACTGTGATTCATATATTGTGATATATGATGTGATATATAATCTGTTGTTGTTTATGTGTGTTTGGACGATATTTATCGTTGTTATATGGTATGTTAAATACCATAAGAAATACTGGATGTGGGAAAGGGGATTTTCAAAGTGTATTTTGAAAATGAATTATTTATATAAAATCGATGGATTTTATATAGAAAAGGAAAAGGGTTTTATAAAGGGAATAGATTTATAAAATCGAAGGATTTTATAAAAGAAGGAATTTATATAATCAAAGGATTTTATAAAAGGAGATATTTATTTGGAAATAAATATATAGGATTATAAAGGTTATTGTTTTACTATTCAAATAAATAGGATATTTTCAAAGGAAATATATATTTGTTAGAATAAATAGAATAAAATAAAGGAGGTATTTATTTGTTAAATAAATAGGATGAGATAAGGAGATATGTATTTGTATAAATAAGTAGAATTAAAAGGAGATATTTATTTGTTAAATAAATAGAGTTAAAAGGGAGTTATTCGAATATATTTTAATTAAATAGAGTTAAAAGAGTAATTCATTTAGAGTTAATCAAATAGAGTAAATCGAATAGAGGTAAAGAAATAGAGTTAAACAAGATTAGAAACTGACTAGAGATTAGTTAAGTTGAATAGTTTTCTGAGTATCGATCTGATGTTGGTTTCGACCTTCGGGGTTTATACTTAGAGAATTGTTCTCCTACTAGTTTACAGTCAGGGACTGATAGTTGTGAAATGATAGTGATATGTAAATAACAATGGAAATGTTTTCCAGTATTAATAACGTATATTTTTTAAACATACAAAATAAGGATATATATATATATATGAATGGTGATTGATCGATATAAATTTCCTTTTGGAAATAATATCGTTGTTTGCACATATGTTTTTCTTTGATGGTTAAATCACAGACTATCGAAGTTTTGACCATTTTAACGTTGTGAATATGGAGAGACCGGTTGGATTATTATCCAAAGAACCACTCTGTATTGGCATAAGCGTTGCGAATCATATATGCCAAAGATAATTAAAGACAGATTAAAGTGCAAGGGCTGTTGTATAAATCTTAGATAACAGTGCCTAAGATGGATATACTGAATAGTGCCTTCGGTTCATCTTGTTCCTAGATGAATTGTATGGATGAATGTCTGACAGAGTATTTCCAGAGAGGTCATGTACATTGATTTCTTCAACCGTACCAAGAGTGGAAGCGGAGAAGGAAACTTCTTTTAGCTGACACGTAATGTATGGTTGTAGATGTCAATCGGTGATTTTTTGGATTTGACGATGTGACATTCGAAGTGAATCTGGTGTGATGATAAAGCGTAGCTTCTAGCCTCATCAACCGGAAAATGACAGAAATCGGGCAGGCAGCATGGCTAAGTCGGTCGCTCCGAAGTAGGGTGTATAATCACTTGATCTAGAGTTTCATTTATTTCTAAAAATCTATTGTCGATGCTGTCCCATTTGGGAAACGGTTGGTGATCCCAACCGTTGGTGATATACATTCAATACACTCAAGCGAAATGAGTGGTCTGTCATGTGTGGCCGGGTTGCAAGATGTTCTTGTTGAACCCAGTGTATTCCTTCTAGAGGTACACTAGCGAAAGGTGGTTCCATACCTTGTCATAGTTGGAAATCCATTACCCAATACGTGCTTGCGGTTTTGATTGTATACAATATATGTAGAATGTGAGATGAAAGCGTTTCTGCTAAATGATTATTATATTGTGGTTGATAGACATTGTTAAAATATCAAAAGGTTTTTGATATAAAGATGTTTTGGATTCTCATACGGGAAAAATCCGTTCCGTTATACGGCGTGGTCTTATGAGATATCGTTTACTTGCTCAAACTGTTTTAAACTGTTTTACTAATACCAGTCCATGACTGACTGTAACACCCCACATCCGTTAGTGTCACTCACAAAGGGAATGCACTAAGTTCTGTGGAGCATTTTAGGGTAAAAGATGCAGATAAATTACAAGACAGATAAAATTAAAACAGCGGAAAATAAAACTTCACTTTATTGATAAAATAATTGGTACAACAATTGTTTTCCAATATCAGAGTATCATCTGTCTTACAAAATAAAGAATCATAAAAATACATTTATATTCCCCAATGTAACTTAAGCCAGCCATAACAATCCAAAGCTGATGTATCCAAGAATCTTCAAGCTTGAAAAGAGAAACCATCCCAAAACTAATCTGAGCTATACTATCCCCTCCTTAACTACCTTGGGGGGGGGGGGAAACGGAAGAAAAGAAGACGAAGAAAAACTGGGTCAGACATAAAGTCTGGTAAGTTCAGTTACTTCTAGCATGTGAACAGGGAAAAACAAAACGACATGAATTAACTGAATACAAGACAATACCATGATGATAGGGTCAACAAGATAAGATAAGATTAACACAAGATATGCTAAGACAAGATAATCTGGATATGCTTGAATACTTTCTCCGCTTCGCTATTAACTTGTTATTATGGTTTCGATGTCTCTGCACCACCTAACTAGTGTCCCGACTAGTAATGTTAACGTGATCCCAATCCTGGTTGTTTCGGTTGCCTTCAGGCATACATTTATTGTTTATTACCTAGATTTAATCTAGGGTTCATGCTATCTACTGAACGTTGCCCTTTAGTCTAGGATACACTACCTAGAGTGGTATATGTTCCTAAACTTTCCCCACGCATGTATCGTGAATCGTTATTGCTTGTCTAGATGCACATGTCCTGTAATGTGCTGCCCGAGTTCCGTGTCAGGGCTACTCTAGAAATACGGAACTCGGTCGGGGCCTTTCAGATATCTGCCGATGCAGATGCTAAGGACTGTTTTTATTCCAGTGGCTATGGTCCCACTTGACCCCTCCCTCAACTAATGAAAGGCACACCTTGAAAAAAGAGAACTATACGCAGTCCCCTTATGCCCCACTAACCTATGGCCATCTGCAACCATAACTAGATAGCAAGTATATGGTCTGTAGGAGTTCTCCGCCTTCCCACTTCACGTATCTCGATTGACTGAAGATGGATAAAGGACGACGAGTTGCTATCACAGGGCTACCGTTTTCTCGTCGAATCACGCTGGTCCATCCTAGTCTTTAAGTTGCCATATATTGCAACCAAGGCATACCCTCGGTTCTTCTAATGCAGACCTTAACCTCTGTGAGCCCAGGAGAAACTTCTGCAGCCTCACAGAGGGATACCAAGAGTACCCTCACGTCCCGTCGAAGCCTCGGGCTTCGTAACCCAATTCGTTGGAGCCTTCTTTAAAATTAGATAGACGTTCGCTCCTTCTCGTGTTATACTAAGAATTACTACTTAGTTCTCTTTTTCGTCAAGTTGGATTGGTTTAGTGTCATTTGTCAAGCTAACTTAACCCTCTTTATTTATCCAGTTAAACTGGTTAAGTGTTATCAGTAATTCATGTTGACTTAACCCCACCACAAACCAAGTTATATTGGTTAAGTAATTCTTATTACTTAACCCTACCCATTCATCCTGTATTGGTTAAGTGTTCCTTTTTAACTTAACCTTGCCTATCTGTTTTAACTAACATGATATTAATGATTAAGTATTATCCCTTCATGTTTTAAACTTAACCTTATTCATTTATCACACTCTGATGGTTAGGTGTTCAAGTTTACTTAACCCTACGGTCTAGTTCAGCTAACACATCAAATTGGCTAAGTGTATTAAATTTACATAACCCCAACCTCTAGTCTAGTTAACATGTTAAATTGGCTAAGTGTATTAACTTTACTTAACCCCAACCTCTAGTCTAGTTAACATGTTAAATTTGGTTAAGTGTTCCTATGGATTTAACCCTCCCATTCTAGCTTAACTGTGTTAAGTTGGTTAAGTGTTCTTATGGACTTAACCCTCCCATTCTAGCTTAACTGTGTTAAGTGTCTGTATGAACCTAACCCCACCCATCGGTTTAGTTATCATGTTGAATTGGTTAAGTGTTTTAGTTAATTTAACCCTACCATTCTTGTTCTAGCTTTAATTAAATAAATTAAAGCCGCTACCACTCACATTAGACAGATATTGTTGCGATTACTAGATGTGCCGGTTGGTTCCGGGCAGGTTTACATTGCAACTCAGTCTAACCTCGGGTTAGGTGTATTCGTGTTTTCTAAGTTCAAAAGGGTTTTGATTAATTTCCAAATCCGGTTTTGAAAGTAACCATCCCGTCCGTCGGATCAGTTAGGGATAGCCAGGGAGAGCAGGAAACTTGCATTTTCCAAACCCAAGCCTGACACTATCCTCTCTGTCACCCTAGAACTTTCTGGTGTATTTATTAAAAGAGATGTCATTAATAAACCTTTCTTTTGTCTATAAATAAATTGTTAACAATTTATCCTCAAAGTCCATTTTCTTTTCTTTTTTTTAAATAAATTTGGCCTATACTATATTCATTTGCCATGCCCATTAGTATACTTATATTCTAGGCCCAAGTCTTGACTTACCTATTATTTAACCCAACTTGCAGTTTTAGGCCAACTTAGGTCTAATATTCTTATTTCATTGTCAAAACTAGATTTAATATTCTAGTTTATAATTTATGGCCAAAACTTAGTCTATGAACAATTTATCGTTTGTGACAAATTCTATAAGTAAATTACTCCTAATTTACTTATTCCATTATTACTCTTTTAATGTACATTGTCACATTTATTATTATGGTCCCTTTTTCCTATTTATCATATTTATATTTTTTTGGTATGTAAATTATACCAGATTAAGTGTCACTAACCATAATTATTCTAAACATGACAATTACTCACAATTATGACTAAATTTAAAATTGTGCTAATATACTTATTATGCCAAATTAACTTTAATTTAGCCAATTCTGATTTAACAACCTAATTCACAGTTTCTGGCAAAACTAGAATTATTATTCTAGTTTACAGTTTTATGCCTAAAATTTAGCTTACATGAAATTACTAAATTTAATATGTCATATTCCATCATTTATGTCAAATTTCCCAACTTGCGTTTTAATAGGCATGTCATAATACACATTCCAAATTATGCCAATTAATATGAATTTCATGTTATACCCAAATCGTATTCCCATCGTTCGTATAATCGTGATTCATCCTAGATTATAGATAAATCTAGGTTCGTGGAAAAAAAGGGAATGAACCAAAATGCCATGAAAAGATAAATATAATAACTGGCATAGGATGCTAATTTACTAATTTCAGATCTAACAAATTACACTAAATCAATTGATTTTAAGCATCGAAGGCCTATAGATCTGATAATATTATGACATGGAAAGGGTTGAATAAATAATGTAGGTTCATGTATATGGGTACATCTAACTTAATAGACAAATTCCCATAATCAAAGTCCAAGGATAATTAAGAATAGATTGAATCGATAATCAGGTTTAGATCCAATATCACAGTCATAATCCTTGGCAATAATATCATGTTCATGAATCATAGGTAATTATCCACAATTGTCTTTGTCATAGTCATAGTCATAGGTATTGGTTTATGTTCAAAGGCTTATGTTCATAGTCAAAGGCATATGGTTTGAACGTCCATAGTTTCATAGTCATAGTCTTAGGCATTGGAAATTTAGTCACAATATGTTCTAGGCCAAAATCAAGAATCAGATCCAAAGGTATGTACAAGCATAGATTCAATGAAATGATAAGGCATATTTTTTATATCCATTAATTTCATGTCACAAATAGAAAAAGGCGTTCAGATCTAAAAAGTAACCAACTTACAGAGATTAGATTCATAGAAAAACAGTCGTTGAAGTCGTTTGAATCTTCACTTGAATCCTAGCTTGTTTTGAATCTTCTCTTGAAAGATTTGAGCAGCATTTCCTCGTCTTAGATTTATATTTTATTTTATTTATTTAATTTAGAGGAGGATAAGAAGCCATGTCCACCGAGAATTTATGCATCATAAGGTTAGAGAAGAATGGTGTAAAGAGAATGAGGCTAGGGGTTGTTTATATAGAGTTGCAAGTAAATGTGAGCCGTCGATGAAGCCAAGATTAATTCTAGTCGTTCGTTCTAAAGAGAAACCAATTATGTTCACCATTTCTTTCTTAATGTACATTTACTATTATTTGTCAATCCATATAAATACGTACACATTAGATACACCCCCCCTTTTCACACTTATTATTATTTTTGTATGCACATTAGATACATCCTCCCTTTACACACTTATTATTATTTTTACATGCACATTAGATACATCCTCCCTTTACACACTTATTATTATTTTTGTATGCACATTAGATACATCCCCCTTTACACACTTATTATTATTTTTGTATGCACATTAGATACATCCCCCCTTTACACACTTATTATTATTTTTGCAACTTTAGTGTTAACAGAAAATTCGGGGTGTTACATTCTCCCCTCCTTTTAGGATTTCATCCCCGAAATATTCAAGTTAGGAAGAATGTGTCCTTCCATCCAATCATCCAACTACTCAACCATTCAATCACAGACATCCATTGTCCTTAAAAAAGACTTCTAATGCTTCATGATCATATGCATAGTGTGTGTACATGTCCTTATCTAATGCAAAATCAGGCGGTCTACTGATTCAGTTGACCTCCTTAATGCAATCCATGATAGTGCCATGCATCCATTATGTATGCAAAAGAACCCTAATGATACATATTATTTCTACATGCGTGCACAACCATTCATCCGAATGCAACATCCATATGATAACATAACCATCATACATCCATTAATGAAAAATAAACACGCATATATATGCAACATGAGGTGATTTAGCCGATCTAGTGCCTATGGTGTGTATATGCATCCACGAGCAACCACTTCCAACCATCAATCATAACATGTTTCAAATACATGTTTTCATCCATTGGCTTCTACCTAAGGATCGATGATACGTCCTAGAGGATATACTTTGGAAAGAGGGAAACAAGTATGCGTAAAGCTCCTACAAAAAGAAATCAAGGATGTACCCTAAAGAAAAAGGGTATGATGCGCGTATCTAGTCTTCAGTCTTCTAAGTCGCATCTTCTTGAGCTTCACTATTATGTACCTTATCTAATTTAACTTCATGATTGTGAAGTTTCTGACCTCCATTTCCAAAATAAACAGATGTCAACCATGGTACCAAGTGTATATATACTAGGATGATTAGAGGTCTCTCCTCCTAGCTTATCCATCATGCCATAACTATGAGGGTCAAAAGGTCACTACGTACTTTTTACCTCTCTTAAGGTTAGTCTCTCTTTTTTTCTCTTTAGAGCACCTGCCACAACTATCCATCTTTCACGCAAACCATCCTAGTCGAACTCGACATTCCTCAAGTACAAGCCCCAAAGGCCTAAACCAATATCAGACAAGCACCCAAGGAATATCTCCTCCGAATTTAGACGATCTACGTGAGATGATATAAGCAAACTCGATAGCTACTCTCAAATCCCTACTAACCAAAAGTAAATTGGTCGAACCACTAATTGGATTTGAGACTCTAGTGGGATCTTTCTACTATACAAGTACTAAGGTGCAGAGACTCAACTACGGAAGTAGACATGAACAAATGCGAAGCGCTAAAACCGAAAGAGTACGAACAGAAAAACTAGACTCTTCCTATAGAACTTTACTACCTTTCTCCTAGGTACGCTTAGAGGTGAAAGTATGTACTTGCCCTTCTAAAAATCTTGTTCCTCGTTCTTGCCCTTGTCCTTAATTATATGCCCTATTATACCCTAGTAAAGATACTTCCTCTTGTCTTAGGTTTTATAATTCCTCATCCTTGGGTTATGCTCCTTAGCCAAACTCCTCATCCTCTTCCGTGTGTAATCATGTTGACAAATATCTCGTAAGCTGCCTCCATCGTACAGAATCCCCTACAAAGCTTGAAAGAAAACTGGCCGCAGGTGAAACTACTACGGCTATAGATGGAAGTCGGGCACTACTTTGCCCTTTGATGAGGTTACCTCCCAGAAAGCCAGGAGCCCAAGAGACTCAAGAAAGAAGGAAACGAGGACTCAAACAGAGAATCAAAAGATAGTGCTTATGGCTTTGGGGAATATGCTTTTTAAAACAAAACTTTTCTTTTGAAAATGCTTCTTTAAAACTATTTTGAAAAATAATTTTGCAAATCTTTATCTGATCCGGTAACCTTCAGCTCTGATACCACGTGTAACATCCCACATCCGTTAGTATCACTCACAAAGGGAATGCACTAAGTTCTGTGGAGCATTTTAGGGTAAAAGATGCAGATAAATTACAAGACAGACAAAATTAAAACAGCAAAAAATAAAACTTCACTTTATTGATAAAATAATTGGTACAACAATTGTTTTCCAATATCAGAGTATCATCTGTCTTACAAAATAAAGAAGCATAAAAATACATTTATATTCCCCAATGTAACATAAGCCAACCATAACAATCCAAAGCCGATGTATCCAAGAATCTTCAAGCTTGAAAAGAGCAACCGTCCCAAAACTAATCTGAGCTATACTATCCCCTCCTTAACTACCTTGGGGGGGACAGAAGAAAAGAAGACGAAAGAAAACTGGGTCAGACATAAAGTCTGGTAAGTTCAGTTACTTCTAGCATGTGAACAGGGAAAAACAAAACGACATGAATTAACTGAATACAAGACAATACCATGATGATAGGGTCAACAAGATAAGATAAGATTAACACAAGATATGCTAAGACAAGATAAACTGAATATGCTTTAATACTTTCTCCGCTTCGCTATTAACTTGTTATTATGGTTTCTATGTCTCTGCACCACCTAACTAGTGTCCCGACTAGTAATGTTAATGTGATCCCAATCCTGGTTGTTTCGGTTGCCTTTAGGCATACATTTATTGTTTATTACCTAGATTTAATCTAGGGTTCATGCTATCTACTGAACGTTGCCCTTTAGTCTAGGATACACTACCTAGAGTGGTATATGTTCCTAAACTTTCCCCACGCATGTATCGCGAATCGTTATCGCTTGTCTAGATGCACATATCCTGTAATGTGCTGCCCGAGTTCCATGTCAAGGCTACTCTAGAAATACGGAACTCGGTCGGGAGCTTTCAGATATCTGTCGATGCAGATGCTAAGGTCTGTTTTTATTCCAGTGGCTATGGTCCCACTTGACCCCTCCCTCAACTAATGAAAGGCACACCTTGAAAAATGAGAACTATACGCAGTCCCCTTATGCCCCACTAACCTATGGCCATCCGCAACCATAACTAGATAGCAAGTATATGGTCTGTAGGAGTTCTCCGCCTTCCCGCTTCACGTATCTCGATTGACTGAAGATGGATAGTAGACGGCGAGTTGCTATCACAGGGCTACCGTTTTCTCGTCGAATCACGCTGGTCCATCCTAGTCTTTAGGTTGCCATATATTGCAACCAAGGCATACCCTCGGTTCTTCTAACGCAGACCTTAACCTCTGTGAGCCCAGGAGAAACTTCTGCAGCCTCACAGAGGGATAGCAAGAGTACCCTCACGTCCCCTCGAAGCCTCGGGCTTCGTAACCCAATTCGTTGGAGCCTTCTTTAAAATTAGATGGACGTTCGCTCCTTCTCGTGTTATACTAAGAATTACTACTTAGTTCTCTTTTTCGTGAAGTTGGATTGGTTCAGTGTCATTAGTCAAGCTAACTTAACCCTCTTTATTTATCCTGTTAAACTGGTTAAGTGTTATCAGTAATTCATGTTGACTTAACCCCACCACAAACCAAGTTATATTGGTTAAGTAATTCTTATTACTTAACCCTACCCATTCATCCTGTATTGGTTAAGTGTTCCTTTTTAACTTAACCTTGCCATCTGTTTTAACTAACATGATATTAATGGTTAAGTATTATCCCTTCATGTTTTAAACTTAACCTTATTCATTTATCACACTCTGATGGTTAAGTGTTCAAGTTTACTTAACCCTACGGTCTAGTTCAGCTAACACATCAAATTGGCTAAGTGTATTAAATTTACATAACCCCAACCTCTAGTCTAGTTAACATGTTAAATTGGCTAAGTGTATTAACTTTACTTAACCCCAACCTCTAGTCTAGTTAACATGTTAAATTTGGTTAAGTGTTCCTATGGACTTAACCCTCCCATTCTAGCTTAACTGTGTTAAGTTGGTTAAGTGTTCTTATGGACTTAACCCTCCCATTCTAGCTTAACTGTGTTAAGTGTCTGTATGAACCTAACCCCACCCATCGGTTTAGTTATCATGTTGAATTGGTTAAGTGTTTTAGTTAACTTAACCCTACCATTCTTGTTCTAGCTTTAATTAAATAAATTAAAGCCGCTACCACTCACATTAGACAGATATTGTTGCGATTACTGGATGTGCCGGTTGGTTCCGGGCAGGTTTACATCGCAACTCAGTCTAACCTCGGGTTAGGTGTATTCGTGTTTTCTAAGTTCAAAAGGGTTTTGATTAATTTCCAAATCCGGTTTTGAAAGTAAGCATCCCGTCCGTCGGATCAGATAGGGATAGCCAGGGAGAGCAGGAAACTTGTATTTTCCAAACCCAAGCCTAGACACTATCCTCTCTGTCACCCTAGAAATTTCTGGTGTATTTATTAAAAGAGATGTCATTAATAAACCTTTCTTTTGTCTACAAATAAATTGTTAACAATTTATCCTCAAAGTCCATTTTCTTTTCTTTTTTTTTTTAAATAAATTTGGCCTATACTATATTCATTTGCCATGCCCATTATTATACTTATATTCTAGGCCCAAGTCTTGACTTACCTATTATTTAACCCAACTTGCAGTTTTAGGCCAACTTAGGTCTAATATTCTTATTTCATTGTCAAAACTAGATTTAATATTCTAGTTTATAATTTATGGCCAAAACTTAGTCTATGAACAATTTATCGTTTGTGACAAATTCTATAAGTAAATTACTCCTAATTTACTTATTCCATTATTACTCTTTTAATGTACATTGTCACATTTATTATTATGGCCCTTTTTTCCTATTTATCATATTTATATTTTTTTGGTATGTAAATTATACCAGATTAAGTGTCACTAACCATAATTATTCTAAACATGACAATTACTCACAATTATGACTAAATTTAAAATTGTGCTAATATACTTATTATGCCAAATTAACTTTAATTTAGCCAGTTCTGATTTAACAACCTAATTCACAGTTTATGGAAAAACTAGAATTATTATTCTAGTTTACAGTTTTATGCCTAAAATTTAGCTTACTTGAAATTACTAAATTTAATATGTCATATTCCATCATTTATGTCAAATTTCCCAACTTGCGTTTTAATAGGCATGTCATAATACACATTCCAAATTATGCCAATTAATATGAATTTCATGTTATACCCAAATCGTATTCCCATCGTTCGTATAATCGTGATTCATCCTAAATTATAGATAAATCTAGGTTCGTGGAAAAAAAGGGAATGAACCAAAATGCCATGAAAAGATAAATATAATAACTGGCATAGGATGCTAATTTACTAATTTCAGATCTAACAAATTACACTAAATCAATTGATTTTAAGCATCGAAGGCCTATAGATCTGATAATATTATGACATGGAAAGGGTTGAATAAATAACGTAGGTTCATGTATATGGGTACATCTAACTTAATAGACAAATTCCCATAATCAAGATCCAAGGATAATTAAGAATAGATTGAATCGATAATCAGGTTTAGATCCAATATCACAGTCATAATCCTTGGCAATAATATCATGTTCATGAATCATAGGTAATTATCCACAATTGTCTTTGTCATAGTCATAGGTATTGGTTTATGTTCAAAGGCTTATGTTCATAGTCAAAGGCATATGGTTTTAACGTCCATAGTTTCATAGTCATAGTCTTAGGCATTGGAAATTTAGTCACAATATGTTATAGGCCAAAATCAAGAATCAGATCCAAAGGTATGTACAAGCACAGATTCAATGAAATGATAAGGCATATTTCTTATATCCATTAATTTCATGTCACAAATAGAAAAAGGCGTTCAGATTTAAAAAGTAACCAACTTACAGAGATTAGATTCGTAGAAAAACAGTCGTTTGAATCTTCACTTGAATCCTAGCTTGTTTTGAATCTTCTCTTGAAAGATTTGAGCAGCATTTCCTCGTCTTAGATTTATATTTTATTTTATTTATTTAATTTAGAGGAGGAGAAGAAGCCATGTCCACCGAGAATTTATGCATCATAAGGTTAGAGAAGAATGGTGTAAAGAGAATGAGGCTAGGGGCTGTTTATATAGAGTTGCAAGTAAATGTGAGCCGTCGATGAAGCCAAGATTAATTCTAGCCGTTCGTTCTAAAGAGAAACCAATTATGTTCACCATTTCTTTCTTAATGTACATTTACTATTATTTGTCAATCCATATAAATAGGTACACATTAGATACACCCCCCCTTTTCACACTTATTATTATTTTTGTATGCACATTAGATACATCCCCCCCTTTACACACTTATTATTATTTTTATATGCACATTAGATACATCCCCCCTTTACACACTTATTATTATTTTTGTATGCACATTAGATACATCCCCCTTTACACACTTATTATTATTTTTGTATGCACATTAGATACATCCCCCCTTTACACACTTATTATTATTTTTGTATGCACATTAGATACATCCCCCCTTTACACACTTATTATTATTTTTGCAACTTTAGTGTTAACAGAAAATTCGGGGTGTTACACTGACCCGGAGTTTATTTTGTTTTGTTTTCCCTAAACTCTTGGGTACCCAATTTTGTACGGGCAGTCAAGTAGTCGGAATTTACAGAAACTTGAAAAGCTGGAGCAGGAGGCTTCAGGATCATATAACTATAGTTATTTCCGCTATGTTGTAAGTGTTGTACTCTGAAAATGTTATTGTATACATATACTGATTTTATTTCAAGGATATGTTATCTATTATATGTTATTCGTTCCGCTGTGAGATTCGTGTTACTCTGATGTTGTATCGTTCTTCTTCTTCTATTCTAAGTTTCTATCTTATCTTTCCTCACCCTTTGTTTTCTTTCTATAAATTTCCCGATTTTCAGTTTAATTTGGGGTTGGACTTGTGTTTTTGGTCAGCTCAAATTGGACTGGATTTTCGGGTCATTACAATTGGTATCAGAGCATAAGGTTAAGTGAATTACCTTGGCTCTGTGGCGTGACTCGGTAGAGATAGGGTTAGTAATACCCTAGATTGAGTTGTGTGTATATATATGTAATAACCCCGAAATTCTGAACCAGTTTAAAATTTTCATTTCGGCAATTTTAGCAAATTTTGAATATTTAAAATGAATTATTTTAAATAATATTAACGAGTAATTTATTATGAATATATTTAGAACGTATATATTATATACGTCGCCGTTAGAATATAAATATTTATAAATAATTATAAATAGGAATTGAAAATGGCGCGGTAGTTCGATAATTCGATTTCAAACTTCAATTGAATGTACCGGGTGCAAAACAATCCGGATTTTAGTGAAACCAAAAACATTAGGATCTAATTGATAATATCTTTCCAACGAATCCGAAAAAATCAAATTTTCATAGCGGGAATCAAAAGATATGTCCAGTTGAAAATCCTGAATAGTCGCTATGGAATTCAGGCCCTTAAAAATGGACATTTTGCAAACGACCTCGGATTTCGGCGAAACCACTTTTGTTGGGTCCGTGATGTTAAGTTATTGCTAGGTTTCAAATTTCATAAATTTTCAAATCAATATGTGAGCGTGGCGAAGGAAAACGCGTTTGACCAGTTTAAGTTGATTTTAATCGACTGGAAATTGGCCATTTTTACAACGGTCTCAGAATTCGACGAAACTAGTTTTGTTAGGACCATATCGTTAATACGAAGCTAGAAAATATTTTTCTGGAATTTTTCTAGTTAGTATGTAACCCCGGTAAAATGAAATGCGCGTTCAAATTCAATATATAGAGTTATATGTTGATTTTGACGGAAACTGATTGTAACTATCGAATCAGCCTATGATACATATCCCATTGTGTTCGGAATGGGGGTGAAACGCTATGGACGACAGGCGGTGGGCCTCGTTTAGAGGTCTTATGTAAAAGTCAACTTTTTGCAAATTAAATAATAATAAAAAAAAATATCTTCTCTCCTCTCCTATACCTCTGGTCCCCCCCCTTTATTCATTCGTTCAACGAAAAGGAAAAAAAAATCGAAATCGCGTAGATGCCCCCCCCCACGCCGCCGCCGGTGGCAGAGCCACCACCACCGCACGCCTCCCCTCCTCTCCCTTCTTCCCCTCCGCTGCTTCCTCCCCCTCCTCCAGTAAACCGACGCGCCCAAAACTCCCTCCCTCCTCCTACGACCTGCGCCCTACCCCCTGGCGTCACCATCCGCCACCACATCTCGACCGCGTCGGCCAGAGCACCTCCAGGCGAGCCCCAAGTCGCCGTTAGCCTTCTCATCCCCACTCCGATGCAAGAAACGCCCCCTTCTTCGATTCGAAAGCCCTAGCCGTCCAATGCAGACGCCACAGCCCGTCACCCCTTGCCACCGATCCACTAGTGAGTCTTGCTTATTTATTTATTTATTTTCTAAGTAATTAGTTTTAGAAAATTTATAAATAACATAGGGTTAAAACTGAAATTTTATATGAAATGGTTTAGAAGAAGAAAATGCGATTTTGAATTTATAAAAATATGATTTTTATATTTTTAAAGTATTAAAAATATGATTTTTATATTTTTAAAGTATTAAAAATATGATCTTTACTATGTAGAAGATGAAAAAATATGGTTTTTGTTTATGTAGAGAATTAAAAATATAATTTTTACATGATAGGAATATTAAAAATAGCATCTTTATATGTGTAGCAAAATAAAAATGTGATTTTTATAATGATATATTTGAAAAGGCGAAATCTTTATATTTGAAAAGGCGAAATCTAAATATAGAGAATAGCGAGGTAAAAATATAATTTTTATCTATATAGTAGCAATATAAAAATAGAATTTTTATCCATATAGCGTGATAGTAAAAATTCGATTTTTATATATTGAATAGCGATATAAAAATATGATTTTTATATATTGAATAGCGAAGTAAAAATATGATTTTTATATATTGAATAGCAAAATGAAAATTCGATTTTTATATATTGAATAGCGAAGTAAAAATATGATTTTTATATATTGAATAGCGATATAAAAATATGATTTTTATATATTTAATAGCGAAGTAAAAATATGATTTTCATATATTGAATAGCGATATAAAAATATGATTTTTATATATTGAATAGCGAAGTAAAAATATGATTTTTATATATTGAATAGCGAAGTAAAAATTCGATTTTTATATATTGAATAGCGAAGTAAAAATTCGATTTTTATATATGTAGTGGCTACGGGCAACGAAAGTGACAAAAGGCGAGAACGGCGATGATTTCCTACAATAGAAGTGTCGTGGAGTTGGGATAGCTATCAGTGAGAACTTCTCACTCTAAATTTCTTTTTCTAGTTATATATATATACTAGGATGCAGACGGTGCTTAGCAGCACCCGACACCCGTCATCCACAAACCATGGATGGCTTGTATGCTTGTTTGATGTGTTGTGAAATTTGTTTGTGTTGTTGATGTGAAATCGATAATAAATTGTAGATGGTTGAAATAAATTAATTATCGTTAAAAATATAATTTTTAACGTGAATGTGAATAAATAAATATTTATAAACAAATCAGCCGATTTGTTTATATACACCGATTTGACTGATATTGATTGGGATGATAAATTTTACACATCGCCCAACTGCACAAATAAAAATCTATGTTTGTTGATTTGAAACCCTACACGGGTATTGGGATGAAATTTGGCATACACTAATCCCAATTATTTAATTATATGTCGATCGATTGGTCGACAGACTGTGTAAGCGTCGATTATTTATATTTGATGCTTATGCAGTTGTGTGGTGCACCTTGGAAGATGGTTGATTGTTTATCATTGCTATTATATGCATGTTTTGTATGGAATCCATATAATTAACATTATATGGTGATTGATTGGGCCTCATTCCAATCGGGGAAAATAATGAATATTATAAAAGAAAATTCATGTGTTGAATTTAAAAATAGTCATGTGTTGACGATGTTCATGTGTTGAAAATATTCGTGTGTTGAGTAAAATATTTTAATAATAAAATTTACATCTTTATCATATTTAAAATTAGAACTACTTTACGGTTGAAGTCTAATTAAAAATCAAATGATAGATACCATAGTTTTATAAAATATTTTACATAACAAAAATAGTCGTGGGTTGACAGTACTCATGTGTTGAGATTAGTCGTGTGTTGAAAGAAATATAGATTCATGTGTTGAATGGGATAAATGTTCATTTGTTGAATAGAATAACGAATTTATTGAAATATATAAAGCCGTGTTGATTAGAGTTGCGCTATTTCGACGTGAACGATATTTATATCGATTATATTCGTTTTTATAATGAATATAGAAAAGAAGTGATTTCAAAATATAACATTTTGAAAATATTATCATTTATATAGTAATGATATGAAATATTCAATTTTGATTAGAAATTGAATATAGAGTTGAAATGGTTTTGAAAACGAATTTAAAACGATTTATAAAATACGTTTTAAATGGAAATCGACGAAATGTATATAATATATATATATTATATATATATATAATGGCCTGAATAGAACGCGCCGCGCCGCTGCAGTTCGTGAACTTCGACCATTGACTTCGAATTGACGTTGCGGGAGATCCGACCGTTGGATTCTCCTAAAACCGGAACCGTTGGGTTCGTATCGAAAAGAGCTTTCCAATGAATATTAAAAATTTGAAATCTAATGGTTGGATTTGGAATTATGTCCAAATCAAATTTAGAAAAGGTCGTTGTAAGTGCAGTTCGATGGCCGTTGATGGAAATCGACTGTATGGGCCTTGATAAAATTATTAAAAATATTAATAATTTGTGTTAAATCATAAGAAACGATTTGGGAAAAATTGGGCTGAAAAATTCCACATTTGAAAGGGTAAAAATAGATTTTTGTCGAAATGAACTAGTTTTGAACTAGAATTAAAATCAATTTATTTTTGAAATAAATAAATTGAATTTGAAAGTGATTTTAAAATTAATCAATATTCCCAATACGTGAATTGGACTGGAGTTGAATCGAAATTATCTTCGGAATATTTTGATGTTGGATTTCGTGACTATACAAATATTGTTATGGGGATTTGAAAGATATATTTTATATCGTTATTTCCAATACGATATTTGTTGGTTACAGAATTTGATATTGAATATAAGCCGATATATTTTCTATTCAGAGCCTTGTATTTAATATCAAATGTGATTTGGGATTATCGTGAATCGTGTTTTAGATGACATTGGTTCTTTACCCCAGTTAAAGGCAAGATGTTGATTTTTGAAAGTATTAAAACTTAGTGGAGTTCTAATGAATCTTTAATTAGATTGAAATGTAAAATGATAATTTAAATTATCAAATTTGAAAGGTGATCAAGAATGGAGTACCACCAGTTTTGCTCCAAAGCGATAGTTAAATCTTTAATTAGATTTGAACGTGGGATGGTAATTAATTTTACCGATAACACCGTGGTGTTAGATATGGAGTATTACCAGTTTTTCTCCATGGGATATATAGGTTGGGATTGGGAAATAAAATAAATAATTGCTTCGGTGTGGTTCGTTAATCCCGACTAGTTTGAAATGATATCCAAAGGAAGATTATAGGATAAATTTAGAAGAATTTATCTTGGATAAAATTAATGGGAACCTTTCCCTAAGAATGTGATTTTGTGAATAAAAGAATATTCTGAATTGGAATGAGGCGTTCGTTGTGTTTGTGTAACATTTGTTTTTAGTATACGTGGGTTATTCAGAAAGGCCGGGTTTATACCCATTCTGAATAACCGATTCGACGAGATGTCGAAGATGAAGACGGTGGTTGAAGACCGGAAGTCTTCACATCATTTGGATAATTACTGATGATCCTGATTGGGCTGTACACCCAAGAGGATGGAAATAGTTGGTGGTCATCCAGACGTACTTGGAGATGGATGGATATGCGAAGAAAGTGCCTCCGGTTTCGTTCAGACCCAGAACGGACTTGTAAATGGATTGTGTGTCTGACATTGGATTTTATTCTGTGTTGATTGATTTCTATTAAATATACATCTGTTTGGCGGTGGAGAATTTATTCTTTTGCTTAACGCCCTTCTCTGAGACGTACGAGCTCAGAGGTTGTATATCGATGGACATCAGTCGCATGGAGTGAATTGCCAGTGTGGCACGCGTAAGTGGCAATTGATCGGGGCTTCTGTTGAAAAGCAAAGTCTTGTGGTTGATGATCAAAGCACGGCCTGTGTGGCGTAGCTTTGTGTATAACGTGAATTCGCGAGCCTCACACCTCGGTATGAGTCAAAAACGGGAGACGGACCGCTGGGAGAGCACGACGTTTCTTTCTAGCTAGGGTGGTGTCAGTGACCTACCAGCCCTGACACTTATATACTTTTCACCTGTGTGGTTGTTGGAATGCGAGGCGCCTCGGATGTAGGTCTGTAAGGACTGGGAAACGTGTGTTCAGGAATTGCCAATCCTCAAAAGTAAGAGAGGACCGGCCCAGCCGATTCCAAGGATCAAAGTGGGGTCCTGGGACATTTGCTAGAGTGTCTCGAACGCGGAGAGGAGTTTGCCCCTTGCCTCGACTCATGACGGAAATCCAATTTCCAATACGTGATAGTGCGGTTTTATTTGTAGAACCTAGTATGGTGACATAGTGGTATGGGTCATTCATGCCGCCTATGATTGATAAATATGATTGAAATTGTTTTGACACTATACACCTATAATAGTATCAAATAATGTGGTTTAAACGTATCAAGCATGCTTTGGCTGTTATAAGGTAAAAACCCTATCCTCCAGCTTGCGTTGTATTGTGTGATGGGACCTGGGTCTTATAACAGCTTCATTTTTCTTTATTTAGCATTGCGCTGTTTGTTTTATGCACTGGTATTCTTGGGAGGAAAGTCGTTCCGTGTTATACGGCGTGGTCCCTTGATTTACCTAACTTTAAAAGTAAATAATAATAACTGTTTTTGTTCTCACACCAGTCACATGACTGACCTGGAGTTTATTGTTTTAACCTAAACTTTGGGTGCCCCTATTTTCCACACGGGCAGCTAGTAGTTTTGGTTTTGCAGATTTATATTCACAGGGTCCTGATTAACAGCTGGAACGATATCCGGAAAGCTCTGTATCCGTGCATTACTTCTAGTTGTGTTTTTGTATTATTTTCCGCTCCGATGTATTTAAATGTAATTTAAATCTCTGATATTTGTTGAATGTAATTTATTCATTTATACTCTGTATATTCTTGTATCTGATGGAATTGTTGTAATAACAATGAAATGTTCTTCCGTTTGCGTTCTATTTTGTCTTGTTCTCAATTCTATCCGTGCTTTCCTTCACGGGGAAGTTCGGGTCGTTTCAATATACGAGTGAACGTATTTGTTATTGATATAAAAATTGTTTTATATTGTGGAGATTCATTGATTGAGTTGTTTATGGGTTTTGGTCGATCAGTTTGATCCACTGTATTGGTAGGAGTTTATAAACACTCGAATACGATGGGTCGACACGATATGTTTTGAAAAGAGGGTAAATTAAAATAAGTTTACCCAAGGTATATCTTGATATAGAGAAGATATATATATATATATATCAAAATTTTATTATATTGGATATATTGGTTGTTATTATAATCGTGTAAGATTATAAATTAAATGGTTATGTAAATAACCAATCAGAACTCATATAAGTGAAATACGTGAAATCAGATGAGTTAAATCTGAAATTTAAATCAGAATTGTATTTATTGGATAAGTGTTTGTAAATGGATTTGGATTAAGAATAAGGAAAATTTAAGATCCTGGGAGATTTTAAATGGTTTTACAAGCAGTGTGAATTATATTTTGAAATGAATTTCAAGGTAGTAATGTTTAGAAATGGTTTTATAGTATTGAACTCACTTCGATCGCTGGAAAATAGATTCCGATGATGACAGCTGCATCATCAGTATTCATTTTCCAGTTGTAAGTGACGAATTACTACCAGAGATACTGTTTTGAATTTGTTTTGGGAAAGACAAGTTGTGTTGAATTTCAAAATGGGATTTATAATATAGAATTTGATATATAGAATTTGAATAATAGAATTTGAATACAGAAATTTAAATGGGATTTATAATATAGATTTGAATAATAGAAGTGATATAAAATTTGAATAGAAATTGAATAGAATTAACTAAGTCGAAGAGGAATTAGTTAATCAAGTTTTGAATTTGAAATTGAACTTTGAAAGGTGAATTGGATTTATAAATGGATATTCGAAATCAAATATAGAACTTAAATTTGAAACTTGGATTCAAATTAGTTAATAAGCAAGTTAAAATATATTTGAACATGTCATGTTCAAATATAAAAGTGAAATAGACTAAAGAGTTAATTAACAAATTAATTAACGAATTGAGTTAAAACGATCACGTATAGTTAAAATAGATTGGGCAGGTATAAATATACATGAGATGGTATGGATAAGGTATGAAGGTATATAAATAGAATGCTTGACGAAAAGGTATGTATTTAATTCATATATGAGATTTTATGCGCTGTATCGGCAAGCCGCTTGGCTTTTTCCTTTTCTTTTGGATTGGTGAGGGCCATGGGAGGCTATTTGAAATATCCCAATGCTCCTGGTACAAAGGAGGTTATGGCGAATTTTTCCGAGAATTTAAGGAGTTAGAATATCTTTAAGATAATTTGATAGTTAGAAATCAATGTATCGATATATATATATATATATATATATATATATATATATATATATATATAGAAGTCGATAAGGAAATGAACTTAGAAATAGAATAGAAAAATCAAAAAGGAAGACTAAAAATAAAATTTAGTAAGAATAGAAAGAGGAAGCGTATACATGTTTAAAAGTGAATAAGTAGTTGTATGGTATTGATTATTCGAGTAAGTAGTCATATCTGTTTTGACGTTATAAATGTTATTCAGTCAAGGTCTGAGAGGGAGTTATACCCCAAATTGATTGATTTCATTATTAACAAATAAATAGTAAGATTTCAAGCTCGAAGATCAATGTTGAATAAGAGTTAGTTGAATATAGTATTTGGGTTGTCGTAACGATGTTTTACACAACATCCGTTTTAACCCAAATAAGTGTAAGCTTGGAAATAGGATAATAGAATATTTCCTAAGTATAGAAATAAACGAGATCGGAAAAGAGATAAGTAATTGGAATAATTTCCAATTATAAATAGCATATATTTTCTAAAGTTTAGAAAATAAAGGAAGGCGATATTCGGAAATGTTTTCCAAATAACATAAAAGGCCAATATGGTAATTGAAAATATTTGGTTAACAAATATTGATAAAGAAATAGAGAAGTGATTTAACTAATGGAATATTAATTAAGGGCTCAGTGACATGTTCAAAAAGGAAAATTTGATTTTTGAAAAGAGTAAACTGTTTAAAAACTCCCAGAAAGACTGTTTGAATTAAAAACAAATTTAACAGAAATTTGTGAAAGCAAAATTAAAGTAAAGCCAGTAAAGTGGTAACTGAGATTGAATTAGAATGATATCAAGACAAATTAGATTGTTAGATTCAAATTTGAAGTGTAATGTGATAATCAAGTTAAGAGTTGGGAATCGAGAAGAAACTCGAGTTGAAATGATATTTGGCTCGGATATAAGCGAATGGTTCTGTTGTGGATAAAAGCAGATTGGAATTTGATTGGGATGACCCTTGTATCCACTGAATTGATAACAGGTGGAAAGGATAAAATGATATGCCGACAAAAGGTACAAGTTTATATTTCGATTGGATATAAGATTTATGAGCCGAATTGGCAAGCCGCTTGGCTGTTTGATTTTCTTTTGGGTTGGAGAAGGCCCAGAGAGGCAAGTTGGAGTTTGAGCTATTAACCAGTACAAAGGAGGTGCTGGCGAAATTTTTCGAAAAGTTAGGGCGTTAGAAAATTTTCAGGATTTTTGAAAATTTTCGTTGATAGGAATTAATTAATATTTTAATTGAAATTAAATTGGTTTAGTTGAAACTGAAGTTAAGGAGTGAACAAATATGTTCTAACCAGTTCATAGGGTCGTTCTCTACCTTAGAAATTTCGAGGATGAAATTATTTTAAGTGGGGAAGAATGTAATGACCTGCATTGGCAGAGGTATTATAATTTATTTAATTATATAAATAGTGATATAGTGAATTAAATGGTCGTGGAATTAAATAATGATGAATATTTAATTAAAATAATAAACTAAATAGTATATTTAATTCTGAAATAATCAGAATTGGCTGAAATGGCGATATGGTGTGAACTATATCATCTGTGATATTTAATTCAGTTCAGAATTGAATTAGAATAACGAATATATTTAAATAACGACAATTTGAACGTATAATTATATTATAATTAAAATCGAGCTTGAAATGGCGCTGCAGTTCGTAATTTGGCGATTTGAACTTCAACTGAATGTACAGGATTCGTTTTAAGCCGGATTTCTGTGAAACAAGAAACGTGTGGAGCTGGTGGAATATATCTTTCTAGTGGCAGAAAAGAATCGGGATTTCGTCGTGTAGATTTTGAGATATGTCCAAATAAAATTTTAAATTAGCCGTTATAGAATCGTTTATCGACCGTAACGGTTTATTCGATATAACTAGAGATCGGGTTTGAATTTGGACAAAGTTCTTTTGGGAAATAGTGATAATTTAATTTTTAGAATTTTGCTATAATTTTTAATTAATTAAATAATCAACTTTTATTTGGAGTATTTTGCACCATGTAATCAACATTTTGAGGTTTCAAAATATGAGTTAATCTACCGGTATTATTATATTTTCGGGATCATGGCACCGAGCTGATTACAACGGTATGTTTACTTCTGTCGACAACAGTTTGAAAAGGAAGGAAATTCTTTATTTCATGATGGGGTACATTAAAAATTTTACACATAAAAATATCCTAACTCATGTGTGACCAAACAAGAAGCCACGGTTCTCATTTTTATCTACCGCATGTTCTATCTGAAAACGTGGAATGCTTTTATCCTCTCAATCCCAAAATATAACCCATATATATTAACAACTTTTCAATTTCCCTTAAGACCTAATTCTATTCCTTCACTGTCAAGAACAAATCGCGCCTCAGTAAACAAAATCCACAGTAAAAGAAAACCGAAGTTCCAAATCCAAAATATAATCATACGGTTTCTCTAAAATTAGGTTATATATATTGTTGGAATCACAAAAGGGTACTCTTCGATCTCATATCAGTTTCACCCTGTTCGAATGGAGTTGATGTCGTTGTAATCCACACAGCGTGCGAACGGAAGTGTTAGGGTTCAGGAAATCATTGAGTTCGAGCTTCGGTGGAGGATTCGATTGTTGTAAGTGTGGTTATGGGATTGAGAGTGACGATTTGGCAAAGTCTGGGGAGGAGCAGCAAGAAAAAGGTGATGCGATGTCATTGTGCTGTCATGACGAGGCAGCGAATGGATTCAAAATGAAAGATGCGAGTTGGGTAAAATGCATACGAGAAGAAGGAGGATGGAAAGAGGGATTTTGTTGTGAATTTTGTTGGATTTTAAAGTGAAAGGAGATGGAGGAGTTCGGATGAAGGGAGGATGCGGTTTTGGCCATGTTTTTGGAGTAGGTATCGATTTAATAAGAAGGGGACTTCGGGTCTTTGTTTTCGTGGGTTAGTCTTTGGGTTCTAATGGGCTAAGAAGGTTGGTTAAGGCCCAATGGGTATTAATAGTTAAGTTTAATTTTAATTTAAATACGTACGAACTTCGTAATAGCATATCTTGGCCATACTGTATCAGAATTTCGAACCGTCAGTCACGTTAGAATCGTATGGACGGGAGCAAACCAATGGGACTGACTGGAAGTGAATCCGAGCTCGTTACAATTTACAGCGAAATAAATTGTCTGATCAGAATCAACTAACGCAAATCGTTATTTAACGGTTAACGCGTAATGTGAGTAAATCTCACTAACTCTGAACAGTTTATAATTTCATTTTGTATTTTTAGAACTGTTAAATATTGGCTAATTGACTGTGTGTTGACTGTTTGATTGAACTGCTAGTCAGTTAGTTGAATTTCTATATTGATTCTGTTTAACAGAATATATCATATGGAACTGAAAGTGATGTTATCTATATTGTTTAACATCTGTGATGCAGGGAAACAGGTTGGAGGAATCCAACTGGATTCCTCAACATTTATTTTACTATGATTCATATATTGTGATATATGATGTGATATATAATCTGTTGTTGATTATGTGTGTTTGGATGATATTTATCGTTGTTATATGGTATGTTAAATACCATAAGAAATACTGGATGTGGGAAAGGGGATTTTCAAAGTGTATTTTAAAAATGAATTATTTATATAAAATCGATGGATTTTATATAGAAAAGGAAAAGGGTTTTATAAAGGGAATAGATTTATAAAATCGAAGGATTTTATTAAAGAAGGAATTTATATAATCAAAGGATTTTATAAAAGGAAATATTTATTTAGAAATAAATAAATAGGATTATAAAGGTTATTGTTTTACTATTCAAATAAATACGATATTTTCAAAGGAAATATTTATTTGTTAGAATAAATAGAATAAAATAAAGGAGGTATTTATTTGTTAAATAAATAGGATGAGATAAGGAGATATGTATTTGTATAAATAAGTAGAATTAAATGGAGATATTTATTTGTTAAATAAATAGAGTTAAAGGGGAGTTATTCGAATATAGTTTAATCAAATAGAATTAAAAGAGTAAATCAGTTAGAGTTAATCAAGTAGAGTAAATCGAATAAAGGTAAAGAAATAGAGTTAAACAAGATTAGAAACTGACTAGAGATTAGTTAAGTTGAATAGTTTTCTGAGTATCGATCTGATGTTGGTTTCGGCCTTCGGGGTTTATACTTAGAGAATTGTTCTCCTACTAGTTTACAGTCAGGGACTGATAGTTGTGAAATGATAGTGATATGTAAATAACAATGGAAATGTTTTCCAGTGTTAATAACGTATATTTTCTAAACATAGAAAATAAGGATATATATATATATATGAATGGTGATTGATCGATATAAATTTCCATTTGGAAATAATATCGTTGTTTGCACATCTATTTTTCTTTGATGGTTAAATCACAGACTATCGAAGTTTTGACCATTTTAATGTTGTTAATATGGAGGGACCAGTTGGATTATTATCCAAAGAACCACTCTGTATTGGCATAAGCGTCGCGAATCATATATGCCAAAGATAATTGAAGACGGAGTAAAGTGCAAGGGTTGTTGTATAAATCTTAGATAACAGTGCCTAAGATGGATATACTGAATAGTGCCTTCGGTTCATCCTGTTCTTGGATGACTTGTATGGATGAAGGTCTGACAGAGTATTTCCAGAAAGGTCACGTACATTAATTTCTTCAACCGTACCAAGAGTGGAAGCGGAGAAGGAAACTTCTAGAAGCTGACACGTAATGTATGGTTGTAGACGTCAATCGGTGATTTGTTGGATTTGACGATGTGACATTCGAAGTGAATCTGGTATGATGATAAAGCGTAGCTTCTAGCAT
The DNA here is from genome assembly GCA_030737875.1 of Allium sativum. Lineage (NCBI taxonomy): Eukaryota > Viridiplantae > Streptophyta > Magnoliopsida > Asparagales > Amaryllidaceae > Allium > Allium sativum. The sequence continues at coordinate 199,379,356 of CM060918.1, read as the reverse complement.
CATCAACCGGAAAATGACAGAAATCGGGCAGGCAGCATGGCTAAGTTGGTCGCTCCGAAGTAGGGTGTATAATCACCTAATCTAGAGTTTCATTTATTTCTAAAAATCTATTGTCGATGTTGTCCCATTCGGGAAACGGTTGCTGATCCCAACCATTGGTGATATACATTCGATACACTCTAGCGAAATGAGTGGTCAGTCATGTGTGGCCGGGTTGCAAGATGTTCTTGTTGAACCCAGTGTATTCCTTCTAGAGGTACACTAGCGAAAGGTGGTTCCATACCTTGTCATAGTTGGAAATCCATTACCCAATATGTGCTTGCGGTTTTGATTGTATACAATATATGTAGAACGTGAGATGAAAGCGTTTCTGCTAAATGATTATTATATTGTGGTTGATAGACATTATTAAAATATCAAAAGGTTTTTGATATAAAGATGTTTTGGATTCTCATAAGGGAAAAACCCGTTCCGTTATACGGCGTGGTCTTATGAGATATCGTTTACTTGTTCAAACTGTTTTACTCATACCAGTCCATGACTGACCCGAAGTTTATTTTGTTTTGTTTCCCTAAATTCTTTGGTTCCCAATTTTGTACGGGCAGTCAAGTAGTCGGGATTTACAGAAACTTGAAGAGCTGGAGCAGGAGGCTTCAGGATCATATAGCTATAGTTATTTCCGCTGTGTTGTAAGTGATGTACTCTGAAAATGTTATTGTATACATATACTGATTTTATTTCAAGGATATGTTATCTTTTATATGTTATTCGTTCCGCTGTGAGATTCGTGTTACTTTGATGTTGTATCGTTCTTCTTCTTCTATTCTAAGTTTCTATCTTATCTTTCCTCACCCTCTGTTTTCTTTCTATAAATTTCCTGATTTTCAGTTTAATTTGAGGTTGGACTTGTGTTTTTGGTCAGCTCAAATTGGACCGGATTTTCGGGTCATTACAGAACTTCTATGTGAAGTTAACAAGTCCAAAAGACCTTCCAAAGCAATGAAAGCCATGAAAGAAGCCGTTATTGCAAGACCAAGATTCCTGCGTGTAGAACCAAATAATAAATGATCTTGAAAACAACCAAGTGTTGGGCTATTTATATGTGAGGGGATACGAGAATTTGTAATCCCATAATTTTGTATCCAGAAATCGATACCGCTCCACGGTACTTAGCCAATTTCAACAACTTCCTCTCTGAGTCACTTGAACCTATCCAAACCAATACGTTTTCCAGGATATAAATTGTACTTCGTATCCAATTTCTTGATCAAGAAACCTGCCAAATCATGATTTCGTATTCGTATATGCTTATATGAATTATTAGACTGAAGACGACTTCATATTCTGGAAAGATGAAGAAACTGCACTTTATCTTCGTATTGCGTGATCCGAAGGAGATATATACAAAGTACATTTTGTATCCCTCAGTGTTAAACGAATTCTAGAATGCCTGATCTCCTATTCGTATCCCCACTTCGTACCCGAGGATAAAAAATGCTCAGGTATGAAAATTACCACTCTTCGACTTCCCAAAGAAACTCTGATCCATGCAATACGAAGGGCAACTTTGTATTCCTATCCTCAGAGTATTATCCACCATGATTTTTCTAAGATACGAAAATCTCGAAGCCAATGCGGGATACAAAATATCTGATGCAAGCAAGATACAAAATGTTCTTTTCGTATTGCCAATACTGATCCTGAGTGCTAACCATATTTCCAAGATTTTGGACACTTCGCGACTTCGACCAAATCACTACATGTTTCCATGAGTTCGTACTTGAGTTTTAAGCATATAGAAAGCCGAAAATCCATCGTACGACTGCCTCACCAAAAGGTGGTCAACATAAGGTAAATAAATTGAATCAATTAAATATGCTAATAAAGTGAATTAAATTAATTAAATGAGTAAAATGGAATGGAGATTGATATATGATGGAAATGAACTTAAATAATAAAGTAAAAACAAGTATTGTGAACCACAATGATTGAAAACAAGTAAATTGGATTTTTTTTAAATAAAAATTAATTGAATATGAATTCATCGTAAGTGAATAAATGTATATAAACTTAATAAACTTGGAATAAATCAAAGTTGAAGAAATTGAATTAAATGGAAATCTGTTTAATGATAACTTAAGTGATTGTTAATAGGTAAATAATAGTCAATTGAATATGAATCAATTAACTTTGGAAGAAATCATGTGAATAAGTTGGAGACTACAAGTTGTATGTAAAACGAAATAAATGTTTAACAGTTTAATATTTATAGGGAATAAGGGTAATAAACAAAAATATTGACGTTTGGAAATGTGAATTTTATACAAAAGGAATGAGCCAAACGAAATTGTATAAATAATACATTGACATTGCAAAACTAGCAATTGTTCTTAGGTTCGATGAATATGATTGTTTGGATATTTTTATATGTTTCTTTTGGTTGTACTTGCTATTTCATATATGATTATTGTAGATATATCGATTTATTCCTTTTATTTATATGTTCTCATTTAGGTGTTGATTGTTTTAGTAGGTACTGATGGAATTCGCTTGCTTCTGGAGCCGCTTGCGCATAATATTGCTTTTTCTTGATTGAAAATAAACTAAATTCCTAATAACTATAAAGAAAGCTACGCATATAGGATTACATCGTATTCTGGTATTATATATTTTCCCTATAGTTTGGGATGCCACATTATTGAGATGAGGTGTATATTTATTATTATCTATGTATTGTTTTTGGAGACCTAGTCAGGCAGAGGAGAATCTGCATAATTTTTCATAAATTTGGGACTTAGAATTTTTTGTTAAAATTTAATTATTTATAAACTGATATTAGACTAAATTGAAATGCCTTATAAGATTAATGGAAATATAATTCCATTAAATATACTTAATGATTGAACTCTAACTAAGCCTTTTTCGAGGATGAAAATTTTCGAGTGAGGGACAATGCAACAACCCATATTTTCTACCATTTAAGTTATTGAATTTAATATGATTTTTTTATATTGTTACGGTTAGAAAAATTTTAACAATTTAGTTATGTAAATTTTATGAGTGAGCTTAATTAAATTTATTAAGTAATGAATTTCAACTGATTATCATAATAATAACTTGTATTGGTTGTAAATAAGCTATTTGAATTGAGTTAAAATTGAATTAATGAAAATTGAATATTTTATAATCTAATTAACATGTGAAATTAGCCATTTTGGCCACTGTCTCGAATTTCGATGAAATCAGTTTCATTGAATTTCTAACAGTATATTATTATAGGTTGTTATGTTTCATAGCATCCAGACTTGTCATTAGAACGTGCAAATTTGAAACGAGTAGTATTTCATTAATGGATTTTTAAATTTAATATTTTGATCTTTGACATTAACTTCCACATACAATGGAATTAGGTTCTGGATCTTGTTCCATTAGATGTAGACTTATCAAAAACATTTGTTTTGATATATGGACTGATATATTTCATTTTCTTTTTGAAACACAAACAAGTTTTTTGAATATTTGTAGCTAGTTTGAACAATCGGGCTTGTACGAATAAACCTAGTTACTGGTTGATATAAATAACTGCAATATTCAACTCTTAAAACCTAATCCATTTCTTTCATTCTCCGATAAACAAATAAAAAAGTCGCCTTCTTCAATTTTCTTCAAGAATTAATTTGACCAAGTTACCTAATGAAATTGGAAATAGTTTGATTAATTGAACTCGTGAAAGTAAGAGATCAAGAAGATGTGCTTCGTTATGGGTGCAATGGGGTTAGGGTTTGCTTGGAACAGCCATGGCCATGACTAGGTTTCGTTTTTCTTGAGATTGAGGGTTTTTTGATCGATTGAAGTGCAGATTCAGGTTCATGGGTTGAAATAGCATCTTCTGTGGAGAAATGAAGGAACTCGACATTGATTTTGTTAGTGTGACGTATGCATCGTTGTAGAGCTTGGCTATAGGTTGCGACGACCTAGGGTCGTTCGAGTGGAATTTGGTGGGGTCAGAGAGGTAGCTTTCGTCGAGGAGAAGGTACCGGTGAAGGACTTGGGTGTAACAACTGAGTATAGAGTGAGATTAGTTAGAGGGATGAATCATCCAATAGTTAGCTGTATAGGCGTTTGAATTTTACGATGACATAAAGTTGGTTTAGACGAATTCTGAGACCATCGAATTTTAGGCCATTATTGAATTTCCAATGGGTTCAGAATCAATGGTGAGTAGTTAAACCCACTTATAAAAAACTAAAATATTTGATTAAGTTAAATTAAAATTGTATGATTGTATTGGTTGATGTTTGTTATTTTAAAATGCATATATAGGTTAATTTGTATAGATAGTATAATTAAATTTAGCTGCTAATATAAATTTTATAGTTAGGTTAAAATTGAAATTTAATTGCTTGTTTAAACCCGACACCTGATAACTATTAAATTGATGCGATATTTAGCTGTTTTGATGGATTAATTTTGGTAGATGCCTAGGATTGATATGTTTGATATATTGATACCTAAGTGTGTAACTCACCCTGTTATTCACTTTATTTATGTATGACTATTGTTTGTGTTGCTTAATCCCGACCTTTCACCCTAGATGTTACAAGCATCAAATAAAATTGGGATTAATCGTTTAAATTTAATTAATACCTTAGGTTGAAATGATAAATGCCTATGACCCCTGATTTGGATTGAAATGATATGGATTCATCCCTGAAATATTAAAATTAAATTTAAGTATCCCTTGGCCATAGGATTGAAAATTATATACGGACACCGATTGGTTGAATATAGACTTTGAATTTTGAAATATTGTTTTGAAGTGATATAAATGATGTTTTATAAATTGATTTCCTTTGAATTTGAACTTTGAATTTTGAAATTTAAAAGTTAAAGGAGTTTATTTAATGTTGTAAACTAAAGCTAAAAAATTGAAATTGAATATGAACTGAATCCATTGAAATTGAGTTGTTATAAAATTTAAAATTACTACTTATACTTGAATTTGTGGAAAATTAACTTGATTTAAAGTGATATTTGGATTGTGAACTCGAGACTGTTATAAATTGAAATGATTCAAAATTAGAATTCTAATTGGAAACTTTAAATATTTGAACCAAATTATTTGAATTAAGTTGAATTTTAAATGGAAGCCGATTCAAATTGAAATATTGAAATTGGGCCGATTTGATTTTAAATTGGAATGTGACTTCAAGTTTTTTTAGAATTTGGAAGAAACAATTATAGTTTGAACTACTTTATTTTCAACCATTATATATAATGTTTTATTAAATAACTACTTCGCCGTACCAAATATTTTATTTTTTCAACTATTATATATGTTAACTATTTAATAAACTATTTTAATAAATAACTATTTTACTTTATAAACAATTTTATTTTTAACATATATATTAACTATTTTAAATAAACTACTATAACAAATCAAATATTTACAACTTTAATTTCTAACTATGTATATTTAACTAAATTTATAAATCCTATTTTTCAATTCAAACTATTAATATATAAACTATTTTTTGAAAGGCAGTGTAAAACTTTTTATTACTAACAAAATAATTACAACTTACAATTATAACAATCATTATCATCTCCTAAACCTCCTCACAGATCCTCACCATACATTCATGAACTACCAGAAAAGCCTTTTGAATACTAATATCTCTTGTAGCATAGCTGAAAGGAATAAAACTTACACCCAACAGTAATCGCCAAAACAGTTTATCACCTCTGATTTATGCTAGTTATCAGATTGGTCAATGAGAAGATCGCATCAAAAATCACAAATACATGAAGCAATAAAATCCCTAACACAGTGTATCGCATAACAACAGCTCATCGAGTAAAAGAAGGGTCATACATTGGATTTTTCCGCGTATTCCTTCTTGAAGTTTTCAGCTTACTACTGAGTGGCATCACATCTTCTGGACCATAATCATGTCCTTCATCTAGATCGTCATCCGCCCAGAATTTTCCTTTGAGTTTATTGCTTTTGGAATTGAATGATGGAAGTAAATTTGTGGGCACCGTAGATGATAGCAGAGCAACATTGGCTAATGGAAAAGTCAGGCGAGAGCCAGTTACATTTGGTGGCGGGAGTTGAATGTTCGAGGGAGGTTTCAAGTTGGCATAAGGGGAAGATTTCGAGGGTTTAGAAGTAATATTTGCTAATATGCAGTAATTAGCGGCAAGAGGAGAGCATTTAGAATTTATAGTACTGACTACTGTTGAACTCATCGAACCACATGATACTTCATAATTTGACATACCTGATTTTCCTTTAACCACATAATAGAATTTTCTTCAAATAAATTGCCTACTAGATCCTGCACCACTTCATCTTGATCAACTTGCTGTTTAGAAAGATCTGTTGTCTCCTGATTAATGTTGACTTGCACTTCAAGACTAGCAGAAGCTTCAGCATTACGTCCTGTATTATGTTCAACCTCTTCACCATTAACTTGCTCGTTGGAATTGGGATTAACATCATCATTTACTGTCCCTGTTACACCATTTCCATCCTGCTCATTTGCTAAGGCATCAAAAGGATTTGCGTCAACATTAGGCACTTCTTCTTCAACGTTAACATTAGCTTTATCTTTAGTAGCACCTTTCTTTCTCCAATACTTCTTTGCCTTAGTATTAACCGTTGTCCAACTATTAGTATTTATGTTTGAAGAGCCTCTCCTGTTATACTGTCGAGTTGGATCATGGGGTTTGTGATGAAAACTATTTTCAAAATCCTCTTCACGATCAATATCCTCATCTGCCTTTGCATTGAACTCACACTTTGTAGTTGTATGGCTAAATACCTTACAAGTTGTACAAATATTGGGTCTCCAATCATAGGCTAGCCTGATTAACGGGCAATCTTTACCTAACTCATCTAAAACTATTTTATCTAGTAGCTCTAACACAGAAGAAATCTCATTTAGTGCCTTAGCGTATCTAAATCTCTACAACCTTTCCATGCTACTATCAAAACAAATTAGTCTACCCATATGACAAGCGAGCTAGTTAATACCCAATAACGTCCAAATAATAGTGGGAATACGATAAAAATGAACCCAAATAGGAACTTTCTTGATCTGTGCTTGTGAATTACCAATAGATGGATCCCATCTAGTTATAATAAGCATACACCCTTTAATAAAAAGGAGATCAGATTTTAAAATTCTTTCTTTGTCCGATTCATTTGAAAACTTGAAATAAAATTGAATTCCATCTGTTTTAATACTGACTTCTCCATTTAATTTCCAGAAATGATTTAAGAAGTTTACCACTTTACGATAGGAAGAAGTGCCATCGAGGAAAAAGCCTACCAGGAAATCACTCTAATATTTCATGCCTTCTGATCAAACTTCCTCAGGAATTTTCTTCGGTTTACCATCCCTAGGAATGTCAAAATGATGTGGTTGGAAATTACCAGCGTTTCGCAGGAGCAATTAAAAAAGAGACGTAGTCCAATTTTGTAAAAGATGGATATAAGGCAGAAGATGATGACTGATTAGCAGTGAGAATGGGGATCTTTAAATTGACATTAGAACAGGTAGCCTGAGGAGGAGGAACATAGGTTGAAGTAGATCTAGGAGAGAAATTTCATGGATCTGATAAAATAGATCCCTGACTTGCGTTGGAGGGTTTGGTAGAGGATGGATTCACGTCAGAAGGGGGTGGGTCAGGGAGAGGGGGAATCAGTGGAGAAGGATGTGAGGGAAGAGGTGGGAAGGCAGAGTCAAAGGCGAAGGAGGTGGAAGAAGAAGAGGGATTTTCCTGTGAGGCCACCATTAACAAAGAGGTGAATGACATCTAAAATTTTAAACTATTTATTTGTACTAACTTTTTATTTGTACTAACCATTTATTTTTAAACTATTTCAAATATATCTAAACTATGTTAACATATAAACAAATTCAACTATTTTAAATATTCAAATTATTTAGAAATTGGAATTGTTTCAGGATTTTAAGTTTGGTTTAGATAGAGATTTTAAATATGAAGGTATATTCTATTTTTTGGATATAAAATGGTTTTAAAGAAAAATATGATACTTTTATTATGAAGTATGAACCATTTTGAAATGAGAAACAACCAGATGGTGTGAAAGAAACGTTTGGTTGATAAAGAGACTGGGATCAGATATTGTTATACTCTCTTCCAATGCCGAAAACCACTTTAACAACTGTGCACATGGTGGAGAATCTAGAATGAAGTAGGATGGTTTGGCAGACGGTTCTAATATAAGGTACTAACATGGTCCTGACTCCCGTGAGTCAACTTGATGTGGTTAAAACAGGAGCCTTGCCAAGACCAAGTGAGGTTATTCATCTTATTGAGCATACTTCTTTGATACTATTCTATTACTTTTGTGATGCGATTAGTGATCACCCTTCAATTTTGATTATGGGAGTGTGTCTCGAGGTGGGTGGTTGCTGCTATGCGTTACCACTAGTCCGGCTCTGCAAACGGTGTATCCATCCAGGCATTGCCTTATGTGCTATGTCACTTCCATATATGATCCTACTAAGATTTTGGTTTTTATCGTAGTACATGGAGCTGTGCAGTTAAAGCACCTAGCGGTTCTATAGTGGCGGAGATGCAAAATGGTGTAGTGGGACAAAACAGGGAAATAGCGAGGATATAGCAGAGGCACAAAAATGTTCATTCGATGTAAATCCAAATATTTAAAAATTAATCAATCATCTTTCTCATATTATATGCGTGCAAGAAACAAATATTAATTAATCTTATATAACAAAATCAATGAATATTATAGTTATATATGCTAAATTTGATGAACATAATTGGTTACTATCATATATTAGGAACATATTCCTTATATTTAGCCCTTTGCGCTAAATTTGTTGAATTTTTTAAAAAGATAACAAGTCAAACCAAGTCATTTATATAATATTGCTAAAGCGGATGCAAAAAGCCTTGATTTAGCGGATGCTGCGGAATATAGCAGGGCTAAAAGCGGATCTACTATTCATCAACGCTAAATTGAAATAGCGTAGCGGCTGAAGAGCGCTATGGGCTATAGTGGGGATATTGCAGGGGTTTAGCAGGGCTTTAATTGCATAGATATGGAGTACCCTTTGACTAAGCCATTGGTTTGGTGGAGCTTACAATACTGTATATGCTATGGAAATATAAAATGTGTTAAGAGGGATACGGGTAATGCCTTAACTCCATTTTGATACTTCACTAATAAACATTATTGTATATAGTATATTCTGCTATATAGGGTATAGTTTAATGGATGCCTAGAAGACGGAAAACCCCATAATATCTCTTATGTTATTGCAATCATGAATGCATTGGATATGAGATGTGAACTACCATAAGCATATATGACATCATGACACTCATATTATTATATGGTTTTTATTTGACTGATTGTAATAACCCGGAAATTCTGAACCAGTTTAAAATTTTTATTTTGGCAATTTTAGCGAATTTTGAATATTTAAAATGAATTATTTTAAATAACATGGACGAGAAATTTATTTTGAATAGAATTCGACGTATATATTATATACGTCGTCGTTAGAATATAAATAATTATATATAATTATAAATAGAATTGAAAATGGCGCGGTAGTTCGATAATTCGATAATTCGATTTCAAACTTCAATTGAATGTACCGGGTGCAAAACAATCCGGATTTAAGCGAAACCAAAAACATTAGGATCTAATTGATGATATTTTTCCAACGAATCCGAATAATCGAAATTTCATAGCGGGAATCAAAAGATATGTCCAGTTGAAAATTCTGAATAGTCGCTATGGAATTCAGCCCTTAAAAATGGAAATTTTGCAAACGACCTCGGATTTCGACGAAACCACTTTTGTTGGATCCGCGATGTCAAATTATTGCTAGGTTTCAAATTTCATAAATTTTCGAATCAATATGTGAGCGTGGCAAAGGAAAACGCATTTGACCAGTTTAAGTTGATTTTAATCGACTGGAAAATGGTCATTTTCCAACGGTCTCAGAATTCGACGAAACTAGTTTTGTTAGGACCGTATCGTCAATACGAAGCTAGAAAATATTTTTCGGGAATTTTTAGAGTTAGTATGTGACCCCAGTAAATTGAAATGCGCGTTCAAATTCAATATATAGAGGTATATGCTAAATTTGACGAAAACTGATCGAAACGATAGAATCAGCCTACGATAAATATCCCACTGTGTTCGGAATGGGGGTAATTAGCTATGGACGACAGGCGGTGGGCCTCGTTTAGAGGTCGTATGAAAAAGTTTCTTTTTGAAAATAAATTAATTAAATAAATTAAAAATAAAAATCTCTTCCTTCCCTCTCCTTATTCATTCTGCCCCCCCCTCCCGTATCATCTCAAAACAGAACCCAAAAAAAAAAAAAAAGAGAAAGGGGGAGCGACGATCGTCGCCCTCCCCGATGACCACCGCGCCGCCGCTTTAGGTGGCGCGCCCACCACCAAGTCTTCCCCCCCCCATCGACCCCCCTCTCGCGCCAGAGCGCGATCCCCTCCCCCCCCCCCCCGTTCGATTTTCCTCCAGCCCTGCTTCGTCAAACCGCCCCCCTCATCAACCTCCGCCTCCCACTAGCCTCCCCCCCCCTCGATTTCCGTCTAGACCCCCCTAACCCTGAAGATCGTCGCCTGCTCCGCCCGCCACCACCGGCGAACTCCAGGCCCCTCCGATTCCTCTTCTCCCCCATTCGCTGTAAGCTTTCATCTTTTTTTATTTTATTTATTTATTTTGTTTTGTGTTAATCTATTTTAAATATTTTTGTTAGTTTAATCTAATGTTTTAGCAAATAGAAAAGATTAGATCTTTAAAATAGAAAAGATTAGATTTTTAAAATAGAAAAGATTAGATTTTTAAAGGAAGAAAGACGATATTTTTAAATGGAGACAGGCGTGATTTTTTTACTTATGTAGTGGATTAAAAATATAAATCTTTATAGTTGAAAAAGCGAAATCTATATTTTTGAAAAGGCGAAATCTTTATAGTTGAAAAGGCGAGACCTTTATATAGAGAATAACAAAGTAAAAAAATTCGATTTTTATATATTGAATAGCAAAGTAAAAATTCGATTTTTATATATTGAATAGCAAAGTAAAAATTCGATTTTTATATATTTAATAGCAAAGTAAAAATTCGATTTTTATATATTGAATGGCAAAGTAAAAATTCAATTTTTATATATTGAATAGAAAAGTAAAAAATTTGATTTTTATATATTGAATAGCAATATAAAAATGTGATTTTTATCTATGTAGTGGCTACGGGCGACGAAAGTGACAAAAGGCAAGAACGACGAAGATTTCTATAAATGAAGAGACGTGGAGTTGGGATAGCTTTGGTGAGAACTTCTCACTCTTCAATTTCTTTTTCTAGATATATATACTAGGATGCAGACAGTGCTTAGCAGCACCCGACACCCGTCATCCACAGACCATGGTGGCTTGTTTGTTTAATTGTTTGGTTGTGTGGTTGGTTAGATTATTTGGTTTGAATTGAATTGTTTGGTGAAATGGAATGGATTTGATTGATGTGTGAATGGCGTGGGCCTTCACTAGACCGGGGATAAGGCCATGCCTTGTCCCGTTTCTAGTATCGTGCCGTTATGCTGCCGAAATTTTCTAAAATAAGTTAGAAAAATAAAAATATCATTTTTTATTTTGTAAATGAACTGAATAAAAATTCATGTGTTAAAATAAAATATTTTATCGTTAAAAATACATTTTTTAACGTGAATGTGAATAAATAAATATTCATTCACAAACCGGACGGTTTGTTTATGTACACCTATTTGAAGGACATTGATGGGGACGATAAATTTTACACATCGCCCAACTACACGAATAAAATCTGTGTTTGACTGTTTGAAACCCCACACGGGTATTGGGATAAAATACGGCATACACTAATCCCAATAATTAGTTGTATGTCGATTGATTGATTGACAGGCTGTTATAAGCGTTAGATATCTATATTTGATGCTTATACAGTGTAGTGCACTTTGGATGATGATTGATTATTTATCGTTGCTGTGATATACATGTGTTGAATGATATCCATATAATTAACTTTATATGGTAATTGGTTGGGCCTCATTCCAATTTAGAAGATAAAGAATATTATAAAATAAAGGTTCATGTGTTGACTGTACTCATCCGTTGAGATTAGTCATGTGTTGAACGAAATATTTTAAACAATAAAATTTATATCTTTATCATTATAAAATAAAGGTTCATGTGTTGACTGTACTCATTCGTTGAGATTAGTCATGTGTTGAACGAAATATTTTAAACAATAAAATTTATATCTTTATCATTATAAAATAAAGGTTCATGTGTTGACTGTACTCATCCGTTGAGATTAGTCATGTGTTGAACAAAATATTTTAATAATAAAATTTACATCTTTATCATATATAAAATTAGAAACTAACTGGAAAATAGATAAGATGAGTGGTCTCCTGGATATTAATCTGATGTTGGTTTCGGCCTTCGGGGTTAATATTCAGGGAATCGTTCTCTTACTAGTTTACGGTTGGAGTCTGATTTGAAATCAAACGATAGATACCATAATTTTTATAAAATATATTAAATAACAAAAATAGTCACACGTGGACAGTACTCTTTCGTTGAGATTAGTCGTGTGTTGACAAAGATATAGAGTCGTGTATTGAAAGAAATATAGAGCCATTTGTTGAATATAAAGCCGTATTGATTAGAGATGCGCTATTTTGACGCGAACGATATTTATATCGATTATATTCGTTTTTATAAATTGAATCGAATAGAAAACCAATTTGAATTGAATCGAATAGAAAACCAATTTGAATTGAATCGAATAGAAAACCAATTTGAATTGAATCGAATAGAAAACCAATTTGAATTGAATCGAATAGAAAACGAATTTGAATCGAATCGAATAGAAAACCAATTTGAATTGAATCGAATAGGAAACCAATTTGAATTGAATTGAATAGATAACGAATTTGATTTGAATAAAAAATGAATTTGAATTGAATTGAATAGAAAATGAACTCAAATTGAATTGAAATTTGAATTGAATTTAAATGAATTATAAACCGAATCTATAAGGAAAGATTCGATTTTGATTTGAATCGGAAATAGAAGTTGAAATGTTTTTGAAACGAATTCAAAACTATTTATAAAATTCGTTTTAAATAGAAATCGACGAAATACATATTATATATATATAATGGCCTGAATAGAACGCGCCGCGCTGCGGTAGTTCGCGAATTTCGAACGGACATTACGGGAGATCTGACCGTCGGATTCTCCTAAAACCGGAACCGTTGGGTTCGTATCGAAAAGAGCTTTCTAAAGAATATTAGAAATTTGAAATCTAACGGTTGGATTTGGAGATACGTCCAAATAAAATTTGGAAAAGGTCGCTGTAAGTGCAGTTCGATGGCCGTTGATGGAAATCGACTGTACGGGCCTTGATAAAATTATTAAAAATAGTAATAATTTGTGTAAAATCATAAGAAATGATTTGGGAAAAATTGGGATGAAAAACTCCATGTTTGAAAAGACAAAAATAGATTTTTATCGAAATGAACTAGTTTCGAACTAAAATTAAAACCCATTTATTTTTAAATAAATAAATTGGATTTGAAATGGGTTGTAAATAAGGATTGATTTGAGGGTTTATCGTGAAGGGTGTTTTAAATGACACTTGTTCTTTAACCCGATAAATAAATAGTGTTGGCTCGCTTTTTGACCAAGCCAACCAGGATCATTCATAAGAAGAAAGCATGAAACCACGTTATCTAAGAATATGAAGGAATGGATCGCATCATCGACTCGTCCGATGACGGAGCGCACGCTATCGACTCGCCCGATGACGGATCACACGCTATCGACTCGCCCACCATCGGATCGAGTCTCGACGGATCGCCCCTATTTCATCAGCGAAACGACACCTTTATGCGATCCGATCCATGCATATGTTGTTGCCCAGTATTGATCGATCTGATCCCCTGATGCGTGGCGAACCCTCTGACCCGTTCAAGCATGAGCTAGTCTTCAGCGATCCGAGACGCACAGATCTAGCGACACGTGTCCCTAACCGTCATTTGGACCAATTCTCCCCATCTGCACGATCCGATTTTCAAGCAGATCGCGACATCTGTCCACAACGGCTAATTTGACTATTTCCTCAACGGTGGCGATGCGATCCGATGTTCTCGGGATTCGTGCCACATGTAACCACGACCCGCCTGACAAAATCAGCTATAAATAGCCCGGAGCTTGGCATTTTTTGGGATCTTTTTGGCAATATTGAGTACTGAATCCGCCATTGTTGTCAAAATACTAAAATATTGAGAGAAGTCCTTGATTGTATTAGCTTTCAAAGTATAATCAATAACATATAAAGTGGACGTAGGCTCGTTAACGCCGAACCACTATAAATTCTGTGTGTTATTTCCTTTTTTCTCATTCTTCAGTTGAAACTCTATAAGCTTCAGAACAATTTGGGTGTTAGGTCCAAATTTTGATCTAACATTTTGGTGCTTTCACTGAGAAGACAATCCTAAAGTTTCACTATTCGGTTCTTTGAAAATTACAGCGATTCGGATATCATGGCTGGAAAAAGATCTAAGGAAGCACGAGCCTCACAGACCAACGAAACAATTGAAGAGAGTGTGCACGAGCTGGGCAATGAAGAAACTCTGGATCGCGGGGCGCAGGGGGCGAACCGATCCGACGAAGACACCACGCTCCGAGTCGACGAAAACGAAGCGATCCGGACTGCTGAAGGGGTTGTTACTCGATCCCGAGGGAATGCCTCGCACCCTCCGCACACTTCGACCGCGAATCGACCTCAAGGGGGCGCTGCGAGCCGCCACCCACGAACCACAGCGATCCGAATTGATGATCAGACTACAAATCGACCTGGAAAGGAGCCTATGGCTCGCTCCTACCGTCCTGGCCCCTCTGCTCGACCCGGCTCAAGCTCTTTGCGCATAAGAGAAGGTGATGACGATCAATATGATCCTGCTGCTCCCGTTACTGATGGGGATCTCTCTCGCTTTTCTGAAATGTGGGAGAGGTTGTTTGATGAATTGGCTGCCCAAAGGCAGGAAAGCTCCGTCCTGCGACAAAATTTGACTGCTATGAATAGAAGACTTGATGAGCTTGCGAGGCAAAGAACATCGCCGGTTCGTCCACTCACTCCAGGATATTCTTCTTCGTCTGAAGAATCACCGAGGCCTCCGCGACGACCGTATGAGAGAGCCGAAAACATAGAGCAGCTTCGGTTCGGAACCCTGCCATCACAGGAAGAAGAAGCGCTGTGGGCGGGGCCCTCAAACCGTAATGTGAACGATCAAGCCGCAGCCCCCAGGGCTCGAGATGTGGACAGTCCCGTACGTAACAGACTACTTCAGCCCCGTCGCCGCACACATACTCATGATAACAGGGGGCAACGGAGCCCTATCCGAGACCCGGATTTCGTGACTGCTCCCGGAAGAGAGATTAGAGAACCCCGCCGAGCCAGAGGCACTGACCCTGAACCTCCTTTGACCAGTGCAAATGTTGCAGCCATGATCCACCAGATTCTGGCAGATAGCCATGGACAATGGAATGAAGATTGGGGGATCGACCGCAGTCACACCCCTTTCACTGATGATATTTTGGATGCGACTTTTCCAAGGCGTTTCAACATGCCACAAATGAACCGATATGCGGGTAGGTCTGATCCTGTCCAGCATCTGATGAGATACTCTTGGTCAATGACCGCTGCCGCAGCCTCTGACGCTGTTAAGTGCAAAGCGTTTCCCATATTCCTGGAGGATTTGGCTTTGTTATGGTTTACTCGCTTGCCAGCGAGATCGATTTCTAACTTTAGGGAGTTGAGTGAGAAGTTCGTAGAACAATTCCGTATCTGCGCACAAAAGACAAAAAGTGTGATCGATTTGTTCCTTGTCAAGCAGCGACTAGGCGAGAGTTTAAGGGTGTACCTGGATCGTTTCAATTTGGCTGCTACTGTGGTTAAAGATCCCCATGAACCGACCGTTGTCGCAGCACTGATTGATGGAGTAGATAAAGACACTGAATTCGGGAGGTACCTAGCAGGCAAACCGCCCCACACTAGAGAGTTATTCTACGAGAAAGCCAACGTACATTTATGTCGGGAAGAGGTATATGCTAACCGAAAGGCTAAAACAACTGATAAGGAGGAAATCCAGAGCAATGTCGCCATCAAACAGACGGGAGACAGCTCGGGGAAAGTTGAAGTTAATGTCGGAAATCAGAATCAGGGTGGTCGTCAGCCAGGTAACAACAATAATAATGGTAACGGCAACAACCGGAAGAGGAACCGAGGGAACGACTCCCAAAGAAGGACTCGTCCCAGGGCCTTTGAAAGTTATACACCAATAAATTATACTCTGGAAAATATCTTCATGGATGCGTATGAAGTCCTCCATAATAAGAGGCCACCTCCCAGAGAGTCGACAGAGAAAGAGCGTGAAACAGGGAAGTTTTGTCTCTTTCATCAGATTCACGGCCATTCGACAAATGAATGCCGTCACCTAAGAGATGTAGTCGAAAGGCTGCTTCGAGAAGGAAAGTTAGATGAATACAGAGTGACGCCTGGAGACAGGGGGCAAGCAATACAGGCCCCAAATCAGAACCAGAATCAACTTGCTGCTAGGCCGACTGCCCAGCAAAAGGGAAAGAATATTGTTATGAATACCGTAATCGGAGGACTTTATCTCGCCGGGCATAGTTCCAAGGCATTGGATCAATACGTCAATGCAGCCAAACAACACCTCGAAGTAGGGGAGTGTAGCAACCCCGAGGACAGTATCCCGGTGAAGCAACAAAAGATGATGACCGACGATGTCGTCTTCCGAGAACGAGAAAGCATCGGAATTCATGCTCCGACTGAAGATCCATTTGTAATTACAGTACCTATTGGACCAGCCACTGTTCATAAGGTTTTAGTGGACAACGGGAGTTCTGTCAACATTCTTTTCAAAAAGACATTTGATCAGATGAATCTCGAAATAAAAGACTTGAAGCCCTGCCAAGGATGGATCCGTGGATTCAACGGAGCATCCACCGCTCCAATGGGTTATGTAGAGTTACCAGTTACACTTGGGGAAGGAGAACGCTAGAGAGTGAGAATCCTTCCCTTCGTGGTTTTGGATGTTGAATCGCCCTACAATGCCTTCTTGGGCCGACCGGCCCTCGCAAAGTTTAGAGCCTGTATAGCCCCCTGGTGCTTGTTATTGAAATTCCCCACAGAAGCTGACATTGGTATTGTCAGAGGGGATCAAGTTGCTGCGCGAGCATGTTATGTTGCCGAACTAAATTTACTTCGCAATGGAGGGGATATTGAAACTAAAGGCACTTCTCCCCCTACGGGGGCGGAGACCTTATAGCAACCAAAGAGGATAGTCGTTGGAGAGTCGCCCAGAGAGATTCCCGAGGATATAGATCCCAGAGAGGATCAAGAACCCGGGGGCAGAATGGCGACTCCCAACGAGACAACTGTGGATGTACCGATCGATGACAGTGACCCGGAGAAGGTCCTTAAGATTGGATCCCAGTTAAATCCGAATCTCGCTAAAGAATTGACGGATTTCTTAAAAAACAACTTGGATGTATTTGCTTGGACCCACGCAGATATGTGTGGGATATCCCCATCAATCATGAGCCATTCCTTAAGCATTGATCCTAAACATCCTCCAGTAAAGCAAAAAAGGCGAATGTTGGGCCCAGAGAGGTCCGCTGCCTTGAAAGAAGAAGTTGGAAAGCTAAAGAGTAATGGATTTATCAGAGACTCGACCTACCCAGACTGGATTTCGAATCCAGTCCTGGTAAAGAAGGCCAACGGGAAGTGGCGAACGTGTATCGACTTCTCAGATTTGAACAAAGCCTGTCCAAAAGATAGTTTCCCGTTGCCCCGGATTGACCAGTTGGTAGACTCGACGGCAGGTCATGAGCTTCTCTCATTTATGGATGCTTATTCAGGATACAACCAGATTCCGATGCATGTTCCAGATCAAGAGCACACTAATTTTATCACGGATTTGGGATTATATTGTTATGTGGTGATGCCCTTTGGCCTAAAGAATGCGGGCGCTACATATCAACGTTTAGTCAACAGAATGTTTTATAACCAGATCGGGAAAACAATGGAAGTATACGTCAACGATATGTTAGTTAAGTCCAAGCAACCTTCTCAACACATTACTGACTTGGCAGAGATGTTCGGCATTCTTCGAAAGTACGGAATGAAACTCAACCCAACCAAATGTTCGTTCGGCGTTGCTTCTGGAAAATTCTTGGGATTCATCGTCAGTTCCCGTGGTATTGAGATTAATCCAGACCAGATCGCGGCAATCAGAGACATTCAGGAACCTAGGCAAATTAGGGATGTGCAAAGCCTTGTCGGAAAAGTGGCCGCATTAAGCAGATTTATCTCCAGGGCTACGGATAAGTGCATCCCATTCTTCGAATTAATAAAGCGAGCAAAACGCCACTTCAAATGGACACCCGACTGCGTAGAAGCGTTTCAGAATTTACTCAGGCACCTGGAAAAACCTCCGATATTATCTAAGCCAATAGATCACAAGGACTTATTCGTGTATTTGGCAGTGTCCTCCCATGCGATCAGCTCAGCGTTGGTAAGGGAAGAGGATAAGGTCCAAAGACCTGTGTATTACGTGAGCAAAAAATTGACGACAGCAGAGCATAATTATCCACGGATAGAAAAGTTGGCGTATAGTTTGCTGATCGCCTCTAGAAAGCTTCGACATTATTTCCAGGCGCATCCTATTACCATATACACCGATCATCCACTCAAGCAAGTCCTACAGAGACCAGAGGCATCTGGAAGATTACTTAAATGGAATATTGAGTTGAGTCAATTTGATTTGAACTTTCAGCCCAGACGGTCAATTCGAGGGCAAGTGATAGCCGACTTCATAGCGGAATTTACCGTACCAGAGGAAGATATAGCCAATGAAGAGGACAATCCCTCAAAATTACTTTTCGATCCCAATGCCTGGGGATTGTATACTGATGGCGCTAGGAATGACGAAAGATCCGGCGCTGGGATAGTGCTTGAAACCCCCGAGAAACGATTGATAACCTATGCAATCCGGATGGAGTTTCATGCCACTAACAATGATTCCGAATATGAAGCTCTGATAGCTGGATTGAGGATGGCAAAGGAATTAGAAGTCACAAAGATGAACATCTTCTGCAACTCTAAGTTAGTTGTGAACCAAGTTACTGGAAAATTCCAAGCTAAGAGTGCAAGATTGATTTTATACTTAAAGAAAGTGAAAGAGTTGCTGAACGATTTTGATCACTACAACATATCTCATATTCCGCGGTCAGAGAATCAGCAGGCAGATAGGTTGGCAAAGATGGCTAGTTCCGACGATCCTGAAGTGAACGGGCTAGCCCCCGTTGAAGTACTTCGGTCCCCTAGCATAGATCAGATGGAAATTGACCCAGTGCTAGAGGCGGAACCAGAAAGGGAGTCCTGGATGACCCCTCTAAAGAATTTTCTGATGAACGGAGCGCTTCCGACCAAGAAAAGCAAGAGGCGCAAAGTGATTCGTAAGGCCGCCCGATACGTTCTGCAAGGCGGAGTTCTTTACAGATAAGGGTTTTCGATGCCCCTCCTCCAGTGTATAGCCCACGACGACATCAAGCGTGTACTGCAAGAGGTTCACGAAGGCGAATGCGGCGACCACACTGGAGGGCAAATTTTGGCAAAAAAGGTGTTGCGGCATGGTTATTTCTAGCCTACCATAAACAAGGATGCAGCGATACGCACGACGGTGTGATGCGTGCCAGAGATTTTCGAGGATACCTAGAGCACCTCCTAATCAGTTAAAAACAATGATGAGCCCATGGCCTTTCGCTATGTGGGGAATTGATATCATTGGAAGTCTCCCCATAGCAAGGGGCGGAGCAAAGTTCGCTATTGTGGCCGTGGATTATTTCACTAAGTGGGTCGAGGCTGAGCCACTAACTACGATTACAACCAAGCGAGTGATCAACTTTATCGTAAGAAACATCATTTGCCGATTTGGGATTCCAAAGATTGTGATAACGGATAACGGAACTTAGTTCGATAGCGCGGAATTCAGAAATTTCTGCCAAAAATACCACATTGAGAATCGATACACCTCTGTGGCACACCCGCAATCGAACGGACAAGTCGAAGCGGCGAATAAAGTGATTAAGTCTATTCTGAAAAAGAGACTGAAGCGAGCTAGAGCCATGTGGGCTGATGAATTGCCCTTGGCACTGTGGGCCTACAGGACAACATATAAATCGGTAACAGGACATACCCCGTTCTCCCTTGCCTTTGGAACGGAAGCAGTCATCCCGGTTGAGATAAAGGTACCTTCTCACCGGGTGACTTATTATGATCCAATGACCAATAATGAATTGCTCCTTGAGTCCCTAGATATGATCGAAGAAAAGAGGGATGAGGCGGACCTGCGCGCCTTAAGATGCAAGCAACAGATCGCTCGATATTACAACAAAAAGGTTCGAGCCCGAACCTGGGAACCCGGAGACTTGGTTCTGAAACGTGTCTTTCCACCCCCAACTCATATGGGAGCGAAGTGGGAAGGACCGTACTCCATTCTGAGTAAGCTTGGTAATGGAACTTTCAAGCTGGCAACCGTAGATGGAAGGGAAATCCCCAGAGTGTGGAATGCCCAACATTTGCGGCCATAATTAGCATAAAAGTTTCAAATCTATTCTTTTGCTTTGTTGAAAACCATGTATAAGGCACGACTTGCCTAGAATAGTTTGATTCCTTGAAGCAAAAAATTATAAAGTGGACGTAGGTCATGATTCGACCGAACCACTATAAAAATATTGTGTGTCATTTACCTTTATTGCATCCTTATTTATCTGCCTGTTTATTTTTGGAAATCGGCGTGAATAATGCAGGTACCCGAAGTCTGGTGCCAACCATTCCTCCCGTAGACTGTTCGGAGGAACTCAAAGCTTTGGCAAATGCTCCAACCGCTTGTCCGACTGGTTTTAATCCTCGGAGCTTGGATTGAAATGTAAACCTAGGACGAGTTTGATGAGCGTGCATGATTGCAGACTGCTTGAGCTCGAACTCTAACTCTCCAGAGAGAGAGAGAGAGAGAGAGTATAAAAGCGTCTCCGATTGAGCGCTGAGAAAGAGCTCTTTCCCCGCTGAAGGATCGGGGAGCGAATGAATTGTTGAGCTCGAACTCTAACTCTCCAGAGAGAGAGAGTATAAAAGCGTCTCCGATTGAGCGCTGAGAAAGAGCTCCTT
Organism: Allium sativum; assembly: GCA_030737875.1. Classification (NCBI taxonomy): domain Eukaryota; kingdom Viridiplantae; phylum Streptophyta; class Magnoliopsida; order Asparagales; family Amaryllidaceae; genus Allium; species Allium sativum. Next base: position 199,358,019 of record CM060918.1, on the reverse strand, counting down.
CCCCGCTGAAGGATCGGGAAGCGAATGAATTGCTGAGCTTGAACTCTAACTCTCCAGAGAGAGAGAGAGAGAGAGTATAAAAGCATCTCCGATTGAGCACTGAGAAAGGTGTCAGAAAGTCGGTGCCACAAGAACAATTATCCTATGAAATCTTCTAAGTCCCCCATATTCAGAAATAGGGGGCAACCTGCCGACAAGGCTAACCAATTCTTAGTAAACCCCCGTCAGGCGCTATGATAACAACTGATTGGGGGCACATATACTCATATACATATACTGAACTTTAATACAGCAACACAGCATGAAAATTTTCTCTTGGCTATCTGTTGTTTGACTGATTTGTAATTATTATTAGATGGCCTATGACTAAACATGGAAAGTTTATTTGAATACAGGTACATAATGATGCAAAAAGAGATAAACTTTCATTTATATACTGCGGATCAACAAAGTGAAAAACAACCTAGAAAGGAAAGTGAGGGCCAGTCTCACAATTACACTTCCTGGCCAGTGGAAAACCTAAAGACAAAATATCAACAAACAACAAACATCCTATTTACGCTTTGGCCTCTTCTCTTGCTTCTGCCTCTCCAGCTTCGCCTTGTCGGCATCAGATGGATCCCCTTTCTTCCTCTTCCTTTTGTCTATGAGGGGAACATCCGACTCCTCTGAAGATTCCTCTTCCACCTTTTTTCTCTTCCTTCTATCAGAAAGGGAAGCCGGGAAGTCATCGGGGTTTGCAAAGTGAAGCTGTCGGCTGATGGATTTGGGCTGGATTTTCACAATCATCCCAGTTTTGGGATCGAATTCTGCAAGAGGGACTACGTCCAAAGCCTCATCTCCCACCTTTTTCGAAGCCATCTCTGTTTCCTGCCTAGCCTTTCGGCTGGCCAATGTTTCGTCGTCATCGTCGTCGGCTTTTTTGGCGCCGATAATGTCTTCTTCATCATCTACATGGCGTTCATCCATGTCTCTCAAGGCTTCGATGGTCTCAGCATCTTTGGGAACGTCAGTGCTAGGTGCCGGGACGTTTTTCTCTGCTGTTGTGACCTCAGCCTGTTTTGATATATCAGTACCGACACCTTGTGAAACAGCCTCCTTCTCCGCCTCTTTCTCTTTTTCAGCACCCTTGTCGACGGGCTCGCCACCTGTATTACGAGGAACACACGTTACTAACTCAATTGGTTGTTCTACCAAACGACGACAATTCACAATTGCTTCGACAAATTGAGGAGAAAGAAAGGAGATACCTTCCGTAGACCCTCCTTCTTGAATAGTTGCAGGAGCTCCAACAACTACGGGAGTTAGGCCCAAAGGGATTAGCGGATCATCAGGATGGTACTCCTCAACTCCGGAGGTTTTGGGCTCTACGACAGAACTTGAACCTTCGTCAATTTTGCCCTTGCCCTTGTCCAGGGCCTTCTCCTTTTCCATCTCCGCTAGAATCAGACGACGACCCTCTGCTAGGTCCTCAGGCTCATTGTCCCTTAAGATGCTCTTCATCAACTCATCCTCATCGATTTCTTTGACCCCCAATCTATGCTTTTCACCCTCAACAATGGCATCCCATAAATTGGCTAATGTAACGTGGTAATCCGGGATCCACGAGATGTTGCGAGTTTTGAGAACCTGGCCAAGGAAATCGAAAATCATCTCTTCAAACCCCTCGATCTACTTCTCTCTTTCGAGGAGCTTGTTGTTAGAAGCAGTGGCCAATTCGATGGCACTTTCGACATTCTTCTCAGCGAGAGCTGCCCGTCTTTCCGCGTCCGAAACCTGATCATTTAAAATCACCTTTTCAGCTTTAGCCAAAGCCAGACTTTCTTTCAAATTTGCCTTTTCTGCCTCCCAAGCAGCTCTCTCAGCTTCAAAACGGCCTTGTGCTGTTTTCAATTCGATGTTGGCCATTTTGAGATCTTCAACCTCCTTCTTTAAAGCCATTTTCTCTTGGCTATTGGAATCAAGTTCCGTATGAAAGCGTTGCTTAGCATTCTCTAATTCAATCTTATAATTTTCAGCGTCCCTCCATGCTAAAGCAAGCTGGGATTGAGCATCTTCTTGGTCCTTCTCCATCTTGGTCTGGCCCTTTCGTTGTTTTCGAGTTTCGCCTTGGATCTGTGTGCTTCTATTTCAAGCGATCGGATGACTTCAGAAAGGTTAACAACATGTTTTTTCATCATCTCATATTGCCTGGCAACATGGCGGATATGCCCGACAACCTCGCTATCCCAGTTCTTGGGGACCGGTTCCAAGGATGGAACAAATGTCATCCGGTCAAAGAATATGTCTGGGAATTGTTCCCGTAGCTTTTCTAGCCTACCTTGAATCTCGGGGCCATGCATGTAATCCCGTGATCCGGGGGCAGCCAACTCTGGCTGGCTGAAGGGGACAATGTCACTTCTCTCCTTTTCAGTCTCTTTGGATGAATCCTTGTCCCTATCTTTAGATTCGTGATGCCTTTTGGACAACCGGCTGTGGGAAGGTGCACTCTTTGGAGGAGTTAACTCTTTAGGAAGTTTCTTTCCCCCTGTAGGAACTGCCGAATGACTGGAAGGCCTGGTAGAGGTCGACTTTGGTGAAGACCGAGGTTGCGAGGAAATCGGCTTGTGAGAAGGGCCGCGAGAACGCTCAGCACCCGGATGAAGGCTGGGTGTGCCCTCACGAAGAGAACGATACGAGTAAGATTTCCTGCGAGACATCGTTCCTGCAATAAAAGAAAAGAGCATATTAAAACTTTGAATACCCACGATATAAGAGTGCAGAGTCAGATAGTGTGTGTGATTTGTGCATCCCATATAATTCCCCCTAACAGACCAGGGCCTGAAGACAGGCTCATCTGACCAGTTTCTTGTCTTCCAGTTGGAGCGATGGTCTCTTCAGAAGCAGGGTAGAAAGGCCCCTCTTCAAAGTCCTTCTCTGTATATACATCATCGGGTAGAGGAATTTTATTCAGCTCGTCAAATAACTGCTCTTCCGTCAAATCATCGGGGGCAGCGGTTTCGATTGGAGTAGAAATCGGGATTTCCTTGGACACGTCACCACGAACCTCATCCCCTCTGTATATGTTCAGGTCCTCATCGTCTTGGATGACTATCGGAGAAGGACTCTTACGAAATTTAGTTGTTTCTACTGCTTGCGAAGTTCCCTCTCCCTCCGTTGGGGGCACATACTTATAAGGTTTGCCGCCAGTGCCAAGTCCAAATCTTCTATCCAGAAGACGATGCTTATGAAGATTGTCATCAGTAATGCATTTTTTGATCCTTAGAAAGTCGGATCTGCTTTGTGAAAGAATGGACAATCGATTGCTGTACAGCGGACCCTCCGTTTTCGGGAAGACATGATCTGTTTAAGACAAAGAAAAAGAGGGGAGAATGTTAACGCCTAGACTTCTTGAACAAGATATTCGATTAGAAGCTTAAAGTTTACTTGATTTGAGCCATCTTCGTGAGCATCCGGCCTGTTTCCTCATATAAAACCAATCAGACATAGGGTCCCCTATATTGCTATATCCATCGTACAGAACCTTCCTATTCGCCACCGATTCAAAGAAAGAGAAATTTGGAGTTGCCGAAGAACGGTGCTTAAAAAGAAAGAAGAATGTCAAATCTCTGAATTTAAGTTCAGCGTGTAGGATCTCCGCGTATGCAACATATAGGGTGTATAAAGATGCGTAGGCGTTCGGATGAAGTTGCATCGGAGCAATACCCAGTCTTCTTAAAGTTTCGATGGCAATCGAAGGGAACGGAGGAATAGCTCCTACCAAGCACATAGTCCGGCTAATTTCCATATATCCTTCCGGAGCTAGGTGGGGTCTATCTTCGCTTCCGGGTGTCAAGACGTCATCCCAAGGAATTCCGTGTCTCAAGCAGATTCTCTTAAGATTTATATCGTCGAGCTTAGATGCTAAAGAATCAGAGAATTTATCTATTCCGAGCGCGCCGGGAATCTCGTCGGGAGCTCGTCCGTCTATCTCGGACTCTTCGCTAGATGAAGTACTTTCGGACGGATCTGATTCCGTGGCCTCATATTCAGACCTAGAATCTTCACCTCTTGGATTAATTGGAGGAATCTCGGGGTTGTATTGCTCAGGAACCTCGGATTCCGCATCTGTTGCGGATCTTGAAGAAGATTGATTATTCGACATTACTGCTAGGACGAGAAAACATGAACAATGAGATTAATACTACCCGTCCCCCGTGTGTGCAAGTACCGGTGTGTGTGCTTGTGTGTGCATTAAAAATAAAACGTGAAAGCTATCAAGATCATCGAAATATTAGTCGTCATAGGCAGTCAAATTATGTGGTCTTTTAGTCCAGAAAGTCCAACATCAGGGCCCTAGCCTAACTGTTCAGAATTTTATGGTGACAAGGCATCGATTGAAGTTTGAAATTTCTTCACATCGTCAACTATGAGTCGGATCGTAAGGCAGAGGGATCGCCCCCTTTCGTATCGCAAGGCAGAGGGATCGCCCCCCATCGAATCGCAGGGCAAAGGGATCGCTCCTTCACGAATCGTTGCAGCCCCCACGATACGCGTCTTTGCTGTCACCACGATCTTCCGTCTCGCCACTCGCCTTCACCTTCTTCCATTCCTCTCCTTGCCCACGATCCGAACCGGCCTTCCCTCTTCTCCTTCCTCCTTCGTCTTCCTCCTCTCCTTCCCATCCTCGAACTCCGACCCCTACGCCTATCAGCCATGGCGTCTCCATGGATTCCCCAGAAGATCGCAAATTTCCATCGTTTCTCCCTCGAATTATTTGAAAAAGTTCGTGAAACAACAGCGTTTACGAATAAGAATGCTTTCGGTGGAATTACCTTTCTAAAAATTGGGAAAGTGATCGGATTTTTGAAGGATTGAAGTACTAGGGTTCGTTCTTCAACAGTACAGGCGAAACAATACGGAAGAAAAAAGAAGGAAGAAAGTGTGGGGGGGTCGGCTTATATAGGCAAAAAGGGCGACCGTTTGTCTCCCCTTCTTTGTCCTATTCGATCCACGAAAGACCGGCGGGCCGCGAACCAAAAGCCCACCACGACTCGAGGAGGAGCCCGTTTCGTTCCGAGGCCCAAGTGCACACCAAGAACGGAACGAATGTCTCGCTAACGGACCGCGACTCGAGCCCGCGATCCGAATCGATAAATTCAGGAATGAGGATTCGGAAAAATCCCAGAAAGAGAATCGTTCTCTGATCCGCGACTCGTTGAGAAAAGACGATTCTATAGCTTCGAAGCATGTTCCATCATCGATAAAACATACTTCGAGGGGGCAAAATGTTGGCTCGCTTTTTGACCAAGCCACCCAAGATCATTCATAAGAAGAAAGCATGAAACCACGTTCTCTAAGAATATGAAGGAATGGATCGCATAATCGACTCGCCCGATGACGGAGCGCACGCTATCGACTCGCCCGATGACGGATCGCACGCTATCGACTCGCCCACCATCGGATCGTGTCTCGACGGATCGCCCCTATTTCATCAGCGAAACGACACCTCTATGCGATCCGATCCATGCATATGTTGTTGCCCAGTATTGATCGATCCGATCCCCTGATGCGTGGCGAACCCTCTGACCCGTTCAAGCGTGAGCTAGTCTTCAGCGATCCGAGACGCACGGATCTAGCGACACGTGTCCCTAACCGTCATTTGGACCAATTCTCCCCATCTGCACGATCTGATTTTCAAGCAGATCGCGACACCTGTCCACAACGGCTAATTTGACTATTTCCTCAACGGTGGCGATGCGATCCGATGTTCTTGGGATTCGTGCCACGTGTAACCATGACCCGCCTGACAAAATCAGCTATAAATAGCCCGGAGCTTGGCATTTTTTGGGGTCTTTTTGGCAATATTGAGTACTGAATCCGCCATTGTTGTCAAAATACTAAAATATTGAGAGAAGTCCTTGATTGTATTAGCTTTCAAAGTATAATCAATAATATATAAAGTGGACGTAGGCTCGTTAACGCCGAACCACTATAAATTCTGTGTGTTATTTCCTTTTTTCTCATTCTTCAGTTGAAACTCTATAAGCTTCAGAGAAATTTGGGTGTTAGGTCCAAATTTTGATCTAACAAATAGAAAGTGATTTGGGTTTGTCGTGAACTATGTTTTGAAAAGACATTAGTTCTTTAACCCAGTAAAAAGGGAGTTTTAATGAATCTGCAAGTAGACTGAAATGTAAATCAATAATCTAAATTATCAAATTTGGAAAATAAGCGAGGATGGAGTATCACCAGTTTTGCTCCAAAGCGATAGTTAAATCTTTAATTAGATTTGAACATGAAATGGTAATTAATTTTACCGATAACACCGTGGTGTTAGATATGGAGTATTACCAGTTTTGCTTAATGGGATGAATAGGTTGGGATTGGGAAATAAAATAAATAATTACTTCGGTACGGTTCGCTAATCTCGACTAGTTTGGAAAACCATAATTTGGTTTTGAAATGACATCCAAAGGAAGATTATAGAATAAATTTAGAAGAATTTATCTTAGATAAAATTAATGGGTACCTTTCCCTAAGAATGTGATTTTGTGAATAAAAGAATATTCTGAATTAGAATGAGGCGTTTGTTGTATTTGTGTAACATTTGTTTTTAACATACGCGGGTTGTTCGGAAAGTCCGGGTTTATACCCATTCTGAATAACCGATTCGACGATAAGTCGAAGATGAAGACGGTGGTTGAAGACCGGAAGTTTTCACATCGTTTGGGTGATTACTGATGATCTTGATTGGGCTGTACACCCAAGATGAGGGAATCAATTGGTGGTCGTCCAGACGTACTTGGAGATCGATGGATATGCGAGGAAAGTGCCTCCGACTTCGTTCAGAACCAGAACGAACTTGTAAATGGATTGGGTGTCTGACATTGGATTTTATTCTATGTTGATTGATCTCTATTAAATATACATCTGTTTGGCGGCGGAGAATTTATTCTCTTGCTTAACGCCCTTCTTTGAGACGTACGAGCTCAGAGGTTGTATATCGTTGGACATCAGTCGTATGGCATGAATTGCCTGTGTGGCACGCTAAGATGCAATGATCAAGGTTTTTGTTGAAAGGCAAAGTCTTGTGGTTGATGATCAAAGCACGGCCTACGTGGCATAGCTTTGTGTATAGCGTGGATTCGCGAGCCTCACACCTCGGTATGAGTTAAAAACAGGATACGGACCGCTGGGAGAACACGATGTTTCTTTCTAGCTTTGGTGGTGTCAGTGACTTACCAGCCCTGACATTTATATACTTTTCACCTTTGTGGTTGTTGGAATGAGGCGCCTTGATATTAGGTCTGTAAGGTTTGGGAAACGTGTGTTCAGGAATTGCCAATCCTCAAACGTAAGAGAGGATCGGCCCAGCCGAATCCAGGGTTACCCAGAGTGTGTAGTCCTGAGGCATTTGCTAGAGTGTCTTGAAGCGGAGAGGAGCTTGCCCCTTGCCTCGACTCATGACGGAAATCCAATTTCCAATACGTGTATTACAGTTTTAATTGTAGAACTAGTATGGCGACATAGTAGATGGTAGCTATGCCGCCTAAGATTGATATTTATGATTGAAAATGTATTGACACTATACGCTTATTATAGTATCAAATGATTTGTTTTAAACGTACCAAGCATGTTTGGCTGTTATAAGGTAAAACCCTATCCTCCGGCTTGCGTTGCATTGTGTGATTGGACCTGGGTCTTATAATAGCTTCATTTTTCGAAAAATCATTGCGCTGTTTATTCTATGCACTGGTATTCTTGGGAGGAAACCCGTTCCGTGTTATACGCCGTGGTCCCTTGAATTACTCTCTTTTAAAGTAAAGCTTTAAATAACTGTTTTAGTTCTCACACCAGTCACATGACTGACCTAGAGTTTATTGTTTTAACCTAAACTCTAGGTGCCCTTATTTTCGACACGGGCAGCTAGTAGTTTTGGTTTTGCAGATTCATATTCACAGGATCCTGATTTACAGCTGGAATGATGCTCGGAAAGCTCTATATCCGTGCATTACTTTCAGTTGTGTTCTATATTGTTTTTCCGCTGCTATGTAATTTATTGTAATCTCTGATATTTATCGAATGTAATTTATTCAATTATACTCTGTATATTCTTGTATCTGATGGAGTTGTTGTAATAACAATGAAATGTTCTTCCGTCTGTGTTCTGATTTGTCGTGTTCTCAAACGATCAGGGGTTTCGAACGGTCTTGGTCGGTTTAACGACTGATTCGGATCGAGTGAAATTCCTTGCCGTCACTTTTGGTATCAGAGCTTTGGTTTACAGAGCTCGAGAACAAGACACATTAGAACCATACGAAAGAATTCATCAGAAATTGGATTAGCAATATCCAATTAGAATGACTCGTTAGAGATGGGATCAGTAGTATCCTAGAACGAGTGTGAAGAGTATATTTTTCAAATGAAAACAATTTTTGTTTTGAATATTTAAATCGCTTTACACGTATTTGAATATTTATTTATTTTGAATATGGACAATCTAGTATATAAAGGTTTTGCATATACGCGTCATGAACGTATATTCGAAGTTTTAATATACTGGATAGATATAGAATCACACTCTAGTCGCCCGGACCTGATTCTGATGATTGACGTGCCATCATCAGTAATTATTTTCGTGTTTCGAAGGTATGATATCTATATATTTCCATTAGACTGGTGTGAGAACCAAAACTTATATAGATAGATTTATTGTTGTGAATTGGCATCAAAGACATGATTTTTGACTATATATCAAATTTATGAATTTGAAACGTTAATCCACTAATTGATTGATGTTTGTGTTGTTTATTTGTTTGATAATTTTTAACCATTTAGCCTAATTATGTCAAGTATTGAACTGTATTGAAAATTAGCCGCATTTGCTTGCATATACATGTACTTACATTGAACAGGTCATAGCAAGGAGGCTAGAGCCGAAGAATAAAATTTGTTTGCCCGACAAATAGGTACATGTTCACTATATAATTTACTGTTTTGTTTGGGTGATGATGATTTTATGAGCCTATTGGCTTTTTCTTTTTCTTTTTGAGATCAGAAGGCCTATATGGCAATTTCGGGATTTTCCTGTGGCTCCCGGTGCAGGGGAGGTTATGGCGAAATTTTTCGAAAATTTAGGGTGTTAGCCAAATTTTTGAAAATTTGAGAATTCTCAGAAACTGAAAAGTTGGAGAATGGAAGCCAGATCGAACGTAGAGTTCATTAATCAAACCACTTTCGACTTTGTTCCTTTTTGGGGACGAAAAGTTTTAAGTGGGGGAGATTGTAATAACCCAGAAATTCTGAACCAGTTTAAAATTTTTATTTTGGCAATTTTAGCGAATTTTGAATATTTAAAATGAATTATTTTAAATAATATGGACGAGAAATTTATTTTGAATAGAATTCGACGTATATATTATATACGTCGTCGTTAGAATATAAATAATTATATATAATTATAAATAGAATTGAAAATGGGGCGGTAGCTCGATAATTCGATTTCAAACTTCAATTGAATGTACCGGGTGCAAAACAATCCGGATTTTAGCAAAACCAAAAACATTAGGATCTAATTGATGATATTTTTCCAACGAATGCAAATAATCGAAATTTCATAGCGGGAATCAAAAGATATGTCCAGTTGAAAATTCTGAATAGTCGCTATGGAATTCAGGCCCTTAAAAATGGAAATTTTGCAAACGACCTCGGATTTCGACGAAACCACTTTTGTTGGATCCGCGATGTCAAATTATTGCTAGGTTTCAAATTTCATAATTTTTCGAATCAATATGTGAGCGTGGCCAAGGAAAACGCGTTTGACCAGTTTTAGTTGATTTTAATCGACTGGAAAATGGTCATTTTTCCAATGGTCTCAGAATTCGATGAAACTACTTTTGTTAGGACCGTATCTTCAATACGAAGCTAGAAAATATATTTTGGGAATTTTTAGAGTTAGTATGTGACCCCAGTAAATTGAAATGCGCTATCAAATTCAATATATAGAGGTATATGTTAAATTTGACGAAAACTGACCGAAACGATAGAATCAGCCTACGATACATATCCCATTGTGTTCGAAATGGGGGTAATTAGCTATGGACGACAGGCGGTGGGCCTCGTTTAGAGGTCGTATGAAAAAGTTGCTTTTTGAAAATAAATTAATTAAATAAATTAAAAATAAAAATCTCTTCCTTCCCTCTCCTTATTCATTCTGGCCCCCCCGTATCATCTCAAAACAGAACCCAAAATAAATAAAAAAGAGAGAAAGGGGGAGCGACGATCGTCGCCCTCCCCGATGACCACCGCGCCGCCGCTTCAGGTGGCGCGCCCACCACCAAGTCTTCCCCCCCCCCCCATCGACCCCCCTCCTCTCGCGCTAGAGCGCGATCCCCTTCCCCCCTCCCCCCCCCCCCCCCCCCCCGTTCGATTTTCCTCCAGCCCTGCTCCGTCAAACCACCCCTCCTTAGCAACCTCCGCCTCCCACTAGCCTCGCCCCCCCCCCCCTCGATTTCCGTCAAGACCCCCCCTTAACCCTGAAGACCGTCGCCTACTCAGCCCGCCACCACCGGCGAACTCCAGCCCCCCCCGATTCCTCTTCTCCCCCATTCGCTATAAGCTTTCATCTTTTTTTATTTTATTTATTTATTTTGTTTTGTGTTAAACTATTTTAAATATTTTTGTTAGTTTAATCTGATGTTTTAGCAAATAGAAAAGATTAGATTTTTAAAATAGAAAAGATTAGATTTTTAAAGGAAGAAAGACGATATTTTTAAATGGAGAAAGGCGTGATTTTTACTTATGTAGCGGATTAAAAATATAAATCTTTATAGTTGAAAAAGCGAAATCTATATTTTTGAAAAGGCGAAATCTTTATAGTTGAAAAGGCGGGACCTTTATATAGAGAATAACAAAGTAAAAAATTCGACTTTTATATATTGAATAGCAAAGTAAAAATTCGATTTTTATATATTGAATAGCAAAGTAAAAATTCGATTTTTATATATTGAATAGCAAAGTAAAAATTCGATTTTTATATATTGAATAGCAAAGTAAAAAATTCGATTTTTATATATTGAATAGCAATATAAAAATGTGATTTTTATATATGTAGTGGCTACGGGCGACGAAAGTGACAAAAGGCGAGAACGACGAAGATTTCTATAAATGAAGAGACGTGGAGTTGGGATAGCTTTGGTGAGAGCTTCTCACTCTTTAATTTCTTTTTCTAGATATATATATACTAGGATGCAGACGGTGCTTAGCAGCACCCGACACCCGTCATCCACAGACCATGGATGGCTTGTTTGTTTAATTGTTTGGTTATGTGGTTGGTTAGATTATTTGGTTTGAATTGAATTGTTTGGTGAAATGGAATGGATTTGATTGATCTGTGAATGGCGTGGGCCTTCACTAGACCGGGGATAAGGCTAGGCCTTGTCCCGTTTCTAGTATCGTGCCGTTATGCCGCCGAAATTTTCTAAAATAAGTTAGAAAAATAAAAATATCATTTTTTTTATTTTGTAAATGAACTGAATAAAAATTCATGTGTTAAAATAAAATATTTTATCGTTAAAAATACAATTTTTAACGTGAATGTGAATAAATAAATATTCATTTACAAACCAGATGGTTTGTTTATGTAAACCTATTTGAAGGACATTGATGGGGACGATAAATTTTATACATCGCCCAACTGCACGAATAAAATCTGTGTTTGACTGTTTGAAACCCCACACGGGTATTGGGATAAAATACAGCATACACTAATCCCAATAATTAGTTGTATGTCGATCGATTGATTGACAGGCTGCTATAAGCGTTAGATATCTATATTTGATGCTTATACAGTGTAGTGCACTTTGGATGATGATTGATTATTTATCGTTGCTGTGATATACATGTGTTGAATGATATCCATATAATTAACTTTATATGGTAATTGGTTGGGCCTCATTCCAATTTAGAAGATAAAGAATATTATAAAATAAAGGTTCATGTGTTGACTGTACTCGTCCGTTGAGATTAGTCATGTGTTGAACGAAATATTTTAAACAATAAAATTTATATCTTTATCATTATAAAATAAAGGTTCATGTGTTGACTGTACTCATCCGTTGAGATTAGTCATGTGTTGAACGAAATATTTTAAACAATAAAATTTATATCTTTATCATTATAAAATAAAGGTTCATGTGTTGACTGTACCCATCCGTTGAGATTAGTCATGTGTTGAACGAAATATTTTAATAAAAAAATTTACATCTTCATCATATATAAAATTAGAAACTAACTAGAAAATAGATAAGATGAGTGGTCTCCTGGATATTAATCTGATGTTGGTTTCGGCCTTCGGGGTTAATATTCAGGGAATCGTTCTCTTATTAGTTTACGGTTGGAGTCTGATTTGAAATCAAACGATAGATACCATAATTTTTATAAAATATATTAAGTAACAAAAATAGTCACACGTGGACAGTACTCATTCGTTGAGATTAGTCGTGTGTTGACAAAGATATAGAGTCGTGTGTTGAAAGAAATATAGATCCATTTGTTGAATATAAAGCCGTATTGATTAGAGATGCGCTATTTTGACGCGAACTATATTTATATCGATTATATTCGTTTTTATAAATTGAATCGAATAGAAAACCAATTTGAATTGAATTGAATAGAAAACCGATTTGAATTGAATCGAATAGAAAACCAATTTGAATTGAATCGAATAGAAAACCAATTTGAATTGAATTGAATAGAAAACGAATTTGAATTGAATCGAATAGAAAACCAATTTGAATTGAATTGAATAGAAAACCAATTTGAATTGAATTGAATAGATAACGAATTTGATTTGAATAGAAAACGAATTTGAATTGAATTGAATAGAAAATGAACTCAAATTGAATTGAAATTTGAATTGAATTTAAATGAATTTTAAACCGAATCTATAAGGAAAGATTCGATTTTGATTTGAATTGGAAATAGAAGTTGAAATGTTTTTGAAACGAATTCAAAACTATTCATAAAATCCGTTTTAAATAGAAATCGACGAAATATATATTATATATATTATATATATAATATAATGGCCTGAATAGAACGCGCCGCGCTGCGACAGTTCGTGAATTTCGAACGGACATTACGGGAGATCCGACCGTCGGATTCTCCTAAAACCGGAACCGTTGGGTTCGTATCGAAAAGAGCTTTCTAACGAATATTAGAAATTTGAAATCTAACGGTTGGATTTGGAGATACGTCCAAATCAAATTTGGAAAAGGTCGCTGTAAGTGCAGTTCGATGGCCGTTGATGGAAATCGACTGTACGGGCCTTGATAAAATTATTAAAAATAGTAATAATTTGTGTTAAATCATAAGAAATGATTTGGGAAAAATTGGGATGAAAAACTCCATGTTTGAAAAGACAAAAATAGATTTTTATCGAAATGAACTAGTTTCGAACTAAAATTAAAACCCATTTATTTTTAAATAAATAAATTGGATTTGAAATGGGTTGTAAATAAGGATTGATTTGAGGGTTTATCGTGAAGGGTGTTTTAAATGACACTTGTTGTTTAACCCGATAAATAAATAGAAAGTGATTTGTGTTTGTCGTGAACTGTGTTTTGAAAAGACATTAGTTCTTTAACCCAGTAAAAAGGGAGTTTTAATGAATCTGCAAGTAGACTGAAATGTAAATTGATAATCTAAATTATCAAATTTGGAAAATAAGCGAGGATAGAGTATCACCAGTTTTGCTCCAAAGCGATAGTTAAATCTTTAATTAGATTTGAACGTGAAATGGTAATTAATTTTACCGATAACACCGTGGTGTTAGATATGGAGTATTACCAGTTTTGCTTCATGGGATGAATTGGTTGGGATTGGGAAATAAAATAAATAATTACTTCGGTACGGTTCGCTAATCTCGACTAGTTTGGAAAACCATAATTTGGTTTTGAAATGACATCCAAAGGAAGATTATAGAATAAATTTAGAAGAATTTATCTTGGATAAAATTAATGGGAACCTTTCCCTAAGAATGTGATTTTGTGAATAAAAGAATATTCTGAATTAGAATGAGGCGTTTGTTGTATTTGTGTAACATTTGTTTTTAACATACGCAGGTTGTTCGGAAAGTCCGGGTTTATACCCATTCTGAATAACCGATTCGACGATAAGTCGAAGATGAAGACGGTGGTTGAAGACCGGAAGTTTTCACATCGTTTGGGTAATTACTGATGATCTTGACTGGGCTGTACACCCAAGATGAGGGAATCAGTTGGTGGTCGTCCAAACGTACTTGGAGATCGATGGATATGCGAGGAAAGTGCCTCCGGCTTCGTTCAGACCCAGAACGAACTTGTAAATGTATTGGGTGTCTGACATTGGATTTTATTCTATGTTGATTGATCTCTATTAAATGTACATCTGTTTGGCGGTGGAGAATTTATTCTCTTGCTTAACGCCCTTCTTTAAGACGTACGAGCTCAGAGGTTGTATATCGATGGACATCAGTCGCATGGCATGAATTGCCTGTGTGGCACGCTAAGATGCAATGATCAAGGTTTTTGTTGAAAAGCAAAGTCTTGTGGTTGATGATCAAAGCATGGCCTACGTGGCATAGCTTTGTGTATAGCATGGATTCGCGAGCCTCACACCTCGGTATGATTTAAAAACGGGATACGGACCGCTGGGAGAACACGACGTTTCTTTCTAGCTTTGGTGGTGTCAGTGACTTACCAGCCCTGACATTTATATACTTTTCACCTTTGTGGTTGTTGGAATGAGGCGCCTCGATATTAGGTCTGTAAGGACAGGGAAACATGCGTTCAGGAATTGCCAATCCTCAAACGTAAGATAGGACCGGCCCAGCCGAATCCAGGGTTGCCTAGAGTGTGTAGTCCTGAGGCATTTGCTAGAGTGTCTCGAAGCGGAGAGGAGCTTTCCCCTTGCCTCGACTCATGACGGAAATCCAATTTCCAATATGTGTACTGCGGTTTTAATTGTAGAACTAGTATGGCGACATAGTAGATGGTAGCTATGCCGCCTATGATTGATATTTATGTTTGAAAATGTATTGATACTATACACTTATTATAGTATCAAATGATTTGTTTTAAACGTACCAAGCATGTTTGGCTGTTATAAGGTAAAACCCTATCCTCCGGCTTGCGTTGCATTGTGTGATGGGACCTGGGTCTTATAATAGCTTCGTTTTTCGAAAAAGCATTGCGCTGTTTATTCTATGCACTGGTATTCTTGGGAGGAAACCCGTTCCATGTTATACGGCGTGGTCCCTTGAATTACTCTCTTTTAAAGTAAAGCTTTAAATAACTGTTTTAGTTCTCACACCAGTCACATGACTGACCTGGAGTTTATTGTTTTAACCTAAACTCTGGGTGCCCTTATTTTCGACAAGGGCAGCTAGTAGTTTTGGTTTTGCAGATTTATATTCACAGGATCCTGATTTACAGCTGGAACGATGCTCGGAAAGCTCTGTATCCGTGCATTACTTTCAGTTGTGTTTTATATCGTTTTTCCGTTGCTATGTAATTTATTGTAATCTCCGATATTTATCGAATGTAATTTATTCAATTATACTCTGTATATTCTTGTATTTGATGGAATTGTTGTAATAACAATGAAATGTTCTTCCGTCTGTGTTCTGATTTGTCGTGTTCTCAGACGATCAGGGGTTTCGAACGGCCTTGGTCGGTTTAACGACTGATTCGGATCGAGCGAAATTCCTTGCCATCACACTGATATACGGATATTTTTGTTCTGATCCAAGTGTTTTTATCTTTTCATTTATACTTGGGTAAACCTATGTTTTTCAGTTAGCGAAGACCAAATTATATTGGAGGATGAACACGGAGTTTTGGTATATTATCTGTTATATATTCTCACAACATCAATTCTGTTCTGCTGCATATGTCTATGTATGTATAACTCTAATAATTGCTACAAAGTTTGATCAAATATATATTTTAACAGCTTCAAAAACTGTTATTTGATTATTATATTTTGTCCTTCCGCAGTGAGATTCTATGATTTTTTATCTTTGTTTCCTTTATTCTTACTTTACTCCAATAACTATTTGTATTTTCGATTTGTTATGATATGTATGTGTGGATTATTATTGACTTAAACAGTCAAAGATGCAGGTCGTTACAAAAAATTTGAATATTAACGTTTGAATGTTAGAGGCCTAGTAAATAAGTAAGATTATATGCAGTCTTATATATTCTTTTATGATAACTGAGAATTAAAAAAATTGGCTAATAGCTTAGAATAAATAAGAATGACATAATCATAAAAATTGGTGGGAATGAGAGGTTAGTAGTGTTGCATAATAGAAGTTCCTCCCCCTACAATGGGTTATCCAACTGAAGGGCCTACAGAATTATTCGTTTGCATATAGCTGAAGGAATACCAAAAATACAAAGTTTAGCTTGGTCGAAGTATCAAAGGACAAGCAGAGTGGCTTCAATTTTTAAAGGGCATTTTTTAAGTAATCAAACAACTTGATTGCATTGGGCAATTGAAATGGGATGGCGATTTAGGATCGATGCTGTAATGGTGTGATCAGTACTACATATGAGGAATATGAGCCATTTACATAGGTTAAGATAGTCATCATTCTTGAGTGGTCGGTGGAAAAATGAAGGCTACACCTAATTGACTATGCCTCATACTAGCCGCACCGTATGCACGTACCGATAAAACAAGGCTAAGCAAACCAAAAGACATAACATATAATGGAAGATAATTGGCATGAATAATGTTATTTATAAAGTATGCAACACTTGAATATTGTTTTGACTTCCTTCTTATTACAGCCAAAAAGGGAATATGGTTCTATGGGACATGTACTACTACAAAGCAGAAACATTGGAAGGACATATTTCTTTATACATGTTCGATACTAATAAGAGCATTAAATCGCGAAAGTCTCAGCCTTGACTAGTAATTATATGTTTATTGTATTTTTCTACTCTACAATGAGTTTATATTGATAGTGCTATCATATATGTTTGTTATTTGTAGGAAACCAGAAACTAACGACCTGTACTATAGTCGACTTGGTTTAGCAAAAATTTAGCTACAATAATTTGCAAATTGTCATAATTAAAAATAGGCTTTATATATATGCATGTTTGTGCATATATATATATATATATATATATATATATATATATATATATATATATACAAGCATCGTAATGTCCTGGTTTTTAAACGATTTTGTTTGATAATAAATATTGATTATAATGGGATAATCAAAATAAAATTTGATTTGTAAACAAACTTAAACAACTAAAGATATATATAGGAATAAAAGTATATGCTTGGAATTATGTTTGGGATAAATAATAAAGCTTACAAAAAAATGTTATAAACTAGAAACAAACAATTATATCATAATGTATATACTAATATGTGTGTGTGTGTGTGTGTGTGTATATATATATATACCGTTATACTTTAAGTTGAAAACATAATATAATGTTGCAAAAGAAACATTTTGAAAATATAACAACATATGTATAGGTATAGTTTAACGCAATAATAAGGCAAGAACCTTGCAACTAAAAGCCTTAAACATGCACATGAAAGTGATAACAAAATGTACATATGAAAGGGCCAATTTATCACTTTAAAAATGTAAGGGGACATGGAACAAATATGATAGAAAAGTGAACATGTGCAGGTAAAAAAATTCGTCCATTCAAACATACATTAACATATGAAAGAACATTGCTTACGACAAATTTGACAAAATCACATAGTAAAAATCTCAAAGGGAATTCATATAAATACAAAACCAAGGCAAGAGGATAAAGATAACACCCTTAATTGGATGTAACCGTGAATAGTAGAACTAAAAATAGTTAATATCCATCACCTAAAACACACAGTACAAGTTAGCAAGTAAAGAACTCATATTAGCAAAATATCAAATACTTAGATAGCAAGTAAAACCATTTTTATATGGCTGAGAAAAGGCGATACATGCGCATCATTTAATGAAGTATGGATGGATGGGGCATGCTTCTATAAGGGGAAACATAGGACAAAGAGATTGTCAAATATCTAAATAAACAATTAGTTTCTTTCATGCATTGTTTTCCTAGGACCAATCGTAGAAGCTAAAACAAAGGAGAAAGGCTAATGATACATTTACTATAGCAAATGTGAAGAGAAAATAGATTTTTAAATAAGGAAACTTGGCTATAAATATGGACTTAAAACCATGCATTCTCCTCACAACAAAATACTAAATTCGAACTAGCAGGAAAAGGAAAGCTTGAAGGTGAGTAAACTAAACGCTTATTTAGAATTGATGTTTTTATCAGTAAATGCTAGTATTAGTATAAGCTTTAGAATTTTGACTGTATCATATACCAAGTTTTAAACCCAGCACAAAAGTGGTAAATTTCTGTGAATAAACACATTTTATTCTCTGTTAGATCTTTGTTTTGATTGATGTTGAAGGATCACAGTTATTTAGTGCATATATATTTGTACATATGGTATGAAAACGCTTGTATGTTGATTGATATTGGCATAAAACACCTTGTGAATGAACATAGAAACAGCCTCAGTAATTATATACATACAGAAGCCTAGTTACAATCCTTGTTCATAAGACTCATAAGTTGAAATTAAACTAATTTTAGCATTTCATTGATACATGAATGTAGTGAATATATGTTCATAAAGTAGGAAATAATTTATTTCAGATCATATAACCAGATATACTCACGAATATAAATCATTTCCAATAACCCAGTTTAAAACACAAATTTCGATTAACGTAGAATCACGATCCAGACATACAAATGAAATCGTATAAGAAAATGATAAATTTTATGACCGATTTCATGATTTTAAATTAAGTAATGAACGAGGTCCTAAGGGATGAACGGAAATTTCATTTTGGTCAAATTCTGGCGATCCCGGTGACCAAACTCGATGGCGTGAGGAGGGAAGCAACGTGTAGGGTAGATGATCATAGGAAAAATACAAAAAATATTTTCCATTTGGTAGATTTCAAAAACGAGTTAAAAATAGGGTTCATGGGTTCTTTTTGTGTATCTATAACATCCCAGAATTTTTAACTAAGTTTGATTTGGATTTTTATTTATATAATTTTGATTTTTCTGAATATAAATTGATTTTTATAAGGTTTGGATATAAATTTTTACTTTGAATAAGTAGCTTGTTTTATTAAATATGATTTTTTTTGTATAAGAAAAAACTTATTTTAAAAAGTTTTATTTTATTTATAAGATTTATGATATTTTCTATTTTGATAATATTGATTTGTAAAAAATAAGAATTTGGTAAAGGATAATTTATTTTATGATTGTTCAAGAATGACTATTATTATTTATTTTGATAAATTATAATGGTATTTATAAATTGTATAAAGATTGTTATGTATTTATTTGAGACCATATTTAAGATTTTGAGGATTTCCATATTTAAGTATTTACTTTCAACCATTTGTTAATATAAAATTTTATAAATTATATGTGTAAATATATTTGATAAGTAATATAGATAAATATTTTTAAGTTATAAATATTTTTTTATAAACCTTAAGGTAATATGTTAGCTACACTTGGAAAGTGGCTACATTAATAAGTGTTACAACTTATGTTACTAAATCAAATATATTAATTTAATGCATAGGAATGAGGTGTCCTCCTACTTGTCATCATGCATGAAAGAGTTCATGTTGTAATACCAAGTGTCCCCTTAAGTGTCATCATGCATGGAAAGATTTCATGCCATGAGCCATATGTCCCATGATTAAAAATTACCAGAATACCCTCCTTTAATCCTATATAAACTCATACACTCCTCACCATCAAACCACAACATCAGTTTATATTTCACGTTCAAAGAAATTTGTTGTTCTTTGGTCTTTGTTCCACTTACAGTAAAAATGAAAATATATGTTTCCTCTCAATCAAAAATAAACAACTCTCAATCCAATCTCTTTTAGCCAAAATGATCAACATGAATGTGTTCGTATCATCGATTGTGATTTTTAAAAATTAATGGATCGAAATTTCACTGATTAATGGAAGAGATATCTCAATTTTTCTATAAACATAAGAAATGGGTTTGAAACTTCGAAAATTCACAACTCACAATCCATGATGAATTAAATCGCACCGTCAGCACCGTTGAAATCAGCGATGCGAGTAGTATTTTTGGTGTTAGTTTCATGCATTTCCGTGTTGATGATTTTTGTAGTCGGAAACTAGGGTCGAAGATGATTGGAGAATCGTGCATCGATTGGTGAATTGGAGTATGGCGTGTTAATGAGGGAGGAGAGATCTTCGAGTTGGTATAGTTTGGTGAATTTTGAAGCAAAAAGATGTCGTGGTCTCTAGGGGTTCACGCGAGTTGATTCGCTCCAGGCGTCGGGTTCGGATTTCGACGAGGGTGGCCGGAGGTCGGGTGATGTGGTGCAGTCGAACGAGGAAGCGATGGCGAGCTCGTCGATGATCTCAGATGTGTCGTTGGTGGAGGTTTTGATGTAGATTTGTGCACCAGCGTTCACGTTTTCATGGGTGCAGGTTTTTGCGCAAGAAACAGGAGGAGGAGGAAGAAAGGGGTACGGGTATGTTCGGGTGCGGGCTTGAGAATGTCGGGCTCGGTCATGGTCCAAAGGTTTGGGCCTTAGGCCAAATATATTTAGGTATAACCCTTTAAAATTATTTCATGTTTAAGTTAAACATTATCAGCCGATATCACCTTCTTTTTACCTCGGATTTACACACTGTTGAGTGCGTTAGAATCGTCTTGGAAAATAGGATCCATTTATATATAAGTTTGGTAATTTTGGTTAAGTGTAAATTTTAGGGAAAAAAAACAAATAAAAGGTCTGTGTATATATATATATATATATATGACAATATATATATATATAATAAATAATGTTATTAATTCAATTCTAATACATATATATAATTAGCAGAAATCACCGACTGCTAATCGAAATAGGATTGGAAGAAGAAAAGTAGTACGCTTACTGCATCATCGTCAGTTGGTTTCTTCGCAAAACACGAGTTTCACACTGACCAGTTTATGGAGCTATTTCGGTGAGAACTTCTAATTTAAATTATTTATTTAAATTATTTAATTATAATTAGCTGAGATTAATTATAATTTGTTGATGATGATTGTGTGATGGATGTTGATGTTTGAATGTTTGCTCATGTAATTAGATAATACACTAAACACTAGTAAGCGTTATTGACTGTAACGCTTGTGCACAGTTAAATGTTGTTGTGATAATGAATTTGTATCCATCTGATCGTATGGTTCATTTGGATAGATATGATTGCATTGTAAGATATCACACACACACAAACATACCGTGGTTGTGGAAGTATTAGGGTGATCGATCTAGAATCTCCTTCCTATATACGATTTTATTTAATTATTAAATAATATTTAAAATTTTGGTTTTGAATAAAATATCAACTTTTAAATCAGGATTTGGAAAAATGATTTGAATTTTGTATAACGATCTTTATATATGTTTGAAATTGGTTTTGGTAAAAAAAAAAATATTATTTTCAATTTAAATTCGAAATGAGATTTTTCTTAAATTTGAATATGGTTTATATATATATATATATATATATATTAATATACACCAGAACGTTCTAGAATGAAAGAGAGGATAGTGTCTAGGCTTGGGTTTGGAAATTTAGTTTCCTGCTCTCCATAGCTATCCCTAACTGATCCGACAACGGGATGGTAAATTTGAAATCGAATTTGAAATATAATTTGGAATTGTTTCAAATGATTTGGAAATATAAATTTAATTTGAAAGGATTTGAAAATTTTATATTGAATCATTGGATGGGTTGAATAGAACGCACTATGATGTGACAATTCATAATATCGACTTCAAGTTTTGAATATTTAACTTGATTTTTGAAATTAATTTGACGTAAAATAAGAAACGTTGAATTGCAAATGGTAACAGTTTTGAAGCATTGGAATATTTGAATTTCGAACAATTTTAAATCTTTGTGATTTAAATGGATATTTTAATAGTAGTACTTTTGGTAACATTTTCAAATGTTATTATTGGGTCGAAATTTATGAGCGTGAACTATCATTTGATTATAAGAATGATTGAAAAAATAGTTTCGAAGATTATTAAAGTATTGGAAATATTTATATGGAATTGAAATGGTTTTTCCAAATTTAAAATTTGGATATGATTGGAGATAAATCTTCGGATGTTTGATATTAATTTGGTAAATGAAAACTCTTATTATCTGAGGAATTTAAAAGGTAATTCACCGTTATTCCGCTTTTAATATGAGTTGGATACGGTAATTAATGTTGAAGATAAGTTGATGATATTTCTATCCAGATCTAATGTCGAAGAGTTGAATAAATCTTTCAATTAAGATACGGGTTTTCACCCTTACTGAAATAAGTTAGATAGAAATAGTCTTCGATATTGGTATGAAACCTCATGATGCAACGTATACTATCTGGGGAATATGAAAGATATTATTATATCGTTATTCCACTTATAGCATTCATTGATTATGAGAATTTATATGGAATATAAGTGGATAAATTTCTGTGTAATTTAGGATTCAATATCGATTGATTTGGGTTTTGTCATGAATTGTATATTCAATAATATCATTCTTGAAACCCAATGAAATTGAGTGGTGGAAATTCATATCGTAATTAGGAATTTAATCAAATCTTTGATTTGAGAGAATTAAAGGTAAGAAATTTGAAGCGGAAGTATAATCTTTGATTTCAAAGAAGAAGAAAAGATGATAATGAGATGTATGAAATTAAAGTAATTCAAATCTTGAGTTATATATGAATTGATAATCATTTGGAAGGAGATTTGAATTGAAAAGCCTGTGTGAACCATAGTTACTGTTTAAAGTACGTTTATTACTTGGAAAGACCGATATCAAATATATTTGTTCGAAAACCATTCCAAGTAATAATACGATGTTATGAGGCAATTCAAGACTCGGTCAACGACAAATGAAGACCGGGAATATTTAAATTGTTTAGATTGATTGTTGATTGATGTCTCGTTTAGGTAGGCCACTGATACAAGGTATGAGTTACATGAGACCTGAACATATTTAAGTATTTTCAGGTTGTTGTTCCATTCAGTCCCAGAATGGATTTGTATGGATGGCGTGTCTGACGTTGAAATTGTCCGCATAGTACTGATTTCCGTTAATGTATATCGGATTTGTGGCAATATATTATCCTCATCTCTAAGTCATATGAATTTAGAGGGTATGCATTGATTTAAATCAGTGATATGTCGTGAATTGTCAATGTGGCGTACCCGAGTTATGAAACGAGCTAGTGATGATCAAAGAATGGCTTATCGAAGCATCGCTTTGTGTATGACGTGACATCGACAAACCTCACACCCCGGATAGATGAGAAACTGACGGTTAGGTTTTATACTTATATGTGAATTGATGATGAAGCTATGCAGCAGTGGGAAACCACTTATGAACCTGGGGAAGCTGGGTATGTTCGGGGGGTCATGTCTGATCGAAAACCGTTGATC
Source organism: Allium sativum (assembly GCA_030737875.1). NCBI lineage: Eukaryota > Viridiplantae > Streptophyta > Magnoliopsida > Asparagales > Amaryllidaceae > Allium > Allium sativum. Next base: position 199,334,435 of record CM060918.1, on the reverse strand, counting down.
TGCCCTGACGATGTGTAGTTGGTGTCCGCGAATGGACGAAAAAGCCATTGAGGCACTTCGTTTTGTATCCCTGATTGATCTTTCGTGCCAAGAATCATCAAGTTGGAAATCCAATCTCCAATGCGATCCATACGATTTCGATTGTATATATATATGGCGACATAATATTATGGGTATTATGTCGTCTAGGATTAATACATTTATTTGCGAAATTGTTTTCCACACTATATGATGGTATTAAAAGAGAATTTTCACGTATGAAAGCATGTTCGGTTATCATAAGATAAAACTCGTCCATCTGGTGTGCGCTTGCGTTGTGTGATATGGGACGAGCTTATGATAGCTTCATTTTCAAAAGTCATAGCGAATTTCTATGCACGGGAATTCATATGGAGTTAACCCGTTCCGCGTTAGCAGCATGGTCCGTTGAATTACCCAACTTTAAAATGAATCCTAAATAACAACTGTTTTGAGTTCTCACACCAGTCCCACGAATGACTTGGAGTTTATTGTTCCTTCCTAAACTCTAGGTGCCCATTAATTTCCACACGGGCAGCTAGTAGTTTAGTTTTGCAGTTATAGATCGTGGGAGCAGGATTCAGAGCGCTTTTAGAGTTGGAGTCCACGCTAGAGTTTGGAGCTTCTGCTATATCATAAGGTTCTTCTGTTGAGGGTATATTTTCTTTTCTTCCGCTATATATGTTGTAACTCTGATATTCTATGTAACTCTGATGTAACATTGTATTTTGCAATGAAAAGTTCGATTATTTTTGTTCAATATATGTATGCACCCATAACAATTCGTCTTTATGAACGGTTTGAGTCGGTTTAATTACCGGCAAGAACTGGGCAAAAAGGCGGGTCATTACACTTTGGTATCAGAGCTTTGGTTATACAAAGCTATGGGGTGCATACATATTTGGAAAAAAGAATAGGACTCCTCAGAGTTATATTATCTCATTAGAGATAGGGTTAGAAATGCCCTAGAATGAGATTTTGGAATATTATGACGAGAGAAGCGTATGTTTGAAACCTATATAAGGTATTTTTTAACATGTAAATCATTTTGAAACATTGATTATTTGAAATATATTTTGAAATATAATTGGAAATAAGGATTTCGAATGTTTTATTCGACGTCGCAATTGGACTATCGAGTATATGGGGATTCTAATATACGCCTAGCTAACGTATATATGAAGTCCAATATATACTAGGTAGATATAGGGTCACACTCTAGTTGCTTGAGGATAATTCTGTTGATGATCGCAACATCACATATTTCTGTTTTCGAGTTTCGAAAGTGGGATGACTATATGGTTTCGATTAAGACATCGAGGAATACTTGAACCATTTCGATATGTTAGAAATATTAGAAGGGATATAATGTAGGCACAATATGTTATAGATGCAAAACCAACTATTTTGTTAATAACAAAAAAAAGGATATTGTAGAAGTAGGCTATACTTAAGAATTAGAAAGAACGCGTAATTGTGAAAATTCATTTAGAGATTTTATCAATACCACCCCTTAAGGAATCTGAAGATGATTTAGACTTAAGTCAAGATCTTTGTTTAAAGAAATGATTTGACTTAAGTTAGAAATGAGTTTAAAGGGTTAATTCAAATCATAACAAACCTCGAAATAGGAAATTTGAATCTTTGAAATATTGATTTGAAGAAGTGAATTCTGAAAATGTTAAGATTAATATTTGGAAATAACCCTAGCTTGAACATGTATACGCATAATCAGAGTGCGCAGAGGAAGCGTGATGGTATTTTAAATAGAACTGTTTAAGAGATTTTCCAGCTAGTTGAGTAAGAAAAATTTTGAATTTTTTTAAGTGGATTTAGAAAAGGTGTTATTCGATTAGGTGAATATGACAACTAAAACATGAATATTAAATGAGTGTAGATTTAACTTATAAATGAGTTAATATGAGATTATATTGGAAACAATTGGAATAAAAATTTGAAATAGAATGAGTATTTCGGAAATAAAATTCTATTTGTTCTCTTGTCCATGGGTTTTGTTCGACCCATTGTCATCTTTTGAATATCACTCAAATTGTCGTGCTTGAAATTTTAACTCTCCAACTTTATTTCTGAATTCTTCCTTTTGCCCTGCTTTGATAAAGCCTTGGACAAGTAAATCAATTTGGGTTTGAAACTAGTAGTTCGAATTATCTCTTAAGTTGAAATTGAATATGTATTAAGAGCAATAGAATTTCTAATACTGAATTTAGCCAAGATATTATTTTGCAAGATAATTGAATGATTAGGGAAAAATTTATTTTGAGAACTTGGATTTAAATATCTAATTTAAGCACTTATAATTGGTAAGGAAGCCATGGGTTCTGTAAGAGTAAGTTAGGAGAATAATTCCCAAATTTTAAAATTATCTTAGGGTTATAGACCTTAAGTACTAGATAGTATCTATTCTGGTTTAACAGCACTGGGTCCAACTCAGATAATTTGATTTTAATCAGGATCAGTGACGACCCGAGTAACCATGAGATCATAGACGTTCCTTAGACTCTACCTTTAATGAGAATTAGATAACGTACCTTGGGATGATATGAGCCTTGGTTGTGACCATTACATTTTTGATATATTAAGAGAGAAATTGGAATTTAGATTTTGTAAAGGAGTTTAAATTTACTCGACTTCCTTTTCGAGGACGAAAAGTTTCTAAGGAGGGGTGAATGTAACATCCGAGAATTTTTAACTAAGTTTGATTTGGTTTTTTATTTATATAATTTCGATTTTTCTGAATATAAATTGTTTTTTATAATGTTTGGATATAAATTTTTATTTTGAATAAGTAGCTTGTTTTATTAAATATGATTTTTTTTTTGTGTAAGAAAAACTTATTTTAAAAAGTTTTATTTTGTTTATAAGATTTATGATATTTTCTGTTTTGATAATATTGATTTGTAAAAAATAAGAATTTGGTAAAGGATAATTTATTTTATGATTGTTCAAGAATGACTATTATTATTTATTTTGATAAATTATAATGGTATTTATAAATTGTATAAAGATTGTTATGTATTTATTTGAGACCATATTTAAGATTTTGAGGATTTCCATATTTAAGTATTTACTTTCAACCATTTGTTAATATAGAATTTTATAAAGTATATGTGTAAATATATTTGATAAATAATATAGATAAATATTTTTAAGTTATAAATATTTTTTTGTAAACCTTAAGGTAATATGTTAGCTACACTTGGAAAGTGGCTACATTAATAAGTGTTACAACTTATGTTACTAAATCAAATATATTAATTTAATGCATAGGAATGAGGTGTCCTCCTACTTGTCATCATGCATGAAAGAGTTCATGTTGTAATACCAAGTGTTCCCTTAAGTGTCATCATGCATGGGAAGATTTCATGCCATGAGCCATGTGTCCCATGATTAAAAATTACCAGAATACCCTCCTTTAATCCTATATAAACTCATACACTCCTCACCATCAAACCACAACAACAGTTTATATTTCACGTTCAAAGAAATTTGTTTTTCTTTAGTCTTTGTTCCACTTACAGTAAAAATGAAAATATATGTTTCCTCTCAATCAAAAATCAACATCTCTCAATCCAATCGCTTTTAGCCAAAATGATCAACATGAATGTGTTTGTATCATCGATTGTGATTTTTAAAAATTGACGGATCGAAATTTCACTGATTAATGGAAGAGATATCTCAATTTTTCTGTAAACATAAGAAATGGGTTTGAAACTTTGAAAATTCATAACTCACAATCCATGATGAATTAAATTGCGCCGTCAGCACCGTTGAGATCAGCGAAGCGAGTTGTATTTTTGGTGTGAGTTTCATTCATTTCCGTGTCGTTGATTTTTGTAGTCGGAAACTAGGGCTGAAGATGATTGGAGAATCGTGCATCGATTGGTGAATTGGAGTATGGCGTGTTGATGAGGGAGGAGAAATCTTCGAGTTCATATAGTTTGGTGAATTTTGAAGCAAAAATATGTCGTGATCTTTAGGGGTTCACACGAGTTGATTCGCTCTAGGCATCGGGTTCAGATTTCGACGAGGGTGGCCGGAGGTCGGGTGATGTGGTGGGGTCGAACGAGGAAGCGATGGCGAGCTCGTCGATGATCTCAGATGTGTCGTTGGTGGAGGTTTTGATGCGGATGTGTGCACCAACATTCACGTTTTCATGGGTGCAGGTTTTTGTGCAAGAAACAGGAGGAGGAGGAAGAAAGGGGTACGGGTATGTTCGGGTGCGGGCTTGAGAATGTCGGGCTCGGTCATGGTCAAAAGGTTTGGGCCTTGGGCCAAATATATTTAGGTATAACCCTTTAAAATTATTTCATGTTTAAGTTAAACATTATCAGCCGATATCTCCTTCGTTTTACCTCGGATTTACACTCTTTTGAGTGTGTTAGAATCGTCTTGGAAAATAGGATCCATTTATATATAAGTTTGGTAATTTTGGTTAAGTGTAAATTTTGGAAAAAAAACAAATAAAAGGTCTATATATATATATATATATGACAATATATATATAATAAATAATGTTATTAATTCAATTCTAATACATATATATAATTAGCAGAAATCACCGACTGCTTATCGAAATAGGATTGGAAGAAGAAAATTAGTATGCTTACCGCATCATCGTCAGTTGGTTTCTTCGCAAAACACGAGTTTCACACTGACCAGTTTATGGAGCTATTTCGGTGAGAACTTCTAATTTATATTATTTATTTAAATTAGTTAATTATAATTAGCTGAGATTAATTATAATTTGTTGATGATGATTTTGTGATGGATGTTGATGTTTGAATGTTTGCTCATGTAATTAGATAATACACTAAACACGAGTAAGCGTTATTGACTGTAATGCTTGTGCACTGTTAAATGTTGTTGTGATAATGAATTTGTATCCATCTGATCGTATGGTTCATTTGGATAGATATGATTGCATTGTATGATAACACACACACAAACATACCGTGGTTGTGGAAGTATTATGGTGATCGATCTAGAATCTCCTTCCTATATACGATTTTATTCAATTATTAAATAATATTTAAAATTTTGGTTCTGAATAAAATATCAACTTTTAAATCAGGATTTGGAAAATGATTTGAATTTTGTATAACGATCTTTATATATATTTGAAACTGGTTTTGGTAATAAAAATATATTATTTTCAATTTAAATTCGAAATGAGATTTTTCTTAAATTTGAATATGGTTATATATATATATTAATATACACCAGAACGTTTTAGGATGACAGAGAGGACAGTGTCTAGGCTTGGGTTTGGAAATTTAGTTTCCTGCTCTCCCTGACTATCCCTAACAGATCCGACAACGGGATGGTAAATTTGAAATCGAATTTGAAATATAATTTGAAACTGTTTCAAATTATTTGGAAATATAAATTTAATTTGAAAGGATTTGAAAATTTTATATTGAATCATTGGATGGGTTGAATAGAACGCACTATGATGTGACAATTCATAATATCGACTTCAAGTTTTGAATATTTGACTTGATTTTTAAATTAATTTGACGTAAAATAAGAAACGTTGAATTGCAAATGGTAACAGTTTTGAAGCATTGGAATATTTGAATTTCGAACAATTTTAAATCTTTGTGATTTAAATGGATATTTTAATAGCAGTACGTTTGGTAACATTTTCAAATGTTATTATTGGGTCGAAATTTATGAGGTGAACTATCATTTGATTATAAGAATGATTGACAAAATAGTTTCGAAGATAATTAAAGTATTGGAAATATTTATATGGAATTGAAATGGCTTTTCCAAATTAAAAATTTGGATATGGTTGGAGATAAATCTTCGAATGTTTGATATTAATTTGGTAAATGAAAACTCTTATTATCTGAGGAATTTAAAAGGTAATTCACCGTTATTCCGCTTATAATATGAGTTGGATACGGTAATTAATATTGAAGATAAGTTGATGATATTTCCATCTAGATCTGATGTCGAAGAGTTGAATAAATCTTTCAATTAAGATACGGGTTTTCACCCTTACTGAAATAAGTTAGATAGAAATAGTCTTCGATATTGGTATGAAACCTCATGATGCAACGTATACTATCTGGGGAATATGAAAGATATTATTATATCGTTATTCCACTTATTGCATTCGTTGATTATGAGAATTTATATCGAATATAAGTGGATAAATTTCTGTGTAATTTAGGATTCAATATCGATTGATTTGGGTTTTGTCGTGAATTGTATATTCAATAATATCATTCTTGAAACCCAATTAAATTGAGTGGTGGAAATTCATATCGTAATTAGGAATTTAATCAAATATTTGATTTGAGAGAATTAAAGGTAAGAAATTTGAAGCGGAAGTATAATCTTTGATTTCAAAGAAGAAGAAAAGATGATAATGAGATGTATGAAATTAAAGTAATTCAAATCTTGAGTTATATATGAATTGATAATCATTAGGAAGGAGATTTGAATTGAAAAGCCTGTGTGAACCATAGCTACCGTTTAAAGTACGTTTATTACTTGGAATGACCGGGATCGAATATATTTGTTCGAAAACCATTCCAAGTAATAATACGACGTTACGAAGCAATTCAAGACTTGATCAACGACAAATGAAGACCGGGAATATTTAAATTATTTAGATTGATTGTTGATTGATGTCTCGTTTAGGTAGGCCACCGATACGAGGTATGAGTTACATGAGACCTGAACATATTTAAGTATTTTCGGGTTGTTGTTCCGTTCAGTCCCAAAACGGATTTGTATGGATGGTGTGTCTGACGTTGAAATTGACTGCATAGCACTGATTTCCGTTAATGTATATCGGATTTGTGGCAATTTATTATCCTCATCTATAAGTCATATGAATTTAGTGGGTATGCATTGATTTAAATCAGTGATATGTTGTGAATTGTCAATGTGGCATACCCGAGTTATGAAACGAGCTAGTGATGATCAAAGAATGGCTTATCGAAGCATTGCTTTTTGTATGACGTGACATCGACAAACCTCACACCCCGGATAGATGAGAAACTGGCGGTTAGGTTTTATACTTATATGTGAATTGATGATGAAGCTGTGCAGTAGTGGGAAACCACTTATGAACCTGGGGAAGTTGGGTATGTTCGGGGGGTCGTGTCTAATCGAAAACCGTTGATCTGCCCTGACGATGTGTAGTTGGTGTCTGCGAATGGACGAAAAAGCCGTTGAGGCACTTCGTTTTGTATCCCTGATTGATCTTTCGTGCCAGGAATCATCAAGTTGGAAATCCAATCTCCAATGCGAGCCATACGATTTCGATTGTATATATATATAGCGACATAATATTATGGGTATTATGCCGTCTTGGATTAATACATTTATTTGCGAAATTGTTTTCCACACAATATGATAGTATTAAAAGAGAATTTTCACGTATGATAGCATATACGGTTATCATAAGATAAAACTCGCCCATCTGGTGTGCGCTTGCATTGTGTGATATGGGACGAGCTTATGATAGCTTCATTTTCAAAAGTCATACCGAATTTCTATGCACGGGAATTCATATGGAGTTAACCCGTTCCGCATTAGCAGCGTGGTCCGTTGAATTACCCAACTTTAAAATGAATCCTAAATAACAACTATTTTGAGTTCTCACACCAGTCCCACGACTGACCTAGAGTTTATTGTTCCTTCCTAAACTCTGGGTGCCCATTAATTTCCACACGGGCAGCTAGTAGTTTATTTTTGCAGTTATAGATCGTGGGGGCAGGATTCATAGCGTTTTAAGAGTTGGAGTCCACGCTAGAGTTTGGAGCTTCTGCTATATCATAAGGTTCTTCCGCTGAGAGTATATTTTCTTTTCTTCCGTTGTATATGTTTTAACTCTGATATTCTATGTAACTCTGATGTAACATTGTATTTTGCAATGAAAAGTTCGATTATTTTTGTTCAATATATGTATGTACCCATAACAATTCATCTTTATGAACGGTTTGAGTCGGTTTAATTACCGGTAAGAACTGGGCAAAAAGGCGGGTCATTACACTTTGGTATCAGAGCTTTGGTTATACAAAGCTATGGGGTGCATACATATTTGGAAAAAAGAATAGGACTCCTCAGAGTTATATTATCTCATTAGAGATAGGGTTAGAAATGCCCTAGAATGAGATTTTGGAATATTATGACGAGAGAAGCGTATGTTTGAAACCTATATAAGGTATTTTTTAACATGTAAATCATTTTGAAACATTGATTATTTGAAATATATTTTGAAATATAATTGGAAATAAGGATTTCGAATGTTTTATTCGACGTCGCAATTGGACTATCGAGTATATGGGGATTCTAATATACGCCTAGCTAACGTATATATGAAGTCCAATATATACTAGGTAGATATAGGGTCACACTCTAGTTGCTTGAGGATAATTCTGTTGATGATCGCAACATCACATATTTCTGTTTTCGAGTTTCGAAAGTGGGATGACTATATGGTTTCGATTAAGACATCGAGGAATACTTGAACCATTTCGATATGTTAGAAATATTAGAAGGGATATAATGTAGGCACAATATGTTATAGATGCAAAACCAACTATTTTGTTAATAACAAAAAAAAGGATATTGTAGAAGTAGGCTATACTTAAGAATTAGAAAGAACGCGTAATTGTGAAAATTCATTTAGAGATTTTATCAATACCACCCCTTAAGGAATCTGAAGATGATTTAGACTTAAGTCAAGATCTTTGTTTAAAGAAATGATTTGACTTAAGTTAGAAATGAGTTTAAAGGGTTAATTCAAATCATAACAAACCTCGAAATAGGAAATTTGAATCTTTGAAATATTGATTTGAAGAAGTGAATTCTGAAAATGTTAAGATTAATATTTGGAAATAACCCTAGCTTGAACATGTATACGCATAATCAGAGTGCGCAGAGGAAGCGTGATGGTATTTTAAATAGAACTGTTTAAGAGATTTTCCAGCTAGTTGAGTAAGAAAAATTTTGAATTTTTTTAAGTGGATTTAGAAAAGGTGTTATTCGATTAGGTGAATATGACAACTAAAACATGAATATTAAATGAGTGTAGATTTAACTTATAAATGAGTTAATATGAGATTATATTGGAAACAATTGGAATAAAAATTTGAAATAGAATGAGTATTTCGGAAATAAAATTCTATTTGTTCTCTTGTCCATGGGTTTTGTTCGACCCATTGTCATCTTTTGAATATCACTCAAATTGTCGTGCTTGAAATTTTAACTCTCCAACTTTATTTCTGAATTCTTCCTTTTGCCCTGCTTTGATAAAGCCTTGGACAAGTAAATCAATTTGGGTTTGAAACTAGTAGTTCGAATTATCTCTTAAGTTGAAATTGAATATGTATTAAGAGCAATAGAATTTCTAATACTGAATTTAGCCAAGATATTATTTTGCAAGATAATTGAATGATTAGGGAAAAATTTATTTTGAGAACTTGGATTTAAATATCTAATTTAAGCACTTATAATTGGTAAGGAAGCCATGGGTTCTGTAAGAGTAAGTTAGGAGAATAATTCCCAAATTTTAAAATTATCTTAGGGTTATAGACCTTAAGTACTAGATAGTATCTATTCTGGTTTAACAGCACTGGGTCCAACTCAGATAATTTGATTTTAATCAGGATCAGTGACGACCCGAGTAACCATGAGATCATAGACGTTCCTTAGACTCTACCTTTAATGAGAATTAGATAACGTACCTTGGGATGATATGAGCCTTGGTTGTGACCATTACATTTTTGATATATTAAGAGAGAAATTGGAATTTAGATTTTGTAAAGGAGTTTAAATTTACTCGACTTCCTTTTCGAGGACGAAAAGTTTCTAAGGAGGGGTGAATGTAACATCCGAGAATTTTTAACTAAGTTTGATTTGGTTTTTTATTTATATAATTTCGATTTTTCTGAATATAAATTGTTTTTTATAATGTTTGGATATAAATTTTTATTTTGAATAAGTAGCTTGTTTTATTAAATATGATTTTTTTTTTGTGTAAGAAAAACTTATTTTAAAAAGTTTTATTTTGTTTATAAGATTTATGATATTTTCTGTTTTGATAATATTGATTTGTAAAAAATAAGAATTTGGTAAAGGATAATTTATTTTATGATTGTTCAAGAATGACTATTATTATTTATTTTGATAAATTATAATGGTATTTATAAATTGTATAAAGATTGTTATGTATTTATTTGAGACCATATTTAAGATTTTGAGGATTTCCATATTTAAGTATTTACTTTCAACCATTTGTTAATATAGAATTTTATAAAGTATATGTGTAAATATATTTGATAAATAATATAGATAAATATTTTTAAGTTATAAATATTTTTTTGTAAACCTTAAGGTAATATGTTAGCTACACTTGGAAAGTGGCTACATTAATAAGTGTTACAACTTATGTTACTAAATCAAATATATTAATTTAATGCATAGGAATGAGGTGTCCTCCTACTTGTCATCATGCATGAAAGAGTTCATGTTGTAATACCAAGTGTTCCCTTAAGTGTCATCATGCATGGGAAGATTTCATGCCATGAGCCATGTGTCCCATGATTAAAAATTACCAGAATACCCTCCTTTAATCCTATATAAACTCATACACTCCTCACCATCAAACCACAACAACAGTTTATATTTCACGTTCAAAGAAATTTGTTTTTCTTTAGTCTTTGTTCCACTTACAGTAAAAATGAAAATATATGTTTCCTCTCAATCAAAAATCAACATCTCTCAATCCAATCGCTTTTAGCCAAAATGATCAACATGAATGTGTTTGTATCATCGATTGTGATTTTTAAAAATTGACGGATCGAAATTTCACTGATTAATGGAAGAGATATCTCAATTTTTCTGTAAACATAAGAAATGGGTTTGAAACTTTGAAAATTCATAACTCACAATCCATGATGAATTAAATTGCGCCGTCAGCACCGTTGAGATCAGCGAAGCGAGTTGTATTTTTGGTGTGAGTTTCATTCATTTCCGTGTCGTTGATTTTTGTAGTCGGAAACTAGGGCTGAAGATGATTGGAGAATCGTGCATCGATTGGTGAATTGGAGTATGGCGTGTTGATGAGGGAGGAGAAATCTTCGAGTTCATATAGTTTGGTGAATTTTGAAGCAAAAATATGTCGTGATCTTTAGGGGTTCACACGAGTTGATTCGCTCTAGGCATCGGGTTCAGATTTCGACGAGGGTGGCCGGAGGTCGGGTGATGTGGTGGGGTCGAACGAGGAAGCGATGGCGAGCTCGTCGATGATCTCAGATGTGTCGTTGGTGGAGGTTTTGATGCGGATGTGTGCACCAACATTCACGTTTTCATGGGTGCAGGTTTTTGTGCAAGAAACAGGAGGAGGAGGAAGAAAGGGGTACGGGTATGTTCGGGTGCGGGCTTGAGAATGTCGGGCTCGGTCATGGTCAAAAGGTTTGGGCCTTGGGCCAAATATATTTAGGTATAACCCTTTAAAATTATTTCATGTTTAAGTTAAACATTATCAGCCGATATCTCCTTCGTTTTACCTCGGATTTACACTCTTTTGAGTGTGTTAGAATCGTCTTGGAAAATAGGATCCATTTATATATAAGTTTGGTAATTTTGGTTAAGTGTAAATTTTGGAAAAAAAACAAATAAAAGGTCTATATATATATATATATATATATGACAATATATATATAATAAATAATGTTATTAATTCAATTCTAATACATATATATAATTAGCAGAAATCACCGACTGCTTATCGAAATAGGATTGGAAGAAGAAAATTAGTATGCTTACCGCATCATCGTCAGTTGGTTTCTTCGCAAAACACGAGTTTCACACTGACCAGTTTATGGAGCTATTTCGGTGAGAACTTCTAATTTATATTATTTATTTAAATTAGTTAATTATAATTAGCTGAGATTAATTATAATTTGTTGATGATGATTTTGTGATGGATGTTGATGTTTGAATGTTTGCTCATGTAATTAGATAATACACTAAACACGAGTAAGCGTTATTGACTGTAATGCTTGTGCACTGTTAAATGTTGTTGTGATAATGAATTTGTATCCATCTGATCGTATGGTTCATTTGGATAGATATGATTGCATTGTATGATAACACACACACAAACATACCGTGGTTGTGGAAGTATTATGGTGATCGATCTAGAATCTCCTTCCTATATACGATTTTATTCAATTATTAAATAATATTTAAAATTTTGGTTCTGAATAAAATATCAACTTTTAAATCAGGATTTGGAAAATGATTTGAATTTTGTATAACGATCTTTATATATATTTGAAACTGGTTTTGGTAATAAAAATATATTATTTTCAATTTAAATTCGAAATGAGATTTTTCTTAAATTTGAATATGGTTATATATATATATTAATATACACCAGAACGTTTTAGGATGACAGAGAGGACAGTGTCTAGGCTTGGGTTTGGAAATTTAGTTTCCTGCTCTCCCTGACTATCCCTAACAGATCCGACAACGGGATGGTAAATTTGAAATCGAATTTGAAATATAATTTGAAACTGTTTCAAATTATTTGGAAATATAAATTTAATTTGAAAGGATTTGAAAATTTTATATTGAATCATTGGATGGGTTGAATAGAACGCACTATGATGTGACAATTCATAATATCGACTTCAAGTTTTGAATATTTGACTTGATTTTTAAATTAATTTGACGTAAAATAAGAAACGTTGAATTGCAAATGGTAACAGTTTTGAAGCATTGGAATATTTGAATTTCGAACAATTTTAAATCTTTGTGATTTAAATGGATATTTTAATAGCAGTACGTTTGGTAACATTTTCAAATGTTATTATTGGGTCGAAATTTATGAGGTGAACTATCATTTGATTATAAGAATGATTGACAAAATAGTTTCGAAGATAATTAAAGTATTGGAAATATTTATATGGAATTGAAATGGCTTTTCCAAATTAAAAATTTGGATATGGTTGGAGATAAATCTTCGAATGTTTGATATTAATTTGGTAAATGAAAACTCTTATTATCTGAGGAATTTAAAAGGTAATTCACCGTTATTCCGCTTATAATATGAGTTGGATACGGTAATTAATATTGAAGATAAGTTGATGATATTTCCATCTAGATCTGATGTCGAAGAGTTGAATAAATCTTTCAATTAAGATACGGGTTTTCACCCTTACTGAAATAAGTTAGATAGAAATAGTCTTCGATATTGGTATGAAACCTCATGATGCAACGTATACTATCTGGGGAATATGAAAGATATTATTATATCGTTATTCCACTTATTGCATTCGTTGATTATGAGAATTTATATCGAATATAAGTGGATAAATTTCTGTGTAATTTAGGATTCAATATCGATTGATTTGGGTTTTGTCGTGAATTGTATATTCAATAATATCATTCTTGAAACCCAATTAAATTGAGTGGTGGAAATTCATATCGTAATTAGGAATTTAATCAAATATTTGATTTGAGAGAATTAAAGGTAAGAAATTTGAAGCGGAAGTATAATCTTTGATTTCAAAGAAGAAGAAAAGATGATAATGAGATGTATGAAATTAAAGTAATTCAAATCTTGAGTTATATATGAATTGATAATCATTAGGAAGGAGATTTGAATTGAAAAGCCTGTGTGAACCATAGCTACCGTTTAAAGTACGTTTATTACTTGGAATGACCGGGATCGAATATATTTGTTCGAAAACCATTCCAAGTAATAATACGACGTTACGAAGCAATTCAAGACTTGATCAACGACAAATGAAGACCGGGAATATTTAAATTATTTAGATTGATTGTTGATTGATGTCTCGTTTAGGTAGGCCACCGATACGAGGTATGAGTTACATGAGACCTGAACATATTTAAGTATTTTCGGGTTGTTGTTCCGTTCAGTCCCAAAACGGATTTGTATGGATGGTGTGTCTGACGTTGAAATTGACTGCATAGCACTGATTTCCGTTAATGTATATCGGATTTGTGGCAATATATTATCCTCATCTATAAGTCATATGAATTTAGTGGGTATGCATTGATTTAAATCAGTGATATGTTGTGAATTGTCAATGTGGCATACCCGAGTTATGAAACGAGCTAGTGATGATCAAAGAATGGCTTATCGAAGCATTGCTTTTTGTATGACGTGACATCGACAAACCTCACACCCCGGATAGATGAGAAACTGGCGGTTAGGTTTTATACTTATATGTGAATTGATGATGAAGCTGTGCAGTAGTGGGAAACCACTTATGAACCTGGGGAAGTTGGGTATGTTCGGGGGGTCGTGTCTAATCGAAAACCGTTGATCTGCCCTGACGATGTGTAGTTGGTGTCTGCGAATGGACGAAAAAGCCGTTGAGGCACTTCGTTTTGTATCCCTGATTGATCTTTCGTGCCAGGAATCATCAAGTTGGAAATCCAATCTCCAATGCGAGCCATACGATTTCGATTGTATATATATATAGCGACATAATATTATGGGTATTATGCCGTCTTGGATTAATACATTTATTTGCGAAATTGTTTTCCACACAATATGATAGTATTAAAAGAGAATTTTCACGTATGATAGCATATTCGGTTATCATAAGATAAAACTCGCCCATCTGGTGTGCGCTTGCATTGTGTGATATGGGACGAGCTTATGATAGCTTCATTTTCAAAAGTCATACCGAATTTCTATGCACGGGAATTCATATGGAGTTAACCCGTTCCGCATTAGCAGCGTGGTCCGTTGAATTACCCAACTTTAAAATGAATCCTAAATAACAACTATTTTGAGTTCTCACACCAGTCCCACGACTGACCTAGAGTTTATTGTTCCTTCCTAAACTCTGGGTGCCCATTAATTTCCACACGGGCAGCTAGTAGTTTATTTTTGCAGTTATAGATCGTGGGGGCAGGATTCATAGCGTTTTAAGAGTTGGAGTCCACGCTAGAGTTTGGAGCTTCTGCTATATCATAAGGTTCTTCCGCTGAGAGTATATTTTCTTTTCTTCCGTTGTATATGTTTTAACTCTGATATTCTATGTAACTCTGATGTAACATTGTATTTTGCAATGAAAAGTTCGATTATTTTTGTTCAATATATGTATGTACCCATAACAATTCATCTTTATGAACGGTTTGAGTCGGTTTAATTACCGGTAAGAACTGGGCAAAAAGGCAGGTCGTTACAGTATCCGATGTTCTCGACGAAACTGCTCTGACATGGCGGCGAAGGGAGGTTGCGCACGGTGGGGAATCGGAGCTGGAGGTCGTGGGCTTGGTATGGGTGAAGTCGGAGATACCCTAGTGGTCAGAGGAGGTGGCAACAAGCAGTTTCTTGGATGAAACCCAGTTCGACGATGAGGAATAAAAACAGTGAAAACACTGTAGAAGGGGAGATGGTCAGATTAGAGTTGAGAGACGAGATCCGGAGGTGATGAGCGACGTGTATGGGTGATCATAAACGGTGGGTAATGGCTTGATGGTATGTGCACGTGCACCATGTACATGTAGGTGCATAAGCAGGAGGAAGAACGAACAAGGCTTGGGCATGGGATTTTCGTGTGGATTAGTGGGTGTGGCATGGGTTTTTGAAACTAGTACTTTGGTAAAGTGGTAAATGGGAATTTGGTAAGGTGATCGGGCAAAGGGATTATGTGCGCAGCATGGAGTTTTTGGAGTGGTACTTCGGCAAAAGTGGTACTATGAAGTGGTATTTAGCTCGGCAAGGAAATCATGTGGATCAGGGGGTGCGGCATCAGGATCTGGAAATCTGTTACTGGTACTTAGCAAACGAGGAAGGAAGGAAAAATGGGCTGTAGTGTTTTGGGTCAAATTTGTGAATAAAACAAGTTTTAAAATAAAAATAGGAAATCAAAGAAAAATATAAAAAGAAAAATAAAAGGAAAAAAATAAAATAAATAAAAGAGATTTTTTAATTTAATAGAATTAAAAGGAAACCAGATATAGCGGGTGGGTGGAAGGAAAGTCAGTAGCAAGGAAATCAGACGTAGTAGCTTGGCTTTAGAAGTTCACTGAGTTTAAAGATAAAAACAAAAAGGAAATAATAAAATATAAAATAGAAAGTAGTGCAAATTAAGTTATTTATTATTATTAGAAGTAAAAAGATAATTTACAAAGTACGTCAAAGAAACAAAATGTCGTATAAGAAAGCTGAAATTTAGAGTTGAATACTGTGTGCGATGCACACACTTAAATTGTTCATTTATAAAAGATAGTCAAAAATGTACGGATTTAAACAATGCAGACATATACCATTTTATTTGGTTGAAGCTCGTAAAATAAAGGGTATATAAACTGAAGTATATTTAACCTAGTTCATTTTAAAGTTGTTAACTAGTTATTTAAAGAAATGTTTAAGATCAAGTGAATATTGAAAATAGTTCTTAAATATCAACTGATAGTAAAAGACATTACGCTAATCATTTTGAAAAGTCCAGAATTGATATTCCACTTCGATTTGATCTATACGTCGTGTGACAGAGATTATTGAAGATAATAAAAGACGGAGATATGCAAGGGTTATTTTGTTTACAGAATAGTGCCTTTGGTTCATCCTTTTCCTAGATGACTTGTATGGATGAATGTCTAACAGAGTATTTCTTGAAAAACTCATGAACGTTGATTTTTACAAACGTACCATAGTTGGTAGCGGAGGGGGACGCTTCTCTTAGCTTAACTGCTAGGGTATTTTTTATGGACGTCAATTAGTGATTTGACGGATCTAATGATGTGGCATTCATAGTGAATGATGGCCAGGTGTTCTAGAAGATAACGTAGCCTCAAAGCCTCACAATCGAGAAAAGACAAAAATCGGGCAAGCAGCGTAGCTAGGTAGGTCATTCCCAAGTAGGGTGTATTATCACCATCTAGAGAAATTCCTATTTGTTTCTTAATCTCTTTTCGATGCTGCAGCTTTCGGAATACGATGGTTTGAGCCCAACCGTTGGTGGTAATATATTCGCTACACTCAAGCTAAATGGGTGGGCGGTCATGTGTGGCCCGGTTGCAAACCGTTCTTGTTGAACACCAGTGTATCCCCTCTGGAGTACAATGATCGGCAGGTGGTCCCATACCTTGTCTATTGGAATCCAATCTCCAATAAGAGCCCGCGGTTTTTGATTTTATATTATATATATGGAGTGTGAGATGCAAGCGTTCCGCTAGATGGTTATTTATTTGATAAAAAATATTATAATATCAAATGATTTTGATATCAAAAAAGTTTGGGTTATAATAAGGCAAAAACTGTCCATGTTTATGTGTGGGCTGGTCTTACTATTATCTTTTCTTTCGAAAGGTTTTCGAACGTTAAATCAATCTGTCCTCATAAGAGAATAACCCATTCTGTGTTAAGAATTGATCATTTGAACTGTTTTAAAATTATTTACTCACACTGGTCCCCGGACTGACCCAGAGTTTATTTTTTTGTGTTTTCCTAAACTCTTGGGTACTCATAACAATTATTATGGGTAGACAAGTGATCCAGGTAATAGATGAAATTCTTTGGATTATTTCGGACTGGAAATCATGGAGTCAGCTTATTAGTTATATCTATATCCAAGTATCAAGATGAATGTTTGTGTTGGGCCAGTAACCATGTAAGATGTATGAAGTATTCTATGATGTAACAGACTCTGATATGTAATATATTATGTGATATTATATTTTGTAAAAATTCCGCTGTGAGACTCTGATCTTCTCATTCTTCTATTCTAATAGTTTTATCTTTCCTATCTCAACCTCTAATTTCTTTCTATTAACAATCAGAGTTCGATACTTGGGTTTTTTACAAGTAATACAAGATTAAGTGTTACTGTTGAAAATTCGAGCGTCGAAATTTTTCTGGCCTTTACAGTTGGTATTAGAGTTGGTTGCTTAATAGATACACATGATAGGGGATTCTTGCTTCGCGGTTTGGTAACGAACGGGAGACTCTTACCCCTACATATCCTGACAATGTGGTTGGGTCGAGTCGAGAGGCTGGCCGTAAAAGCAGTTCTGAGGTATCATTGCAAAGCCATGGTGGTAGTGTAGTCCACTGGTTGATGGTTGAAAAGCCTGGACCCTTTACACGTGGTATCAAAGCTATTGGTTGAGTAGTAACCTTGGCTCTGTGGCGTAACTCGGTAGAGATAGGGTTAGTAACACGCTAGATTGAGTTTGGGTGTGTATTGAGAGAGCATATTTTGAAAATTTAAACTATAATATGAATTATAACATATATACTTAGTATAGGTCAACTAGAGTTATCGACTTAGGTCACCGTTAAATAAATCTTCTGATTAAGTTTGATTATCAAGCTGTTATAATCAGATCGTTGAAATAGGTAGGACAACTACAACAACCAATAGAAGGGGCTAAATGAATCAGGGTCATCCTCAGGATAAGTTAAATGGAGTTTAATTGAGTTAGAAGAGTATTGGGTAAAATTCATATAGGAAATAAAGTTGAATTAAATTTAGGAAAATATACAGTGAATAAAATTGGGTTTTTCCAGTAATAAAGACCAGACTTGAGTTATTAGTTGGATATTGACCCATGTGAATTAAGTAACTGATTTTGTAATAAAATCAAAATTTTGGATTTTAGAAATTAAGATAACTAAATAAATTAGGAGTCTATTCGGAAGGGGAGGTAAATAGTTACGAATGTGTATTAATTTGACTTTAATTAAAACTGAAATCTACGCGTGAATCCTTAATTTCGAGGACGAAATTATTTTAAGCGGGTGGATTGTAATGTCCCGGTTTTTAAATAATTTTGTTTGATAATAAATATTGATTATAATGGGACAATCAAAATAAAATTTGATTTGTAAACAAACTTAAACAACTAAAGATATATATATATATATAGGAATAAAAGTGTATGCTTGGAATTATGTTTGAGATACATAATAAAGCTTGCAACAAAAATGTTATAAACTAGAAACAAACATTTATATAATTATATATATACTAATATGCATATATATATATATAGTTATACTTTAAGTTGAAAACATAATATAAAGTTGTAAAAGAAACATTTTGAAAATATAACGACATATATATAGGTATAGTTTAACGCAATAACAAGGTAAGAACCATGCAACTAAAAGCCTTAAACGTGCACATGAAAGTGATAACAAAATGTACATATGAAAGGAGCATTTTATCACTTTAAAAATATAAGGGGACTTGGAACAAATATGACAGAAAAGTGAACATGTGCAGGTGAAACAATTAGGCCATTTAAACATACATTAACATATGAAAGAACATTGCTCACGATATGTTTGACAAAATGACATAGTAAAAAATCTCAAAGGGAATTCATATAAAACAAAACCAAGGCAAGAGGATAAAGATAACACCCTTAATTTGATGTAACCGTGAATAGTAGGAGTAAATAAGTAATATCCATCAACTAAAACCCACAGTACAAGTTAGCAAGTAAAAAACTCATATTACCAAAATATCAAATACTTAGATAGCAAGTAAAACCATTTTTATATGGCTGAGAAAAGGTGAGACATGCGCAACATTTAATGAAGTATGGATGGATGTGGCATGCTTCTAGAAGGGGAAACAAAGGATAAGGGGATTGGCAAATATCTAAATAAACAATTAGTTTCTTTCATGCATTGTTTTCGTGGAACCAATCGTACAACCTAAAACAAAGGAGTAAGGCTAATGATACATTTACTATAGCAAATGTGAAGAGAAAATAGATTTTTAAATAAGGAAACTTGCTATAAATATGGACTTAAAACCATGCATTCTCCTCACAACAAAATACTGATTTCGAACTAGCAGGAAAAGGAAAGCTTGAAGGTGAGTAAACTAAACCCTTATTTAGAATTGCTGTTTTTATCAGTAAATGCCAGTATTAATATAAGCTTTAGAATATTGACTATATCATATACTAAGTTTTAAACCCAGCACAAAAGTGGTAAACTACTGCTAATAAACACGTTTTATTCTCTATTATATCTTGGTTTTGATTGATGTTGAAGGATCATAGTTATTTAGTGCATATATATTTGTACATATGGTATGAAAACGCTTGTTTGTTGATTGATATTGGCATAAAACACCTTGTGAATGAACATAGAAATAGCCTTTGTAATTATATACATACAGAAGCACAGTTACCATCCTTGTTCATAAGGCCCATAAATTGAAATTGAACTAATTTTAGCATTTCATTGATACATGAATGTAGTGAATATATGTTCATAAAGTAGGAAATAATTTAGTTCAGATCATATAACCAGATATACTCTCAGATATAAATCATTTCCAATAACCCGGTTTAAAACACAAATTTCGATTAACGTAGAAACATGATCCAGACATACAAATAAAATCGTATAAGAAAATGATGAATTTTAAGACCAATTTCAAGATTTTAAATTAAGTAATGAACGAGGTCTTAAGGGATGAACGAAAATTTCATTTTGGTCTAATTCCGGCGATCCCGGTGACCGAACTCGATGGCGAGAGGAGGGAAGCAACATGTAGGGTAGATGATCATAGGAAAAATACAAAACAAATTTTCCATTTGGTAGATTTCGGAAACAAGTTAAAAATAGGGTTCATGGGTTCTTTTTGTGTATCCGATGTTCTCGACGAAACTGCTCTTACATGGCGGTGAAGGGAGGTTGCGCACGGTGGGGAATCGGAGCTGGAGGTCGTGGGCTTGGTACGGGTGAAGTTAGAGATACCCTAGTGGTCAGAGGAGGCGGCAACAAGCGGTTTCTTGGATGAAACCAGTTTGACGATGAGGAATAAAAACAGTGAAAACACTGTAGAAGGGGATATGGTCGGATTGGAGTTGAGCGACGAGATCTAGAGGCGATGAGCGACGTGTATGGGTAATCATGAACGGTGGGTAGTGGCTCGATGGTCTGTGCACGTGCACCATGTACATATGGGTGCTTCAGTAGGAGGAAGAAGGAACAAGGCTTGGGCATGGGATTTTCATGTGGATCAGTGGGTGTGGCACGGGTTTCTGAAAATGGTACTTTGGTAAAGTGGTAAATGGGAATTTGGCAAGGTGTTCGGGCAAAGGGATTATGTGTGCAGCATGGAGTTTTTGGAGTGGTACTTTGGCAAAAGTGGTACTATGAAGTGGTATTTAGCTTGGAAAGGAAATCACGTGGATCAAGAGGTGCGGCATCAGGATCTGGAAATCTGGTATTGGTACTTGGCAAACGAGGAAGGAAGTAAAAATGGGCTTTAGTGTTTTGGTCCAAATTTGTGAATAAAACAAGTTTTAAAATAAAAATCGAAAATCAAATAAAAATAGAAAAAGAAAAACAAAAGGATAAAAATAAAATAAATAAGAGATTTTTTAATTTAATAGAATTAAAAAGAAACCAGATATAGTAGGCGGGTGGAAGGAAAGTTTAGCAAGGAAATCAGACGTAGTAGCTTGGCTTTTGAAGTTTACTGAGATTAAAGATAAAAGCAAAAAGGAAATAATAAAATATAAAATAGAAAGTAGTGCAAATTAAGTTATTTATGATTATTAGAAGTAAAAAGATAATTTACAAAGTACGACAAAGAAATAAAATGTCATATAAACAAGCTGACATTTTAGAGTAGAATACCGTGTGCGACGCATACACTTAAGTGTTTCATTTATAAAAGATAGTCAAAAATGTCCGAATTTGAACAATGCAGACATATTCCATTTCTTTTGGTCGAAGCTCGTAAAATAAAGGGTATATAAACTGAAGTATATTTAACCCAGTTCATTTTAAAGCAGATAACTAATTTTTAAAGAAATGTTTAAGTTCAAGCGAATATTGAAAATAGTTCTTAAATATCAACTTATTGTAAAAGACATTACGCTAATCATCTCGAAGAGTCCGGAATTAATATTCCACTTCGATTTGATTTATATGTCACGTGATAGAGATTATTGAAGATAATAAAAGACGGAGATATGCAAGGGCTACTTTGTTTACAGAATAGTGCCTTCGGTTCATCCTGTTTCTAGATGACTTGTATGGATGATTGTCTGACAGAATATTTTCTGAAAAACTCACGAATATTGATTTTTACAAATGTACCATAGTTGGTAGCGGAGGGGGATGCTTCTCTTAGCTTAACTGCTAGGGAATTTTTATGGACGTCAATTAGTGATTTAACGGATCTGATGATGTGGCATTCAAAATGAATGAAGGCCAGGTGTTCTAGAAGTTAACGTAGCCTCAAAGCCTCACAATCAGGAAAAGACAAAAATCGGGCAACCAGCATGGCTAGCTGGGTCATTCCCAAGCAAGGTGTATTATCACCATCTAGAGAAATTACTATTTGTTTCTTAATCTCTTTTCGCTGCTGCAGCTTTCTGAATACGGTGGTTTGAGCCCAACCGTTGGTGGTAATATATTCGCTACACTCAAGCAAAATGAGTGGGTGGTCATGTGTGGCTGGGTTGCAAGATGTTCTTGATGAATCCTAGTGTATCCCCTCTAGAGTACATTGATCGGTAGGTGGTCCCATACCTTGTCTGTTGGAATCCAATCTCCAATAAGAGCCCATGGTTTTTGATTTTATATTATATATATGTGGAGTGTGAGATGCAAGCGTTCCATTAGATGGTTATTTATTTGATAAAAACTATTGTAATATCAGATGATTTTAATATCAAAAAGGTTTTGGATTATAGTAAGGTAAAAAACGTCCATGTTTATGTGTGGGATGGTCTTACTATTATCTTTTCGAATGTTAAATCATTATGTCCTCATAAGAGAATAACCCGTTCTGTGTTAAGAATTGATCATTTGAATTGTTTTAAAATTGTTTACGCACACCAGTCCCCTGACTGACCCAAACTTTATTTTTCTGTGTTTTCCTAAACTCTTGGGTACTCATAACAATTGTTATGGGTAGACAAGTTATCCAGGTAATAGATGGAATTCTTTGGAGTATTTTGGATTGGAAATCATGGAGTTAGCTTATTAGTTATATCTATACCCAAGTATCAAGATGATTGTTCGTGTTGGGCCAATAAACATGTAAGATGTATGGAGTATTTTATGATGTAACAGACTCTGATATATAATATATTATGTGATATTATATTTTGTAAAAATTCCGCTGTGAGACTCTGATCTTCTCATTCTTCTATTCTAATAGTTCTATCTTTCTTATCTCATCCTCTAATTTCTTTCTATTAACAGTCAGAGTTCCGTACTTGGGTTTTTGACAAGTAATACAGGATTTCGTGTTACTGTTGAAAATTGGAGCATCGAAAATTTTCTTGCCGTTACAAGCATGGTTAATATTAGCACTAAAAATAACCAAGGCAGATCAAGAATTGAAATCAAGATAAAGGAGAGTGAAAGGAAACGACTGTAGCGACCCGTATTTTCGGAACCAATTTAAATTTTATTTTTAATTGATTTTCATAGAAATTAAATATTTTGGATGATTTATTTTGAGAATAAACGACTTAAAATTTGTTTTAATCAAAGTTAGAACGTATAAATTTAAATTTAATTAAAACAAACTTGAAATGGCGCGGTAGTTTTAAAATTCGATTTTTAAACTTTGAATGAATGTATAGAATTCAATATGAATCAGAATTTGATAAAACAAGAAACATTAGGACATTTTAAATTGTGATTTTCTAACAAATATTAGAAGTTGAGATTTCACTTTATGAATTGTGAGTTATGTCTAAATTAAAATTTAGAATAGTCGCCATGGAATATTAAATATAGTCCTAAAAGTCATATTTTGTATATGAACGAATTTGGACTCGAAACCACTTCCATTGAGTTCAAAATGCCGTTTGCATGTTCGAAGACTATAAACATTGATACCGTTTGAGTTAGTGGCATTTGGTCCTTTTCATTTGGGTGTATGACCAAAATATCATTTTTTACACATGAATGAATTTGGACTTGAAACCACCTCCTTTGAGTTCAAAACGTCATTTAGGTGTTAAAAAACTATAAGCTTCGATATATTTCAAGTTGGTGAATATTGGCACTTGGGTTAGGGCTTGGTTAGCCAACTTAGCTCACTCACTTAAGTGCCCCAAATCGGCCCTTCTCCCTCATTCACTTCAACACTTAGACAAAATTAGAAAAACGAAGAATGGAATGGGAAATTAAAATTCCTAAGCTAGATTTCTTGATTCCAAGCCCAATTCTTATTGAAATCATGTAGAAGCTTAGGTAAGCTCCTCTTTATCTTCTCCATCTTCTCAAGCTTATCTCTTCTTTGATTTTTGATGATTCCTGTGACCTAACTCTTAGGAAATCTATTTATATGTGCTTAGATTGGAGATTTGCATGCCATATTGGAAGAGAGCGTGATTTTGTTTGCTATTGGGTACATTCCTCGTTTGTAAACAAGCCAAGGTGAGAACTTCGATCGTAATTGTTTAATGTGAGAATATCTAAACAAATAAGGACCAGTGATACTGATTGTTGTTTAAGAACTTGGTTAGGTTGTTTGAAGACATATAATGATCAATCTGAATGCAGGAAATGATTTACTGATGTTTGGTATGGGATAATGACAAGTATTAAGAAAAAGATTTGAGTGTTAAGTGAATTTTATGTAGTCACTTAAGTATGTGAGAAATTTAAACTGAAAGGGCTAGTGTAAATTAACTATGTGGTAGTTGATTAAGTTTGGGTTGATAGAATGACTATTGATTGATCATATAACCTTAATATGTTGTTAAATGATAAGTAGTGCATTGAAAATAGGATTATATATGATATAGGTAAGTTATTCAAAAATTTACATTAATGCCTCAAGCTTTATGCTTGTATACTATGCCTATGGCACGTTTGAATTGAGTATATGTTGTATATGCATTGGGTTAATTGCTTGGGTTGTCGATTTCCTTGCTTTACTAGTATCTGAAATCTTCGTATAATCGATATTCGAGTTGTATATGCTATAGGTGAAGTTATTGTGTGCACCCATGCTCTTATAGCTTCCCTTTAGCATTACCAAACCATCTCGTTCTAGCTTGAATCGCATTTGATAGCGTTGGTTTGGAATTTAGTTCACCTTTGAACTTATAATCAAAATCGTCGTGAATCTCTTGTGTGGAATGTGTGCATGTATGTGTACGTGTTTTTGAGTGTTTTTGGTGATCTAAGGAGGCTTCATTTTCATTTAGAACACATTAAAAGCCATCACCATTGATCCGAGCTCATTCGAGAACCGTTTGCACATCATTTCCTTGGCAAACATTTGCCCATACTTCAGCTCAGACATCTGCTCGGGAGGGGGACAGACGTCTAACCCAGTTTTAGGAAAAAAAATATTTGCATCAGCTTAGACGTCTTACCAAAAATGGTCAGACGTCTATTCAAACTCTCGAGATAAAAATTTCCTTGTAAACAGACGTCTATCCATGGGGGCGTCAGATGTCTGTTCAACCCGTTGAAAGAAAAAAATATGTACTTTGTTGAAAACAAGAATTTTGATTAATGTTAACAAAGAGAAGAGCGATGGAAATCATATCATAAAGATAAGGTTATAGTGTTATACATATATATGTGTGTGTGTGTGTTTGTGTGTGTGTGTGTGTGTGTGTTGAGTCGTGTTAGAATTATGTTAAAATATATCCTCAAGTATAACACGAATATACAAAACAAGATATAATTATATATATATATATATATATATATATATATTAAAAGGCTTTAAAAAGCGATGAATGTACATATTCAACTGTACCAGTCGACTGGTAGAAATTCAACCAGTCGACTGGTCAGCCTGTCTCTGTAAAATAACGGCTAGTTTTGAATGATTTTAAATCCAAACATTTTACAGTATGATTCAATCATTCGACTGATGATTTTTAGACCAGTTGACTGATTTGAAACAAAAGCCTTTTTATGAAGAGTCACCTTCTTTCATGAAGAGATTTCTCTTCAATTACGAATGGAAATGGATGCAACTTTCTACTGAAACCTTTCATGAAGGAATACTACTCTTCTACTATTATATAAACAATACAAACATGTTTTCCAACTAACGAATTCTTATTCTATCTATTTTCTAATTTGCACTTCTATATTCATTGCAATCTGAAGCTCTCTCAAATTCAAGTTACTTGTTGAATCCTTGATAACATTTCACATATCTTGATTCGGAAAGCAACTAACTTCCTTCAGTCTTTGCAAACATATCAAATACTTTAGGATAAGATTATAGGAAGAGTGTACGTCATCGTGACTATTTCGTGTTGACCAGAGAACAAATTCAAGCGTCAAAAACCTTTGTAAAGTGTGAAGTCCTGTGTGGGTGCTCAGGCGGGAACATCCTTGTTTTTTCTCGAGTGTATTATGACCTATTCCTCCGGGTTAAGAGAGGGCGTAATAGTGAATTATGAAGAGGAGTTTCGAGATTGGACGTAGGACGGGAAGTCCGAACCAGTACAAAATTCATGGTGTCTTTTCTTATCGCATTTACTTTTTGTTTGTGATATTTCTATAGCTTAGCTTTTACCTGCTTAACTATTATAGTTTACTAGCTAGTTTACAATTTCTGCTATATCCATATAAAGATCTTGCTTAAGTCATATACACTAGCTTTTAATTTGGTATCAAAGGAAGGTTATCATTTAACTGTAAAACCGTTATCTAATACAGAGTTAATATGGATAACAACACTATTACTAGCAATAATACTGGATATACTGAAGGCCAATCCACTGCAAGACCACGCTTTATTATTGGCATGAACTATAGCTATTAGGCTACACGAATGAGGACATATATGCAAGCAAATAGCTTTGATGCATGGAACATCACACAAAAAGAGTGTACACAACCTACTACTCTATACACTGAACGGTCTACAAATGAAAAACCAGAGGCTATCGCCAACGCTAAAGCCATGAATATGTTGCATTGTGCCTTGGATAGAAACGAGTCTAACCGGGTTTGTATGTGCAACACAACATATGAAATCTGGAGAACACTCAAAGTTACTCATGTAGGGATAAGAAGGTCAAACAAAGCAGGATATCCATGCTTAAAAACCAGTTTCAAAATTTTAAGATGAACGAAAATGAGTCAATAAATGACATGTATTCACGTTTTCAAAACATTTATCATTCTTTATTAGGATTAGGAGAAAAATATTCTGATTTTGATATAGTTTCAAAAAATTTAAACTCTTTGACGGATGAATGGGAAAGAAAGGTGTTTGCTATCAAAGATGCTAATGATCTCCCTACCATGAAACCCGAAGAGTTAATCAGTAATGTAACAACTGGGAAAATTAGAACCAATTTAAAATGTTTATTTTGGCAATCTTAATGAATTTTGAATATTTAAAATGATTTATTTAAAATAATAACGACTAGAAATTTATTTTAAACGAAGTTAAAACGAATAGATTTATTTTAATTATATAATGAGCCTGAAATGGCGCAGCAATTTGGAAATTCGATTTCAAATTTCAAATGAATGTACATGATTCAAAATAAATCGGATTTCAGTAAAACCAGAAATATTAGAATCCGCTTGAAAATATCTTTCCAAAGAATGTGAAAAATCCATATTTCATAACAGGAATAAAAATTTATGTCCAGTTGAAAATTCAAAATAGTCGCTATGGAATTTATATATATATAGCCCTTAAAAATAGCGATTTTACAAACGACCTCTGTTTTCAACGAGACCACTTTTGTTGGATCTGGAATGTCAAATTATTGTTATATTCCAATTTTCATAATTTTTGGAATTGATATGTGAGCGTGGTGAATTTAAACATGTTTATGAATTTTAGTTTGAATTTAATCGACTGGAAAATGACCGTTTTTCAAACGGACTACAGATTCGACAAAATTAGTTTTGTTAGGACTGTATCGTCAAAACATAGCTAGATTTATTTTTCGGGAATTTTTGGAGTCAGTATGTGGCCCCGGTAAGTTAAAATGTACGTTCAAATTCAATATGTACTGATTTATATTTTAAATTTAACGAAAACTGATCGTAACGGTCGAATTGGCTTACCGAACATATCCCATTATGTCCGGAATGGGGGTATTTGGTTAGGGGTGACAGTCGTTGGGTTTGATTTGGAGTTCGTGACATTTAACAGGTAATTTACGAATTAATTAATAAAATAATCAAATATACATACATATATATATATAAATAAAATTTATACCCTAATCCTTCATTTGTTCTGAAGCCGTCGTCTTCATCCAGTGAACGGCTAAAGCGCTCCAGAAAACAAATGGAAAAATCACCCAATCGGTTTCGAAATTCAATACAAATTTTGAATGAAAATCACAGAGAAAGGTTGGATCTTCAAGTCTATATGAGTTTCATCCAATCTCGTGTGTTATTTTCTTTTATTACCACCCTCAAAGCGGACTAGTTCGACGCGGGTTTCAAGACCGACGGGGCCACCAAGCCGTGCGGCGCGCCAGGCGGTGGATGGTGGTGCCTAGGTCTCCAACGTGGCAGCCTCAGATCTCGGTTTGGTCAACCAAGGAAGGAGCGATCTAGGAACCCTATATTTGACATTGGGTTTGAGCATCGGCTGTAAAACGAAGAAGATGAGTGGGATTAACCGTGATTAGTGAAAGTGAAATGTAATTAATTAGTTATTTAATTATTTTAATTATCTAATTACGTAATGAAATGCATTAAACACTATAACTTTTCCATACGAGGACGAAATCGTACGATTCAAGTTGCGTTGTGCTCGTATGAGCGGGAGCTATGCAATGGAACTGACAAGAGCTGAAATGGAGCACGGTGGAATTTCAGGCAAATCCAAACTGTTCAGAAATTCAGAAATAAAACTCGCGGGGTGGAAACTGACTGTGAGAACTCCTTCTCACTCAAATCTCTTTACAGTTAAATATATACTAGGATGCAGACGGTGCTTAGCAGCACCCGACACCATTTATTGTACAAACCATGATTGTTTGTTTGGACTGTATTATGATGTGATGTGATGTGAAATGTGTATAAAATATTCATGTGTTGAATAAAATATTTGAACAATAAAAATATTATTTTTATTGTATATATGAACTGTATAAAATATTCATGTGTTGAATAAAATATTTGAACAATAAAAATATCATTTTTATTGTATATATGAACTGTATAAAACATTCATGTGTTGAATAAAATATTTGAACAATAAAAATATCATTTTTATTGTATTTATGAACTGTATAAAATATTTGAACAATAAAAATATCATTTTTATTGTACGTGTGAACTATATAAAATATTCATGTGTTGAATAAAATATTTGAACAATAAAAATATCATTTGGATTGTATATATGAACTGTATAAAATAGTCATGTGTTGAAATAAATTTTCATAAATAAATCGAACGATTTGTTTATGTACACTCATCTGTCTGATACTGATTGGGACGATAAATTTTACACATCGCCTAGCTGCACAAATAATAACCAGTATTTGTTGTTTGAAAACCCCACATGGGTATTGGGATGATATTTGACATACACTGATCCCAATAATTAGTTGTATGTTAATCGATGGGTTGACAGGCTGTGATGAGCGTTATTTATTTATTTTAACGATTATACAGTTGTAAATTGCACTTTGGATGATGGTTGATTGTGTTTTGATTAACATAGAAATGTGTTTATTTTATGCTCTTATATCTTATCTTTTGTATATAAATATGTATTACTTGGGTATTATGTTGTCACCTTTACAGATATGCCAACATAGCCACATGCAGTCGGAAACTATAAAAATAGAGATCAACTTGCTATATATTTACATATGAAGACTTGCTGATGAAGATCCCACATCTAGTTGCTTTTTGGACAAGAAAATAAATGGTAGAAAGGCTATGCATATCACAAATCAATGAAGAAATGTAAAGGAAGCAAGAGGAAAGGCCCAAATTTACTAGATTTTATTAAAGCCCATTTGTATTTCTCATTGTAAACTCTTTTGTGATTTCCCTAAGGCTCATTTGTCATTGTATTAGGGTTAGGGTTAGGGTTGGCTATCTATCGTATATATACCCTTGTAATCTCATTGTAAAGATCATCCTAGAATTAATAAAGTTCTCTTTTTTTCTCTCTTTTCTGCATTTTTTAATTTTTCTTAGCAATTAGTGTTGGCTACACAATTAGATTTGGTAGAGCACTATTTGTATTTTTTATTTATTTTCTTTAGTGATTTACCGTCTGATTAGATTCAGCAGTAATCCCAATTTATTTTCTGTTAGTTATTTTACCATGCAATTTTAATTTCTGCTTTTTATTGCTTTCCTATGTGAAGACCCATAACTTCCCCGGTAAGGAAAGCACGGATACTCCGAGAACAAGACAGATCGGAACGCAAACAGAAGAACATTTCATTGTTAATTACAACAATTCCATCATAATACAAGAATATACAGAGTATGAATAAATATTATACATCACAAAATATCAGAGATTTAAATTACATTTAAATACATCGCAGCGGAAAAATAATACAAAACACAATTGAAAGAGATATACGGATGCAGAGCTTTCCGGATATCATTCCAGCTGTAAACCAGGTTCCTGTGAATATGAATCTGCAAAACCAAAACTACTAGCTGCCCGTGTCAAAATAAGGGCACCTAGAGTTTAGGTTAAAACAATAAACTCCAGGTCAGTCATGTGACCGGTGTGAGAACTAAAACAATTATTTAAAACTTTACTTTAAATCAGATATATCAAGGGACCACGCTGAATAACTCAGAACGGGTTTCCTCCCAAGAATACCAGTGCATATAACAAAACAGCGCAATGCTTTTTGGAAAAATGAAGCCATTATAAGACCCAGGTCCAATCACACAATGCAACGCAAGCTGGGGGATAGGGTTTTCTCTTATAATAGCCAAACATGCTTGGTACGTTTAAAACAAATCATTTGATACTATTATAAGTGCATAGTGTATAAAACAACTTCAAATCATAAGTATCAATCATAGACGGCATGGGTACCATACATCATGTCGCCATACTAGGCTCTACAATCAAAACCGCAAATGTCACGTATTGGAAGTTGGGTTTCCATCTGTTAACCAAGGCAAGGCGCAATCCTATCGTTTCGAGACTCTCTAGACCAAGCCTCGGGACTCAGCCGCAACTGTACCTAGGCAACATTCAGGTCCAGTCCACCGATGTGGATTAAACTTAAGCCCTGAACATGCGTTTTCCCCGCCCTTTGGGGCGTAAATGAGCCAAATGGCTCCATTGGGTCCACACAGTCACCGATATATCCAAGGCACCTCGCAATCCAACAACCACACAGGCGAAAATAATATAAATGTCAGGGCTGGTAGGTCACTGACACCACCCTAGCTAGAAGGAAACGCATGCTCTCCCTGCTGTCCTCTCCCGTTTCTGGTTCACAACCGGGGTGTGAGGCTCGTGAATCAACGTTACACAAAGCTATGCCACACAGGCGGTGCTTTGATCATCAACCACAAGACTTTGCTTTTCAACAAAAGCCTTGATCATTTTCCACTTAGGCATGCCACACGGGCAATTCACTCCATGCGATTGATATCCATTAATATATAACCCCTGAGCTCGTACGTCTCAGAGAAGGGCGTTAAGCAAGAGAATAAATTTTCCGCCACCAAACAGATATATATTTAATAGAAATCAATCACACAGAATAAAATCCAATGTCAGACACACAATCCATTTACAAGTTCGTTCTGGGTCAGAACGAAACCGGAGGCACCTTGTACCTCGCATATCCATCGATCTCTAAGTACGTCTGGACGATCACCAACTGATTCCCTCCTCTTAGGTGTATAGACCAATCAAGATCATCAGTAATCACCCAAACGACGTGAAGACCTCCGGTCTTCAACCACCGTCTTCATCCTCGACACCACGTCGAATCAGTTATTCAGAATGAGATAAACCCGGTCTTTCTGAATAACTCGTGTATATAATAAACAAGTGTTACACAAACACAATATACGCCTCATTCCAATTCAGAATATTCTTTTATTCAAATATTCTTATACTTTGAGAAAGGTTCCCATTAATTTTATCAAAGATATATTCTTTAAATTTATTCTTTAATCTTTATTGAATATCAATTCAAACTAGTCGGGATTAGCGAACCACACCGAAGTAATCATTTATTTACCAATCCCAACCTATTCATCCCGTGAAGTAAAACTGGTCATAATTCATATCTAACACCACGGTGTTATCGGTAAATTCAATTACCATTTCACGTTCAAATCTAATTAAAGATTTAACTATCGCCTGGAGCAAAACGGGTGATACTCCATTCTCGACCATTTCAATCTAATTAAAGATTCATTAAAACTCCACTTGGTTTTAATCTTCCCAATAATCACTATCAATGATTATTTAACTTGGGAAATCATATCCTGTCTTTAACTAGGTTAAAGAACCAATGTCATTTAAAACACGGTTCACGATAAACCCCAAAATCACATTCAAATTCAATTCCAATTAAATACCATTTAATTGGTATACTTCATTAAATCTAAATAAAAAGATTTAATCTTTTTCTCAACTGGGTTTAAGAACAGTGTTAATGAAGACACCATTCACAACAAACCCAAATCCCATTTGATATTAAATACAAGGCTCTGAATAGAAAATATATTGGCTTATATTCAATACCAAATTCTACAACCAACAAATATCGTATTGGAAATAACGATATAAATACATCTTTCAAATTTCCATAACAATATCTGTATAATCACGAAATCCAACATCGAAATATTCCAAAGACAATTTCGATTCAAATCCATTCCAATTCAATTATTGGAAATTCTGGTTACTTTTAAAACCCCTTTCAAATTCAATTTATTTGTTTCAAAAATAAATTGATTTTAATTCTAGTTCAAAACTAGTTCATTTCGATAAAAAATCTATTTTTATCTATTCAAATATGGAGTTTTTCATCCCAAATCTTCCTAAATCATTTCTTATGATTTTACACAAATTATTACTATTTTTAATAATTTTATCAAGGCACGTGCGGTCGATTTCCATCAACGGCCATCAAACTGCACTTACAGCGACCTTTTCCAAATTTGATTTGGACATAATTCCAAATCCAACCTTTAGATTTCAAATCTCTAATATTCGTTAGAAATCTCTTTTCGATACGAACCCAACGGTTCCGGTTTTAGGAGAATCCGACGGTCGGATCTCCCGTAATGTCCACTCGAAGTCAATGGTCGAAATTAACGAACTACCGCAGCGCGACACGTTCTATTCATGCCATTATATATATTATATATATTTCGTCAATTTCCTTTTAAATTGTTTTCAAAACGATTTCAACTTCATATTCAATTTCGAATCAAAATTTAATATTCCACATCATCGATATGCAAATGATAATATTTTAAAAACGTTATAATTTGAAATCACTTTCTTTTCTATATTCATTATAAAAATGAATAAAATCGATATAAATATCGTTCACGTCAAAATGGCGTCAATCTAAACAACACGGCTTTTATTCAACACATGAATGTTTATTCTATTCAACACATGAATATTTATTCTATTCAACACATGAATTTATTCTATTCAACACATGAATTTATTTTCTATTCAACACATGAATTTATTCTATTCAACACATGAATTTTTATTCTATTCAACACATGAATTTATTCTATTCAACACATGAATTTATGTTGTATTCAACACATGAATTTATTCTATTCAACACATGAATTTATTTTTATAATATTCCTTATTTTCCAAATTGGAATAAGGCCCAATCAATTACCATATAATGTTAATTATATGGATTTTCTACAACACATGTAGGTAACAACAATGATAAATCATCAACCATCATCTAGAGTGCACCACACATGTAACAATAAGGCATTCCGCTCGATCCAAATCGATCGCTAAACCAACCAAGACCGTTCGAAATCCCTGATTGTTTTGTGAACACGACAAATTCGAACACAAACAGAAGAACATTTCATTGTTTATTACAACAATTTCATCAGAATACAAGAATATACAGAGTATGAATAAATATTTTACATCATAAATTATCAGAGGTTTAAATACATTACTGCAGCGGAAAAGTAATACAATACACAACTGAAAAGAAATACACGGATACAGAGCTTTCCGAGTACCGTTCCAGCTGTGAATCAGGATCTTGTGAATAAAAATCTGCAAAACCAAAACTAATAGCTGCCCGTGTCGAAAATAAGAGCACCCAGAGTTTAGGTTAAAACAATAAACTCCAGGTCAGTCATGTAACTGGTGTGAGAACTAAAACAATTATTAATCTTTATTTTAAAGTTAGGTAAATCAAGGGATCACGCCGTATAACACGGAACGGGTTTCCTCCCAAGAGTACCAGTGCATAAAACAACAACGCAATGCTAAATAAAGAACAATGAAGCTATTATAAGATCCATGTCCCATCACATAATGCAACACAAGCCGGAGGATAGGGTTTTACCTTATAATAGCAAAAGAATGCTTGATAC
The DNA here is from genome assembly GCA_030737875.1 of Allium sativum. NCBI lineage: Eukaryota > Viridiplantae > Streptophyta > Magnoliopsida > Asparagales > Amaryllidaceae > Allium > Allium sativum. The sequence goes on along the minus strand of CM060918.1, from coordinate 199,299,880 downwards.
GCTAAATCATCTTTTATTATTACTATAAGTATATAGTGTCATAACAATTTCAATCATAAGTATCAATCATAGATGGCATGGGTACCATATATCATGTCGCCAATACTAGGCTCTACAATCAAAACCGCAAAGTCACGTATTTGGAAATTTGATTTCCGTCTGTGAACCGAGGCCAGGGATCGTCCTCTACCGATTCAAGACAATCTAGCCTACCATGTCTCAGGCAAGCGCGCAAGCAAGCCTTGGATCGTCAGGGCCGGTCCACCGATGTGGATTATTATGCCTGAACACTACGTTTCCCCGCCCTTTGGGGCGTAAATGAGCCAAATGACTCCATCGGCTCCACACAGTCACTGATCTATCCGAGGCACCTCGCAACAGCAACAACCACACAGGTGAAAATAATATAAATGTCAGGGCTGGTAGGTCACTAACACCACCCTAGCTAGAAAGAAACGCATGTCCTCCCCGAGGTCCACTCCCATTTCTGGTTCACAACCGGGTTGTGAGGCTCGCGAATCAACGTTACACAAAGCTATGCCACACAGGCGGTGCTTTGATCATCAACCACAAGACTTTGCTTTTCAACAGAAGCCTTGATCATTTGCCACTTAGGCATGCCACACAGGCAATTCACTCCATGTGATTGATATCCATGTATATATAACCCCTGAGCTCGTACGTCTCAGAGAAGGGCGTTAAGCAAGAGAATAAATTCTCCGCCGCCAAACAGATATATATTTAATAGAAATCAATCACACAGAATAAAATTCAATGTCAGACACACAATCCATTTACAAGTTCATTCTGGGTCTGAACGAAACCGGAGGCACCTTGTACCTCGCATATCCATCGATCTCCAAGTACGTCTGGACGATCACCAACTGATTCACTCCTCTTGGGTGTACAACCCAATCAAGATCATCAGTAATCACCCAAACAATGTGAAGACCTCCGGTCTTCAACCACTGTCTTCATCCTCGACACCACGTCTAATCAGTTATTCAGAATGGGATAAACCCGGTCTTTCTTAATAACTCGCGTATAGAATAAATAAGTGTTACACAAACACAACGTACACCTCATTCCAATTTAGAATATTATTTTATTCCAATATTCTTATACTTTGGTAAAGGTTCCCATTAATTTTATCAAAGATAAATTCTTTAAATTTATTCTTTAATCTTCTTTTGAATATCAATTCAAACTAGTCGGGATTAGCGAACCGCACCGAAGTAATCATTTAATTTATTTCCCTATCCCAACTTATTCATCCCATGAAGTAAAACTGGTCATACTTCATATCTAACATCACGGTGATATCGGTAAATTCAATTACCATTTCACGTTCAAATCTAATTAAAGATTTAACTACTGCCTGGAGCAAAACTAGTGATACTCCATTCTCGATTATTTCAATCTAATTAAAGATTCATTAAAACTCCACTTAGTTTTAATCTTCCAAGAAATTAATATCCTGTCTTTAACTGGGTTAAAGAACCAACGTCATCTAAAACACGGTTCACGATAAACCCAAAATCACATTCCATTAATTATCGGGTTAAAGAACAAATGTTATTTAAAACACCGTTCACGATAAACCCAAATCACATTTGATATTAAATACAAGGCTCTGAATAGAAAATATATCGGCTTATATTCAATATCAAATTCTACGACCAACAAATATCGTACTGGAAATAACTATATAAATATATCTTTCAAATTCCCATAACAATATCTGTATCATCACGAAATCCAACATCGAAATATTCCAAAGACAATTTCGATTCAAATCCATTTCCACTTAATATATTGGAAATTCTGGTTATTTTCAAAACCATTTCAAATCCACTTCATTTATTTTAAAAATAAATGGGATTATAATTCTAGTTCAAAACTAGATCATTTAAATAATAATCTATTTTTATCCTTTCAAATTTGGAATTTTTCATCTCAATTCTTCACAAATCATTTCTTATGATTTTACACAAATTATTACTATTTTTAATAATTTAATCAAGGCACATACAGTCGATTTCCACCAACGGCCATCGAACTACACTTACAGCGACCTTTTCCAAATTTGATTTGGACATAATTCCAAATCCAACCGTTAGATTTCTAATTTCTAATATTCGTTAGAAAGCACTTTTCAATACGAACCCAACGGTTCCGGTTTTATTTTGAATCCTGTGCATTCATTTGAATTTTGAAATCGAAATTTCAAACTACCGCGCCATTTTCAATTCCTTTTATAATTAAAATAAACTATTTATATTCTAACGACAATTTATATAAATATATACGTTTGAATTCTATTCAAAATAAATTCCTCGTCGTTATTATTTAAAATAATTCATTTTAAATAAACAAAATTAGCTAAAATTGCAAAAATAAAAATTTTAAATTGGCTTGGATTTCCGGGTTATTACAACACAACTGCATAAGCATTAAATATCAATAATTAACGCTTACACATTCTGTCAATCCATCGATTGACATACAACTGAACAATCGGGATTAGTGTACGTCAAATCTCATCCCAATACCCGTGTGGGGTTTCAAATCAACAAACACATATTTTATTTGTGCGGTTGGGCGATGTGTAAAATTTATTGTCCCAATCAATATCAGTCAAATCGGTGTACATAAACAAATCGTTCGATTTGTAAATGAATATTTATTTTACTTCAACACATGAATATATATTTTATTTCAACACATGAATATATATTTTATTTCAACACATGAATATATATTTTATTTCAACACAATCAACAATAAAATTTCACAACACAATCAATCAAAAAAACAAGCCGTCCATGGTCTGTGGACGACGGGTGTCGGGTGCTGCTAAGCACCGTCTGCATCCTAGTATATATTTCAACTAGAAAATAAATTAAAAGTGAGGAGTTCTGAACTTTGGTTTCCACTCCCCCATTCTCTAATTTTGAACGGTTCAGATTTGGATTTGTTTTCCACCAGTTCCATCGCAATTCTTTTCACGCTGTTCATAGTAAAAATCATATTTTTATCACTTCATTCCAATAAATAAAAATCATATTTTTATTTCTACTTCTTATATTTTTTTTACAACGCTTCTTTCTATATAATAATTATATTTTATATCTGGCTATTATATATATTTTTAAAACAACGTTAATTTTAATTTTAAGACAATGCAAATTCTATTTTGAAATCAATGCTATCTTCTTTTTCAAAAAGATTGTTATATATATATATATATATATATATATATATTCAAAACAATGTATATTTTCCCCTTTTAAACAATGCTTTATTTACAAAAATAATGTTACTACTATTTTTAACTATAAATTATTTTTAAATCAAAGATATTTATATTTTAAAAACAATACCTTTTTATATTTTTCGAAAGTAATGCTATTTTTACTTTTAACTATAAATGCTATTTTTATTTTTCTTAAAACAATACTGGTTTTTAAAACAGTGCGATTTATTTTTACAAAATTAATGCTATTATTTTTTTTCGAAAAATATATTACTGCTTGATATACTAAATTACACTGACTAATATAAATAAAAAGAAAATTAACCTTTTCCCAACGTTAATAAGCGTTATCGCCTTCTTCTTCCATCAGGAAGCATAGGCCGCGGTCTTCAAGCTTCTGCTCGAAATTAGGGTTGATATTTGCACGTTGCACGAGACGTTGTAGCCCGATCGGACCCTGCCCTGTGAAGTGCCCACGGGAGCCGCTCCTCCTCCCCAAATTCCGGCGAACTTGGTGGTGGCTGGTCGAAAAATCCTGATGCGAGCGGCGCGAGTTTATGGGGTCCATTCGAGCAAAACACTAAACGTTAAATGCTCAATCTCATATTGATTTGGAGAGGATGGAAATCTCCACAAAATTGCTTCAGAACTTTTTGATTCCACTGAGAGGATCGAAATTTATGGATGGAGAAAGATTGGAGCTCCTCCGTCGATCGCTTTCCTGAAGGCGGCGATTTTTAGATTAATGAATTAGGTTAAACGAGAATTCCCATTGGCCGGTAAATATATATATAATTTTAACTTCCATAAATAGTAACTTTTCCATTCGACCTCCAAATTGAACCTACCGACTGTCGTCCCTAGCTAAACACCCCATTCCAAACACAATGGGATATGTTTCGTAAGCCGATTCGACTGTTACAGTCAGTTTTCATAGAAATTAAAATATAAATCTATATATTGAATTTTAAACGAACATTTCAATTTACCGGGGACACATACCGACTCTGAAAATTCCAGAAAAATTATTTCTAGCTTCGTATTGACGATACGGTCCTAACAAAACTAATTTCGTCAAATTCTGAGACCGTTTGAAAAATGGCCATTTTCCAGTCGATTAAATTCAACTAAAACTGGTCAAACGCGTTTAACTGCGCCACGCTCACATATTGATTTCAAAAATTATGAAATTGGAATCTAGCAATAATTTGACATCCCGAATCCAACAAAAGTGGTTTCGTCGAAAACAGAGGTCATTTGTAAAATTTCCATTTTTAAGGGCTAAAATTCCATAGCGACTATTCTGAATTTTAAACTGGACATATCTTTCAACTTCTAAAGTGAAATCTCAGTTTCTTAACTTCGTTAGAAAGATATCATTAAACAGATTCAAATATTTCTTGTTTCATTTAATTCCGACTTATATTGAATTCTGTATATTCAATTGAAATTCGAAATCGAAATTTTGAACTGCCGCGCCATTTCAGGCTCGTTATATAATTAAAATAAATTTATTCGTTTTAACTTCGTCGAAAATAAATTTACCATTGTTATTATTTAAAATAATCCATTTCAAATAACCAAAATTCATTAAATTCGCCAAAATAAATTTTTTAAATTGGCTCGGAATTTCCGGGTTGTTACATTCTCCCCCAATTAAAATATTTTCGTCCTCGAAAAGGAATGAAGTTGAAAGTGGTTTAACTAATCAACTCAACTTTCATTATTCTCATTACGGCTTAAGTTTTTCAACTTTTCAGTTTCTAAGAACTTTTCAAATTTATTAAAAATTTGGCTAACACCCTAAATTTTTGAAAAATTTCGCCATAACCTCCCCTGCACCGGGAGCTTCGGGATATTTCAAATAGCCTCCCATAACCCTCACCAATCCAAAAAGAAAAAGAAACAGCCAAGCAGCTAGCCAATCGGCTCATAAAATCATCCATACCCAATAAATTTGTAAACATGTACCTATTTGTTGGGCAAACAATTTTATTCCTCTGCTCTAGCCTCCTTGCTATGACCTGTTCAATGTAAGTACATGTATATACAAGAAAATGCGACTAATTTTCAATACACTCACTATTTGGTTCAATTTGGCTAAAGGTTCAACATTTTAATTAATCAAACAACACAACCAGCAATCAATTAGTTGATTATCATTTCAAACACATAATTTTAATATATAGTCAAAAAATCAGATTTTTGATGCCAAATCACAACAATAGGCCCTATCTAGCTTTGGTTCTCACACCAGTCTAATGGAAATATATAGATATCTCACTTTCGAAGCTCGAACATAAATGCTGATGATGTTTTGAACCACCATCAGAACATCTCCGGGCTACTAGAGTGTGATTCTATATCTATCCAGTATATTTGGGACTTCGTATACACGCTAGCCAGGCGTATATGCAAAATCTTCATATACTACATTGTCCAAATCAATTTAAAATAAATTATTCAAATACGTATAATAAGATTTAAATTTCAAAACAAAATTTGTTTTTCTTTTTATATTTCAAAAATATACTCTTCACACTCGTTCTAGGATACTACTAATCCTATCTCTAACGAGTCACTCTTATTGGATATTACTAATCCAATCTCTGATGAATTCTTTCATATGGTTCTAATATGTCTTGTTCTCGAGCTTTTTAAACCAAAGATCTGATATCAAATGTGAAGATCCGTAACTTCCCCGGTAAGGAAAGCACGGATACTCCGAGGACAAGACAGATCGAAACACAAACAGAAGAACATTTCATTGTTAATTACAACAATTCCATCAGAATACAAGAATATACAAAGTATGAATAAATATTATACATCACAAAATATCAGAGATTTAAATTACATTTAAATACATCGCAGCGGACAAATAATACAAAACACAACTGAAAGAGATATACAGATACAGGGCTTTCCGGATATCACTCCAGCTATAAACCAGGTTCCTGTGAATATGAATCTGCAAAACCAAAACTACTAGCAGCCCGTATCAAAATAAGTGAACCAAGAGTTTAGGTTAAAACAATAAACTCCAGGTCAGTCATGTGACTAGTGTGATGTAACAACCCGCATTCTACGCATTGGAGGATCGTAGAATATTTATTTCTTTCTTATACGAAGTCGTATGGTCATGTAACTTTGGGAAACGACTATTGGGGTCATTTCCCATGTTCATGATTTTTGTCGATTTTTAAATGACCGTTTTTCCCCTAGCTGATCTTGTTTCGGCCATAACTTTTGATTGGAAAGGAATTTTGACCTCAAACCACGTCCATTGGCTTCGGATGATGGTTTACCTTTCCGTAGAGTGGTCACATGTGGAAAACGGACTTACCGTTTAGGAGATATGGCTGAAATAAGGTTTGGAAGGTGAAAAACAGCTTAACCGGGCCAAATAGGGTGATTAGTGAATGGGCCCATAAACCATTTCGGGATTAGGGTTATGGGGAGGCTGAAATGAGTTAAGGTTTCATTCCATTTCAGTTTTCTAGCCTCCACTTGCCTCTTAAAAACCCTAAAAATGGCAACCAACCTCTAAATCACCTCCAAATCACTTTCTAATTAAGGATTAAGCTTAGCAACATCAAATCAAGGGAGATCTTCACCAAATCAAGATTAGAGCTTCTGTTTAGCATTGTTATTCATGCCCAAATAGAGATTTATTTCAGATCTAAGGTTCATTTGTGTAACACCCCACGTCCGTTAGTGTCACTCACAAAGGGAATGCACTAAGTTCTGTGGAGCATTTTAAGGTAAAAGATGCAGATAAATTACAAGACAGACAGAAATTAAACAGCGGAAAATAAAACTTTGCTTTATTGATAAAATAGTTTGTACAATGATTTCTTTACAATATCAGAGTATCATCTGTCTTACAAAATAAAGAAGCATGAAAATACATTTATATTCCCCAAGTTTAACAAGAGCCAGCCATAGCATCTGAAAAGAGAATCCAAGCAAACTTCGACAAATCTTCGAGCTGGGAAAGAGTGACATTCCAACTTAACCAGAGCTATACTATTCCCTCCTCTACTACCTGGGGGGGGGGGGGGGGAACGGAAGAAAAGAAGACGAAAGAAAAACAGAGTCAGACATAAAGCTTGAGTAAGTTCAGTAACTTCTAGCATGTGAACATGGAGAAACAAAACGACATGAATTAATTGAATACAAGATTACACCATGACGATAGGGTCAACAAGATTAGACAAGATAATCACAAGATATGCTAAGATAAGATAAACTGGATATGCTCTAATACTTTCGCCGCTTCGCTATTTCCTTGTTGTACTGGTTTCTATATCTCTGCACCGCCTATCTAGTGTCCCAACTGGTAACGATAGCGTGATCCCAATCCCTGTATTTTCCATTGCCTTCCGGCATACATTCATTATTTATTACCTAGATCAAATCTAGGGTTTTCTATCAAGTGCTTTCTAGATTTAATTAGAGTTTACGCTATCTGCTGAACGCTTCCCGGATTCAGGATTTATGCCACCTAGTCCAACTAGGGATTATGCTACCTGTCAAATGATGTCCCCCAAGTCTAGGACACACTACCTAGAGTGGTATATGTTCCTATACTTTCCCACGCATGTATCGCGAATTGTTATCGCTTGTCTAGATGCACATGTCCTGTAATGTGCGGTCCGAGTCCTATGACAGGGCAACTCAAGGAATACAGAACTCGGTCGGGAGCTTTCAGATATCTGCCGATGCAGATGCTAAGGTCTGTTTTTATTCCAGTGGCTATGGTCCCACTTGACCCCTCCCTCAACTAATGAAAGGCACCCTTTGTAAAATGAGAACTATACGCCGGCTCCTGGTGCCCCCACTATCCTATGGCCATCCTCACCCATAACTAGATAGCAATTATGGTCTTTTGGAGTTCTCCGCCTTTCCGCTTCACGTATCTCGACTGACTCAAGTTGCATGGTAGACGACGAGTTGCTATCACAAGGCTATCGTTTTCTCGCCGAATCACGCCGGTCCATCCTAGTCTTTAGGTTGCCATATATATTGCAACCAAGGCATACCCCTGGTTCTTCTACGCAGACCTTAACCTCTGTGAGCCCAGGAGGATCATCTGCAGTCTCACAGAGGGATACCAAGAGTACCCTCACGTACCGTCGAAGCCTCGGGCTTCGTAACCCAATTCATTGGAGCCTTCTCGGACGGACATTCGCTCCTTCCCGTGTTATATTAAGAATTACTACTTAGTTCTCTTTCCCGTCAATTTGGGTTGGTTAAGTGTCATTAGTCAATTCAAGCTAACTTAACCCTCTTCATTTGTCCTGATAAACTGGTTAAGTGTTATCAATAATTCATGTTGACTTAACCTTACCCTAAACCAAGTTATATTGGTTAAGTATTTCTTATTACTTAACCTTACCCCTTCACCCTGTATTGGTTAAGTGTTCCCTTTTAACTTAACCTTGCCCGTCTGTTTTAACTAACATGTTATTAATGGTTAAGTATTATCCCTTCATGTTTTAGACTTAACCCCGTTCCTTTATCACAACCTGATGGTTAAGTGTTCAAGTTTACTTAACCCCTACGGTCTAGCCCACCTAACATATTAAATTGGCTAAGTGTATTAGATTTTACTTAACCCCAACCTATGGTCTAGTTAACATGTTAATTTGGCTAAGTGTATTAACTTTACTTAACCCCAACCTCTAGTCTAGTTAACATGTTAATTTGGCTAAGTGTATTAACTTTAATTAACCCCTACAAATCTTGTCTTGTTACCTTGAGTCTGGTTAAGTGTTTCTATGGACTTAGCCCTCCCATTCTAGCTTAACTGTGTTAAGTTGGTTAAGTGTTCCTATGGACTTAACCCTCCCATTCTAGCTTAACCGTGTTAAGTGTTTTTATGAACCTAACCCCACCCATCAGTTTAGTTGTCATGTTGAACTGGTTAAGTATCTTAGTTAACTTAACCCTACCATTCTTGTTCTAGCTTTAATTAAGTAGATTAAAGCCACGACCACTCACATTAGACGGATATTGTTGCGAATACTGGATGTGCCGGTTGGTTCCGGGCAGGTTTACATCGCAACTTAGTCTAACCTCGGGTTAGGCATATTCGTGTTTTCTAAATTCAAAGGGTTTTGATTAGTTTTCAATTCAGGTTTTGAAAGTAACCATCCCGTCCGTCGGATCAGTTAGGGATAGCCAGGGAGAGCAGGAAACTTGTATTTTCCAAACCCAAGCCTAGACACTATCCTCTCTGTCACCCTAGAACTTTCTGGTGTGTTATTAAAAGAGATGTCGTTTAACAAACCTTTAATTTGTCTAAGTTTACATTTCTTGTTTAGAACAAATTCTATAAGTAAATTATTCCTAATTTACTTATTTCCTAATTCCCCTTTTAATGTAAATTGTCAACATTCATTCTTATGGCCCGTTTTTCCCTCTAAATCATGTTTATGCTTTTTGGTATGTAAACTATACCAAATCAAGTGTCATTAACCATGATTTTGCTAAACCTGCCAATTACTCCCTATTATGGCCAATTTCAAATTTAGGCCAATATATTTACCGTTCCAAATTAGCTAATCCAATTCCAATTCAATATTCTAATTCATGTCAAACTAGACTTATTACTCTAGTTCACTATTCATGTAAATGCTAGATTTACATGCCGATACTAGATTCAGGATACTCAATCTATAGGTCATGTCAAATTTATCCAACTTGCATTCTTACGAACATTCCATAATGCGTGTTCCCAATTTATGCCAATTTCCAAGTTAAACTACGTTTTTAGTAAATTTCATATTTTTCCCAAACCGCATTCCCACCGTTCGTATAATCGTGATTCAGTCTAGATTTATAAATAAAGCTAGGTTCGTAGAAAATAGGGAATGAACCAAAGATGTTATGCGAAAGATAGACATACTAACTGGCATAAAAAGGGTTGAATAACGACGTCGGTTCAAGAACATGGGTAGACCTAACTTAATAGGTAAATTCCCAAGGTCTAAAACCAAAGAAAACCAAGAATAGACAGAATAGAGACGTAGGTTCAAGAACATGGGTAGACCTAACTTAATAGGTAAATTCCCAAGGTCTAAAACCAAAGAAAACCAAGAATAGACAGAATAGAAAGATCAGGTTTAGACCCAATTTCACAGCAACCCTTTCCTAGTCAGAAATCATAGGTGTTTAGCCACAGTTGTCCTTGTTATGTCATAGGCAATAGTTTATGTTTCCAAATCAAAAGCATTATCTTAGTCAAGGAAATAATTCTCATAGTCACAGCCACAGTCATAGGCAATGTCCAAAGTCATAGGCAATGTTCATAGTCATAGGCAACGTTCACAGTCATAGGCAATGTCCATAGTCATAGGCAATGTTCATAGTCATAGGCAACGTTCACAGTCATAGGCAATGTTCATAGTCAAAGAGGAATACAGTCTTATTTGTCCTTGAATCATAACAGTTCTTGATTAGGACCAAGAATATAGGCACTAATTCGAATAGAGAGAGAGATTTGGCATATTCTTTTATTCCTTTAATTTTATGTCACGAACAAAGAAAAACATTCAAATCTAAAAATAACTGACTTACAGAGATTAGATTAGAATAGAAAGGAGGCGTTGCTATGATTCGTGCGACGTTTAGCCTTTAATCCTTATCTTGAAGCTTTGAATCTCTTCTAGACAACTTGAGCAGCATAACCTTGTCTTGGACTTTTGTATTATCTTCTTATTTTTATATTTTCTCAGAGGCAGCATAAGGATAGAAAAGAATTGTGAATAGAGAAGAAGACCAGGGCTGTTTATATAGTGTTAGGCGGACGAACCTGGTCAGAATGGCGTCTAGATACAGAAGAATGAACTGGGTGCAGAAAACTGGATTTCGGGACCCAGGTCGACACCCATGTCGACTGGGCAGTCGACATGGGGGGGGGGTCGACTGCGCAGTCGACAACCCTGTCGACTTGACCTGGGCGGGAATTTTCCCGCCCTACCCCCTGTGTGTTTGAATTCGAATTTGGCTCTAGTTTTTAAACTGTTTTGAGCTTGGAATTTTTTGAAAACTTTGACGGGCCATATCTTGGTCATACGGACTCCGATTTTCGAAAATTCAAACTCTATTTCGCGTATTTTTCTGAGGCGAACGCAATGGCGTAGCCCGTTTCCCTTGATTTTGATTTTAACTCTTAATTCTGCTTTGATTCGTGAATCTTAGTGTTACAGAATTATGGGGTGTTACATTCTCCCCCACTTAAAAGGATTTCGTCCCTGAAATCTTCAAGTTAGGAAGAATGTGTCCTACCATCCAATCACCCATCAGCTCAACCATTCAATCACAGGCATTCATTGTCCTTAAAAGATTTCTAATGCTTTCATGTTCATTTGCATAGTGTGTGTATATGTCTTTATCTAATGCAAAACCAGGCGGTCTACTGATTCAGTTGACCTCCTTAATGCGAATTATGTCAGTGCCGTGCGTCCAATCATGTATGCAAGCATCCCTAGTTACGTAAATACTATATGCGTGCACAGCCATTCATCCATATGCAACATCCATATGATAACATATCAAGTTCAACTTACAAACAAATACATATCTGTAAATGCAATATGAAAGCGTCCGAACTTGAACTAGTGCCTAATACGTATGCATATGCATTCACGAGCAACCATTTGCAACCATTCAACCATAACATGTTTCAAATACATGTTTATATCCATTGGCTTCTACCTAAGGATCGATGATACGTCCTAGAGGATATACTTTGGAAAGAGAGAAACAATTATGCGTAAAGCTCCTACAAACAAAAGAAATCAAGGATGCATCCAAGGAAAAAGGGTATGATGCTAGTATCTAGCCTTCTTGAGCTTTACTCCACTGTATCTTAACTAATTTAACTTCATGATTGTGAAGTTTCTGACCTCCATCTCTAAAGTAAACAGATGTCAACTATGATACCAAGTGTATGTACTAAGATGATTAGAGGTCTCTCCTCTTAGCTTATCCATCACGCTATAACTATGAGGGTAAAAAGATCACTACGCTCTTTCTAGAGTGCCTGCCACAACTATTCATTTCTCACGCAAACCACCTTAGTCGAACTCGACATTCCTCAAGTACAAGCCCCAAAGGCCTAAACCAATATCAGACAAGCATCCAAGGAATATCTCCTCCGAATTTAAACGACCTACGTGAGATGATATAAGCAAACTCGATAGCTATCCTCAAATCCCTACTAAAAATAGACTGGTCGGACCACCAATTGGATTTGAGACTTTAGTGGGATCTTTCTACTATACAAGTACTATGGTGCAGAGACTCAACTAGGGAAGTGGATATAAACAAATGCGAAGTGCTAAATCCAAAGGAAAGAGTACGAACAGCACAACTAGACTCTGCCAACAGAACTTTACTACCTTTCTCCTAGGTACGCTTGGTAGTGAAAGTATGTACTTGCCCTTCTGAAAATCTTGTTCTTCATTCTTTCCCTTGTCCCTAATAATATGCCCTATCATACCCTAGCAAAGATACTTCCTCTTGTCTTAGGTTTTATGATTTCTTTCTCCTTCGTGAGCTAAATCTACATCCATGAATTCCTCATCCTCGGGTTGTGCTCCTTAGCCAAACTCCTCATCCCCTTCTGTGTGTACTCATGTTGACAAATCCCTCGAAAGTTGCCTCCATCGTAAGGAAAATCCTATTAAGCTTGGAAGAAAACTAACCGCAGGTGAAACTACTACGCTTATAGATGGAAGTCGGGCACTACTTCGCCCATCGATGAGGTTACCTCCTAGAAAGCCAGGAGCCCCAGAGACTCAAGAAAGAAGGAGACAAGAATTCAAACAGAGGAAGAGAAGACAATGCGTATGGCTTTGGGGAATATGCCTTTAAAACAAATCTTTTCTCTTGAAAATGCTTCTTTTAAAACCGTTTTAAAAATAATTTTTCAAATCTTTTATCTGATCCGGTAACCTTCAGCTCTGATACCACGTGTAACACCCCACGTCCGTTAGTGTCACTCACAAAGGGAATGCACTAAGTTCTGTGGAGCATTTTAAGGTAAAAGATGCAGATAAATTACAAGACAGACAGAAATTAAACAACGGAAAATAAAACTTTGCTTTATTGATAAAATAGTTTGTACAATGATTTCTTTACAATATCAGAGTACCATCTGTCTTACAAAATAAAGAAGCAAGAAAATACATTTATATTCCCCAAGTTTAGCAAGAGCCAGCCATAGCATCTGAAAAGAGAATCCAAGCAAACTACGACAAATCTTCAAGTTGGGAAAGAGTGACATTCCAACTTAACCTGATCTATACTACTCTCTCCTCTACTACCTGGGGGGGGGGGGGAAACGGAAGAAAAGAAGACGAAAGAAAAACAGAGTCAGACATAAAGCCTGAGTAAGTTCAGTAACTTCTAGCATGTGAACATGGAGAAACAAAACGACATGAATTAACTGAATACAAGATTACACCATGACGATAGGGTCAACAAGATTAGACAAGATAATCACAAGATATGCTAAGATAAGATAAACTGGATATGCTCTAATACTTTCGCCGCTTCGCTATTTCCTTGTTGTATTGGTTTCTATATCTCTGCACCGCCTATCTAGTGTCCCAACTAGTAACGATAACATGATCCCAATCCCTGTATTTTCCATTGCCTTCCGGCATACATTCATTATTTATTACCTGGATCAAATCTAGGGTTTTCTATCAAGTGCTTTCTAGATTTAACTAGAGTTTACGCTATCTGCTGAACGCTTCTCGGATTCAGGATTTATGCCACCTAGTTCAACTAGGGATTATGCTACCTGTCAAACGATGTCCCCCAAGTCTAGGACACACTACCTAGAGTGGTATATGTTCCTATACTTTCCCACGCATGTATCGCGAATTGTTATCGCTTGTCTAGATGCACATGTCCTGTAATGTGCGGTCCGAGTCCTGTGACAGGGCAACTCAAGGAATACAGAACTCGGTCGGGAGCTTTCAGATATCTGCCGATGCAGATGCTAAGGTCTGTTTTTATTCCAGTGGCTATGGTCCCACTTGACCCCTCCCTCAACTAATGAAAGGCACCCTTTGTAAAATGAGAACTATACGCCGGCCCCTGGTGCCCCACTATCCTATGGCCATCCTCACCCATAACTAGATAGCAATTATGGTCTTTTGGAGTTCTCCGCCTTTCCGCTTCACATATCTCGACTGACTCAAGATGGATGGTAGACGACGAGTTGCTATCACAGGGCTACCGTTTTCTCGCCGAATCACGTCGGTCCATCCTAGTCTTTAGGTTGCCATATATATTGCAACCAAGGCATACCCCTGGTTCTTCTACGCAGACCTTAACCTCTGTGAGCCCAGGAGGATCATCTGCAGTCTCACAGAGGGATACCAAGAGTACCCTCACGTCCCCTCGAAGCCTCGAGCTTCGTAACCCAATTCGTTGGAGCCTTCTCGAACGGACATTCGCTCCTTCCCGTGTTATATTAAGAATTACTACTTAGTTCTCTTTCCCGTCAATTTGGGTTGGTTAAGTGTCATTAGTTAATTCAAGCTAACTTAACCCTCTTCATTTATCCTGATAAACTGGTTAAGTGTTATCAATAATTCATGTTGACTTAACCTTACCCTAAACCAAGTTATATTGGTTAAGTATTTCTTATTACTTAACCTTACCCCTTCACCCTGTATTGGTTAAGTGTTCCCTTTTAACTTAACCTTGCCCGTCTGTTTTAACTAACATGTTATTAATGGTTAAGTATTATCCCTTCATGTTTTAGACTTAACCCCGCTCCTTTATCACAACCGGATGGTTAAGTGTTCAAGTTTACTTAACCCCTACGGTCTAGCCCAGCTAACATATTAAATTGGCTAAGTGTATTAGATTTTACTTAACCCAAACCTCTGGTCTAGTTAACATGTTAATTTGGCTATGTGTATTAAATTTACTTAACCCCAACCTCTAGTCTAGTTAACATGTTAATTTGGCTAAGTGTATTAACTTTACTTAACCCCTACAAATCTTGTCTTGTTACCTTGAGTCTGGTTAAGTGTTTCTATGGACTTAGCCCTCCCATTCTAGCTTAACTGTGTTAAGTTGGTTAAGTGTTCCTATGGACTTAACCCTCCCATTCTAGCTTAAATGTGTTAAGTGTTTTTATGAACCTAACCCCACCCATCAGTTTAGTTGTCATGTTGAACTGGTTAAGTATCTTAGTTAACTTAACCCTACCATTCTTGTTCTAGCTTTAATTAAGTAGATTAAAGCCACGACCACTCACATTAGACGAATATTGTTGCGAATACTGGATGTGCCGGTTGGTTCCGGGCAGGTTTACATCGCACTCGGGTTAGGCATATTCGTGTTTTCTAAATTCAAAGGGTTTTGATTAGTTTTCAATTCAGGTTTTGAAAGTAACCATCCCGTCCGTCGGATCAGTTAGGGATAGCCAGGGAAAGCAGGAAACTTGTATTTTCCAAACCCAAGCCTAGACACTATCCTCTCTGTCACCCTAGAACTTTCTGGTGTGTTATTAAAAGAGATGTCGTTTAACAAACCTTTAATTTGTCTAAGTTTACATTTCTTGTTTAGAACAAATTCTATAAGTAAATTATTCCTAATTTACTTATTTCCTAATTCCCCTTTTAATGTAAATTGTCAACATTCATTCTTATGGCCCGTTTTTCCCTCTAAATCATGTTTATGCTTTTCGGTATGTAAACTATACCAAACAAAGTGTCATTAACCATGATTTTGCTAAACCTGCCAATTACTCCCTATTATGGCCAATTTCAAATTTAGGCCAATATATTTACCGTTCCAAATTAGCTAATCCAATTCCAATTCAATATTCTAATTCATGTCAAACTAGACTTATTACTCTAGTTCACTATTCATGTAAATGCTAGATTTACATGTTGATACTAGATTCAGGCTACTCAATCTATAGTTCATGTCAAATTTATCCAACTTGCATTCTTATGAACATGCCATAATGCGTGTTCCCAATTTATGCCAATTTCCAAGTTAAACTACGTTTTTAGTAAATTTCATATTTTGCCCAAACCGCATTCCCACCGTTCGTATAATCGTGATTCAGTCTAGATTTATAAATAAAGCTAGGTTCATAGAAAATAGGGAATGAACCAAAGATGCTATGCGAAAGATAGACATACTAACTGGCATAAAAAGGGTTGAATAACGACGTCAGTTCAAGAACATGGGTAGACCTAACTTAATAGGTAAATTCCCAAGGTCTAAAACCAAAGAAAACCAATAATAGACAGAATAGAGACGTAGGTTCAAGAACATGGGTAGACCTAACTTAATAGGTAAATTTCCAAGGTCTAAAACCAAAGAAAACCAAGAATAGACAGAATAGAAAGATCAGGTTTAGACCAAATTTCACAACAACCCTTTCCTAGTCAGAAATCATAGGTGTTTAGCCACAGTTGTCCTTGTTATGTCATAGGCAATAGTTTATGTTTCCAAATCAAAAGCAATAGCTTAGTCAAAGAAATAATTCTCATAGTCACAGTCACAGTCATAGGCAATGTCCATAGTCATAGGCAATGTTCATAGTCATAGGCAACGTTCACAGTCATAGGCAATGTCCATAGTCATAGGCAATGTTCATAGTCATAGGCAACGTTCACAGTCATAGGCAATGTTCATAGTCAAAGAGGCATACAGTCTTATTTGTCCTTGAATCATAACAGTTCTTGATTAGGTCCAAGAATGTAGGCACTGATTCGAATAGAGAGAGAGAGAGAGAGATTTGGTATATTCTTTTATTCCTTTAATTTCATGTCACGAATAAAGAAAAACATTCAAATCTAAAAATAACTAACTTACAGGGATTAGATTAGAATAGAAAGGAGGCGTTGCTATGATTCGTGCGACGTTTAGCCTTTAATCCTTATCTTGAAGCTTTAAATCTCTTCTAGACAACTTGAGCAGCATAACCTTGTCTTGGAATTTTGTATTATCTTCTTATTTTTATATTTTCTCAGAGGCAGCATAAGGATAGAAAAGAATTGTGAATAGAGAAGAAGACCAGGGTTGTTTATATAGTGTTAGGCGGACGAACCTGGTCAGAATGGCGTCTAGATACAGAAGAATGAACTGGGTGCAGAAAACTGGATTTCGGGACCCAGGTCAACACCCATGTCGACTGGGCAGTCGACATAGGGGGGGTGTCGACTGCGCAGTCGACACCCCTGTCGACTTGACCTGGGCGGGAATTTTCCCGCCCTGCCCCCTGTGTGTTTGAATTCGAATTTGGCTCTAGTTTTTAAACTGTTTTGAACTTGGAATTTTCTGAAAACTTTGACGGGCCATATCTTGGTCATACGGACTCCGATTTTCGAAAATTCGGACTCTATTTCGCGTATTTTTCCGAGACGAACGCAATGGCGTAGCCCGTTTCCCTTGATTTTGACTTTAACTCTTAATTCTGCCTTGATTCGTGAATCTTAGTGTTACAGAATTACGGGGTGTTACAATTTGTGGCTAAGGTGAGTTATTTGCATAGTTCCTCACTAATTATGGTTATTTAAGGGTAATTATTGTTAATTAGCGAATTTAAACATGATAATAATCTGGAAAATTACTTATAAATTCGTAAATGATGTTTTAGACCTCTGATATGAGCCTGGGTTAATTTGGTTAAGTTTTGCTAATCCTATAATTAGTTATGCTTAAACATGTTTAAGGGAAAATATGGGGTTTTGGCTATGTTTGATCCATTTTAACCTATCATATTGATGTTTTGGTGTTTGAGGTCACTTCTACTTGTTGCTATGACTTGTTGATATGCTTTGTGATTGACTAGAATAGATAGAATGGTCGAAAACGTCGTCGAATGGCATAAAATGCTTGTTGGAAAAGTTGCAGAAAATAGTGCAGGTTTTCGGATCGGATCGGGGGAATGGGCTCGGACCGGATAGAGGACTGGGCAAGGGATCACCGAACCGAACCGAGACTTGGCGCAAGGGCAAGAAGGAAGGCCACAATGGTTGAGCTGGGATCAGATCGGCTTAAGGAAGGGGGAACCGGATCGAACTGTAGGGAAGAAAGGGGGATCGGAACAGATGGGAATAGGGAAGTGGATCGGATCGGACTAGAAGGCCAAGCCAGGATCTAAGAGAGAGGGGACGGACCGGACCATGATAGGGAACCTGAGTCGAACCAGTGTGACGCAGGGGACCCGAACCGGACCAATGAAGCGAACCGATGGAGCAAAAGGAACCCGAACCGAACCAATGCGACGTGAAGGACCCAAACCGAACCGAGATGCATAGCTATGACCAAACCGAACTGATAGCAAGGAGTAATCCGAACAGATCTGGTGATGACCAATAACCCGAGATGCAAAGGTAGTCCAAATGGAAGTTAGAGCTCAGAATCCAGTTGGGAACCAATGAGTTCACTTCATGGTTGGGCTTTGCTGCGGGACGTGTGCTAAGGAGTTGTCGACGTTCATAACTTCAATTCACCACTGAAAGGGAATGATGGTCTATGTATCAGTGCAGTAGATTCATCACGACTCGAGGGGCAAAGTGATCGTAGCAGGACTACGTATCAGTGCAGTAGAGTCATTACGACTCGAGGGGCAAAGTGATCGTAGTAAGACTATGAGCCAGTGCAGTGGAGCCATTGTGACTCCATGAGGCAGAGTGGACTTAGTAAAGGATTAGTAAGGCTATGAGCCAGTGCAGTGGGGTGTGTACGACTCCATGGGGCAAAGTGGACATAGCGAAGGATTAGTGGCTATGGATCAGTGCAGTGAAGCCATTGTGACTTCATGGGGCAAAGTGATCATAGCAAAGTATTGGGTGATCGAAGTGGTGGATATCGTATACTTTACGCACTGAGTGAGAGATGTGAGGATGGTTCCTATGTTTGATTGTTTGCCATCACTATGACATGCACACCCCCACCCCCGTATTCTTTACACCATTTGTTAATGGCACCTTGGAGTATTGTACAGTATGTAGTGCTAACTCTTTGGTTGCAGGTCCAAGTTCAGGTAAGGTATAGTATACCCGTTATTGTTCTGTTTAGCTGCTTATCGGTCATACCAGACTTTTTGTCTGACCCAGAGTTTTATGTCTCTTCTTATTACTCTGGGTGCTCAAACAAGCAGACTAGAGACAGGTTAGCTGGTGATGCATGAGTAGCGGATTCGGAGGCGAGAAGGAGGCTTCCACGTATGATATATAGATATTCTCCCTGTGTCGTTGTTGGTCACTACTTTGGGCATTAGTAGTGTACCTTTCTTATTTAGCTTTTTGAGACAGTTTTTAAAAGTTGTAATAATGTTGACTTTTGATCATAAGCTGTACTTTGGATTTTCCGCTGCTAGGGAAGTTTGTTTCAGCTTATACACTGTCTCACCTGTTTTATGTCAAGTACGTTGTTATTATATTTTGTTCCATGCGTTGTGAGACATTCTACAGGTTCCTTGTTGATTCTTCGTCTTCTTCCTTTCCTTCTGACGACTGTCCCGTGCTAACTGGACATGTGTACAGTGCACTTTTGGAGTAAATGTCGGTTGGTGCGGGGTGGGCCGTCACATTTGGTATTAGAGCTCTAGGTTGCGTAGTTAACCTAGGGAAAGACACTAGGGAGAGATAATACGTATATGAGAGAGCGTATTTGTGATTATTTAGGTTTTCAAAAATTATATATATGTATATACTATTAGTAGTATACGGATGAAGTCGTACTGCACTAGCACAACCTTGGAGATAGTTAATCGTTTTCTCTTTACAGATTGAACGATGAGTCGAGACACGAGGGGTGCTGGTAGAGGGACCAATAATGGGAATGCTCCTGACATGAGGACGATGTTCATTGACTTCATGAGAGGGATGCTTCGGTATGTTCAGGGGGCAGTTCCCAATCCCGGTAATGGTGGTGGTCCAGTAGTGCAGGCGCCTAGGGTCGATTTCGCCAAGCTGTCTAAGGATTATACTAACCTTGGTGGGAAGCGGTTCCACGGAACAGAGTCGGCCACAGATGTTCAGGATTGGTTGGATAGCTGTGAACGTATCTTCGACGACTTGGGTATCGAGGATGCGATGAAGAGAAGGCAAGCGTCTCGTCAGCTGCAAGGGCGAGCGATGAATTGGTGGAATGCTATTAAGACAACCACTCCAGAGGATCAGGTTACTTGGGATCAGTTTAAGGCTCGCTTTAGCGACAAGTTTATCCCAGCTGCTCAGAAGTCGGAACTGTTTAGGAAGTTCTTGGAGCTTAAGCAGAATGGTAGGGCAGTCTCGGACTATATTGCTGAGTTCGATACTTTGTCGAAGTATGGACTATCTCTTATTGATACTCCTGAGAAGAAGAATGAGAAGTTCATTACTGGTTTGGATGGATACTTGGGGGAAAGGCTTATTAACCACATCGATGAGACGTTTGAATCGATTGTGGGGAAAGCTTTGAGATCGGAGAGTCTTTACCCTAAGTCGAAGACTGAGGTTGCATCTGCAGAAGGGCCAAAACCGCAAGCGGGCGGTGGAGGCAAGAACAACTCTCAGAATAAGAGGAAGCAGAGCCAAGCTAAGGATGGCCAGAAAAAGAGCAAGAAAGATGTTGAGTGCTTCAGCTATGGTAAGAAGGGCCATTATGCCAAAGAATGTCGGGCCAAGCCAGCGGATAGGAAGTGCTACAACTGTGGCCAAGTGGGACATCATAAGGATAAATGTCCACAACCTCTTAAAGAGAAGCAGATTGTGAAAGCATATGCTATTAATGCTATTCCTTCTTCGTCGAATGCCCCAAATGTGGCGGAGAAAGGAAAGAATGTCGTCATTCAAGGTATGATTTCTATTTATGATGTACCAGTTCGAGTATTGTTTGATACTGGGGCTTCCCGTTCCTTCATATCTAGTGACCTAGTAGATAGGTTGGGACTGGAACCCGAGATAGTCGATAGACCGTTGGTTGTGACGAACCCGATTGGTGGTTCGACTAACCTTAGTATGATTTGCCGAAATTTGGTCTTATCGAGTCATGGATGTATGTTTGTGATTGCTTTGTTTTGGGCTTTACTGGGTATGGCATTATATTGGGGGTCGATTGGCTCCAAAGATACGGGGTGGTGGTAGACTGTGAGGGCTTTTTGGTGACATTTAGGGCGGATGATGGACGGAGGGTAGTGTTTGGTAGTCTACCTAGTGATGGGGTAATGGCTAGTTTTATAAATTCCCTCGACATCCCGCATGATGAGTTGTCAGATGTGCCCGTGGTTGGCCTGTATCCGGACGTCTTCGAGGAAGTGATCGGACTTCCACCGCACCGAGAGATTGAGTTCCGTATTGATTTAGTGAAAGATGCCAGACCTATAGTGATGCCACTTCATTGTATGGCACCAAGGGAGTAGCGAGATCTCGGGGTGCAAGTCAACGATCTTTTGAAGAAGGGATTTATTATAAGAAGTGTCTCCGAGTGAGGAGCACCAGTTGTGTTTTCCACTAAGGCAGATGGTTCCCTTCGTTTGTGTGTAGACTATCGCGAGTTCAATAAGGTGACGAGGAAGAATAAGTATCCTCTACCGCGGATAGATGATTTGTTTGATCAACTAGAAGGAGCAAGGGTGTTCTCCCAGTTAGACGTCGCAACAGGATTTCATCAGCTTCGAGTAGCGGCTGAGAGTGTTCTGAAAACAGCATTTAGGACACCGTCTGGATTCTATGAGTGGTTGGTCATGCCATTTGGGTTGACCAATGCACTATCATACTTTGTGGATCTTATGAATAGGGTATTCAGAGATCAGCTTTCTTGTGTTCATAGACGACATCCTTGTTTACTCGAGGACAGAGGAGGAACACAAGGAACATTTGAGGATAGTATTGGAGGTGTTGAGAAAACACCAATTGAAAGCGAAATTTTCTAAGTGTCACTTCTGGAGGAGGGAAGTGAGATTCTTGGGCCATGTTGTTTCAGAGAATAGTATTGCCGTGGACCCTGCGAAGGTGGCTACGGTACAGGATTGGTCTACGCCCAAGAATGCAACAGACGTAAGAAGCTTCTTGGGGTTAGCTGGGTATTATCGTTAGTTTATCCAGGACTTCTCCAGGATAGCGGCACCGTTGACTCAGTTGACTAAGAAGAATCAAGCCTTCATCTGGGACGGAGTGTGTGAGAATGCATTCAAGAGTCTAAAAGAAAAGTTGACGCGTGCGCCAGTGTTAGTCATTCCTAAAGGGAATGAAGAGATGACGGTATACACGGATGCTTATGGTACCAGACTAGGTGCTGTATTGATGCAAGGAGGTAGGGTTGTAGCTTATGCTATTCGGCAGCTAAAGCCGCACGAGAGAAGATACCCTACCCATGATTTGGAATTGGCAGCGATCGTGTTCGCGTTGAAGATGTGGAGACATTATCTCTTAGGAGAAAGATTCGAGTTTTTTACCGATCATAAATCGTTAAAGTATCTCCTCTCAAAAGGATTTAAATCTCCGACAGCAAAGGTGGTTAGAATTTTTAGCTTCCTATGATTCCGGCATCGCATATACACCAGGAAAGGGCAATGCGGTGGCTGATGCGTTGAGTAGAAGACATGCTAGTTTAGGGGCTATGTTTCTAGAATGGAAGCAACTGGAGTACATCGCTGGGTATGATTTCAGACCAAAGTGCGAATTGGACCCGAAATGTTAGCAAGTTTGACGATCAGACCCACTTTGATTGAGCGGATTGGTTCCAGTCAGAGGAACGATCCTAACCTATTGGAAATCATCTCAAAGTTAAAGATGGGAATTGACGGAGAGATGAACAAGTATGGGCTTGATCGAGATGGTTGGCTTAGAAAGAATGGAAGACTAGTTGTACCCAACGTGAATGGTTTGAGAGATGAAGTGCTTAGGGAATGTCATCACTCAAAACTGACTATACACCCCGGTGGTGATAAGATGTATCGAGACATGAAACAGACTTACTACTGGGAAGGGATGAAAAGAGACTTTGGGAAGTTTATATCCAAGTGCATGAATTGCCAGCTAGTTAAAGCCGAGCAAAAGAAGCCTAGTGGTTTGTTACAACCATTAGAAATTCCAGAATGGAAATTGGAGCAAGTCTCGATGGATTTCATTGATGGTTTACCAAGAACTAGATCGGGACATGATAGCATTTGGGTAATTGTGGATCGATTGACCAAGAGTGCAAGATTTATACCAGTCAAATCGACCAGAACGGCAGATAAGTTAGCAGAAATGTATATGAAGTGGGTAGTGAGATTTCATGGAGTACCTAAAAGCATTGTGAGTGACCGAGACCCATTGTTTACTAGTGGGTTTCGGAAGAGCTTACAAGAGGCTCTAGGGTTGGAATTATATCTCAGTACCGCGTATCATCCTCAAACTGACGGTCAGACAGAGAGGGTGGATCGTATATTGGAAGATCTCTTCAGGGCTTGTATACTGGATTTTGGTGGATCATGGGATGACCATTTGCATCTAGTAGAGCTTGCATATAATAATAGCTACCAATCCAGTATCGGTATGGCTCCATATGAAGCTTTGTACGGAAGACCGTGCAACTCACCATCATGTTGGATAGAGACCAGTGAGAAGTTTGTTCTTGGACCAGATGTGGTAAGGGAAACTTCAGATAAGATTAAGATCATTCAGCAATGAATGAAGGTTGGCCAGGATATGCAGAAGTGTTATGCTGATAAGAGGAGAAGAGACTTAAAATTCTCCGTTGGTGACTTGGTGTTTGTCAAGATTTCTCCGTTGAAGAGCGTGATACGATTTGGCAGGAGAGGCAAGTTGGCACCAAGATTTGGTGGCCCATTCCCAGTTCTCGAACAAGTTAGGAATTTGGCGTATAGAGTTGACTTACCTGAGAAGATGGCGGGAGTTCACAACGTATTTCATGTTTCCCAGCTAAGGAAGTTCGTGCACGATCCAGATATGACTATTTCACCTGATCAGTTAGAGGACTTCGAAGTGGAACCCGAGGCGGTTGGGAATCGCAAGCCGATTCGTATTGTCGAGCACGATACGAAGCAACTTCGAAGGAAAGCAGTGAAGCTAGTCAAGGTTCAGTGGGGCGAGAACGAGAATAACTGTACTTGGGAGACAGAAGAGAGAATTAGGAAGACGTATCCAGAACTCTTTGCCTGGTAAGATTTACTTTGCAAATTAGTTATTCCGCATGCTAGGATAGACTTGTTTTGCATGTTTGATTGTTGTTTTATGGCTGGTAGGCATGCGGGACCCTTTGTGTGTTTTGGTTAATGAATTTCGGGGGCGAAATTTCTTAAGTGGGGGAGAATGTAACAACCCGCATTCTACGCATCGGAGGATCGTAGAATATTTATTTCTTTCTTATACGAAGTCGTATGGTCATGTAACTTTGGGAAACGACTATTGGGGTCATTTCCCATGTTAATTATTTTTGCCAATTTTTAAATGACCGTTTTGCCCCTAGCTGATCTTGTTTCGGCCATAACTTTTGATTGCAAAGGAGTTTTGACCTGAAACCACTTCCATTGGCTCCGGATGATGGTTTACCTTTCCGTAGAGTGATCACATGTGGAAAACGGACTTAGCGTTTGGGAGATATGGCTGAAATAATGTTTGGAAGGTGAAAAACTGCTTAACCGGGCCAAATAGGGTGATTAGTGAATGAGCCCATAACCCATTTCGGGATTAGGGTTATGGGGAGGCTGAAATGAGTTAGGGTTTCATTCCATTTCAGTTTTCTACCCTCCACTTACCTCTTAAAAACCGTAAAAATGGCCTCCAACCTCTAAATCACCTCCAAATCACTTTCTAATCAAGGATTAAGCTTAGCAACATCAAATCAAGGGAGATCTTCACCAAATCAAGATTAGAGCTGCTGTTTAGCATTGTTATTCGCGCCCAAACAGAGATTTATTTCAGATCTAAGGTTCATTTGTGGCTAAGGTGAGTGATTTGCATAGTTCCTCACTAATTATGGTTAATTAAGGGTAATTAGTGTTAATTAGCGAATTTAAACATGATAAAAATCTGGAAAATAACTTATAAATTATTAAATGATGTTTTAGACCTCTGATATGAACTTGGTTTAATTTGGTTAAGTTTTGCTAATCCTATCATTAGTTATTCTTAAACATGTTTAAGGGAAAATATGGGGTTTTGACTATGTTTGATCTATTTTAACCTATCATATTGATGTTTTGGTGTTTGAGGTCACTTCTACTTGTTGCTATGACTCTTTGGTATGCTTTGTGATTGACTAGAATAGATAGAATGGTCGAAAACGTCGTCGAATGGCGTAAAATGCTTGCTGGAAAAGTTGCAGAAAACAGTGCAGGTTTTCAGATCGGATCGGGGGAATGGGCTCGGACTGGATAGAGGACTGGGCAAGGGATCACCGAACCGAACCGAGACTTGGCACAAGGGCAAGAAGGAAGGCCACAATGGTTGAGCTGGGACCGGATCGGCTTAAGGAAGGGGGGAACCGGATCGAACTGTAGGGAAGAAAGGGGGATCGAAACGGATGGGAATAGGGAAGGGGATCGGATCGGACCAGAAGGCCAAGCCAGGAGCTAAGAGAGAGGGGACGGACAAGACCGTGACAGGGAACCCGAGCCGAACCAGTGTGACGCAGGGGACCCGAACCGAACCGATGGAGCAAAAGGAACCCGAACCGAACCAATGCGACGTGAAGGACCCGAACCGAACCGAGATGCATATCTATGACCGAACCGAACTGATAGCAAGGAGGAATCCGAATCGATCTGGTGATGACCAATAACCCGAGATGCAAAGGTAGTCCAGATGGAAGTTAGAGCTCAGGATCCAGTTGGGAACCAATGAGTTCACTTCATGGTTGGGCTTTGCTACGGGACGTGTGCTAAGGAGTTGTCGACGTTCATAACTTCGATTCACCACTGAAAGGGAATGATGGGCTACGTATTAGTGCAGTAGAGTCATCACGACTCGAGAGGCAAAGTGATCGTAGCAGGACTACGTATCAGTGCAGTAGAGTCATTACGACTCGAGGGGAAAAGTGATCGTAGTAAGACTATGAGCCAGTGCAGTGGAGCCATTGTGACTCCATTGGGCAGAGTGGACATAGTAAAGGATTTGTAAGGCTATGAGCCAGTGCAGTGGGGTGTGTACGACTCCATGGGGCAAAGTACACATAGCGAAGGATTAGTGGCTATGGATCAGTGCAGTGAAGCCATTGTGACTTCATGGGGCAAAGTGATCATAGCAAAGTATTGGGTGATCGAAGTGGTGGATATCGTATACTTTATGCATTGAGTGAGAGATGTGAGGATGGTTGCTATGTTTGATTGTTTGCCATCACTATGACATGCACACCCCCACCCCCGTATTCTTTACACCATTTGTTAATGGCACCTTAGAGTATTGTACAGTATGTAGTGCTAACTCTTTGGTTGCAGGTCCGGGTTCAGGTATGGTTTAATACACCTGTTATTGTTCTGTTTAGCTGCTTATCGCTCATACCAGACTTTTTGTTTGACCCAGAGTTTTATGTCTCTTCTTATTACTCGGGGTGCTCACACGAGCAGACTAGAGACAGGTTAGCTAGTGATGAGCGAATAGCGGATTCGGAGGCGAGCAGGAGGCTTCCATGTATGATATAAAGATATTCTCCCTGTGTCTTTGTTGGTCACTACTTTGGGCATTAGTAGTGTACCTTTGTTGTTTAGCTTTTTGAGACAGTTTTTAAAAGTTGTAATAATGTTGGCTTTGGATCATAAGCTATACTTTGGATTTTCCGCTGCTAGTGTAGTTTGTTTCAGCTTATACACTGTCTCACCTGTTTTATGTCAAGTACATTGTTATTATATTTTGTTCCATGCGCTGTGAGACATTCTACAGGTTCCTAGTTGATTCTTCGTCTTCTTCCTTTCCTTCTGACGACCGTCCCATGCTAACTGGACATGTGTACAACGCACTTTGGAGTAAATGTCGGTTGGTGCGGGGCGGGCCGTCACATGTGAGAACTAAAACAGTTATTTAAAACTTTACTTTAAATCAGATGTATCAAGGGACCACGCCGAATAACACGGAACGGGTTTCCCCCCAAGAATACCAGTGCATATTACAAAACAGCGCAATGCTTTTTGGAAAAATGAAGCTATTATAAGACCCATGTCCTATCACACAATGCCACGCAAGCCGAGGGATAGGGTTTTCCCTTATAATATCCAAACATGCTTGGTACGTTTAAAACAAATCATTTGATACTATTATAAGTGCATAGTGTATAAAACAACTTCAAATCATATGTATCAATCATAGACGGCATGGGTACCATATATCATGTCGCCATACTTGGCTCTACAATCAAAACCGCAAATGTCACGTATTGGAAGTTGGGTTTCCATCTGTGAACCAAGGAAAGGCGCAATCCTACCGTTTCGAGACTTTCTATCCCGAGCCTCAGGGCTCAGCTGCAACTGTACCTAGGCAACATGCAGGGCCAGTCCACCGATGTGGATTAAACTTAAACCCTGAACATGCGTTTTCCCCGCCCTTTGGGCGTAAATGAGCCAAATGACTCCATCGACTCTACACAGTCACCGATATATCCGAGGCGCCTCGCAATCCAACAACCACACAGGTGAAAATAATATAAATGTTAGGGCTGGTAGGTCACTGACACTACCCTAGCTAGAAGGAAACACAAGCTCTCCCTGCTGTCCTCTCCCGTTTCTGGTTCACAAACGGGGTGTGAGGCTCGCGAATCAACGTTACACAAAGCTATGCCACACAGGCGATGCTATGAGCAAAAGCCTTGATCATTTGCCACTTAGGCATGCCACACAGGCAATTCACTCCATGCGATTGATATCCATCAATATATAACCCCTGAGCTCGTACGTCTCAGAGAAGGGCGTTAAGCAAGAGAATAAATTCTCCGCCGCCAAACAGATATATATATATATATAATAGAAATCAATCACACAGAATAAAATCCAATGTCAGACACACAGTCCATTTACAAGTTCGTTCTGGGTTTGAACGAAACCGGAGGCACCTTGTACCTCGCATATCCATCGATCTCCAAGTACGTCTGGACGATCACCAACTGATTCCCTCCTCTTGGGTGTACAGCCCAATTAAAATCATCAGTAATCACCCAAACGACATGAAGACCTCCGGTCTTCAACCACCGTCTTCATCCTCGACACCACGTCGAATTAGTTATTCAGAATGGGATAAACCCGGTCTTTCTGAATAACTCGCGTATATAATAAACAAGTGTTACACAAACACAACATACGCCTCATTCCAATTCAGAATGTTCTTTTATTCAAATATTCTTATACTTTGGGAAAGGTTCCAATTAATTTTATCAAAGATAAATTCTTTAAATTTATTATTTAATCTTCTTTGAATATCAATTCAAACTAGTCAGGATTAGCGAACCATACCGAAGTAATCATTTATTTCCCAATCCCAACCTATTCATCCCATGTAGTAAAACTGGTCATACTTCATATCTAACACCACGGTGTTATCGGTAAATTCAATTACCATTTCACGTTCAAATCTAATTAAAGATTTAACTGTCGCCTGGAGCAAAACGGGTGATACTCCATTCTCGAACGTTTCAATCTAATTAAAGATTCATTAAAACTCCACTTGGTTTTAATCTTCCCAATAATCACTATCAATGATTATTTAACTTGGGAAATCATATCCTGTCTTTAACTGGGTTAAAGAACCAATGTTATTTAAAACACGGTTCACGATAAACCCTAAAATCACATTCAAATTCAATTCCAATTAAATACCATTTAATTAGTATACTTCATTAAATATAAATAAAAAGATTTAATCTTTTCTCAACTGGATTAAAGAACAGTGTTAATGAAGACACCATTCATGACAAACCCAAATCCCATTTGATATTAAATACAAGGCTCTGAATAGAAAATATATCGACTTATATTCAATACCAAATTCTACGACCAACAAATATCGTATTGGAAATAACGATATAAATATATGTTTCAAATTTCCATAACAATATCTGTATAATCACGAAATCCAACATCGAAATATTCCAAAGACAATTTCGGTTCAAATCCATTCCAATTCAATTATTGGAAATTCTGGTTACTTTTTAAACCCCTTTCAAATTCAATTTATTTGTTTCAAAAATAAATTGATTTTAATTCTAGTTCAAAACAAGTTCATTTCGATAAAAATCTATTTTTATCTTTTCACATATGGAGATTTTCATCCCAATTCTTCCCAAATCATTTCTTATGATTTTACACAAATTATTACTATTTTTAATAATTTTATCATGGCCCGTACGGTCGATTTCCATCAACGGCCATCGAACTACACTTACAGCGACCTTTTCCAAATTTGATTTGGACATAATTCCAAATCCAACCGTTAGATTTCAAATCTCTAAAATTCATTAGAAAGCTCTTTTCAATACGAACCCAACGGTTCTGGTTTTAGGAGAATCCGACGGTCGAATCTCCCGTAATGTCCACTCGAAGTCAATGGTCGAAATTCACGAACTACCGCAGCGCGGCACGTTCTATTCAGGCCATTATATATATATATATATTATATATATTTCGTCGATTTCCCTTTAAAACCTATTTTATAAATCGTTTTAAATTCGTTTTCAAAACGATTTAAACTTCATATTCAATTTTTGAATCAAAATTGAATATTCCACGTCATCGATATGCAAATGATAATATTTTCAAAACGTTATAATTTGAAATCACTTTCTTTCCTATATTCATTATAAAAATGAAAAAAATCGATATAAATATCGTTCACGTCAAAATGGCGTCGATCTAAACAACACGGCTTTTATTCAACACATGAATGTTTATTCTATTCAACACATGAATATTTATTCTATTCAACACAAGAATTTATTCTATTCAACACATGAATTTATTTTCTATTCAACACATGAATTTATTCTATTCAACACATGAATTTTTATTCTATTCAACACATGAATTTATTCTATTCAACACATGAATTTATTTTCTATTCAACACATGAATTTATTCTATTCAACACATGAATTTATTTTTATAATATTCCTTATTTTCCAAATTGGAATGAGACCCAATCAATTACCATATAATGTTAATTATATGGATTTTCTACAACACATGTAGGTAACAACAACGATAAATCATCAACCATCATCCATAGTGCACCACACAACTGCATAAGCATTAAATATGAATAATTAACGCTTACACAGTCTGTCAATCCATCGATTGACATACAACAAAACAATCGGGATTAGTGTACGTCAAATCTCATCCCAATACCCATGTGGGGTTTCAAATCAACAACCACATATTTTATTTGTGCGGTTGAGCGATGTGTAAAATTTATTGTCCCAATCAATATCAGTCAAATCGGTGTACATAAACAAATCGTTCGATTTGTAAACGAATATTTATTTTACTTCAACACATGAATATATATTTTATTTCAACACATGAATATATATTTTATTTCAACACATGAATATATATTTTATTTCAGCACAATCAACAGTCAAATTTCACAACACAATCAATCAAACAAACAAGCCGTCCATGGTCTGTGGACGACGGGTGTCGGGTGCTGCTAAGCACCGTCTGCATCCTAGTATATATTTCAACTAGAAAATAAATTAAAATGAGGAGTTCTCACCTTTGGTTTCCACTCCCCCATTCTCTAATTCTGAACGGTTCAGATTTGGATTTTTTTTCCACCAGTTCCATCGCAATTCTTATCACGCTGTTCGTAGTAAAAATCATATTTTTATCACTTCATTCCAATAAATAAAAATCATATTTTTATTTCTACTTCTTATTTTTTTTACAACGCTCCTTTCTATATAATAATTATATTTTTATATTTGGCTATAATATATATTTTAAAAACAACGTTAATTTTAATTTTAAGACAATGCAATTTTTTTTTTTAAATCAGTGCTATCTTCATTTTCAAAAAGATTGTTATATATATATATATATATATATATATATTCAAAACAATGTATATTTTCTACTTTAAAACAATGCTGACTTTATTTACAAAAATAATGTTACTTCTATTTTTAACTATAAATTATTTTTAAATCAAAGATATTTATATTTTAAAAACAATATATTTTTATATTTTTCAAAGGTAATGCTGTTTTTACTTTTAACTATAATTGATATTTTTGTTTTTCTTAAAACAATACTGGTTTTTAAAACAATGCGATTTATTTTTACAAAATTAATGCTATAATTTTTTTCCAAAATATATCACCACTTGATATACTAAATTACACTGACTAATATAAATGAAAAGAAAATTAACCTTTTCCCAACGTTAATAAGCGTTACCGCCTTCTTCTTCCATCAGGAAGCATAGGCCGCGGTCTTCAAGCTTCTGCTCGAAATTAGGGTTGATATTTGCATGCTGCACGAGACGTTGTAGCCCGATCGGACCCTGCCCTATGAAGCGCCCGCGGGAGCCGCTCCTCCTCCCCAAATTCCGGCGAACTCGGTGGTGGTTGGTCGAAAAATCCTGATGCGAGCGGCACGAGTTTATGGGGTCCATTCGAGCAAAACACTGAACGTTAAGTGCTCAATCTCGTATTGATTTGGAGAGGATGGAAATCTCCACAAAATTGCTTCAGAACATTTTGATTCCACTGAGAGGATCGAAATTTATGAAAGGAGAAAGATTGGAGCTCCTCCGTCGATCGCTTTCCTGAAGGCGGCGATTTTTAGATTAATGAATTAGGTTAAACGAGAATTCCCATTGGCCGGTAAATATATATATATATATATATATATATAATTTTAACTTCCATAAATAATAACTTTTCCATTCGACCTCCAAATCGAACCCACCGACTGTCGTCCTTAGCTAAACACCCCCATTCCAAACACATTGGGATTTGTTTTGTAAGTCGATTCGATTGTTACAGTCAGTTTTCGTAGAAATTAAAATATAAATCTATATATTGAATTTTAAACGTACATTTCAATTTACCGGGGACACATACTGACTCTGAAAATTCCAGAAAAATTATTTCTAGCTTCGTATTGACGATATGGTCCTAACAAAACTAATTTCATCGAATTCTGAGACCGTTTGAAAAATGGCCATTTTCCAGTCGATTAAATTCAACTAAAACTGGTCAAACGCGTTTAACTGCGCCACGCTCACATATTGATTTCAAAAATTATGAAAATTGGAATCTAGCAATAATTTGACATCCCGGATCTAACAAAATTGGTTTCGTCGAAAACAGAGGTCATTTGTAAAATTTCCATTTTTAAGGGCTAAAATTTCATAGCGACTATTCTGAATTTTAAACTGGACATATCTTTCAACTTCTAAAGTGAAATCTCAGTTTCTTAACTTCGTTAGAAAGATATCATTAAACAAATTCAAATATTTCTTGTTTCGTTTAATTCCGACTTATATTGAATTCTGTATATTTAATTGAAATTAGAAATCAAAATTTCGAACTACCGCGCCATTTCAGGCTCGTTATATAATTAAAATAAATTTATTCGTTTTAACTTCGTCTAAAATAAATTTTCTGTTGTTATTATTTAAAATAATCCATTTTAAATAACCAAAATTCATTAAATTCTCCAAAATAAAAAATTTAAATTAGCTCAGAATTTCCGGGTTGTTACATCCTTGGTCAAATCGAATTTGATTAGATTCAGATTTGATTCATAGTTTTATTTTCTTTTTAATTGAAATTTGTGATTTGATCATCGGTTCAATTAGATTTGTTCTGAATCAAATTACAATTACAATTTTTTTTGTTTTTCAACCCAACCCCTAGCTTTGTCTAACTCGCCCAAGAAATTATCTAAATAATTTGATTTAATTTGCCTCCCTGTGATTCGACCTGTATATTACACGATTTGTGCGCTTGCAGTATTTATTTCAAAATTCGCGCTTTTTTAGTTCATAGAAAGCGTTGATCAAGTTTTTGGTGTCATTGGCGGGGAGGTAATGATTAAATTTTATTACTTATTTAATTTCTGATTCATGTTAGTTTTTAATTTATTATTATTTTATCTTGTATATATTGAAGAAAAATTCTTGATTAGCTAGATTTGGTATTATTAATTGATACTATAATCTTCTAAATAAAAGAAGAAGAAAAAAACTTGCCAAATTCTCTTGATTTTTTCCTTTTCAATTTTGTTTTTCCTTTTATATGTTTTTTCTTTCCCTCTCCATCTATTCCTTCTTTCCATCTGTTCCCTCATTCCAATTTTTACTTTATTTTTATTGTTCATTGTTGTTGTACATTTATTTTTCCAAATTTTCTTTAATTGCTTTCCATCTATTCCTTCTTTCCTTTTACTTCTTTCCAATTTTCAATACACTGGTTTTCATTCTTTTACAACAATAACAAAAAAAACATATTATCTTTTGAAAACTTTCCCTTTTCTTCCATGTAATTAATTTTCTACCTTGTTGTTTATTTCTTTCCACTTTTGCAATTTTCTTCCCAACTTTTACGTTTCTTTCCATTTTTTTTTTTACACAAAACAAAAAAAGCCAATTTTCTCTAAGTTTCTTTCCTTTCTTTTATTTCTTATCCTTCTTACCTTTCTTTTGCAGTCTGATTACTTTCCACAAAAAAAAACTTATAAAACTTCTTTCTTTTCTTGCTATTTCTTTTTGCCATTTATTCATCAAACACCACGGCAACAATCGGAATCCAGACCGTACCCCTAATTCAACCCGTAGTCTGTTCCTGCTTCCATCATAGATCATCTAACATCGTAGACCATCTTCTACTCCCACTTTAAATTCTCCAACATCCATTCT
Source organism: Allium sativum (assembly GCA_030737875.1). Classification (NCBI taxonomy): domain Eukaryota; kingdom Viridiplantae; phylum Streptophyta; class Magnoliopsida; order Asparagales; family Amaryllidaceae; genus Allium; species Allium sativum. Next base: position 199,265,788 of record CM060918.1, on the reverse strand, counting down.
TCTGCAACTGAATACCCCAGATCCAAACCCTCAAACCGTCGTCATCTTCACCATACTCAGACCCTACAACGCAAGCACCAAACCAATCTACCACAAATCGAACCCAAATCCACCTCGAAACACCCGTTGCATAATCGCCGCAACCCTTCCCCCATCACAAAAATCAAATCTGGTTCCGTAATTGTTAGGGTCCGATTTCGAATTTTGAAAAAAAAGAGAAGATGTAAAGAAGCGTGATTTTTGGAAATTAGCTATTTCCAATTTTTTCAATTTTGCCAGATTTTGCGAAGAAGTACTATATTTATTGACTGAATCTTGGCCTCTTTTTTTCTTCTTTTATGTGTGTGGGGGCTGTTTGTTTTAGAGTTATTTTGGGTTTAGTTCTCTTGTTTTGGTTGTTGGCACGGTCATGTACTAAATAGTGGAATTTGTCTTCTGATTTTTATTCGCTGTAGATCTACTTTATTTTTTCTTGTTTTAGTTTCTTCTAGTTTGTAACTTGTTTTATTTATTCCTTTTCTTTTCTAAAAAAGACAGAAAAGAAAAGAGAGGAATTTCAAAAGTTCGAAGACCAAAGTGAGCGAGAGTTCAAGAAACGCGAATAAGGAATACAGAAGTCAATCGATCAACAAGCAGCTGAATTGAATTGCCAGTGCTTTTCAATCGTTCTGGACAGCTATACACCATTGTAAAAAAAATTTAACTCTACAGGTTCTGCAGCTGCTTTGAAAAATATAGAAATTGCTTGTAAAAATCTTCTGTAGGGATAGCGGCTTGCTTGTACAATGTTTTAATTTTCTGTAGTTATTATTGTCTGATTGTTGTTATTGGTTGAAATTTCCACAACTGAAATCATCACTCTCGTCATTTTCATTTATAAATTTGATTGATTTGCAAATATTTAACTACAAGAGTGTATTTCGTGAAATTGATTATCTTAAGGGTTTAGATCGGGGATATTTATTAGTTCAATTTATTGAACTTCTAGCAAAAGAGGATGCATACTACCCGTAAAACATTGGTCGTATCAATTAGTATTTATACTATACGTGAACAACCATAAGACCCTCTTCCCCCTTTAAATCGAGATTATCAACTAATAAAATATACTTGAGTACGTTATTTATTTTGTAATAAAAGCTACTTGTGTCAACGATAAGTTTTGAATTTTCTATACCCGACAACGATGAGTGAAAAGAGTTTTTGCCACCATAATTCTCCTAGGGATTTTGAGATTGACATGATTCAAACAACAATTGATGAAACCTCTAATGACACTTCTAAAGCCTTGAAAATATGTTTTGACCATTTCAACGCCGATTTCAATGAGCTTGAATACATTTCTGAGCTAAATGAACTTCTTAAATCGAAACCTTCGTCATTTGAATCTAACCAGGGAATGTTGATCAATGTTAGCACACAAGAACTTCCTAAGTTAGACCACAAACCCCTGCCACAAGACCTTAAGTATACTTACTTGGGCTCTACAAAAATATTTCCCATAATCATGGCCTTTGATCTTATTGACGACAAAGAAGAAAAAACTTTGAAAATTTTACGGGAAAATAGAGGGGCAGTAGGATGGGAATATGATAATCTACATATGAATTTTATAAATCATTGGCTCAACAAAATTTTCATAGGAAGGATTTTCATTTCAGAATTCACTAACAAGCCTGTTGCACCTCACAAATCAAATAAGAAATCATTGTGCATCATTTTTGATAGAGGCAAGTATAAGGGGAAAAGGAAATCGTATTTTTCACATAACACTCATTGTCATCTTAGATTTCATTTTGTATATGATTGGCAATCATATATAGTTGCTAAACTTCATTTCATGCTACAAATAATTCTGCAACTCATTCACCTTTGGGTACGATCTTTCAAATTTAGGAAACGTTACAGTGTGGACACTGTTTAGTTCTAGTGTGGGGGGAGTCTGCATTGCTTTCATTTTTTATTTTTATTTCATGCATTTTGATAGGACCATCCTGCATTTTAGATCATATTAACATACCTTTTTTTGTTTTTTGAAAATATGACTCATTTTAGATTTGATACAACAAAATAAGTTAACAATTGTTAGTTAGTTGATAGTATTTTTTCTCTCAAACTAAGATCAAATAAGAAATATAATGAAAAGTTGAATTTTAGGGATAATAGTGTAACTGGTACATAGGGAGATTCTTAGGTGATGGTCATGAAGTTTATTCTAAATTGTAGTATTTGTTTAACAAGTGAAGGACTTAAAATACTTATATTGGCTTTTCAAATCTTTAAAACTAAGTTGTGTTAAGCTGGATTCGCGTAACTCTCTCTTGTTCTTATATTTTCATAATAATAATAATAGTAATCCAAGGGTATCCAACATTTCTTGTATATCTAGCATTGGTGTGCAAACCCGCCAAGCTCTATTTGACATGTTGTCGACAAAGTCAGCGTCATAATATCTTGGTCTCATTTTATGAGTTGGACACCTAAGGATTACCGACATGGTGTCGACAAAGTCAGCGTCGGTCTGCACAATCCGCCAAGCTCTGTCCCAACCCTCCGTCAGTCCGCAAGGCAGTGTATGGGTGGTATACCTTGGTCTTTAAGTTAGGTGTATGTAATTAATCATAAAATTTAACTTTTATAGAGATAGAGATTAAGCGATGATGCCCAAACATTTCTTGACCTTATTGATTTGACTAGCCATATACAAGGAAATTAGAATACCACTTCACAAACTATGACAAGCAAACTAAGAATTTATTACATGGCTGCTCTATGTTATCGATCGAACTAACTGGCCAAAACTGGAATATAACATTTGAAAACTTGATTTATGTTGAAAATTTGTGACAAGTTGAGGTATCTAAAATAAAATCAACTGATTAGAAATTGTTAATTTAATTTGTTGTACCACTTTTCTGAAATAAGTCGTGTTTTCATTTTTTTTTTTCATTTTGCATATGTCTGTTTCATTCATGTAGTTCCATTAGAACCATAACATTTGGATTTTGTGGGTAGTATCCACTGAAAACCCTCACGAGACCTACTAGGGACACCTAGGGGTTTAACGGCTTGTTGCATACGCTCAATGCAATCATGTTTCCTACAAAAGTGTGACCTATCTAGTTTAGCTTTTCATTTTTTTCTTTCTTTTTACTCGAGGACGAGTAAAAAATAAGTGTAGGGGTATCTGATTAACATAGAAATGTGTTTATTTTATGCTCTTATATCTTATCTTTTGTATATAAATAAATATTATTTGGGTATTATTTTGTCACTTTTACAGATATGCCAACTTAGCCACATGCAGTCGGAAAATATAAAAATAGAGATCAACTTGCTGTATATTTACATATAAGACTTGCTGATGAAGATCCCACATCTAGTTGCTTTTAGGACAAGAAAATAACTGGTAGAAAGGTTATGCATATCACAAATCAATGAAGAAATGTCAAGGAAGAAAGAGGAAAAGAGGAAAGGCCCAAATTTACTAGATTTCACTAAGGCCCATTTGTAATTCTCATTGTAAACTCTTTTGTGATTTCCCTAAGGATCATTTGTCACTGTATTAGGGTTAGGGTTAGAGTTGGCTATCTATCCTATAAATACCCTTGTAATCTCATTGTAAAGATCATCCTAGAATTAATAAAGTTCTCTTTTTTTCTCTCTTTTCTGCATTTTTTACTTTTTCTTAGCAATTAGTGTTGGCTACACAATTAGATTTGGCAGAACACTATTTGTTTTTTTTACTTATTTTCATTAGTGATTTACTTTCTGATTAGATTCAGCGGTAATCCTAATTTATTTTCTATTAGTTATTTTACCATGCAATTTTAATTTCTATTTTTTATTGCTTTCCTAGGTCAAATCGGATTTGATTAGATTTAGATCTGATTCATAGTTTTATTTGCTTTTTAATTAAAATTTGTGATCTAATCGTCGGTTCAATTTGATTCGTTCTGAATCAAATTACAATTTCAATTTTTATTGTTTTTCAACCCAACCCCAAGCTTTGTCTAACTCGCCCAAGAAATTATCTAAATAATTTGATTTAATTTGCCTCTCTATGATTCGAGCTGCATACTACACGATCTGTGCGCTTGCAGAAATAATTTCATAAATCGCGCTTTTCTATTTCTTAAAAAAGCGACCATCATGTATCATTTTGTTGTATACATGTGCTGTATGAAATCCATATAAATAACATTATATGGTAATTGATTGGGTCTGATTCCAATTCAGAAAGTACGAATATTTTTAAATAACGAATATTTTAAAATAGTATTTAGTAAAGGATTAAAATGTGATTTCGATGTCCGATTTTGGATGGACACGAAAATATTGGAACATATGAAGCCGAGTAAGTTGATATTCGCTATTTTAACCCGAAAGGGTTTATCGATCGATTTTATACATTTTATAATGAATATCGAAAAGAATTGATTTCAAAATCTGATATTTTGAAAATATTATCATTTAAATAATATAATGATAAGGGGTATTCAATTTGGATTTAAATTTGAAAATGAAGTTGAAATCGTTTTTAAAATGAATTTAAAACGATTTACAAAATACGTTTTAAAATGGAAATCAATGAAATATAATATATATATATATATATATATATATTATATATATATTTAATTGCCTGAATAGAACACGCCGCGTCGCGATCGTTCGCGAATTTCGACCATTGACTTCGAATTGATATTACGGGAGATCCGACCATCGAATTCTCCTAAAACCGGAACCGTCGGGTTCGTATCGAAAAGTGCTTTCCAACGAATATAAGAGATTTGAAATCTAACGGTGGTATTTGGAATTATATCCAAATCAAATTTGGAAAAGGTCGTTGTGAGTGCAGTCCGATGATCATTTACGGAAATCGACTGTACAGGCCTTGATAAAATTATTAAAAATACTAATAATTTGTGTAAAATCATAATAAATGATTTGGAAAGAATTGGGATGAAAAATTCCACGTTTGTGAGGATAAAAATATATTTTTATCAGAATGAACTAGTTATTAACTAGAATTATAATCAAATTATTTATAAATAAATAAATTGGATTGAGAATAGGTTTTAATATAACAAGGATTTCCAATATATGAATTGGAGTGGATTTGAATGGAATCATCTTCAGAATATTTCGATATTGGATTCCATGATTATATGGATATTTTAAGGGAATTTGGAAGATATTGATATCGTTATTCCAATACGATATCCGTTGGTTTCAGAATTTGATATTGAGTATAAGTCGATATAATTTCTATTCAGAGCCTTGTATTTGATATCAAATTGGATTTTGGGTTTGTCGTGAATGGTGTCTTAAATAACACTGTACTTAAACCCCGTTGAGAAAAGAATAAATCTTTTAATTAAGATTTAGTGAAGTTTTCCAATTAATTATTATTAAATTGGAATTGAATAAAAGAATTGGATTATGGGTTTATCGTTAATGGTGTCTTCAATAACACTGTTCTTAAACCCCGTGTGAAAAGAATAAATCTTTTAATTAAGATTATTTGAGATTCTAGTTATATTTAGTAATTGGAATAAAATGGAATGTGAATTGGGTTTATCGTGAACTTTGTTTTAACAACTTTCGTTCTTTAACCCAATTAGCAGTGAAATATGATTTGGAATTTATAAATCTTTTAATTATGATTTAGGAGAGTTTTCCAAAGAAAATTTTCCAATTTAATAAAATAAATTGGAATGGAATGGAAGTCGATTTGGTAATAATCAAAGTGAACTTCTGGGGAGGAAGACTGTTACTATGTATGGAATTTGAAAGGCTTTGTCATATTCCATTTATATTATTTGTAACAACCCAGAAAATCTGAGCCAATTTAAATTTATTAATTTGGCTATTTTAGTGGATTTTAAATATTTAAAATAAATTATTTTAAATAATAACGACGGAAAGTATGTTTGAATCGACGTTTGAAAATAAATATAATTATTTTTAATTATAAACGAGGCCTGAAATGGCGCTGCAGTTTCAAAAATTGAATTCAAACTATGACTGATTGTACCAGGTGCAAATTAAAACGGATTTTAGTGCAACCAAAAAAATCTAAATCTGTTAATGAATATCTTTCTAACGAATCTGAAAAATCGAAGTTTCGTAGCGGGAATCAAAAGTTATGGCCAAATGAATTTTCAGAAAGGTCGCTATAGAATATATATAGCCCTTGAAAATAAACATTTTGCAAACGACCACAGAATTCGACGAAACAACTTTCGTTGGATCCGGGAGGTAAAATTATTGCTAGGTTTCAAATTTCTTAATTTTTGAAGTTAATATGTAAGCGTGGCAAAGGAAAATGTGTTTAGTCGATTTTTGTTAAATTGGATCGACCAGAAAATGGCCATTTTTCAAACGGTCTCAGAATTCGACGAAACTAGTTTTATTGGGACCGTATCGTCAACACATAGCTAGATTTATTTTTGTGGAATTTTTGGAATCAGTATGTGGCCCCGGCAAATTGAAATGTACGTTCAAATCAAATATTGAATGTTTTATATTTTAATTTGAAGAGAAACTGACAGAAACAGTCGAATGAGCCTACGAAACATATCCCACTATGTTCGGAATGGGGGTATTTAGCTAGGGGCGACAGTCGTTGAGTTTGAATTGGAGTTCGTATGGAGCGAAGTGTATTTTCGGATTTAATCAAATTTAAAATTAAAATATAATGCTCGGGCCAATCATCGTTCAGATCCACTTTCTCGCTCCTCGATTCAGACCCGTAACCCCCTGTATCGAAGGCGGAAAACTCTGGCCACCTTCTCTTTCGAATTCTCCTCAACCACTCAATGAAATCGCGAGATTCTTGAATCATTTTGAAGCTCTAACTCTCCTCTTTAAATCCGTCTACGATTTGTCGGCTATCATCAAGTGTGGAGTGAGATTTGAGTCCCCAAAGTTAGTGACTTTCGAACGCCACCGAGGACGCCTGGGACCGCCGATCTAGGCGCAACCACCAGCGCCGGGACGCCCTTCCGTAGCTCTTCGATGGTGTATAACCTGATTGGCTTCAAGATCAACGTGGTATTAGAGCTTTGGTTAAGCTTAGTTCTGGAATATAACATATTAATGAACTCGTCAGAAATAGAACCAGTAGTGTTCAAGGATGAATAACTCATTACAGATAGGATCAGTAATATCCTAGTATGAGTATAGCAGAATGAAATACATCCTGATAGACACATTTACATACAAGTATATGTTTCTATGCTTTATAATATCTTTTCTGTTGACCTGACACTTGGTCTACTATTTGCAGAAGTACTAGAAAATGAGTGTCAGAAACAGAAGAAGGAATACAGAACCAGATCTAGAAGCTCTAGTAAAGAGATATCGAAATCTAGGTAGAGTGCAATTCTCTGGAAATGAATCCATTATTCAAACTCAGGCTTGGATGAGTTCTACTGAAAGAATTTTTGAACGTTTCCAACTGAGAGATGATCAGAAAAGATTAGTGGCATTTTGGGCACTCAAAGATGAAGCTTTAATCTGGTGGGAAACAGTTATTAAAGATAATCCAGAAGGTAATATTAGCTTGGATAGATTTAAAGAGGTTTTCAATGAAATATTTTCTCCTCTAGAAGCAACTGAGTGGTTATGTGATGAATTCTATTATCTGATACAAGGAGATATGACCATTTCAGAATATCATAAGAAATTCAATGAACTTTCTCATTTTGCCCCGCATCTAATTCAAAATCCGAAGAGGAAGAATCTGAGGTTTATTAACGGGCTTCAAAGGAAGTACCAAAGTAGTGTAATGGGGCATGTGAAGCTTCCTTTTTCGGAAATGATATACATGGCTTATCAGTATGAAGATCTCCGTAGGAAAGGTCTTTTGAACGACCAAGAGGAAGACAGTTCCTATAATAAAGGGGAGTCTGAAACTGATAATCCTGAGGCCAGTACGATGCCAGAGGGGAGTAAGAAGCCCAAAGCCAAGAGGAAAAGGGTTAAATCTGAGAAAGAACCAGTAATGACTGCCATATGCAATAACTGCCATAAGCAAGGGCATTTGCAAGGAAATTGCAGGTCTTTAAATAAACGAAAGAAGAATGAATTTAAATCCAAGAATCCACATGGTGAAAGGAAATGCCATAAGTGCCACCAAGCAGGTCATGTTGCAAGGGAGTGCCAAATATCAAAGAAATCTGAAGCAGTACATGTGAATGAAGTGGTAGAAACTTTAGCACCCTCAGCTAATCAGGGAAGGTCTGATGTTTTGGAAGGCATGCTTACTGTCAAAAACATTCTAGTTAAGGTACTGTTTGATACAGGTGCGTCACGAAGCTTTATTGCAAAGAATGCAGTTAAGAAGTTGGATTTGAATTTGAAAAAGCTCAAAGAACCTATCACTGTCCATAATCCGGTTGGGGATTCCCTCGATCTTAGTTGGGTTTGTGGGGTGCCTGTCTCTTTTTCCAGATATCGGTTTCCTACCATCTCGATCGTCATGAATTTTACCGAATTCAATCTTATTTTGGGATTGGATTGGTTAACCAAATATGAAGCTGAGGTTAAATGTGCCGAGAGAGTGGTTAAGGCAAAGATTAAATCAGGGGATTATATCACCATACCATGTGAAGGTCCGAATTCAGATAGAAAAGACTTTTGGTCAGCTCTTGATGTTTCTCCTGCTCAAATAGAAAATATCCCTGTAGTCAAAGAGAATATTCCGGACATCATAAAAGATATTCCTATCGTTAAGGATTATGCAGATGTGTTCGAAGAAGTTGTTAGCTTACCTCCGAAGAGAGAAATTGATTTCAAGATCGCTTTAATTCCGAATGCAAGGCTAGTAGTGCACGCTATTCGGAGAATGACTCTAAAGGAGAAAGAAGAATTAGACAATCAATCTCGACAGCTTGTATGGAAGGGTCTGATCAGGCCTAGTTTCTCTGATTGGGGAGCAGCAGTGGTGTTCGTGCCAAAGTCATACAGTACTTTTTGACTATGTGTGGATTATCGTGACTTGAATAAGCAAACATTAAAGAATAAATATCCATTGCCACGAATTGATGATTTGTTGGATCGATTGAATGGTGCACAAGTATTTTCAAGGATGGACCTAGCTACAGGCTTCCATCAGTTTTGTATTGCCGAAGAGTGTGTTCCTATGACAGGATTCAGAGGTCCAGACTTATTCTATGATTGGTTAGTAATGTCGTTTGGCTTATGTAACGCTCCAGCGTATTTTGTCGATCTGATGAACCTGGTATTCAGAGAAGTCTTGAATAAATTTGTTTTGGTTTTCATTGATGACGTATTGATCTTCTCTAAGTCAGAGAGCGAGCACGCGAAACATTTGGAACAAGTGTTAGAAATTCTCAAAAAGAATGTCTTAAAGCCAAACTTTCCAAATGTATATTCTGGCAAGAAGAATTCAAGTTTCTTGGCCACGTTGTATCAAAAGAGGGAATTTCTGTGGATCCCGGTAAAATAACCGCTACTCAAAATTGGGAGCAGCCTAGTACTCCCACAGAAGTCTGAAGTTTTCTTGGATTGGCTAGTTATTATCGAAAGTTTGTTAAATATTTTTCGAAGATATCTAGTTCCTTAACAAAGCTTACAAAGAAGCACGCAAAATACAAATGGACTCCCGAATGTGAGGAGGCTTTTAAGAAGCTAAAATTAAGATTAACGACTGCTCCAGTGTTAACGATTATCAATGGCAATCAAGACTTGAAAGTCTGGACAGATGCCTCTAGAGAAGGCCTGGGTGCAGTATTAATGCAAAGAGGTCAAGTGGTTGCTTATGCTAGCCGTCAGCTGAAACCACATGAGAAAAATTACGTTACTCATGATCTTGAGGTGTTAGCCATTGTATTTGCTTTAAAAATCTGGAGGCACTATCTTTTGGGTGAGAAATTCGAACTGTATACATATCATCAGTCGCTAAACTATATGTTCACCCAGAAAGACCTGAATCTGAGGCTGCAACGTTGGCTAGAATTTCTGGCAGCATACGATTTTGAGATTTTGTACACTCCAGGGAAAGCCAATGTTGTGGCTGATGCGCTAAGTAGGAAGAATGTAGTGATCGCCAGTTTTATTGTTACGACTTCATTGATTGATAAAATATCTGCTCTTCAGAAGGACGATCACTTCATTCAGAGGATCAGAGAAAGAATACATAAAGGCGAAACCTTAAGTTTCCAGAATGATAACCAAGGGGTTCTAAGGCTAAAGGGTCGAATTTGTGTTCCTAACATTTCTGAGCTCCGGATGGAAGTACTGGATGAATGCCACAAGTCAAAGCTTAGTATCCATCCAGGAGTGAGCAAAACGTATAGTGATATTAAGCGTAGATTCTGGTGGAGATCGATGAAGAGAGACATTTCTTTATATGTTAGCAGGTACTCTACTTGCCAACTAATCAAAGCAACCAACAGAAAATTTGTCGGATTGTTGCAACCGCTGGACATTCCAGGTTGGAAGTGGGAACATATTTCCATGGACTTCATAGATGGTTTTCCCAGAACCAAGAAAGTAAATGACAGTATTTAGGTGATCGTAGATCGCTTCATGAAGAGCGCTCATTTTATACCTGTCAGATCCAATAGAACCGCTCAAAGTTTAGCACAGATTTATTTCAAAGAAATTGTTAAGCTACATGGAGTGCTGATCAGTATAGTTAGTGATAGAGATCCAATATTTATTAGCAAATTCTGGGAGGCATTTCAAGTAGAACTGGGAATGAAACTGAACTTGAGCACCGCATATCATCCTCAAATAGATGGTCAAACTGAGAGCGTGTATCGTATTCTCGAAGATTTATTGCGGGCTTGTGTTCTTGATTTTGGTGGATCATGGGAAGACCATTTGCACTTGGTTGAGTTCTCATACAACAACAGCTACCAAGAGAGCCTGACAATGTCACCATTCGAAGCATTGTATGGTAGACCGTAATGATCTCCTGCTTGTTGGGTTGAACCTGGTAATAGGCTTGTATTGGGACCAGATATGATTCGCGAAGCTGCGGATAAAGTCGATTTCATTAAGAAATGATTGCTAGCAGCTCAAAGCCGACAGAAGAGGTACACAGACTCGAGGAAGAGGGATTTAGCATTTGTTGTTGGTGACTATGTGTATCTAAGGGTTTCTCCGATGAGAGGAGTAATTCGATTTGGCAAATCTGGGAAGTTGGCGCCCAAATTTATTAGTCCATTACCTATACTTGAACGGATTGGAACTCTCGCTTATAGGGTTCAATTGCCAGATTGGTTGCCTGGAGTACATAATGTGTTTCACGTATCTCAACTTCGAAAGCATGTTCATGATCCAGACTTGATCGTGGAAGAAGCAGCGCAATGGGATATAGAAATTACTCCAGAATTGGCTGTGAGAAGAGAGCCGCTAAAGATTATTGGCAAAGAAACCAAAGAACTGAGGAACAAGAAGGTTCACTTAGTCAAAGTGCAATGGAGTGGAGATCCGTGAGATTGTACTTGGGAAACTGAGGAGAGTATTAAGAAAGCCTATCCTAAGTGGAGGGTGGATATCTCTGATTGACTCTGGTGCAAGGCACATTTACCATATTTTGCATTTTAATTTTGTTCTCTACTTTGCTGTTGTTTTCTTTTCATGCATGTAAACTTTTTAATTATATGGTCTGAATGTTTTTAAATGAGTATATGAATTAATTAGTATATTTTTGATAAGTTAATCGACAAATTGATTGTTGGTTGTGTTGTGTGATTGTGGATTTGATTAATTAAATTATTAAATGATAGTTAATTTAATCAATAAGAGAATGAAGTTAAAAGTATGCAAGTGAATCAAGTATTGAACTGATTTAGAAATAGATAGAAATATATACATGTGCATTATATATGTGTGAACAAGTCATAGCAGGGAAGCTAAGCAGAGGAATAAAATTGTTTGCCCGACAAATAGGTACATATTTATTGTATTTCTTGAGGATTTGATGATTTTATGAGCCGATTGGCTAGCCGATTGGCTAGCCGCTTAGCTTTTCCTTTTTCTTTTGGATTGGTGAGGGCCATGGGAGGCTATTTGAAATAATCCAAAGCTCCCCGTACAAAGGAGGTTATGGCGAAATTTATCGAAAATTTAGGGTGTTAGCCAAATTTTTGAAGAATTTGAAAATTCTTAGAAACTGAAAAGTCGAAGAATGGAAGCCAGAATGAAAGTTGAGTGGGTTAATTAAAACAACTTTCAACTTCGTTCTTTTCGAGGACGAAAAGTTTTAAGTGGGGGAGATACGGATTGAATGCAAATTGCAACCCTAGATTTGAACGTTCAAAGGAGGTATACGGCCTTGATTATTTTGAACTGAAAATAACGTTTAAAAGTGTTGCAAACTATGATTTTAATCTAAAAATCATATCTTTTTCGTTTTTGGTTGAAATCCAATGAAACAAGATACAGTGGACTCGTGTGGACGTCTTCTTCATTCTAGAAGAGACCGGATATTTTTCTGAGCCTTCTACAATTTTTGGAGGAGTGGAACCGAATGTGAGATCTCTGAATTATAAACGATATGGAAACAGCGATGTATAAATTATATAGTCGATGTATGAGTTATATAAACGTTGTGCACCTCATGTATAAGCGTTGTATAAGTTGTATGTTCATGTATAAGTTATATATGCGTTGTAAAAATGATATATACGTTGAAATAAGTTGAAATAAATTGAAATAATATTGAAATGAAATTGAAATATAGTTATATACGTGTGTATATATATACTCCCCTCGTCCGCAGACCATGAATGATATATATTGGTTGTGATATTGTTTGGATTATTGGTTGATGTGAAAATTTGGTGAATATCATGAATGGTTGATTTGAAACAATTGATTGTGGTTGAAATCCCAATAGGATTAGTATATGGGAAAATTCGTCTGTGTACGAACTAGATATTGAAAATCCTCATTGTCAAAAGCTGCGAGGCTTTAAGGTAAAGCGAGGAGTCGTACTTGGGACGGTGCCGGTTTTAACTACCCTGCCATTATGCTGCCGAAATTTTATGAAATATTCCTGTGTTTGAATAAAATTCATGTGTTGAATAGAAATTCATGTGTTGAAATAAAATTCTTGTGTTGAATAAAATTCATGTGTTGAAATAAAATTCATGTGTTGAATAGAAATTCATGTGTCGAAATAAAATTCATGTGTTGAATGAAGTTCATGTATTGAATAAATTCTTTAAAAGATAAAAATAACATTTTTATCATATATATAGACTATAAAATAATCGCGTTTTGAAATAAATTGTTTTAACACCAAAAATAACATTTTTATCATATATATAGACTATAAAATAATCATGTTTTGGAATAAATTGTTTTACAATAAAAATCACATTTTTATGATATGTATGAATATAAAATAATCGTGTTTTGAAATAAATTGTTTTACAATAAAAATCACATTTTTATGATACATATGAACCGTTAAAAATAGTGATGTGTTGAAATAAATAGCTGTTGGATAAAAATATCGTTTTTACCAAATGTGTGAAATGAATATGGTTTTTGAAATCGAAGAAAGGATTATATATATATATATATACATATATAAATATAATTAAAATAAATTGAATAACGAAGCTGTAGTTCGTAGTTTGAAACTGTGATTTCAAACGATTAGTGCAGGAGATCCGACCATAGGATTTTCCCGAAACCGCAACCATTGAGTTCGCTTTGGAAATATCTTTCCAACGACACCAACTTTGTAAAGATCCAACGGTTGGATTGTTTGGAATGTTTAATTCAAATCTGAAGAAAAACAACGCCAGAATCGATTATATTTATATATATATATATATATATATAATTAAATTAAATCGAATAACGATGTTGCAGTTCGTATTTTGAAATCTTAACTTCAAACGACTGTACCGGGAGATCCGACCGTCGGATTTTCCCAAAACTGAAACCGTTGGATTCGTTTTGAAAAGATCTTTATAATGATATAAAATTTGTGAAGATCCAACGGTTAAATTTTCAGATATGTGTAATTCAAATCTGAAGAAAAACAACGCCACGACCGCGTTATGGCCTGAAGCGTCGTTTGAATGAGTTGGCTGTTTTTAAGTGAATAAAAATAGTGGTAAATCATTATAAAATATTTCAAATGATATGGAATGGAAATAAACCGAATTTACCTAGTTTATTGGATATTTGATGGTTGAATGTGTTTGGCGTGAAAATTACATTTAAGAACAGAATTATTGATGTCGAATAATTTAACCATTGAAGTGAATTGATTTAAATTCTAAATATATGTGAATTATTTGAAAAGGCCGAGTTAAATCTCATTTCAAATAATTGATCGGTGGTAAGAAGTCGATGATGAAGATGGTGGTTGAAGACCGGAGATCTTCACCTTGGTTGGTTGATTACAGATGTCTTGATTGGGAGGCATCCCAAAATATAGATAATAAGTGGTGATCGTCCTAACGTACTTGGAGATCGATGGATATGCGAGGTATAAGGTGCCTCTGGTTTCGTTCAGATCCAGGACGAACTTGTAAATGGACTGTGTGTCTGACATTGGATTTTGTTCTGTGTTGATTGATCTCTATTAAATATATATCTGTTTGGCGGCGGAGAATTTATTCTCTTGCTTAACGCCCTTCTCTGAGACGTACGAGCTCAGAGATTATATATCGATAAAAATCAGTCGCATGGAGTGAATTGCCTATGTGGCATGCCTAAGTGGCAGATGATCAAGGCTTCTGTTGAAAAGCAAAGTCTTGGGGTTGATGATCAAAGCACGGCCTGTGTGGCATCGCTTTGTATATAACGTTGATTCGCGAGCCTCACACCCCGGTATGAACCAAAAACGGGAGATGACCACGGGGAGGATATGCGTTTCCTTCTAGCTAGGGTGGTGTCAGTGACCTACTAGCCCTGACATTTATATTATTTTCACCTGTGTGGTTTTTGCTGTTGCGAGGCGCCTTAGATATACCAGTGACTATGTGGAGCCGATGGAGTCATTTGGCTCATTTACGCCCCAAAGGGCAGGGAAACGCAGTGTTCAGGCATTTTAATCCACATCGGTGGACCGACCCAGACGATCCAAAGGCTTGACTGAGTACTTGCCTGAGACATGGGCTAGATTGTCTCGAATTCGGTAAGGACTATCTTTTGCCTTGGTTCATGACGAAAATTCAATTTCCAAATACGACACCATGCGGTTTTGATTGTATACCTATATATGGCGACATGATATATGGTACCCATGCCGTCTATGATTGATAGTTATGATTGAAATTGTTTTTGAAACATATACACACTAGTAATAATATCAAATGCTTTTGATTCGTATCAAGCATATTTTGGCAATTATAAGGTAAAACTCTATCCTCCGGTTTGCATTGCACTGTGTGATGGGAACTGAGTCTTATAATGGCTTCATTTTTATAAAAAGCATTGCGATGTTTAAAAGTTTTACTTGTTTAAAGCATTGGCAATCCAATGGAGTAAACCCGTTCCGTGAAAGTGGTGTGGTCTTGTGAATGGCCATATTATAAAATAGGTAAAGTAGATCTCTCATACCAGTCCTATGACTGACTCGTAGTTTGTTTCACTTGCAAACTCGGGTGCCCCTATTTCTACATGGGCAGCCTTGTATTCAGGTTTTAGCAGGCTCTTTCTGGATAGCTGGTGTTGAAGATGGATTCTATCATTTATCTCTTTTTACGCTGTTCAGCTCCTATTGTACATATTATGTTCTGTTTTCCGCTGTAGACATTTATGTATAGCTGAACTGTATTTTGTACTAAGTATGATCTTGTATACTGTGTAACTCTGATGATTATGTTTATCCAGTGTATTTTATTGTACATTATCTGGTGTATTTAATTATTTTTGTTCTGCTGTTATATATTTATGTGTTATATTCCAAAGATTACGCTTGTCACCGTTGTACGGGATTTCGGGGTCGTCACATTATTGGTTAGATACGGAAGTTTATATCGATTATATATATTGATCTGTTTTCTATAAAGATTCCATAATTAATGGAATGGGATTTTGGGTTTATCGTGAACCGTGTTTCAAATGACATTAGTTCTTTAACCCAGTTAAAGATTAGATTAATTTCTTGACTTTGAATAATCATTAAATAATGATTTTTGAGATTAAAACTGAATTAGAGTTTTAATGAATCTTTAGTTAGATTGGAATGTGAATGTGATAACTAATTTTATCGAATTCATGAAATGATCGAGAATGGAGTATCACCAGTTTTGTTCCAAGTGATAGTTAAATCTTTAAATAGATTTGAACGTGAAATGTTAATTAAATTTACCGATAACACCATGGTGTTAGATATGGAGTATTACCAGTTTTGCTCCATGGGATGAATAGGTTGGGACTGGGAAATAAAACAAATGATTACTACGGTAAGATGCACTAATCCCGACTAGTTTGGAAAACCTTAATTTGTTTTACAATGTGAAAAGAATATTTGAATAAAAGAATATTCTGGATTGGAATGAGGCGTATGTTATGTTTTTACAACACCTGTTTATAATATACAGGGGTTATTCAGAAAGGTCGGGTTTATACCCATTTTAAATAACTGATTCGACGATAAGTCGATGAGGAAGATGGTGGTTGAAGACCTGAGGTCTTCTCATCGTTTGGATGATTACTGATGTCTTGATTGGGTTGTACACCCAAGACAAGGTAATAAGTGGTGATCGTCCAGACGTACTTGGAGATCGACCGGATATGCGAGGACCTCTCTCCTGTATTGGACATATGGGATGAGGAATAAGGTGCATCCGGTTTAGTTCAGACCCAGAACGAACTTGTAAATGGATGTGTATCTGACATTGGATTTTATTTTGTGTTGATTGATCTCTATTAAATATATATCTATTTGGTGGATGAGAATTTTGTAGGATAAATATTAACCATAGAGTGGGGTGAATAGGGTTTATAGATATTTAAATACAATCACAGAATAAAAAAAATGCAGTAAAGGAAAATTACACACAAAAATTACCTAGCTTCGGCAAACTATGCCTACTGCTGCATTCCTAAGATTTCTACTAGGTGTTTTAAATAGATCCCGCTTACAATCCTATGTAAACATGCAGTACCTGCTCCTATCCTCACCCTAAACATAAAACCCTAAACTGATCCATATACCATAGACCAGATTTTCCCAGACTACAGACCAGTAATCTGTAAATCCTAGTTTTGAATAAAAACTAGAAAAACAAGACATGGTTTTACAATAAAAACAAAACTTACAACACTTTAAAATAAGAGAAACCCTTAGAATAAAATGACCCCCTTTTATTGTTTCTTCAAATTTCTCGGCCGTCACATATCCCTTTTTCAAAATAGCTAGGGTTTTTCTCCAATCGGCTAGGGCTTCTTCAATTCTGAGTCTCCATGGCTTCTGTCTTCTTTTAGATGATTGATGATGTCCTCTAGCCCGATTCTGAATGTCTCTCCTGTTCAAATCAACGGGTAAGCTTTCTGAATTGATTCTCGGGTGATTTAATTTTTGAATGGTTCGATATTTTTGTCGATGAGGAATCGTGTGTTTATATAGGGGTTTCGAAGCCCTTTACCTTTGATTTCAATTCGATGACTTGCCCGATTTGATTGATGAAAACTTGGAAGTATTTTGAATCGTTTTCGTCCCTGATTTTGTGTTGTCTGATTTGAGAAATATTTTTTAAATTGCATTTGTTTGTTTATCAATATAAACATCACCGTCAATTCGAATTTCAAAAATTAGCAATGAATTTGGACATAATTTTTCTTTCCTTCATGAACAAGGTTGGTTTCATTTCCATTTCTGAAAAATGATAATTGCAGAAGATTTCCGAGATTGTTTTTCGCTTAGTAACCATTCCATAACTATTTAATCTCGGACTTTGATTTCCCATGTGTGATTGAATAAAAACGGAAGGAAATTGATTTATTTTAGCATAAAATTATTTAGTACTTCCCAACAAAGTATATGTCCACAACTGGAAACAAAACTTAATGTGTTTTATATAAAAGATGCATGATTTATTGCCTTGACTTGGTGCCAGTTATTCACAAAGAAGATTCCATAACACTGTGATTTCAAAGATGTTTATTTCTGGAAATCCATTCATATGTTGGCTGCATGCTTCACTTGAATTACTTTGCTTAACTTTCTGGGTTGTTGCAGTTGCATGTAGTTTCACCATTGTATTTACCTTCATGCTTGGCAACAGCACATTCATATCCTCATGTATATTTCATACTGCTATACCATTTGTATGTGTGCATGTATTCTTGCACCACAGCTATACCTGTTGGACATTGTTCATGCTAAATCATTTATGTTGCATCCCTGAGTTGTTTCATCGCCTTGTCGTAAGCTTCCTTTTGACCTTGTCAATAAGTTGTTTGTACATTTGGCTTGTGTCCACCAGATTAGTTGCATCCATGTTTTATCTTACTGTTGTTCACATTCATTCTTCTTGCGTATGCTGATAACATGCTACTCATATACTTATTCATGTGGACTTACCAACTTGTTATGTTGTTTTCCCATTTCTCCTGTGTCATGTATCCATATGTGCACCACTTTGTTCACTGCTCACTGTTTGATTACCTGATTTGAACATGAAACATAATTTGGGCTGTGTTCACACACACTTGAGTTAACACCACTTGTACATGCTTCATGGTTGTACCCTTGTCCAATTTGAAACTGCTGCTTAAAATGTTTACTTGAACACATTTGAGTATGTGTTTGCAAAAGTGTTTGCCCTGTATACCTGCATGTAGCATTAACAAAAAAATATGACTTGACTTGATCACTTGCTTGTTCTTCCTGCATGTCCACATTAGCTTGTGCATATGTGTGCTGAAGCATTTGTATGTTCATGTTGGCCTGATCTTTGTTGAATCATGAGCCATACTTTATTTATCCCTTGACTGGACTAATCTTGCTTGAGCATTACTTGCATATGAGTAGTTTTCCATGTTTGCTAACCTTTTTTGCTGTTCTCAAAATTTTGCACTACCATTTGTATTGAGCTGTTTGCATCTTGCTGATCTATCATGCATATTTGATTTCCATTTCTCCTTTTGACTTTGACATGTCCTGTGTCAATTTTGTCCATTGTTCTATATATATATATATATATATATACACATATATATATATCTGTGTGTGTGTGTGTGTGTGTGAAACTGTGATACATATCAGCAGACTGATTGTACTATGTTGGGGCTGGTCAGAATCGGCTGAGTTTAATGTTGGTTCTGATCAGCAAATCAGTATGGTTATGTCGAGGTTAATCAAGTCAGAAAGATGATGAGAAAAACACACAGAAAATCTAAGATAAAATAAAAGCTTATAAAATAAATTTTTATTTGTTCAGTTTAGTTCCAGTCTACTGTGTGCGTTTCATTTCTGTGATAGGTTTCAGGATGATGCAACAAGAGCAAATCAGGATGCAGAGTTAGTAAGGGTGTAAAGAAATTTGTAGTTGAGTGTGAGAGAAGAATGTAAATTAGAAGATATGAAGTGAGGTTCATTTGTATTTAATTTTGTATAGCTGAGAGTTCAAAAGAAAAATATATTTTTTGAGTTATGAAATAAAAATATAATTTTTGAATAATAACCGCTTGTGTAGATTTTCAATTTCTGTGTCGAAGCACTATTATACAAAAATATTTTTTATTTCAGTATGATGTGAAGAACAATGAACGGTACAATTTTAAACACATTAATAAAATATGTTTGTTATCATCAAACAAAAAATCACAGGTTCAACAATCTCCCCCTTTTGATGATGACAGACATACTTAAGATTTTGAATACAACAGAATGTGTTTGAATATGAACTCCCCCTATATATGTGCTCCCCCTATAACTGTAAACAGACATAAATAAGAAATTTGAAAAGAACAGAAAATAATTAGACACTTTGTATTAATGGAAAAATAAAATCTATAGATGTCTGTATATGTATCAAAATCTTAACTCCTTCTCCACCTTTGTAATCATCAAAAGATGAACAGGGCTGGGCATTTGCAAAGGATATGGACCATAGTAAGAGATCAAGTCATTTGACAAAATCAAAAACTGCAAACCCCAACCAATCAAACAAAAAAATCATAATAATCCGTAAGATAGGAACACATTTCACAATTTAGAAGATGGAATGGAAAGTTAGTTAATATATACCAGGGAGGATTTTATATATTATTATATCTATATACACAATTTTTTTTTTATTATTATTACTATATATAAATATATTTATTTCAACTAACCATGCATAACCAAATCTTGGATTTTTGAATGGGATTAGTTGCAGCATGAAATTAAATAAGTAATCTCATAACCACGCATAACCAGAGCTTGGATTTTTAAATGAGGCCAGAGAAATACTTATTATTATTTTATTATTAATATATATATATATAATACCCTTAATATATAAAACAATAATGGATGATAGAAGGGTGATAGAGATAGAGACGGATGTGAAAGAAAAATTCCTAAATTACTCATATTATAAAATATATTCAATCAAATCAAGGTTATAGAGATGCTTTCAACCATCTCATATTCTGAAATCTAACACAATCACAATTTTATTATAAATGTCTAAAATAAACTGCTCTTTTCTTGATGATTTGAAGATTGGATTAATTTGTCAGAAATTGAAATCAATAACAGAACATCTTAAGAAAAATTTACCCAAAAATGCAGAGAGATTAATTAATTTCTATAGTCCCCAAATCCAATCGTAATCTGCAAAATATATCTTCGGGAAGGGGTTTAGTAAAAATATCTGGAAGTTGAGATTTAGTTGGAATAAATTCAATACAATTGTCCTCACTAGCAATATGATCTCTAATGAAATGGTGTCTCACATCAATGTGTATTGTGCATGAATGATGTACAGGATTATTTGATAGATCTATTGCTCTCTTACTGTCACATTTCAAAGGAACTTGTTTATAGAATAGGCCAAAATCAGAAATAGTTTGCATCATCCATAAAATCTGTGCACAACAACTTCCTAATGCAATATACTCAGCTTCAGTGGTGGATAATGCAACACAATTATGTTTACTACTTGACCAAGAAATAAGAGAATGTCCTAGCATGAAACAAGTTGCACTAGTGCTCTTCCTATAGTGAGTGAACCAACATAATCAGCAATAGTAAAACCAACTAAATCGAAATTATCACAAGATGGATACCACAAGCCAAGTTCTGGTGTGTGCAACAAATACCACAGAATTCGTTTTATGGCTTTTAAATGAGATTCTTTTGGATTAGATTGAAAACGAGCACATAAACAAACAGAGAACATAATATCGGATCTAGAAGCAGAGAGATAGAGAAATGAACCAATTATACTGCGATATTTTTTCTGATCAACAGCAACACCTTTTTCATCTTTGTCAAGCTTAGTTGTTAGGATCGTTGGTGTTCTCATTAGTTTTGCATCTTCAACTCCAAATTTCTTCTACAGCTCCATCACATACTTTGTCTGAGAAATGAAGAATCCTTTGTTGCTCTATTTGATTTGAAATCCAAGAAATTATTTTAGCTCTCCAACCAAGCTCATCTCAAATTTTTCCTGCATGACATTTTCAAATTTCTCACACAAAATATCATTAGTAGCACCATAAATGATATCATCAACATAAATCTGAACAATCAAGAAATCATTACCATCATGTAATAGAAATAGAGTAGTGTCAGCACATCCCTTTTTAAAACCATTTTCCAAAAGATATGTACAGAGACAGTCGTACCAAGCTCGAGGAGCCTGCTTAAGACCATATAATGCTTTTTCTAGTTTGTACACATGATTTGGAAATTCATGATTCTTAAAACCAGGGGGATGTTCAACAAAAACTTCTTCTTTCAGCTCACCATTCAAAAAGGTACACTTAACATCCATTTGTTTTAGTTTAAAACCTTTAAAACATGAAAACTTAGCAAAATTCTAATTGCTTCTAACCTAGCAACTGGAGCAAATGTTTCATCAAAATCAATGCCTTCAATTTGGTTGTATCCCTTAGCAACCAACCTAGCTTTGTTTCTAATTACATTTCCAGATTCTTCAAGTTTATTTTTAAACACCAATTTTGTTTCAACAATTGGATAGTCTTTTGGCCTAGGCACCAAATTCCAGACTTTATTCCTCTTAAACTGGTTAAGTTCCTCTTGCATAGCTAAAATCCAAGATTCATCATTAAGAGCAATATCATACGAACTTGGTTCAATTTCAGAAACGAAAGCACTGTGAATACAGAAAGCATAAACATTTTTATTGAGAGAGGAACGGATGCGAACGCCAGCTGTTGGACTTCCAATAACCAAATTTGGAGGATGGTTGGGTTTGAATTTCAGCCTTTCAGCTTTAGCTGTTGCTTTTGCGACTTCTTTTTTGTTTGGCTCAACTTCATTGCTTTCTTTTTTGTCTTCTTGCACACCACCTTCATTTTTATCATTTTCAGAAGCCATCTCCAAGTATAATTCATTGAACTTCACATTAATGGTCTCCACAATTGTTCTTGATTGCTTATTGAAGATTCTGTAAGCTTTGCTCCTTGAAGAATAACCCATGAAAATCCCATCAACTATTTTTGGTTCAAACATTCCAAGCTGGTCTCCTGTGTTGAGAATATAACAAGGGCATCCAAAAACTCTAAAATATGAGATGTTAGGCTTTTTGTCAGTACACCGTTCATATGACGTTTTATTAAGTATTGGTCTAATCATGACCCTATTCATTACATAGCATGAAGTATAAACTGCCTCAGCTCAGAAAGTTTTAGGTAATTTATATCCACATAACATAGATCTAGCCATCTCTTGCAATGTACGATTTTTCCTTTCGACCACCCCATTTTGTTGAGGTGTTCGAGGAGCGAAAAACTCATGTTTAAAACCATTTTCTTCACATTTCAAAATCTAAATTTTCAAATTCACCTCCATGATCACTTCTCAAAGTTTTAATTGAAACACCTTTTTTATTTTGAACAATTTTTGAAAACTTTGAAAAATAATCAAATGTTTCAGACTTTTTGGCTAGAAAATAAACCCATGTAAATCTAGAGTAATCATCAGCCAATACATAACAATAACGTTTACCACTTAAGCCAGTAGTATCAGTTGGTCCAAACAAATCCATATGAATCAATTTAAGAACACGTGAAGTACTAACAACATTTTTTGGATGGAATGATGAAGGACTAAGTTTGCCCATGGAGCAAGCCTTACACACTTTATTATTTTTAAATTCCTGATGAGGTAAACCTCTGACAAGCTCATTTGCTTCTAGTTTTTCAAGGAGACGCATACTAGCATGTGCTAGTCTTCTATGCCATAAAATTGCCTCTTCTTCAGTGGCAACCAAACATCTAGAAACAGTTACATCATCAAAAGAGAGTGTGTAAATGTTTCCTTTTCCTTTGCCAATAAAAACAACTTTTCTAGTGGATGTATCAATGATCTTGCAAATCTCACTATCAAAAACTACATTCTTTCCTTTGTCACACAGTTGGCTTATAGAAATAAGATTGTGATACAAATTATCAACATATAAGACATCAGCTAAGGCAAAAATGTTGTTACATACTTTTCCTTTACCAATTATGTTACATTTGTTGTTGTTGCCCAATGTCACACTCCCACCTTTATCTTTTTCTAGGCTAAGGAACAATCTCTTGTCTCTTGTCATATGTCTGGAGCAACCTGAATCCAAATACCATCTTTGTTGCTCCTTAGCCCGCCAACATACCTACACAAGAAGAGAGAAAGATGACCTAGAGACGTTCCTAGGTCCAAAAATATCAGTGACTGAAGTATGATGAAAGCAAGAATCTTTTGGAACCCACATTTGCTTTGTCCACTTATTTGTGTTCCAAAAATTATGGTAATTGTGTACCAAGTGTTTAGGAACCCAAACTCTAGTGGATTTTCTGATTTTATTCCTATTCTTGCAATTTTCAAAATTACGCCCAATTTCCCCACATTTTACACACTTAGGAAAGATGCTTCTACCTTTTGCATTGTCAATCACAGTCACATCATTTTGTACCTTACCAAAACCTAGTCCTTTTCCATTGTTAGCAAACAATTGGTTTCCTACCAGCATTTTGAAGGATGTTTGTCAATTGAAAACTTATTTAAGGTGGCTTCAAGAACTTGGAATTTTGTTCTTAGTGTTGTATTTTCATTCACAAGTGAAGTACATTGTTTAATGAAATTCTCTTTATTAATCTCATCAGTTTCTTTCAAAGACAAATTTTCTTTCTTAAGATTTTCAATGGTGGACTTGAGAGTCAATAGTTCTAGATCTTTTGCTTTTAGTTTTTCTACTTTTGATTCTAGTGCATCAATGATTTCAAAAAGATGTTTACACATTAAAATCAAATCATTATAACTATATACTTCGGTTGATTCCCCTCTATCATCTTATAAATCTGATTTTGCTATGAAGCATAGGTTACTTTCTTCCTCGCTACTGTCTGAGTCTTCATATCCTTCCTCGTCATCCCAAGTTATAGCAAAAGCTTTCTTTTTCTTCTTTTTTCTTCCGCGCTGGAGAAGTGGAAAGTTTGGTTTTAAATGTCCAGGCTTCTGGAAGTTATAGCAAAGTGGTTCCTCATCTGAATTGTCAGAGTTCTTCAACTTATTGGATTTTAGTTTATTTCTTCGAGGCTTGAATTTGCTCTACTTTGTGATTTGTCTGATGGCCATTGCAAGTTGTTCGATGGGATCTTCGTCATCTTTGTTGACAGTATTGGATAAAGCAATTGACTTCTTCTTCAGATCAGAGTTGTTGCAATCTTCTCGTGCTTTTAACTCCATTTCATACATCATTAGATTTCCAACAAGCTCCTCCATGCTTAACTTACTCAGATCCTTTGATTCTTGAATGGCTGTAACTTTTGCTTCGAAATTCATTGGCAGAACATGCAGAATCTTCCTTACAAGTTCAACTTTAGTAAAAACTTTTCCAAGGGCTCTAGCATTGTACACTAGCATAGAGAAACGTCCATACATGTCCTTGATACTCTCATCCTTCTACATAGTGAAGTTTTCATACTCATTGCTGAATAAAGCAAGACGAGATTCTTTCACTTGAGACGTTCCTTCGTGAGTGACCTCTAGAGTATGCTAGATTTCCTTAGCTGTTTTACAATGATAAATTCTGTTATATTCATTTTTATCTAAAGCACAGATTAAAGCATTCATGGCTTTAGAATCAACAAAGTACAGTTTCTTATCATTTGCATCCCATTTATCTTTTGGTTTAAGCATTTCAATTTCGTTAACAATTACAGTGGGTGGTTTATAACCTGTTTCGATTACATCCCAGTCATCATAGTCAACAGACACAAGATAGATTTTCATTCTAGCTTTCCAATACATGTAATCACTACCATCGAACATGGGTGGCCTGGCAATAAATCGTCCCTCAGAAAAATCATTATTCATTGATGTCATGTCTCTAGAGTTAAATAAACACTTGCTCTGATACCAATTGTAGGATCAATATTAACCCTAGAAGGGGAGGGGGTGAATAGGGTTAATAGATATTTAAAAACAATTATAGGATAACAAAAATGCAATAAAGGAAAATTACACACAAAAATTACCCAGCTTCGACAAACTGTGCCTACTGCTGTATTCCTAAGATTTCTATTAGGTGTTATAAAAAGATCGCGATTACAATCCAACGTAAACTTGCAGTACCTTCTCCCGTCCTAACCCTAAGCTCAAAATCCTAGACTGATCTGTGTACCCTAGACTAGATTTTCCCAGACTACAGACCAGTAATATGTAAATCCTAGTTTTGAATAAAAACTAGAAAAACAAGACATGGATTTACAATAAAAACAAAAATTACAACACTTTAAAATAAGAGGAACTCTTAGAATAAAATGACCTCCTTTTATTGTTTCTTCAAATTTCTCGGTCGACACTTTTCCCTTTTTCAAAATAGCTAGGGTTTTTCTCCAATCAGTTGGGCTTCTTCAATTCTGAGTCTCCATGGCTTTTGTCTTCTTTTAGATGATTGATGATGTCCTCTAGCCCGATTCTGAATGTCTCTCCTCTTCAAATCAACGAGTGCGCTTTCTGAATTGATTCTCGGGTTGATTTAATTTTTGAATGGTTCGATATTTTTGTCGATGAGAAATAATGTGTTTATATAGGGGTTTCGAAACCCTTTACCTCTGATTTCAATTCGATGACTTGCCCCATTTGATTGATGAAAACTTGGAAGTATTTTGAATCGTTTTTGTCCCTGATTTTGTGTTGTTCGATTTGAGAAATTTTTTTTAAATTGCATTTGTTTGTTTCTCAATATAAACATCACCGTCAATTCGAATTTCAAAAATTAGCAATGAATTTGGACATAATTTTTCTTTCCTTCATGAACAAGGTCGGTTTCATTTCCATTTCTGAAAAATGTTAAATGATAAAGATTTCCGAGATTGTTTCTTGCTTAGTCACCGTTCCATAACTGTTTAATTTCATACTTTGATTTCCCATGTGTGATTGAATAAAAATGGAAGGAAATTGATTTATTTAGCATTTAGTACTTCCCAACAAAGTATATGTCCACAACTGGAAACAAAACTTAATTTGTTTCATATCAAAGATGCATGATTTATTGCCTTGACTTGTTGCCAGTTTTGCACAAAGAAGTTTCAATAACACTGTGATTTCGAAGATGTTTATTTTTGGAAATACATTCATATGTTGGCTGCATGCTTCACCTGAATTACTTTTCTCGACTTTCTGGGCAGTTGCAGTTGCATGTAGTTTCACCATTGTATTTACCTTCATGCTTGGCAACAACACGTTCATATCCCCATGTATATTTCATACTGCTATACCATTTGTATGTGTGCATGTATTCTTGCACCACACCCATACCTGCTGGACATTTTTCATGCTGAATCATTTATGTTGCATCCCCGAGTTGTTTCATCACCTTGTTGTGAGCTTCATTTTGACTTTGTCAATTAGCTGTTTGTACATTTGGCTTGTGTCCACCAGATTAGTTGCACCCATGTTTTATCTTACTGTTGTTCCCATTCATGCTTCTTGCGTATGCTGATAACATGCTACTCATATACTTATTCATGTGGACTTACCAACTTGTTATGTTGTTTTCCCATTTCTCCTGTGTCATGTATCCATCTGTGCACCACTTTGTTCATTGCTCACTGTTTGATCACTTGATTTGAGCATGAAACATAATTTGGGATGTGTTCACACACACTTGAGCTTGATCACCAATATTTTTGCTTTAACACCACTTGTACATGCTTCATGGTTGTACCCTTTTCCACTTTAATAATGCTGCTTAAAATGTTTACTTGAACCCAATGTGTTTGCAGAAGTGTTTGCCCTGTATGCCTACATGTAGCATTAACAAAAAAAATCTGACTCGACTTGATCACTTTCTTGTTCTTCCTGCATGTCCACATTAGCTTGTGCATATGTGTGCTGAAGCATTTGTGTGTTCATGCTAGCCTGATCTTTTCTTAATCATGAGCCATATTTTATTTATCCCTTGACTGGACTGATCTTGCTTGAGTATCACTTGCATACGAGTGGTTTTCCGTGCTTGCCAACCTGTTTTTGCTGTTCTGAAATTTTTGCATTAACATTTGTATTGTGCTATTTGCATCCTTGTTGATCTGTCATGCATATTTGATTTCCATTTCTCCATTTGACTTTGATCTGTCTTGTGCCAATTTCGACCATTGTGTATATATATATGCGAAACTGTGGTATGTATCAGCAGACCTATTGTACTGTGTTGGGGCTGGTCAGAATTGGCTAAGTTTAATGCTGGTTCTGATCAGCAAACCAGTATGGTTATGTCGAGGCTGATCAAGTCAGAAAGATGATGAGAAAAACACACAGAATATCTGAGACAAAATAAAAGCTTATAAAATAAATTTTTATTTGTTCAGTGTTCGGTTTAGTTCCAGTCTACTGTGTGCGTTTCATTTCTGTGACAGGTTTCAAGATGATGCAACAAGAGAAAATCAAGATGCAGAGTCAGTAAGAGTGTAAAGAAATTTGTAGTTGAGTGTGAGAGAAAAATGTAAATGAGAAGATATGTAGTGAGGTTCATTTGTATTTAAATTTTGTATAGCTGAGAGTTCAAAAGAAAAATGTACTGTTTGAGTTATGAAATAAAAATATAATTTTTGAATAACAATTGCTTGTGTAGATTTTCAATTTCTGTGTAGAAACACTATTAAACAAAAATATTTTTTATTTCAGTATGATGTGAAGAACAGTGAACAGTACAATTTTAAACACATTAATAAAATATGTTTGTTATCATCAAACAAAAAATCACAGGTTCAACAAATTTATTCTCTTGCTTAACACCCTTGTCTGAGACGTACGAGCTCAGAGGTTATATATCAATAGACATCAGTCGCATGGCGTGAATTGCCTGTGTGGCATGCTGAGATGCAAATGATCAAGGCTTCTGTTGAAAAGCAGAGTCTTGTAGTTGGTGATCAAAGCACGGCTTTAATATAGCATAGCTTTGTGTATAGCGTTAATTTGCAAGCCTCACACCCTGGTGTGAACTAGAAACGGGAGGGACTTTAGGGAGGACATGTGTTTCTTTCTAGCTAGGAGTGGTGTCGTGGTATGGAGCCAAGACATTTTACTTATGTAGATAATGGAAAGCGAGGCGCCTCGGATATATCGGTCACTACGGAGCCGATGGATGACTTGGTCGACATATTGACCAGACTTACGCCCCATAAGGCGGGGAAATGCATGTTCAGGGATTTTTAATCCACTTAAAATGTGGACCGGCCCTGACGATCCAGGTGCAGTTACGACTGATCCTGAGACATGGTGGGCTAGATTGACTCGAATTTTCACAGGATGATCCCCTTGCCTTGGTTCACAGATGGAATCTAACTTCCAATACGACATTTCGGTTTTAATTGTAGAGCCTAGTATGGCGACATAGTGGTATGGGGCACTTATGTCGTCTATGATTACATTTATATTTTAAGTTGATTTCTTCACTTATAGTAATAATAAAATATGAAACTTCATGTACTAAGCATTTTTGGCTATTATAAGGTAAAAAATCTATCCTCCGGCTTGCGTTGCATTGTGTGATGGGACCTGAGTCTTATAATAGCTTCATTTTTCTATTTAGCATTGCGTTGTTTGTTTTATGCGCTGGTATTCTTGGAGGTAAACTCGTTCTGTGTTATACGGCAAGGTCCCTTGATTTACCTAACTTTAAAATCAAATTACTAACTGTTTTAGTTCTCACACCAATCACATGACTGGCCTGGAGTTTATTGTTTTAACCTAAACTCTAGGTGCCCTTATTTTCCACACGGGCAGCTAGTAGTTTTGGTTTTGCAGAT
Source organism: Allium sativum (assembly GCA_030737875.1). Classification (NCBI taxonomy): domain Eukaryota; kingdom Viridiplantae; phylum Streptophyta; class Magnoliopsida; order Asparagales; family Amaryllidaceae; genus Allium; species Allium sativum. The sequence continues at coordinate 199,236,361 of CM060918.1, read as the reverse complement.
ATTCATTTTCACAGGATCCTGGATTTACAGCTGGAGTTATATTCGGAAAACTCTGTACTGTGTATTTCTTTCAGTTTTGTTATATATTATTTTTTGCTGCTAAGTAATGTATTTTAATCTCTGATATTTATCAAATGTGTAATATTTATCAAATGTGTAATATTTATTCATACTTTGTTATATTCTTGTACTCTGATGTAATTGTTGTAATAAGCAATGAAATGTTCTTCTGCTTGTGTTCTGATTTGTCGTGTTCTCAACTCAATCCGGGCTTTCCTTTACGGGGAAGTTTTGGTCGTCTCAGGTAATCTCATGTCCTATGAAGTAAATTTGCAGGCAAAGAAAGCACATGTGCAAGACAAGAAAAATTTAGCTTTTCATGCTGACAAAGAAGATTCAGACGAAGAGGATATTGCTTTTGTAGCAAAGATTTTAGAAAGTTTCTGAAATATAGAAAAGGACAAAGCAAGAATGTGAAAAAGAATTCATCAAAAGAGCCTGACCCTGCACTGGTGGAATGATTTAATTGCCACAAAACCGGATATTATCAAAAGAATTGTCCAAAATTGAAGAAAAATCGCAAAAAGGAAAAATCAAAGAGACGAGCATTTTCATTCACTAGGGATAATTCTAATTCATCATCTTCTGATAGTGACAGCGATAGTGACAACGAGCAAGAAAATGTATGCTTCATGGCAAAGGATATTGAGGTTAGTGAATTTACTTATGATGAATTAATTGAAATTAATACGGAAATTTAAAATCTAAAAATAATTTTAAAAGAAAATTTAGGTAAGCTAAAGAAGATAGAAAAAGAGAAGAATTTGAAAGAGACTTATTAAAAGATGAAAAGAGATTTTAGAAGATGAGATTAGAAAATCACAAGAATCTCTTTCAGTAGCAAATTCTCAGATTTCTATGTTGAGCCAAGAAATCGAGACTCAAAAGAATAAAAATGATTTATTAGCTTATGAGAATCATGATTTAAAAACTAAGGTAAAAATTATAGAATTAGAAAATTCTAGTTTAAAAGTTAAATTAGAAAGAATTTCTAAGAATGCTAACAATTTTAATAAAGGTAGAGAAAATTTATCTAAAATATTTGAAAATTCTCAACCAGTTTATAGCAAAAAAGGACTAGGATATGATCAAAAAGCTAAACAGAAATTTAGTTCTAAGAAATCTAATATTAAACCAGTAATTCCTAGTAGTAAATTAAATATTTCTACTAAGAAAAACTACTCGAGAAATATTAATATATGGGTTCAAAAACCAATAATGTTCTTATTAGAAATAAATATATTAAGAATTTTTTAGATTCTGTTCATAATAAAGATAATTATTTTTTCAAAAGGGATCCTAAACCCTCTTAGATTTGGCTTCCTAAGACTTAACCCTTAGGACCCTAACGGAGGAAGTGGGTACCAATGAAATTTTAAATTATTTATTGTTGGTCCCATTAAACAGAAATAGAGGAAAATGGATACTCGACAGTGGTTGTTCAAAACACATGACAGGAGATAAAGAGATGCTAACAAATATCATTTATTCAAAAGGAGGAACTGTCACGTTTGGAGATAATTTAAAAGCATATATCATCGGCAAAGGCGATGTGAGCAATTACAGTATATCTAATTCACCTCTTATTTCTGATGTTTTATTAGTTAAGAACTTAAATCATAATTTATCAAGTTTTAGCTAATTATGTGATAAAGGTTTTAAAATATCTTTATTTGAAAATAAATGTAGTTTATTTGATTCAAATCAAAATCTTATTTTTGAAGAAAATCGAGACAAAAATATTTATATTCTGAATATGGCAGTTAATAATAATTCAAGTATGTGTTTATTAGCCAAAGACAACGATCCTTGGTTATGGCACAAATGGTTTTGTCATATTAATTTTAAAACAATAAACAAGATTTCTAAATATGATATTGTAAGAGGATTATCCAAAATAAAGTTCAAAACTGAAAATTTGTGTGATGCTTGTCAACTTGGAAAGTTAACCAAATCTTCTTTTAAATCTAAAAAGGTTATATCAACCTTACAACCGCTTGAATTACAACACATGAATTTATTCAGGCCAACTCAAGTTCAGTCCATAAATCATAGTAGATATGTGTTTGTAATTGTTGATGACTTTTCGAGATACACTTAGACTATGTTTTTAAAGAATAAAAGCGATACTTTTGATATCTTTAAAAAATTTGCCAAACAAATTCAAAATTTAAAAGATTTAAAAATAAAGAACATTTGAAGTCATCATGGAGGAGAATTTGAGAATGAGAAATTTGATTTATTTTGTCAAAAGAAATGAATTCTTCATAATTTATCTTTTCCCAGAACTCCACAACAAAATGGAGTTGTAGAACGTAAAAATAGAACTTTACAAGAATGTGCCAAAACAATGTTAAATGGAAGTACGTTGCCAAAACAGATTTGGGCCGAAGCAGTTTCAATAGCTTGTTATGTTTTGAATCGTGTTTCTACCCGACCTCTTACTAAAAACACTCCATACGAGCTTTTTACTGGTAGAAAACCAAATATATCTTATTTCAAAAAAATTGGCTCAAAATGCTTCATTTTAAATACGAAAGATCAGCTTGGAAAATTTAATTCAAAATCTGAAGAAGGAATATTCTTAGGACATTCTGAGCGTAGCAAGGCTTATCGCGTTTTTAATAAGAGAATCGGTAAAATAGAAGAATCACTTCATGTTTCGTTTGACGAAAATATTTTTCAAAATTCATTTAATTCAGATATTATGAAAAATAATTCTTATCATGACGTTGATATTGATATATATATAGAGAAGATGAAAACATTGTTCATAATAACATAGAAAACAATACTACAAAAAATCAAGATAATATCGAAATCAAAATATTCCTATTAATGAAGTTAGATCTCCACCAAGAATATTACTAGGTCATCCAATTCAAAATATTATTGGAGAAATAACTTCAAATGTAAGAACAAGAAGTCAACTTAATTTAGTAAGTAATGTAGCCTTCTTATCAAATATTGAACCCAAAAACCCTAAAGAAGCATCTATAGATGAAAATTGGATATTTGCCATGCAAGAAGAATTAAATCAATTTGAACGTAATAAAGTCTGGGAATAAGTTCCAAGACCAAGTGATCAAACTGTTATTAGAACTAAATGGGTTTACAAAAATAAAGCAGATGAATTGGGCAATATTACTAGAAATAAGGCTAGACTTGTTGCATAAGGTTACAATCAAGAAGATGGCATAGATTACGAAGAAACTTTCGCTCCATTCGCACGACTAGAAGCAATCCAAATTCTATTAGCATATGCATGTCATCATAACTTTAAACTATACCAGATAGATGTTAAAAGCGCTTTCTTAAATGGTTATATTAAAGAAAGAGTATATGTTGAACAACCTCCCCTATTTTCTTATGAAAAATTTCCTGATCATGTCTTCAAACTGAAAAAGGCATTATATGGTTTGAAACAAGCAGCTCATTCTTGGTATGAACATCTCAAAACTTATTTGTTAGAGTCAGGATTTCAAATTAAAAAGGTTGATCAAACACTTTTTATCAAGAGAGCTAATAAAGATATTTTGATAGTACAAATATATGTCGATGACATTATTTTTGGTTCTACTAATGATCATTTATGTCGAGAATTTTCAAAAATAATGACCAGTGAATTTGAAATGTCACACATGGGAGAACTATCTCACTTTCTGGGTTTGCAAATTAAACAATTATGAAATGGATTTTTTATTAATCAAGAAAAATATTGTACTAATCTAATAAACCATTTTGGAATGGAAAACACTTCAAGTAAACCTACACCAATGAGTATGACAACACACTTAGACAAAGATGAAAATGGTAAAAGTGTCGATCAAAAATTATATCGAAGTATGATAGGTTCACTTCTGTATTTAACTGCTAGTAGACCGTATATTATGATGAGTGTTTTCTTATGTGCTCGTTTTTAAGCTAATCCAAACGAATCACATTTAAAGGCAGTAAAACGTATATTACATTATCTTAGTAGTACCAAAATTTTTGAACTTTTCTATCTGAAAGATTGTTCCTTCGAATTAGTCTCATATAGTGATGCTGATTTGGAGTATCACGGACGGATCGTAAAAGTACAAGTGGAACATGTCATTTTATCGGTAAATCACTTATATCTTGGTTCAGCAAGAAACAAAGTTGTGTTTCACTGTCAACATGTGAAGCTGAATATACATCTGCTGCACTAGCTTGTGCTCCAGTAATATATATGCATCAAACACTAAAATACTTTAATGTAACTTATCTAGTTCCACAATTTATTGCGACAATACAAGTGCAATAAATTTATCTAAAAATCCGGTAAACCATTCTAAAACTAAACACATTGATATAAGACATCATTTCTTGAGAGATAACATTAAAAACAACCCATTAATTTAAAGTTTGTAAACTCAGAAAATCAAATTGCTGACATTTTTGCTAAACCCCTTTTAGAGAATTCTTTCATAAGTCTTCGACGAGAATTAGTAACTTTGTCTTTCAAAGATCTCTAAAAGATTATTCGATTACTTTGTGCTTACTGTTGTTAAATACTTTTTAATCAATGACAAAAGGGGAGAAAATAGTTATATTTTCAATGATCAAAATGATGGATCTATTTATAGTTATATTTCCTATACTCATAATGATGAAGCTATTTATTGAAAATAAAGATGTGCTTACATTTTGTTGCAGGATTTAAAACGGTAAGTTTATAAATTTATGAACGAACAAAATGTTGCAGAAATTCAAGGGGAGCAAATAATCAGGGAGAGAAATTCGAATATGTTGTCATCAATCAAAAAGGGGGAGAATGTTGAAAACAAGAATTTTGATTAACGTCAACAAAGAGAAGAGCAATGGAAATCATATCATAAAGATAAGGTTAAAGTTATATATATATATATATATATATATATATATATATATATATATACACACACACATATGTGTGTGTGTGTTGAGTCATGTTAGAATTATGTTAAAATCAATCCTCAAGTATAACACGAATATACAAAACAAGATATAATTATAAATGTATTAAAAGACTTTAAAAATCCATGACTGTACAGACTCAGCTGTACCAGTCGACTAGTAGAAATTCAACCAGTCGACTGGCCAGCCTGTCTCTGTACAATAACGGCTAGTTTTGAATGATCTTAAATCCAAACGTTTTACAGTATAATTCAATCAGTCGACTGATGATTTTTAGATCAGTTGACTGATTTGAAACAGAAGCCTTTATTATGAAGAGTCGCCTTCTTTCATGAAGAGATTTCTCTTCAATTGCGAATGGAAATGGATGCAACTTTACACTGAAACCTTTCATAAAGGAATACTACTCGTCTATTATTATATAAGCAATACAAACATGTTTTCCAACTAACGAATTCTTATTCTATCTACTTTCTGATTTTTACTTCTATATTCATTGCAATCTAAAGCTCTCTCAAATTCAAGTTACTTGTTGAATCCTTGATAACATTTCACATATCTTGATTCGACAAGCAACTAACTTCCTTCAATCTTTGCAAACATATCAAATACTTGAGGATAAGATTATAGGAAGGGTGTACTTCATCGTGACTATTCCGTGTTGATTAGAGAACACATTCAAGAGTCAAAAACCGTAGTAAAGTGTAAAGTCCTGTGTGGGTGCTCAGGAGGGAACATCCTTGTTGGTCCTCGGGTGTATTGTAACCTATTCCTTCAGGTTAAGAGAGGGCGTGATAGTGAATTACGAAGAAGAGCATCGGGACTGGACATAGGGCGGGAAGTCCGAACCAGTATAAAATTCCTGTTGTCTTTTCTTATCGCATTTACTTTTTGTTTGTGATATATTTCTATAGCTTAGCTTTTACCTACATAACTATTGTAGTTTACTAGCTAGTTTATCATTTCTGCTATATCCATATAAAGATCCTGCTTAAGTCGTATACACCGACTTTCCATACTTCAGATCAGACGTCTAGACGTCTGTTGGATGAGTTTTGGCCTATGTTGCCTTTGTTTGTTTGATAAATCGTTTTCAAATTAGTGCAATAGATTTTGAATGTGTACAAACCAATTTTGCTTCGTTTGTAAAATAAAATGGTTAAGTACGATTTGGCATGAAAATGTATAAAATGAATTATTGGATATGATATGACTTGAGTATTTAATTCGATAACCGAATTAAATTCTCTATTAAATCTTTTTATATAAGGTAATAAATGGGGAAGGCCAGTAATTTAACCAAGGGAAAAAATTTGATTTGAAATTTTATGTGATGATTATTTGAAAAGACCAAGTTAAATCTCATTTAAAATAATTAAACGATGAATAGAAGTCAAAGATAATGAAGACGGTGCAAGATCGGCAATCTTCACATCGAATGGATTACTACTGATGCCTCAGATATGAGTAGCTCCCGTGACGGGGTTATAGTGGTAGTTGTCTGAACGTACTTGTTGATTGTCTAGATATGCAAGGACCTCTCTTCTATATTGGACATATGGAACGAGGAATAAGGTACCTCCGGTTTTGTTCAGACCTAGAACGGACATATGAATGGATTGTATGTTTGACATTGTAATGTGTGTTATGTATTTGATCTCTACTAAATAAATATATATATATATATATGTTTGGTGGTAGAGAATTTATTCTCTTTCTTAACACCCTTCTCTAAGACGTACGAGCATAGAGGTTATATATTGGTGGAAATCAACGACAGGTTATGGATTGACAGTATGGCATGTTAAGTTGCAATTGATGAAGGCTTTTGTTGAAAAGCAAAGTCTTGTGGATGATGATCAAAGAACAACTTTAAGTAGCATAGCTTTGTATATAGATATAATTCGCGAGCCTCTCACCCCGGTATGAGTCAGAAACGGGATAAGGGACGCAAAGAGTGCATACTTTTTTTCTAGCTTGAAGTTATATCATGGTATGGAGCCCAGACATTTTTTACTTTTGTGGATGATGGATTGCGAGGCGCCTCGAATATAGAGCCGACTAAAAGGCTCGAGTGATAGGTCAGATAGGACCGGAAAACGTATTGTTCAGGAATAACCAATCCTCAAAATTAAGTGAGGACCGGCCTTGTAGGATCCAAGAGCTTGCCAGCGTCCGAGTCCTGGTTCACCTTGCTAGAGGTGATCCGAATCGGTAACTAGACCATCCCTTGCCTTGTCTCATGACGAAAATCCAATTTCCAATACGACATTGTGCAGTTTTATTTGTAAACCTATATGGCAACATAATGTATGGTACCTATGTCGTCTATGATTGATACATTTACATTCGAAGTTGTTTTTTAGACTATGAACTTATAGAAATACCAAAATGATTTGTTTTATGTGTATCAAGCATGTTTGGCCCTTATAAGGTAAAACTCTATCCTTCAGATTGTGTTGCATTGTGTGATGGGACCTGAGTGTTATAACGACTTCATTTTTCTAAAAAGCATTGCGTTATTTACTTGATTTACTTTATTTTATGCACCAGCAATCTAATGAAGTAAACCCGTTCCGTGACATACGACATGGTCCTATGATTTGCCTCACTCTTAAACAGTTTGAGTAACTGTAGAATTTCTCATACCAATCTCATGACTGACTCGTAGTTTGTTTTTCCCTTGCAAATTCGAGTGCCTATATTTTTACATGGCTAGCCAAGTAAATAGGTGATCGGCTTTCTTTTGGATATGCACCGTAGCACTATGTGCTCTTTTGGCTAAAGACGAAGACTTATCTTTTACCATTTCTTTTGAACTTTCAAACACTACCTTATGCATGTTTATACTTGATTCTGTTGTAGACTTGTTATCTATTTGATGAAACTTGTTATGTACTAAGTGGGATCCTATATCTGTGTAACTCTGATGATAATTATGATTCCTGTGTTATGATATGATGTAAATTATTCTCCAACTTTATTCATTATGGTATATTTTGTATTCTGCTGATGTGATTAATGTGTTATTCTCCAAAGACCGACCTTGCCACCGTGAAGCAGGGCTTTGGTTCGTGTCAGTCGTGGTATCAAAGCTTTGGTTAACCTAAGTTCTGGAAGATGACATATAAAGGCAACTCGTCAATGATAGAATGAGTAGTATTCTAGGACGAGTAACTCATTAGAGATAGGATTAGTAATATCCTAGAATGAGTACATCAGAATAGCATATAACATGATCATTACATCATTATCTATGCATATGTCTAAATGTTTTTATCATTCCTTTAGTTATCTATTCTGTTGGCCTAACTCTTTCCTTGCTATCCTCAGAACTAAAGAAAATGAGTGGACGAGACAGAGGCAGAAGAGGCAGAGGCCAAGGAAGAGGCAATATCCTTGCTGTTAATAAATCAGCCTGATCTCGATGAGGGTGGATCAACGGCTAATAATGAGCCCATATTGCAAAAACAACAACAGCCGTTTGGTCTCGATGCAGTTGCCAAGAAATATAAGAACTTAGGCAAGGTGCCATCCACAGGCATTGGAATCGTTATGGAAGCTTAAGCTTGGTTAAGGTCTTGCGAACGGATCTTATCGGGCCTAGAATTGACAGATAACAGGAAAAGATTTTTAGCATCTTGGTTACTCAAAGATGAGGCCTTAATCTGGTGGGAAGCAGTGACGGTAGGTGAGCTATAAGTTGACATGACTTGGGCGAGGTTTAAAGAAGTCTTTGAGGAGAGGTTTGTCCCATGACAAGAAGTCGAGCATTTGCATGATGAATTTGCTAATCTTTAGCAAGGTAATAGAACCATTAATGAGTATGCCACCAAGTTTAACGAACTCTCTCGCTATGGACCAGAATTAATACGAGAACTGATCGGAAAGAACAAGCGCTTTATTGACGGTCTTTTAAGGAGGTACCACAACAGAGTGATAGCCCACATAGAACTTCCATTTGCTAAGGTTGTCGAGATGTCTTGCAGACATGAGGGTATTGATAAGAAGAATTTTCAAGCTGATCGGGAAAGGAGTCAAGCTAACAATAAGAGAAAGCTTCCCGATAAGAAGCCTGGAGCAAGCAAGACTAAAGCAGTTAAACCTCAAGAAGATAAGCGGTCAAAATTTAAATGCTACAAATGTGATCATTACAACCACATGTCTAGGGAATGCAATGCTCCTAAAAGGCCAAAACAAAATGAATCTGGCCCTAGTGAGAAACCTCGAGATACTAGAGAATGCTACAATTACCGTAAGACGGGGAATATTAGCAAGTATTGCCTATTGCTGAAAAAGGCCGAAGTAGCTCATGTACATGAAGGGGCGAGTGCGCCAGCTTCTTCTACTGGTGAAGGTAGACCCGATGTGTTGGAAGGTACACTCACAATTAAAAATATTCCCTTTAAAGTATTATTTGATACGGGTGCATCACAAAGTTTCATTTCGAACAACACAGTTAAGAAATTAAATTTAAAATTGAGAGATCTTAAAGAATCCATTAGTGTCCATAATCCTGTAGGAGGTTCCCTTATTCTTGGTTTGTATTGTAGAGTGCTTGTCTCCTATTCTTTTTACCGGTTTCTTTTAATTTGATCGTCATGAATCTTTCCGAGTTTGATATCATACTTCGGTTGAATTGGTTAACTAAAGATGAGGCCAAAGTTAAATGCACCGAGAGAATTGTTAAAGTTAAAACAAAACTTGGGAGTATTATTATACCATGCATAGGATCAAGTTCAGATAGAAAAGAATTTTGGTATGCTCTTGAGGTTTCTCCTACTTCTATTGAGAATATTCCCGTTGTTAGAGATTATGCGGATGTGTTTGAAGAAGTTGATAGCTTACCTCCGTGAAGAGAAATTGATTTCAAGATCGATTTAGTTCCGAATGCAAGGTCAATTGTGCATGCAATTCGAAGAATGATATTGAAAGAGAAAGAAGAGTTGGGTGATCAAACTCAGTAGCTTTTATGAAAAGGTCTAATCCGGCCTAGTTTCCCGAATTGGGGAGCAGCTGTGGTATTTGTTCCTAAGTTAGATGCACTCTCAGATTATACGTAGATTACCGAGACTTAAATAAGCAAACATTGAAGAATAAATATCCATTGCCGCACATTGATGATTTGTTAGATTGCTTGAATGGAGCTAGTGTGTTTTCAAAGATGGACCTAGCTACAGGTTTCCATCAACTACGGATCGCCAAAGAATGTATTCCTTTGATAGCTTTCAGAGGTCTAGACTTATTTTATGAGTGTCTAGTAATTCCTTTCGGCTTATGTAACGCTCCTGCTCATTTTGTTGAATTGATGAATCGAGTATTTCGCGGAGTGTTGAATAAATTTGTACTAGTTTTATTGATGATATTTTAGTCTTCTCTAAGTCAGCTAGCGAGCATTCGAAACACTTGGAATAGGTTTAGGAAATTTTGAGAAAGAATGTATTAAAATCCAAATTTTCTAAATGCATATTCTGGTAAGAAGAAGTGAAGTTCCTTGGGCATGTTGTATCGAAGGAGGGAATTTTAGTGGATCTAGGAAAGATTACAGCCATTCGAGATTGGAAGCAATCTAGCACTCCCACAGAAGTATGAAGTTTTCTAGGATTGGTGGGCTATTATCAAAAATTCAATAAGGATTTTTCGAAGTTATCCAGTCCATTGACGAAGCTTACAATGAAGCATGCAAGTATTTATTGGAAGACTAAATGTGAGGCAGCTTTCCAAGAGCTTAAAGTAAGGTTGACTACTGCTCCAATGTTGACTATTATGGATGGTAATCAGGATTTGACTATCTATACGAATGCTTCTCATGAAGGAATAAGTGCGCTGTTAATGCAAAGAGGCTAAGTTGTTGCTTATGTTATCCGTCAGTTGAAGCCTCATGAGAAGAGATATGCTGCTCATGATCCGGAGATGTTAGTTGTGGTATTCTCTTTGAAGATATAGAGGCACTATATTTTGGGTGAGAAATTCGAATTATATACAAATCATAAATCATTGAAAAATCTGTTCATCCAAAAAGACTTGAATTTGAAACAGCAGTGTTGGTTAGAATTTCTTGCAGCATATGATCTTGATATTTTGTATACTCCAGGGAAAGCCAATGTTGTAGCAGATGCACTTAGTAGAAAGAATGCAATCGTTTCTAATCTTATCATTACGCCTTCATTGATTGAGAAAATCTCTATTCTTCAAAACGATGATGATTTTATTCAGAAAATTATTAAAAGAATTTAGCAAGGCGAAATCTAGAGTTTCCAAATTGATAGCAAGGGTATTCTGATATTGTTAGGCCGAATCTGTGTTCCGAATATTCCCGAGCTCAGAAGAGAGGTAATGGATGAATGTCACAAATCCAAACTTAGTATTCATCTGGAGGTGAGCAAGATGTACTATGATCTTAAGTGCACATTCTGGTGGAAGTCTATAAAGTGAGATATTTCTAAATATGTTAGCAAGTATTCTACTTACCAACAAGTTAAGAGTGATCAGCAGAAGCTTGCTGGATTATTTCAACCATTATAGATTCTAGATTGGAAGTCGGATCAAATTTCTATGGATTTCGTTGATGGTTTTCCTAGAACAAAGAAGGGCAATGATAGTATTTGGGTTATAGCCGATCGTTTCTGTAACAACCCGAATTTTAGTAACATGTTAAAACCATAAATCAACGTAGAATTAATTTTTATAAAAGAATCAAGGGAAACGGGTTACGCCATTGCGTTCGTCTCGGAATTCTACTTGAAACAGAGTCCGAGTTTGCGTAAAACGGATACCGTATAAAGAAGATATGGACGAACGAAGTTAGGCAGAAAAACCAGAAACGAGCCAGAATGCACTGGCGCACTTGGGAAGTGCGCTAGAACAAAATTGCACTGGCGCACTTTGGAAGTGCGCCCATGCAAAGTTGCACTGGCACACTTGGCAAGTGCGCCCAGGCCGAGCAGAAAACCTGCTTGGTCAGGCCCTGGCTGGCCTGGTCGGGTTCTGGTCGAATTTCTGAGCTCTGGTGTGCCACTAGGGCTGACTTGTCACTTTCTGATTGGCTTCTCTTGAGATGGATGGCCTTGATTAACTCTAGCTTCATCGACGGCTCTAATTAGTTTGAAACCCTATATAAACAGCCCTCTAGCCTCATTTTCTTTACACCATTCTTCTCTAACCTTATGCTGCTCAAACTCTTGATGACCATGGCTTCTTCTTCTTTCTCTAAACTAAATTAAATTAAATTAAAACGCGAAGATTATTTCTTGAAGACTACGGCTAGGAATTGGGGATTTGCTTCTACAATCAAAGCAAGATTCAGTGATTCAACAATTCAACGACCAAATTCTAGACTTGACTTCTGCATCTAAATTTCTTAGACTACGATCTGTAAGTTCTAGTTACTTTTAGATAAAACTATAAACTTAATATGGGCATGTTATAAATTGGAATTGATTTATGTATGATTCTTATCTATTCTTGTTTTCTTCTTGGAACTTGACTATGGGGAATATTGCCTATAACGTTGAAACTATTGTTAATGACATAAGACTATGCCTATGCCTATGACTGTGAACATAAGACTATGCCTATGCCTATGATTGTGAACATAAGACTGTGCCTATGCTTATGACTGTGAACATAAGACTATGCCTATGACTATGACTATGAACATAAGACTATTGCCTATGACTATGACAAGGACAATTGTGGCTAAGCACCTAAGATTCATGACCATGAGGTTATTGCCTAGGATTATGACTATGAAATTGGATCTAAGCTTGACTGTCTATTCAGACCTATTTTCTTTATTCTTGATTTTGGGATTTTTCTATTTAAGTTAGATCTATCAATGTTCTCGAACCTAGATTATTATTCAAACCTTTTCATGTTCATAATGTTATCAGAGCTATACGCCTGCGATGTTTTAATCAATTTATTCAGTTATATCATGCCTTGGAAATAAATGGATAATAGGACAATGTTTATTATGTTATATGTGGAATTGAATGATACTGATTTGTGCCTATGGTTTTATTATCATGTTGAATTGGGAATTAATGAATAAGTCAATTCATATGTATATGAACTTGGAATATAACATGTTATGATAAGTTGTGTAGTTTATCATGTTATGCAAGTTTTAGGTTGTAAAATCATATCACATATGTGACCAAATGTTATATCTATATGTTTATGTGTGTATGTTAACCTATGTCATATTTCAAGTTCACACTTATTCATATGTTCGTGATTGATTTGCAAGTTCACATATATGTATGTTGATTTAGTCTATGTTGCAGATTCACATATATGTATGTTGATTTAGTCTATGTTGCAAGTTCACACCTATGATCTTCATGTTGACTACTTTGCAAGTTCACACCAATAATATTCATGTTGACTACTTTGCAAGTTCACACCTATGATGTTCATATTGACTATGCCAAAAATGCCAAGTTTACCCTATGTCGTGTTTATGTTAACGAATTTCTTTATGCCAATTTTTCGTACGTTAAATTAGGCTAAGTTTTAGCCTAATATTATATGCCAAAAATCATGCAAACGAAAAATTAGGCTAAGATTGTTAGCCTAATATTTAGACGGGGTAACGTTGGGAAAAATTGGAAATTATAGGAGACTTGGCATGAAACTTGCCTTGAAAACTTGACACGAACTTGACATGAAAACTTGAATATGGACATGACACTAGAATGAACTTGAAAATGGCCAACTCGAGGTTAGGTTGAGTTTGCAGTGTAAATCTGCCCGGAACCGCCAGGCAAATCCAGTGACTGCAAACAATAGGATCCAATGTGAGTAGTTGGTCATATCGCGCTTGAAACCCGAGGTTAGACTGAGTTGTGGTGTAAATCTGTCAGGAACCGCCCGGCATATCTAGTGACCATAACAACAGGTCTAATGTGAGAGGTTGGGGTGCATTAATGAATTAATGCCACATGATAGGGTTAAGTCATGAACATGAAAGACAACACTTAACCAACTTGACATGCTAGACTGATAGGGGTTAAGTCACGAATTTAAATGACAACACTTAACCTATTAGACGGAAACCCTAGTTACGCGGTCCATTTCAGTAGTAACCCTATAGATGTATCATGGTACCCTGGAACTAGGCAGGGTGGGGCACGATTACCGGGCTGATTGTAAGCGACCAGAACGACAGCTGTGTTGGTGCGCCAGTGTAGGTTCAGGCGGGCTATGGTCGTGCACGTTGTCCGAAGTTGAAAAAGCAGACATTGGGCATCAGTAGGTTTATCTGTGCATGCTTGATTCGTGTCGGTGGTTGGCACCCTAGGGCTTGATACACCCTATGGTGGACCAAACACAGGTGACTACATTCGTGTTAGGGTCGTATGACACAGACACATGACGAGCTAGAACTTGTAGGGAGTCGATCAATTTGTGGATCGTTCCGCTGGACCCAGTAATGGGTCATTTCATGGTATTTGGCCAACATTTGACATGGGTTGGAATACTATTACAGGTGATGCAGCAAACCTTGAATATGTGATGCTATACTTGATTTATACTTGATTTATCATGTTATCTTAGCATATCCTGCCAACCTTGACAGCATCCTTATGTTTACTTTCAGTTTATACATGTCATGTTACTTTTACCTGTTTTTATGCTAAAAGTCACTTGGACTTACCAGTCTTTATGACTGTCCCATTTTCTTTCGCCTCTTTTTCTTTCGTTCCCCCTCCCCCTAAGGTTCTCAGGGAGGAAACTCTAGCACTTAGCTTGGATTTCGCTTGCTTTTGATTTAGCTCATGTACGGTTTGATCTTAGGCAATGTTATGGCTGCATTTTCTGCTACCTTTGGGCAATTAAGCTACTTTTGATGTTTTAAGTTTATGCTTCTTTATTTATGCAAGACAAAATTTGTTGCAATGGAAAATAATGACCTTAGCTATTTGATGAAAAAGGTTTTGACTCTTCTTGAAAGTAATGAAAATTTTCTTTTGATTCTTCCGCTGTTTTATCCATGTTCTGTCTTGTAATACTTCTGTGTTTATTTACCTCGATAACGCTCCTCCAAAACTAGTGCATTCCCTTTGTGAGTGACCTTAGTGGAGGTGGGGTGTTACAGTTTCACGAAGAGCGCCCATTTTATTCCAGTGAAATCAACTAGAACAGCTCACAGTTTGGCTCAGATATATTTCAGAGAGATTGTTAGACTACATGGAATTCCCAGCAGCATTATTAGTGATAGCGATCCGATCTTTGCTAGTAAGTTTTGGGAAGTATTCCAATTTGAATTGGGAACCAAGATTAATCTTAGCGTCGCATATCATCCTCAGACAGATGACCAAACTGAGAGGGTAAATTGTGTATTAGAAGATTTATTGTGGACTTGTATTCTTGATTTTGGAGGACCTTGGGAAGATCATGTACATTTGGTTGTGTTTTCATATAATAATAACTTCCAGGCAAGTTTAAAAATGTCACTATTTGAAGCATTTTATGGTAGACCATGTAGATCTCCTGCATGTTGGATAGAGCCTGATAATCGGTTAGTATTGGGTCCAGACATGATCCAAGAAGCTTCAGATAAAGTGGATTTCATTAAGAAGACAGAAGAGTTATGCGGATTCTAAAAGAAGAGACTTAGCATTTTCTGTTGGTGATCACGTGTATTTGAGAATTTCTTCGACGAGAGGACTAATTCGATCTGGAAAGAAGGGAAAGTTGGAACCTAGATATATTGGCCCGTTTCCTATACTCAAGAGGATTGGAACTCTTGCTTATAGGGTTTAGTTGCCCGATTGGTTGCCCGGAGTACATGATGTGTTTCACATTTCTCAACTTCAGAAGCATGTACATGATCCAAACTTGATCGTGGAAGAGGCGAATCAACCAATATTAGATATTACTCAGATTTTAACTGTGCATAAAGAGTCGATGAAGATTATTGGCAGAGAAACCAGAGTTCTCAGGAACAAGAAGGTGCATTTAGTCAAAGTGCAATGGAGCGGAGATCCTAGAGACTGTACATGGGAAACGGAAGATAGCATTAAACTTGCTTATCTGAAGTGCAGAGTGGATATCTCTGACTAGCTCTATTGAGAGGTACATTTATGTTAAGTCACGTTACTATTTAATTCCTACTTTGCGGTCATTTCTTTTTCGGGGATGAAAAACTTTTAAGTATGGGAGATTATAACAACCCGTATTTTCGGAACCAATTTAAAATTTATTTTTAATTGATTTTCATAGAAATTAAATATTTTGGATGAATTATTTTGAGAATAAACGACTTACAATTTGTTTTAATTAAAGTTAGAACGTATAAATTCAAATTTCATTAAAACAAACTTGAAATGGCGCGGTAGTTTTAAAATTCGATTTTTAAACTTTGAATGAATGTATAGAATTCAATATGAATCAGAATTTGATAAAACAAGAAATGTTAGGATATTTTAAATTGTGATTTTCTAGCAAATGTTAGAAGTTGAGATTTCACTTTATGAATTGTGAGTTATATCTAAATTAAAATTTAGAATAGTCGCGATGGAATATTATATATAGTCCTAAAAATCACATTTGATACCTTTTGAGCTCAAAATGTCGTTTACATGCTCAAAGACTATAAACATTGATACCTTTTGGTTAGTGAGATTTGGTCATTTTCATTTGGGTGTATGACCAAAATGTCACTTTTTACACATGAGTGAATTTGGACTCGAAACCACATCGATTGAGTTCAAAACGCTGTTTAGGTATTCAAAAACTATAAGCTTCAGTACATTTTGAGTTGGTGAAAATTGGGACTTGAGTTAGGGCTTGGTTAGCCAATTTAGCTCACTCACTTAAGTGCCCCAAATCATCCCTTCTCTCTCATTCACTTCAACACTTAGACAAATTTTAAAAAAAATGGAGAGTGGAATGGGAAATTAAAATTCCTAAGCTAGGGTGCTTGATTCCAAGCCCAATTCTTGTTGAAATCAAGTGTAGAAGCTTAGATAAGCTCCTCTTCATCTTCTCCATCTTTTCAAGCTTATCTCCTCTTTGATTTTTGATGATTCCTATGACCTAACTCTTAGGAAATCTATTTATATATGCCTAGATTGGATATTCGCATGCCATATTGGAAAATAGGGTGATTTTGCTTGCTATTGGGTACATTCATTGTTTGTAAACAAGCCAAGGTGAGAACTTCAATTGTAATTGTTTAATGTGAGAATCTCTAAACAAATAAGGGCTAGTGATATTGATTGTTGTTTATGAACTTGGTTAGGTTGTTTGAAGGCATATAATGATCAATTTGAATGCATGAACTGATTTAATGATGTTTGGTATGGGTTAATGGCAAGTAGTAAGAAAAAGATTTGAGTGTTAAGTGAAGTTTATGTAGTCACTTAAGTATGTGAGAAATTTAAACCGAAAGGGCTAGTGTAAATTAACAATGTGGTAGTTGATTAAGTTTGGGTTGGTATAATGACTATTGATTGATCATATAACCTTAATATGATGTTAAATGCTAAGTTGTGCACTGAAAATAAGATTATATACGTTATAGGTGAGTTATTCAAAAATTCACATTAATGCCTCAAGCTTTATGCTTGTATAGTGTGCCTATGGCACATTTGAATTGAGTATATATTGTATATGCATTGGGTTAATTGCCTGGGTTGTCGATTTCTTTGCTTTTCTAGTATCCAAAATCTTAGTATAATTGATATTCGAGTTGTATATGCTATTGGGGAAGTTATTATGTGCACCAATGCTCTTGTAGCTTCCCTTTAGCATTGCCAAACCATCTCGTTCTAGCTTGAATCGCATTTGATAGCGTTGATTTGGAATTTAGTTCACTTTGAACTTATGATCAAAATCGCTGCGAATCTCTTGTGTGGAATATGTGTATTTGTTCTTGAGTTTTTTCTATGAGCTAAGGAGGCTTCATTTTCATTTAGAAAATGTTGAAAGTCATCACCAATGATCCGAGCTCGTCCAAGAACCATTTGCACATCATTTCCTTGGTGAACATTTGCCCATGATTCAGCTCAGACGTCTGTCCGGGAGGGGGACAGACGTCTGACCAAGTTTTAGAAAAAAATATTTGCATCAGTTCAGATGTCTGACCGTAAATGGTCAAACGTCTGTTCAAACTCTCGGGGTATAATTTCATTGTAAACAGACATCTGTCCATGGGGGCGTCAGACGTTTGTTCAACCACTTGAAATATATATATATATATATATATATATATATACACACACACACACACACACTCTTTAGCTCAGACGTTTGTCCAGAAGGGGGTCAAACGTCTGTTGGATGAGTTTTGGCCAATGTTTCCTTTTTTTTGATAAATCGTTTTCAAATTATTGCAAGCGATTTTAAATGTGTACAAACCAATTTTGCTTGGTTTGTAAAATAAAATGGATAAGTACGATTTGGCATGAAAATGTATAAAATGAATTATTGGATATGATATGACTTGAGTATTTAATTCGATAACCGAATTATATTCTCGATTAAACATTTTTATATAAGGTAATAAATGCGGAAGGCCAGTAATTTAACCAAGGGAAAGAATTTGATTTGAAATTTTATGCGACGATTATTTGAAAAGACCTAGTTAAATCTCATTTTAAATAATTAAACGTTGAATAAAAGTTGAAGATGATGAAGATGGTGCAAGACTGACAATCTTCACATCGAATGGATTACTACTGATGCCTCGGATATGAGTAGCTCCCATAAAGGGGTTATAGTGGCAGTTGTCCGGAGATACTTGTTGATTGTCTGGATATGCGAGGACCTCTCTTCTATATTGGACATATGGAACGAGGAATAAGGTGCCTCCGGTTTCGTTCAGACCCAGAATGGACATATGAATGGATTGTATATTTGACATTTTAATGTGTGTTATGTATTTGATCTCTGCTAAATATATGTCTGTTTGGTGGTGGATAATTTATTCTCTTGCTTAACACGCTTCTGCGATACGTACGAGCTTAGAGGTTATATATTGGTGGAAATCAACGACATGGTATGGACTGATAGTGTGGCATTCTAAGATGCAATTGATCAAGGCTTTTGTTGAAAAGCAAAGTCTTGTGGATGATGATCAAAGCACAACTTTAAGTAGCATAGCTTTGTCTATAGCGTTAATTCGCGAGCCTCACACCCCGGTATGAGTCAGAAATGGGATAAGGGATGCAAGGAGTGCATACGTTTCTTACTAGCTAGTAGTTGTGTCATGGTATGGAGCCCAGACATTTTTACTTATGTGGATGATGGATTGTGAGGCGCCTCGAATATAGAGTCGAGTAAAAGGCTCGAGTGATAGGTATGATAGGACCGGGCAACGTATTGTTCAGGAATAACCAATCCTTAAAAGTAAGTGAGGACCGAACTTGTAGGATCCAAGGGTTCGCCAGCGTCCGAGTCCTGGGTCATCTTGCTAGAGGTGATCCAAATCGGTAAGGAGACCATCCCTTGCCTTGACTCATGACAAAAATCCAATTTCCAATATGACATTGTGCGGTTTTATTTGTAAACCTATATGGCGACACAATATATGGTACCTATGCCGTCAAATATTAATAAATTACATTCGTAGTTGTTTTATAAACTATGCACTTATAGTAATACCAAAATGATTTGTTTTATGCGTATCAAGCATGTTTGGCCCTTATAAGTAAAAACTCTATCCTCCGGCTTGCGTTGCATTGTGTGGTGTGACCTGAGTCTTATAACGAATTCATTTTTCTAAAAAGCATTGCGTTGTTTACCTGATTTACTTTATTTTATGCACCGACAATCCATTGGAGTAAACCCGTTCCGTAACATACGGCGCAGCTCTATGATTTGCCTCATTCTTAAACAGTTTGAGTAACTTTAGAATTTCTCATACCAATCCCATGACTGACTCGTAGTTTGTTTTTCCATTGCAAAATCCGGTGCCCATATTTTTACATGGGCAGCCAAGTAAACAAGTGATCGGCTTTCTTTTAGATATGCATCGTAGCATTGGGTGCTTTTTGGCTAAAGACGAAGACTTATATTTTACCATTTCTTTTGAACTTTCAAACACTACCTTATGCATGTTTATATTTGATTCCATTGTAGACTTATTATCTATTTGATGAAACTTGTTATGTACTAAGTGGGATCCTGTATCTGTGTAACTCCGATGATGATTATGATTCCGCTGTCGTTGATATGATGTAAATTATTCTCCAACTTTATGCATTGTGCTATATTTTTTATTTTGTTGATGTGATTAATGTGTTATTTTCCAAAGACCGACCTTGCCACCATGGAGCGGAGGTTTGGTTCGCATCAGCGATGCCCTGAGAGAAGTAGTTCTAGGCCTTCGGACTATGGGAAGGAAAGAAAAGGGAATCTTCTTCAAACATAAAATTCCCTTTCGACCTTAAACGAAAGGGAACTTGCCTCAAACAAGGATGGCCCTTTCAACCATAACTAAAAGGGAATTAATTCTGGACCTATTGATATTACAAGACAGAACGAGAGGAGAAAGCCAAGGGCAAAGCATCAACGGAAGCGAGGAAGGATTTAAGAGCCATAAGTAGTCAAGACTGAAGCGAATGAAGGCCTTCGGTCATACTCCTAAAAGTTTGACATTGGAAAAACAAGCCCATATCTCAAGTTTATTGAAAATAAACGCATTTCAAAACACAAAATCGAAAGAAATGGAAAAGAACAGAGGAGAAGCCCATCAGAGGAAGTGAATACCAGGGAAGGAGCACTCAAACCAAGCCTTGTAAGAAAAGATGATGATTCAAAGATAACTGCAACTATAAGTAGAGAGTTCGCATACACTTATGCCTCGTGCAACTGTTCAAACCGAAACTGAAAGGCTCCATCCTAGAAATACTAGTGAAATAGTATAGCCGACACTAGGAAAGCTTTCGTATAACCTATAGGAAGATATCTGATGAAATTGTTGGACGAAACCTAAAGATTGTTCGAATAATTGAAAGAAAGGAAAAGTCGGAGAGGACCAACGAAAGCAGTCAAAGACCAGAATAGGAAGGATAACCTAATACGAAGGTTGGAAGAAGCCTCCGGAAGTGACGAAGCAAGGCTTTGGATGCATGCCTCCAAGGTCTGAAAAAGACAAGTCACAATCGATACAATACAAAGGATGAGGAAAGCCTCAACATGACTATCCCTCTCACATTAAACTAAAATCTCTCTTCGTTAAGTCCCTCAAATGCAGCTACTTGGTTCTGGCCTCGAAGAAAATCCACCAGAGCACTTACAAAGCCTTCATGGCTAATCCATGTCGGATGATCGGAGCGAAGCATTTAAGCCGAAGGAAGGATCAATCTGCATGTATAAATAGGACTCCAATGATTCAAAGTGGGGATCTTTTCCCATTTATTTTTGGACATCTGTAACCTCTTACAGCAGAGAGAAACCCTAATTTATAAATCAACTTGGGAATTTTTTTAATATTTGATATGCTCAATAATATGGAGACATATGGGAATGTAATCATGAGAAATTATGTTCAATGATATACATTGTTGCTTTTATTTGCTGACATTGCAGGTATAATATAAAAATTATATACTAAATAGATCCATTTCATATCATGACCCATGACCACCCTTAGGATCCCTAGATCATAGAATAGTAATCACCCTTAGCGCAATGTCTGTGGCCATAATCCAAAATTATGCTAAAATCTCCCAATTCGATGACCTATTAGGTTTAAATATTCGGTTGAGGTTAGGATTTTACTCCTACTATCCACTAGATCTATGAGAAACTAAGGAAGACCCAGGAAAGCCTTTTATTTGATGATTGTTTAAGAGGATCCAACTTCCTAGAGTTTAGTTTTGTTATCATTAAGCACACAGAGAATCTATTTTAGTACCTCAAGGCAATACCAAGAAAATATGTTACAAATAGGTAAATCTCACATTCATGAAATCAAAAAGGAAGTTCACGAATGGTTTTGCTCCTAACACAGAATTTACCTTTAGTGTTCTGTAGCAGCATTTCGATAAGAATTCTGAAATATTAGCAGATCCAAAGTCAGAGTTCATTTCTTCCATGGATCGAGAGTTCTATGGTCAATTCTTTTTTGTGGGTGTTAATCATAAATTTAACAAACATTTTTTGTGCTAGAAGGAAGGCTTTAATATCTGATCCTATTCATTTCTCCAAGTATTATTGAAGTGTATCCTTAAGAAAAACCAATGGAAAATAAATGTGGGAAAATTCTTAAAGGATTACAAAGGATCGTGGAAATCTCGAACAATGCTTCACATGAGCTGAAGGACAAAGGGTATAGACAGAACGGAAATCCAAGTGAAGTGAGGACACATCCCAGTAAGATAAAGTACAAATTCTGTAACAATTGGGAATTTCGCTCGATCCAAATCGATCGCTAAACCGACCAAGACCGTTCGAAACCCCTGATTGTTTTGAGAACACGAAAAATCGTAACACAAACATAAGAACATTTCATTGTTAATTACAACAATTCCATCAGAATACAAGAATATACAGAGTATGAATAAATATTATACATCAGAGAAATATCAGAGATTTAAATACATTACTGCAGCGGAAAAATAATACAATACACAACTGAAAGAGATATAAGAATACAGAGCTTTCCGGATATCATTCCAACTGTAAACCAGGTTCCTGTGAATATAAATCTGCAAAACCAAAACTACTAACTGCCCGTGTGGAAAATAGGGGCACCCAGAGTTTAGGTTAAAACAATAAACTCCAGGTCAGTCATGTGACTGGTGTGAGAACTAAAACATTTACTAATTTTTATTTTAAAGTTCGGTAAATCAAGGGACCACGCCGTATAACACGGAACGGGTATCCTCCCAAGAATACCAGTGAGAATGAATTAAGGACTTTACGCCAACGTATTGTTGACTTGGAAATTGATTTAAACAATGTCAACACGAAGCATGAGACGTGCGAATATTGCTTCAAAAATATTCCTATTATGATGGGATCCCTACCTCCTGGCATTGTAACTGCGCATAAGACCTCAACCCTTCAAAAGTATTTTTATTTGAATAACCCTCCTCCCAGGTTAAAAGAATCAGTTATTTCGGAGTGGTGTAAAAGAGTGGTAGCCGAGATAAAGGGGACTTATGATACTAAATTAATTAAAGATTCATATTACTGTGTTAGCCGGTATGTTGATCAAATAAGACGTTTACAAGAACACAGGCATGATTTTCATATGAATGTTTTCGAGTTAAGAGAGAGAAAACAAGTCTCTTAGGGCTATGTGTAGAGCTTATAGCAGAGCTTTGAAGCTTCAGATTAAACCTTCTGATCATCTCGATGAAACGAGTAGAATAGTGCGAAAGCTTAACAAGCTACTAAGTATTGCACTTCGTCATGCCATTAATCCCCCTTTACCGGAGGATGGAGGGGATCTAAATATTTAGTGACATTTTGTAATAGTGACGTGTAACCATACCCATGTTTGGGTCATTCTCTTGTAAATGAACTTGTGTATTGATGTTGTCTATCATATAAATAGTTGTGGATATAAAATGCAGATAACAATTGTTTGTACATAAATAGTTTAAGAAATTTCCCAGAACAAGAAAAGACATAACCATTTTATTCGGAGTTGTTTCGATGATGGGCTTTTCATTTCCTCCTAAGTTTTGTTATGTGGACTTTCTCCCGACAGCATATCTCTGGTTATTCTGATTCAAGATTTTTGAGATAATCACCTTGGAATTCTTCCGTTGGTGAATTATAAGCTTTCGGATTCATACCAGGCTACGACTATCCAGATTCAGGAATTGAAATAGGAGTCCGAAAACCCACTTCTGGCCTTTGTTAAGTGCTGAATTGATCCGGATTCGGGTATTAAGAGATTGAGGACCAGAAATCCACTTTTGGTATTTGTGAAGATCCCAACCAACCCTGATTCGGGTTATTAAAATATGAGATCATAAATCTTCTTCTGGTTTTCGTCTTGAGCTTAATCAACCCAGATTTGGGTATCAATATAGAAGACCCGACCAACCTTTGCTTAGGTAATTAGAGATTGAGCACCAAAAATCCACTTATGGCATTAATGTTTTAGGTATCCCCCTTGGATTTGATTTGTGAAGAAGAGGTTGTACGTGCTTCTTGAACCACTCTCTGGGATTTTGATGTCATAGCAGAGGATGTACGTGCTTTGTTGGCCACTCTCTGGGCATGTGTGTCCGGTGTGCTTGGCTAGCATATCCACACGCAGGGCCCAAGGACTTACCCAACCTCCCTCCTGGAGGTGCCTTATCCTGACCATCATAGGGAATGATAAGGTCTTAGAAACTTAAACCGGGCCATCGTAGACACGTAATTAAGGTTTACTCTTTTGATGCTCTATTATGGCCATCGTAGGTACTGATAGAGGCAGGCTTACACACCACACCCTCCAAGGGGTACCCTATCTTGACCATCGTAGGCGACTATAGGTGTTTGCATTCCCTTCTGCGGGTAATGCGGAACATAAAAAGAGGTAGGACATGCTCTTCTACGAGAAGAGGTAGGACGTGCTTAGTTCATAACAGAGGCGGGGCGTACTCTTCTACGAGCAGAGGCAGGTACGTGCTAATTTTAGATGCTCCGCCACAACCATTTTCTGGTGTGAAACAGAGGCTTACGCTTTTGATGCTTTAACCTAGCCTCCTCTGATTTGGGCATGGAGAAAGACTAACATATCATCCCCCTCTGTGGGATGCCTTGCCCTGGCCAACTTAGCGGTGACAAGTTTTTTTTTAATCCATTTGTGGTTTGACCTGTCCTCGGTCATCTCAAGTTTGTGGGGACTTTCTCCCTTGCAATCGTGTAGGTAACTTTTTTTTCTTTCCTAAAGATCTTATTGGCGTAGCTTTCTATGCTTTCTTTACATATTTTTGTAGTTTTCCATGTCTTAAGAAGTTGATTACCATTCCCTCCAAAATTTTGCAATGGTTGGTTTCATGTCCATTTACCATATAGCAGTAGCAATAAGGCCATCCTAACTTAACTTCATTTTTGGGCTTCTTCTTTAATGACGGCCAAACGTTTAACTCGTGTTTAGTTAGGAAGTAGATACCCTCAATTGACGTTGTGAGCTTACAATCTTTTGGCAATGTTGACTCGAAAGCCTTCTTTCGATGTTGAAGCTTGACCCTTTTACCACTCGATTTTGTTATCTCCTCTTCGTTCCTTAACTATCTTTTAGCTGTCTTTTGACACAGGTGCATATCTCTTTCGGTTCTTCTTATGGTAAGAGGAGCGGATGCCTTCCCAATCTTCTGTTCAAATATGGTTCCTCTAGCATGTGTTTGGATAGCTTCTTTGATACGAAGAAAGGGGTTATCTTTCCGTTGCGTAATGGTTTAGGGAAAAGATCGGAGTTGGTCCTAAACGGAAGGGTCAAAGATCGGATTTGGTCCTAAACGGAAGGAGTTAATGCTCCATCAATTAGGATCATAAGGCTCTACATCTTTCTCTTTTCCTTGGATATGCAAGGTTTCTAACTTAAACCTTTTGGTTGCCCACGACTCGCTAATACTTGACCAAGCCACGGGAAACCCATCAGTAACTTGTATAGACCGTTTATTCATGATGTTTGCCGCTTAAAAGCTTCTGTCCAACCCGAGATGGAACAACACAGGTAGATATGTGGCAAGATTAACTAAAGGATCGGAGGTTCAGGCCCTCCTTCTAGCGTTAAAATGTTAACGATATTTTTTGTCAACACCGGAGATAGGTCTTGTTGGAGAATGGAGTGTTGATGACAACAACCTAAATTCAATATTAATTGATTATAAAACATATACTAACACTTTTGTATAGAATATATATATACACGTATGCAGGATTTACATATAGGAAATATTACTGAAGACTGTACAGTTTAAAGATATTTGAAACATCCCAAACTCGCCCTTACAGGAAAGCCCGGATTGAGTTGAGAACACGACAAATCAGAACACAAACAGAAGAACATTTCATTGCTATTACAACAATTACATCAGAGTACAAGAATATGACAGAGTATGAATAAATAATATACATCAGAAAAATATCAGAGATTAAAATACATTACATAGCTACAGAAAATAAAACATAACACAACTGAAAGAAATACACAGTTACAGAGCTTTTTGAATATAGCTACAGCTGTAAACTAGGATCCTGTAAAATAGAAATCTGCAAAACCAAAACTACTAGCTGCCCGTGTGCCCATGTAGAAAATAGGGGCACCCAGAGTTTAGGTTAAAACAATAAACTCCAAGTCAGTCGGTGGACTGGTGTGAGAACTAAAATAGTTATTTAAAACTTTACTTCAAAATCAGGTAAATCAAGGGACCACGCCGTATAACATGGAACGTGTAACGACCCGCATTCTTCGTAAAATATTTATTTCTTTCACATACGAAGTCGTATGGTCATGTAACTTTGGGGGACGACTATTGGGGTCATTTCTCATGTTCATGATTTTTCCCGATTTTTAAATGACCATTTTACCCCTAGTTGGCACTGTTTTGGCCATAACTTTTGACTGGAAAGGAATTTTGACCTGAAATCACTTCCATTGGCTCCGGATGATGGTTTCTCTTTCAGTTGAGTGGTGACATTAGCCAAACGGACTCACCGTTTGAGAGATATGGATGAAACAAGTTTCAGATGGTGAAAAACAGCTTAATTGGGCTTAACCGGGTGATTAGCAGCTAGGCCCAGAGGGGAATTTCGGGTTTAGGAGTATATAGGGGCTGATTAGGGTTAGAAAACATTTCTTTAGACATTTTCCAGCCGCCACTTTCATTCCTCTTAACCTAGCCATGGCCTCCACTCTCTAAATCTCTCTCAAAACACCCAAAATCACTTCCTAATCAAGGATTAAGGCTTAGAGGCATCAAATCAAGGAGGGATAGCACAAGGATCGAGGTAGAGCTGCTGTTATATATTGGAATTCGTGCAAATCAGAGGTTCACTTCAGATCTGAAAGTTTTATTGTGGCAAAGGTGAGTGATTTGCATAGTTTTTGCACTAATTACGGTAATTAAGGGTAATTAGTGAAGATTAGCGAATTTGTACACTAATAAATTCTGGAAAAATGATTAGAAATTCTTAAATAATATTTTATGCCTCTGTTAGAAATTTGGTTCGATCTGATTAAGTTTTGTTAATCCTATGATTAGATTTACTTAAACATGCTTAGGGGAAAATTTGGGGTTTTGACCATGTTTGATCCACTTTACATGCTATGATTTGTGTTATGGTGTTCGTGGTCGATACTATATGTTGCTATGACTGTATGAGATGTTTCGTGATTGTTTAGAAGTGTTAGTTTGGTCAAAAACGCCGTCGAATGGCGAAAGACTGTCGCTGGAACGAAGCGCAGGAATTTACCCGGATCGGATCGCCCCCTATGAGCACGATCCGATGGAAGCTCACGCCACGATCCGTTTCACTTCGAAGGCCACGAACCGATGCAGCGCCGTGTCCAAACTAAAGTACACCGATCTGAATCGCTCCAGCTTGGTGGACCACGAACCGATCAGAAGGTGCGATCCGAGATGAGGCGCGACGATCCAGACGAGGTAGCACGACCCGAACCCAATGGGTATGCACGATCCGATCCGATCTGAAGAGCGTGACTTGATCCATCAGAGGTGACCACGACCCGATCCAGTGGAAGGAGCACGAGTTGACACCATGGACGATTCGCGAGTCGCGATCCGACCCAAGCGAGGGTGATGACCACGATCCGAATTGAGAAGCTGACGATGGCGACCTGAAGCAAAGTGAAGAGGAGAAATGAAGGTCGATCAGGATGAAGATGATGACCAAAACCCGAGATGTAAAGGTAGTCCAAATAGGAAGCTAGAGCTCAAGATCCAGATGGGAATCAACGAGTTCGCTTCATGATTGGGCTTTGCTGCGGGACGCATGCCAAGGAGTTATCGACGTCTATAGCTTTGGACCACTATGGTAGGAGGTACGAAGACGGATTCAGGGCCATTGTGGCATCGGTAGAACCAAGGGCTACAACCAATGAAGTGGGTCATTGAAATGTTTGGTCATGACTCCATATGTTTAGCTTGGTCATAGCAGGGTTTCTACAAGTCGGGGTTCGTCGTTACCTCAGTTTGTCTAGTGTTCCAAAGTGGTAGATATCGTATGCTTTACGTACTGAGTGAGAGATGTGAGGATGGTTGCTATGGATGATTTGTTTGCTATCATTATGACATGCACACCCCACCCCCGTATTCTTACACTATTTATTATGGCGCCTTGGAGTATTGTACGGTATGTGGTACTAACTCTTTGGTTGCAGGTCCAGGTTCAGGTATGGTTTAGTATACCTGTTATTTTTCTGTTTAGATGCTTATCGCTCATACCAGGCTTTATGTCTGACCTAGAGTTTTATGTCTCCTCTTATTACTCTGGGTGCTCACACGAGCAGACTAGAGACATGTTAGCTGGTGATGCACGGGTAGATGATCCGGAGACGGGCAGGAGGCTTCCACGTAACATATATATAGTATTCTCCTTGTGTTGTTGAAGATCACTGCTTGGGCATTGGTGGTGTATCTTCTACTTTGACTTTCTTTTGTTTAGAGACAGTAGACTTTGAAAAAGTTGGAATAAGCTGTATTTGGGATTTCCGCTGCTCTAATGTTGATATTTATTTTAGTTATCAGCTTATGCACCGTCTCACCTGTTTTATGTCAAGTATGTTATCATTATTATATTTTATCCCATGCGCTGTGAGACATTCTACAGGTTCCTTGATTAGTTCATTCTTTTCTTTCCTTTCTTCTGACGACCGTCCCGTGCTAGTCGGGCATGTGTACAGTGCACTTTCGGAGGAAATGCAGGCTGGTGCGGGGCGGGCCGTCATACTTGGTATTAGAGCTCTAGGTTGCGTAGTTAACCTAGGGAAGTTATCAGGGAGAGATAATATACGTATACGAGAGAGCGTATTTGTGATCACTTTGGTTTTTAAAAGCTATATATATACTATTACTATTATAAGAATGAAGTCGTACTGCACTAGCACCACTATGGAGTCGTTAATCGTTTCCTTTTTCAGATTGACGATGAGCCGATATACTAGAGGTGCTGGTAGGGGAGCCAATAATGGGAATGCTGCTGACATGAGGACGATGTTTACTGACCTCATGAGGGAGATGCTTAGAGATGTACAGAGGGCAGCTCCCAATGATGGAAATGGTGGTGGTCCAATAGTGCAGGCGCCAAGAGTCGACTTCGCCAAGCTGAATAAGGATTATACTAGCCTTGGTGGGAAGCCGTTCCACGGAACGGAGTCGGCCACGGATGTTCAGGATTGGTTGGACAGTTGCGAACGTATCTTCGAGGATTTAGGTATCGAGGATGCAATGAAGAGAAAGCTAGCGTCCCGTCAGCTGCAAGGGCGGGCAATGAATTGGTGGAATGCTATAAAGGCAGCTACTCCCGAAGATCAGATTACTTGGGAGCAGTTCAAAGCTCGCTTTAGCGAGAAGTTCATTCCAGCTGCTCAGAAGTCGGTGCTGTTTAAGAAATTCTTGGAGCTCAAGCAGAACGGCAGAGCTGTCTCAGAGTACATTGCTGAATTTGACACTTTGTCGAAGTATGGGTTAACTCTTATTGATACTGCCGAGAAGAAGAATGAGAAATTCATAACTTGTTTGGATCAGTACTTAGGGGAAAAGCTTATTAACCACATCGATGAGACGTTTGAGTCGATTGTGGGGAAAACATTAAGATCAGAAAGTCTCTATCCTAAGTTGAAGACTGAGGTTGCATCTGCAGATGAGCCAAAGCCACAAGCAAGTGGTGGAGGCAAGGGTGGTTCCCAAAATAAGAGAAAGCAGAACCAAGCTAAGGATGGCCAGAAGAAAAAGAATAAGCAAGATGTAGAGTGCTTCAGCTGTGGTAAGAAGGGCCATTATGCTAGTAATTGTCGGGCCAAGCCAGCGGATAGGAAGTGCTTCAACTGTGGCCAAATGGGACATCACAAGGACAAGTGTCCACAGCCCCCTAAGGAAAAGCAAATGGTGAAAGCCTACGCTCTTAATGCTATTCCTTCTTCGTCGAATGCCCCAACAGCGGCGGAGAAGGGAAAGAATGTCGTCATTCAAGGTATGCTTTCTGTTTATGATGTTCCTGTTAGAGTTTTGTTTGATACCGGAGCTTCCAGTTCTTTCATATCTAGTGACCTGGTAGATAGGTTGGGATTGGAGCCCGAGATTGTCGATAGACCTTTAGTAGTGACGAACCCGATTGGTGGTTCGACTAACCTTAGCATGATTTGTCGTAATGTGGTCTTATCGAGTCATGGATGCATGTTTGTTTGTGATTGCTTTGTTTTGGGCTTTACTGGGTTTGGCATTATTTTGGGAGTAGATTGGCTCCAAAGATATGGGGTGGTGGTAGACTGTGAGGGCTTGTTGGTGACAGCTAGAGCGGATGATGGGCGGAGGATAGTGTTTGGTGGTCTACCCAGTAAGGGGGTATTGGCTAGTTTTCTAAACTCCCTCGACATTCCGCATAGTGAGTTGTCAGGTTTGCCCGTGGTTAGCCAGTATCCCGATGTTTTCGAAGAAGTGACCGGACTTCCACCACACCGAGAGATTGAGTTTCGTATTGATTTGGTAAAGGGTGCCAGGCCTATAGTGATGCCACTTCGTCGTATGGCACCAAGGGAGCAGCGAGAGCTCGAGGTGCAAGTCAGCGATCTTTTGAAGAAGGGATTTATCAGAAGGAGTGTTTCTGAATGGGGAGCACCAGTTGTGTTTGCTACCAAGGCGGATGGTTCCCTTCGTTTGTGTGTAGACTACCGCGAGTTGAATAAAGTGACGAGGAAGAATAAGTATCCTCTACCACGGATAGATGATTTGTTCGATCAGTTGAGTGGCGCGAGAATATTTTCTCAGTTGGATCTCGCGACAGGTTTTCATCAGCTTAGAGTGGAAGCTGAGAGTATAGCTAAAACGGCATTTCGGATGCCGTCTGGATTTTATGAGTGGTTGGTCATGCCATTCGGGCTGACCAATGCCCCAGCATATTTTGTGGATCTTATGAATAGGGTATTCAGAGATCAGTTGAATAAGTTTGTCCTTGTGTTCGTTGATGATATTTTGGTCTATTCGAAGACAGATGAAGAACACAAGGAACATTTAAGGATAGTGATGGAGATGTTGAGAAAACACCAATTGAAAGCAAAGTTTTCTAAGTGTCACTTCTGGAAGAGGGAAGTGAGGTTCTTGGGCCATGTTGTATCAGAGAATGGTATTGCCGTGGACCCAGCTAAGGTGGCCACGGTACAGGATTGGCCTACGCCCAAGAATGCAACAGACATAAGAAGTTTCTTGGGATTAGCTGGATATTATCGTAAGTTTATCCAAGGTTTCTCCAAGACAGCAGCACCATTGACCCAGTTGACCAAGAAGAATCAAGCTTTTGTCTGGGATGAAAGGTGCGAGAATGCATTCAAAAGTCTAAAGGACAAGTTGACAAGCGCACCAGTGTTAGTCATTCCTAAGGGGGATGAAGAGATGACGGTATACACGGACGCCTGTGGTACCGGACTGGGTGCTGTATTGATGCAAGGCGGTAGGGTTATAGCTTACGCAAGTCGGCAATTGAAACCGCACGAGAGAGGATACCCTACTCATGATTTAGAATTGGCAGCGATCGTGTTCGCGTTAAAAGTGTGGAGACACTATCTCTTGGGAGAAAGATTTGAGCTGTTTACAGATCATAAATCGTTAAAGTATCTCTTCTCTCAGAAAGATTTGAATCTCCGCCAGCAGAGATGGTTAGAGTTCTTAGCTTCCTATGATTTTGACATCGCATACACACCAGGAAAGGGCAATGCGGTGGCCGATGCATTGAGTAGAAGACATGCCAGCTTAGGGGCTATGTTCCTTGAATGGAAGCAACTGGAGTTTATCGCGGGGTTTGATTTCAGACCAAAGTGCGAATTGGATCCAGAAATGTTAGCGAGTTTGACGATCAGACCCACTTTGATTGAGCGGATCGGCTCTAGTCAGAGGGACGATCCTAACCTATTGGAAATCATCTCCAAGTTAGAGATGAGTATCGATGAGGAGATGAACAAGTATGGGCTTGATCGAGATGGATGGCTTAGAAAGAATGGAAAGCTTGTTGTACCCAATGTCAATGGATTGAGGGATGAAGTGCTTAGAGAATGTCATCACTCAAAACTGACTATACATCCCGGTGGTAATAAGATGTATCGAGACATGAGACAGACTTACTACTGGGAAGGGATGAAAAGGGACGTTGGGAAGTTTATATCCAAATGCATGAATTGCCAGCTAGTTAAAGCCGAACAAAAGAAGCCTAGTGGGTTGTTGCAACCATTAGAAATTCCCGAATGGAAATGGGAGCAAGTCTCGATGGATTTCATTGATGGTTTACCAAGGACTAGATCGGGACATGATAGCATATGGGTAATTGTGGATCGATTGACTAAGAGTGCAAGGTTCATACCAGTCAAATCGACCAGAACGGTAGCTAAGTTAGCAGAATTATATATGAAGTGGGTAGTGAGATTTCATGGAGTACCCAAAAGCATTGTGAGCGACCGAGACCCGTTGTTCACTAGTGGGTTTGGAAGAGCTTACAAGAGGCTCTAGGGTCAGAGTTACGTCTCAGTACCGCATATCATCCTCAGACCGACGGTCAGACGGAGAGGGTGAACCGTATTTTGGAAGATCTCTTGAGAGCATGTATATTGGATTTTGGTGGATCATGGGATGACCATTTGCATCTAGTAGAGTTTGCATATAATAATAGCTAACAATCCAGTATCGGTATGGCTCCGTTTGAAGCTTTGTACGGAAGACCGTGCAACTCACCATCATGTTGGATAGAGACTGGCGAGAAGTTTATGCTTGGACCAGATGTGGTGAGGGAAACTTCAAATAAGATTAAGATCATTCAACAACGAATGAAGGCTGCCCAAGATAGGCAGAAGAGTTATGCTGATAAGAGAAGAAGAGACCTAAAATTCTCCATTGGTGACTTGGTTTTTGTCAAGATTTCTCCGTTGAAGAGCGTAATACGATTTGGCAGGAGAGGCAAGTTGGCACCAAGATTTGTTGGCCCATTCGCTGTTCTTGAACTAGTCGGGAATTTGGCATACAGAATTGACTTACCGGAGAAGATGGCGGGAGTTCACGACGTATTTCATGTTTCCCAACTAAGGAAGTTCGTTCACGACTCAGAAATGACTATTTCACCTGATCAGTTAGAGGACTTCGAAGTAGAACCCGAGGCGGTTGGGAACCGCAAGCCGGCCCGCATTGTTGAGCACGACACGAAGCAACTTCGAAGGAAGGCGGTGAAGCTAGTCAAGGTACAGTGGAGCGAGAACGAGAATGATTGTACTTGGGAGACAGAGGAGAACATTAGGAAGTCACACCCAGAACTCTTTGCCTGGTAAGATTTTGACTTCGATTTAGTTTTCCGCATGCTAGGATAGACTTGTTTGCTTGTTTTGCATGATTGATTGTTGTATGTGGTTGTTAGGCATGCGAGATCCTTTGTATGTTTTGGGTTAAGGAATTTCGGGGGCGAAATTTCTTAAGGGAGGGAGAGTGTAACGACCCGCATTCTTCGTAAAATATTTATTTCTTTCACATACGAAGTCGTATGGTCATGTAACTTTGGGGGACGACTATTGGGGTCATTTCTCATGTTCATGATTTTTCCCGATTTTTAAATGACCATTGTACCCCTAGTTGGCACTGTTTTGGCCATAACTTTTGACTGGAAAGGAATTTTGACCTGAAACCACTTCCATTGGCTCCGGATGATAGTTTCTCTTTCCGTAGAGTGGTCACATTAGCCAAACGGACTCACCGTTTGGTAGATATGGCTGAAACAAGTTTCAGATGGTGAAAAACAGCTTAATTGGGCTTAACCGGGTGATTAGCAGCTAGGCCCAGAGGGGAATTTCGGGTTTAGGAGTATATAGGGGCTGATTAGGGTTAGAAAACATTTCTTTAGACATTTTCCAGCCGCCACTTTCATTCCTCTTAACCTAGCCATGGCCTCCACTCTCTAAATCTCTATCAAAACACCCAAAATCACTTCCTAATCAAGGATTAAGGCTTAGAGGCATCAAATCAAGGAGGGATAGCACAAGGATCGAGGTAGAGCTGCTGTTATATATTGGAATTCGTGCAAATCAGAGGTTCACTTCAGATCTGAAAGTTTTATTGTGGCAAAGGTGAGTGATTTGCATAGTTTTTGCACTAATTACGGTAATTAAGGGTAATTAGTGAAGATTAGCGAATTTGTACACTAATAAATTCTGGAAAAATGATTAGAAATTCTTAAATAATATTTTATGCCTCTGTTAGAACTTTGGTTCGATCTGATTAAGTTTTGTTAACCCTATGATTACATTTACTTAAATATGCTTAGGGGAAAATTTGGGGTTTTGACCATGTTTGATCCACTTTACATGCTATGATTTGTGTTATGGTGTTCATGGTCGATACCATATGTTGCTATGACTGTATGAGATGTTTCGTGATTGTTTAGAAGTGTTAGTTTGGTCAAAAACGCCATCGAATGGCGAAAGACTGTCGCTGGAACGAAGCGCAGGAATTTACCCGGATCGGATCGCCCCCTATGAGCACGATCCGATGGAAGCTCACGCCACGATCCGTTTCACTTCAAAGGCCACGAACCGATGCAGCGCCGTGTCCAAACTAAAGTACACCGATCCGAATCGCTCCAGCTTGGTGGACCACGAACCGATCAGAAGGTGCGATCCGAGATGAGGCGCGACGATCCAGACGAGGTAGCACGACCCGAACCCAATGGGTATGCACGATCCGATCCGATCTGAAGAGCGTGACTCGATCCATCAGAGGTGACCACGACCTGATCCAGTGGAAGGAGCACGAGTTGACACCATGGACGATCCGCGAGTCGCGATCCGACCCAAGCGAGGGTGATGACCACGATCCGAATTGAGAAGCTGACGATGGCGACCTGAAGCAAAGTGAAGAGTAGAAATGAAGATCGATCCGGATGAAGATGATGACCAAAACCCGAGATGCAAAGGTAGTCCAAATAGGAAGCTAGAGCTCAAGATCCAGATGAGAATCAACGAGTTCGCTTCATGATTGGGCTTTGCTGCGGGACGCGTGCCAAGGAGTTATCGACGTCTATAGCTTTGGACCACTATGGTAGGAGGTACGAAGACGGATTCAGGGCCATTGTGGCATCGGTAGAACCAAGGGCTACAACCAATGAATTGGGTCATTGAAATGTTTGGTCATGACTCCATATGTTTAGCTTGGTTATAGCAGGGTTTCTACAAGTCAGGGTTCGTCGTTACCTCAGTTTGTCTAGTGTTCCAAAGTGGTAGATATCGTATGCTTTACGCACTGAGTGAGAGATGTGAGGATGGTTGCTATGGACGATTTGTTTGCTATCATTGTGACATGCACACCCCACCCCCGTATTCTTACACTATTTATTATGGCGCCTTGGAGTATTGTACAGTATGTGGTACTAACTCTTTGGTTGCAGGTCCAGGTTCAGGTATGGTTTAGTATACCTGTTATTTTTCTGTTTAGATGCTTATCGCTCATACCAGGCTTTATGTCTGACCCAGAGTTTTATGTCTCCTCTTATTACTCTGGGTGCTCACACGAGCAGACTAGAGACAGGTTAGCTGGTGATGCACGGGTAGATGATCCGGAGATGGGCAGGAGGCTTCCACGTAACATATATATAGTATTCTCCCTGTGTTGTTGAAGATCACTGCTTGGGCATTGGTGGTGTATCTTCTACTTTGACTTTCTTTTGTTTAGAGACAGTAGACTTTGAAAAAGTTGTAATAAGCTGTATTTGGGATTTCCGCTGCTCTGATGTTGATATTTATTTTAGTTATCAGCTTATGCACTGTCTCACCTGTTTTATGTCAAGTATGTTATCATTATTATATTTTATCCCATGCGCTGTGAGACATTCTACAGGTTCCTTGATTAGTTCATTCTTTTCTTTCCTTTCTTCTGACGACCGTCCCGTGCTAGTCGGGCATGTGTACAGCACACTTTCGGAGGAAATGCAGGCTAATGCGGGGCGGGCCGTCCTAGAACGGGTTTACCTCCAAGAATACCAGTGCATAAAACAAACAGAGCAATGCTAAATAAAGAACAATGAAGCTATTATAAGACTAAGGTCCCATCACACAATGCATCGCAAGCTGGAGGATAGAGTTTTATCTTAAAATAGCCAAATATGCTTGGTACACGAAACTTATCTTTTATTATTACTATCAGCGAAGAAATCAACTTCAAATATAAATGTATCAATCATAGACGGCATATGTGCCATATATCACGTCGCCATACTAGGCTCTACAATTAAAACCGAAAGGTCACGTATTGGAAATTGGATTTCATCTATGAACCAAGGCTAGGGATCGTCCTTTCGATTCGAGACAATCTAGCACCATGTCTCAGGATCCAGCCGCAACTGCACCTGGATCGTCAGGGCCAGTCCACATTAAGTGGATTAATAATCCCTGAACAATATGTTTCCCCGCCCTATGGGGCGTAAGTCTGGTCAGTATGTCGACCAAATCATCCATCGGCCCCGTAATGACCGATATATCCGAGGCACCACACTATCCATCAAATAATATGCAACATCCACATGAGTAAAATGTCTGGGCTCCATACCATGACACCACTCCTAACTAGAAGGAAACGCATGTCCTACCTGAGGTCCTCAACCGTTTCTGGTTCACACCGGGGTGTGAGGCTCGCGAATTAACGCTATACACAAAGATATGCTATTTAAATCTGTGATTTGATCATCAAACACAAGGCCTTGCTTTTCAACAAAAGCCTTGATCACATGTATCTCAGCATCCACACAATCAATCCATACCGTACCACTGATCTCTGCCAATATATAACATCTAAGCTCATACATCTCAGAGAAGGGTGTTAAGCAAGAGAATAAATTCTCTGCCACCAAACAAAAATATATTTAGCAGAGATCAACGAATACAGTATAAAGGAATACAATGTCAGACACACTATCCATTTGCAAGTCCGTTTTGGGTATGAACGAAACCGGAGGCACCTTATATCTCGTCTCATATGTCAAATACAAGAGAGAGGTCCTCGCATATTTGGTCGATCTCCAAGTATGTCTGGACGATCACCACTTATTACCGTGTCTCAAGTGTACAGCCTAATCGAGACATTAGTAATCATCCAAACGATGTGAAGATCTCCGGTCTTCAACCACCGTCTTCATCTTCGACTTATCGTCGAATCAATTATTTAGAATGGGTATAAACCCGGTCTTTCTGAATAACTCGCGTATCTTATAAACAAGTGCTATAAAAACACAACATACGCCTCATTCCAATCCATAATATTCTTTTATTCAAATATTATTTTCACAATTTAAACCAAATTAAGGTTTTCCAAACTAGTCGGGATTAGCGAACCTTCCAAAGAAATCATTTATGTTATTTCCCAATCCCAACCTGTTCATCCCATGAAGCAAAACTGGTAGTACTCCATATCTAACACCACGGTGTTATTGGTAAAATTAATTACCATTTCATATTCAAATCTAATTAAAGATTTAATTATTGCTTGGAGTAATACTGGTGATACTCCATTCTCAATCATTTCCCAAATTTGATAATTTTAAATTATCACATTCTCATTTCAATCTAATTAAAGATTCATTAAAACTCCACTTAATTTTAATCCCCAAAAGTCATTATATAATGATTATTCAAATTTAGGAAATGAATCCTATCTTTAACTTGGTTAAAGAACCGATGTCATTTAAAACACAGTTCACGATAAACCCAAAATCACATTCCATTAATTATGGAATCTTCACAGAAAACAGATCAATATATATAATCGATATAAACTTCTATATCCAACCAATAATGTAAATGGAATAACGGCAAAGCCTTTTAAATTCCATATATAGTAATAGTCTTCCTTCACAGAAGTTCACTTCGATTATTACTAAATCGAATTCCATTCCATTCCAATTTATTTTATTAAATTGGAAAACTTTACTTTGGAAAATTCCATTAAATATTAATAAAAAGATTTATAAATTCCAAATCACATTTCATTGTTAATCGGATTAAAGAACAATGTCGTTAAAAACACATTTCACGATAAATCCATTCACATTCCACTTTATTCCAATTACTAAATATAACTGGAAACTCTAATAATCTTAATTAAAAGATTTATTCTTTTCACACGGGGTTTAAGAACAGTATTATTGAAGACACCATTCACGACAAACCCAAAATCATATTTGATACTAATTATAAGGCTCTAAATAGAAATTATATCGGCTCATATTCAATATCAAATTCTGAAACTAACGGATACCGTATCGGGAATAAAGATATCTGTATCTTCCAAATTCCCATAACAATATTTGTATAACCACGGAATCCAATATCGAAATACTCTGAAGATTATTTCTATTCCAATCCATTCCAATTTATTTATTGGAAAATTCTGGTTATTTTTAAAACCATTTCAAATCCAATTTATTTCTTTAAAAATATTGGATTGTTATTCTAGTTAATAACTAGTTCATTTTGATAAAAATATATTTTTATCTTTATAAATGTGGAATTTTTCATCCCAATCCTTTCTAAATCATTTATTATGATTTTAAACAAATTATTAATATTTTTAATAATTTTATTAAGGCCCTTTCAGTCGATTTCCATAAATGGTCATCGAACTGCATTTACAGCGACCTTTTCCAAATTTGATTTGGGCATAATTCCAAATCCAACCATCAGATTTCAAATCTTGTAAATTCGTTGGAAAGCTCTTTTCGATACGAACTCAACGGATCTGATTTTAGAGAATCTGATGGTCGGATCTCCCGTGATGTCAATTCGAAGTCAATGGTCAAAATTCGCGAACGGTCGCGGCACGACGCGTTCTATTCGGGCCATTAAATATAATACATATATATATATTATATATTTCGGCGATTTCCATTTAAAACGTATTTTATAAATCGTTTATAAATTTGTATTAAAACGATTCTAATTTCATTTTCAATTTTAAACCAAAATTGAATACTCCTTATCATTATAATATTTAAATGAGTGTATTTTCAAAATATCTGATTCTGAAATCATTACCTTTTCGATACTCGTTATAAAAATGAATAAAATCGATACAAATATCGTTCGCGTTAAAATGACACAAATCTAAACAACACGGCTTCATATATTTCAATATCGTTCACGTTAAAATGGCGCAAATCTAAACAACACGGCTTCATATATTTCAATATTTTCGTGTCCATCCAAAACTGGACATCAAATTCACATTTTAATCCTTTACTGAATATTATTTTGAAATATTCGTTATTTTAAAATATTTCCTTATTTTAAAATATTCGTTCCCTTTTGAATTGGAATCAGACCCAATCAATTAACGTATAATGTTATTTATATGTATTTCATACACATATGTACACAACAATAATGATATACAATCAACCATCATCCAGAGTGCATTACACAACTGCATAAGCGTTAAATATAAATAATTAACGCTTACAACAGTCTGTCAACCTATCGATTGATATACAACTAAACAATTGGGATTAGTGTATGTCAAATATCATCCCAATACCGGTGTGAGGTTTCAACCATCAAATAATAATAATTATTTGTGCACTTGGGCGATGTGTAAAAATTATAATCCCAATCGATATCACAAAAATAGGCAAGCATAAACAAGTCGTCTGACTTGTAAATGGATGTGTAAACTTATTTTTAACTATCCAATAAATATATAGAATTTTATAAATTTTCTTATAAAATTCTATACAACGCCTAAATATTTTTATTCATCGTAGTTAGAAACTAAAAATAATATTTTTAGCGAACTAGTATTTATTCCATAACATAGCCATTTTATATATCTCATATATATGTTAGTAATAATATTTTTAACTAGCTATTAATTTTTCTTACACATTTTAGAAAATTTCGACAGAATAATGGCGCAATATTAAAACCAGAATAAGGTCTAGCCTTATCCATCACCTAATACTGGCTCGCGCTATACACAAACCAATTCCAATCAATCCACATCCAATTTTACATTCAACATCCAAATTTTCACAATACAATCCAAATCAAACAACATGGTTTGTACAATAAATATTGTGGGGGCTTTTAAGCCCCTTCTGCATCCTAGCATATATTTAATTGTAAAATAATTATAGTGAGGAGGAGTTCTCACCTTTGATTGCCACTCCGTCATTCTTTAATTGAACGGTTATGCGTAGTGTACTTCACCATGGTTCCAACGCAATCTGTTTCACACGGTTAATATTAAAAATCACATTTTTATATCACTACTATATATATAAAAATCACATTTTTTATATTGCTACTATATATATAAAAATCATATTTTAATATTTTTAAAATTATTTCCATGCCATACACTAGTTAAAAATCATATTTTTATCTTGCCAAAAATATTTTCTTCTACGATAAAAATCATATTTTTACATCACTAAAAATCATATTTTTATACAACTAACAATCTTATTTTTATATTACTAAAAATTATATTTTTATACAACTGTTATATATATAAGAATCACATTTTTATATTGCTACTATATGTATAAAAATCATATTTTTATATTCAATGTTATATATATATAAATCACGTTTTTATTTTAATGCTATATATTTAAAAATCACATTTTTATACTAAAGCTATTTCATTTTAAAAATAACACATTTTTAAATCAAAACTATTTTATTTTTAAAAATGATATTTTTAAGAGAAAGTTATCTAGATAAAAATTACATTTTTAAACTATGCTATTATATTTTTAAACCAAGTCATTTATAATAAAAATCCTAGTTTTTATATATTCTATTACATTATAAAAATCACATTTTTATTCGATGTTTATATTTATAAAAATCATATTTTTAAAACAATGCTTTTTCTATCAAAATTTAATTACTAAATTAATAAAATAATTAAGCTAATTACATTAAAAAAGCTCACTATAAATCAAGAAGAATTCCTTTTGCATCCTTGATCGTCGCTTCCCTATGAACTAGAAAAGCGCGATATTATGAAATAAATTCTGCAAGTGCATAGATCGTGTAGTATGCAGGTCGAATCACAGGGAGGAAAATTAAAAATTATTATTTATAGAATTTCGTGGGCGAGTTAGACGACTTTTGAGATTTGGTTGAAAATAGAACAATTGAAATTGCAACAATTAGGATTATCGTTGAAACTAATCAAACGATTAATCACTAATGAAAGTAAATTGCAAAACAAAAAATGCAGAAAATAAAAGTGCAGAATAGAAATAACAACAGAAATAAAATTAGGATTATCGTTGAAACTAATCAAACAATTAATCACTAATGAAAATAAATGTAAAATACAACTAGTACTCTACCAAATCTAATTGTGTAGATGACACTAGTTGCTAAGAAATAGAAAATTGCAGAAAATAAAAAGAAGAAGAAGAAGAATTTTGTTAATGGAGAAGAAGATAGAAAATGGGATGGTGACTACAATGAGATTACAAGGGTATTTATAGGATATATAGCCAACCCTAACCCTAATTACAAATGGGCCTAGCTATTACATCACTAATTAGTTTACAATGAGAATCTCAAATGGGCCTTAGTTAAATCTATTAAATTTTTGGCCTTTCTTCTTTTCCTCTTGGTTCTTTGACAAGCCTCCCTTGATTTGAGATGTGCATGGCCTTTTTATCAATCATTTTCTTGTCCAACAGCAACTAGATGTGGGATCTTCATCTACAATTCTTCAAAATGTAAATATATAGCAATCTGATCTCCATATCTCTACTTTTCTGGTTGCATGCGGGCTGGGTTGGAATATCTGTAAAAGTGACAAAACAATACCCAAGTAATATTTATTTATATACAAAAGATAAGATATAAGAGCATAAAATAAACACATTTCTATGTTAATCAAATACCCCCACACTTATCTTTTACTCGTCCTCGAGTAAAACAAAAATTAAAAACTAACTAGATAGGTCACACTTTCGTAGGAAACACAATGCATTGAGCGTATGCAACAAGTCGTTAAACCTCTAGGTTTCCCTAGTAGGACGAGTGGTGTCTCGTGAGGGTTTTCAGCAGATACTACCCACAAAATCCAAATGCAGTATGTGTGGATCTAATGTAACTACATGAATGCAATGGTTATATACAAGAAAACAAATAACAAAAATGACAACACGACTTGTTTCAGGAAAGTGGTACAACAAATTAAGTTAACAATTTCTAGTTAGTTGATTTTATTTTAGATACCTCAACTTGTCACAAATTTTCAATATAAATCAAGTTTTCAAAATGTTAAATTCCAGTTTCTCCAGTTAGTTCGGTCGATAACATAGTGCAGCCATGAAATAGATTCTTAGTTTGCTTGGCACAGTTTGCAAAGTGGTATTATTATTTTCTCATGTATGGTTAGTCAAATCAATGAGGTCAAGAAGTGTTTGGGCATCATCGCTTATTCTTTATTCTATAAAATTTTAAAATTTATGATTAAGTACATACACCTAACTTAGAAGACCAAGGTTTACCACCCATGCACTGCCTCGCGGACTAACGGAGAGTGGGTAAAGAGCTTGGCGGATTGTGCAGGCCGACTTTGACTTTGTCAACAACATGTCGATAATCCTTAGGTGTCCAATCTCACAAAATGAGAACAAGATATTCCAATGCTGACTTTGTCAAAAACATGTCGGATAGAGCTTGGCGGGTTTGCACACCAACGCTAGATATACAAGCAATGTTGGATACCCTTGGATTACTATTATTATTATTGAATTTATAAGCACAAAAGAGAGTTACGCGAATTCAACTTAACACAACTTAGTTTTGAAGATTTTGAAAAGCCAATATAAGTATTTTAAGTCCTTCACTTATTTAAACAAAGTCTACAATATAGAATAGATTTCACGGCCATCACCTAAGAATCTTC
The DNA here is from genome assembly GCA_030737875.1 of Allium sativum. Classification (NCBI taxonomy): domain Eukaryota; kingdom Viridiplantae; phylum Streptophyta; class Magnoliopsida; order Asparagales; family Amaryllidaceae; genus Allium; species Allium sativum. Next base: position 199,193,315 of record CM060918.1, on the reverse strand, counting down.
CTATGTACCGGTTACACTATTATCCCTCAAAATTCAACTTTTCATTATATTTCATATTCGATCTTAGCTGAGAGAAAAAAAATACTATCAACTGATTAACAATCCTTAACTTATTTTGTTGTATCAGTCTAAAATGAGTCATGGTTTCAAAGAATAAAAATAAAAAATGGCATGTTACTACAATCTAAAATGCATGATGGTCCTATTTAAATGGCTGAAAATGAAAAGAAAGAAAAAGTAAACAAAAATGAATGAAATGCAGACTCCCCCCACACTTGAACTAAAAAGTGTCCACACTGTGAACGTTTCCTAAATTTGAAAGATCGTACCCAAAGGTGAATGAGTTGCAAAATTATTTGAAGAATGAAATGCAGTCTAGCTATATGTAAGAATGGATCATATGTACAATGATATATGTGTTTACGATGCATGCGATGCAAAGAATGCCACCATCTTCTTCCCCCACCCTTGGTTCCAGCCCGATGAATCAGATTCCCACTATGTCTAGGCATGTTTTCTAATAAGAAAAGATTTTTGAAAACCATCTCATCTTTATACCTAGATTTATAGTCCATTAGATAAATGTCCATTGTCATCCTAACCCGAAGTTTTTCAACCAACCTAACACTCCAAAAATAATTCATGTATTCCATAAATTTATCAGTGTAATTGTTCAAAAAATTGTGATCGTATATAAATTCAGTGAAGTTTGAAATCTGAGTGTTGTTCAAGACTATGTGATCACATTTCTCATCATTAACTGACAACGTATTTTCAATACTGGCAATTTCAAGTTCCTTTGAAATTTTCTCAAAGTTAAAATTTTTGAACTCGTGATGTGAATCTTCTTCTTCCTCATTTGGCAAATCATCCTCATACAATCCAAAGAATTCATGTTCGTTAAAATCCTTTTCCAATTTTGAGTTTTCGAAAAATTCAACATTTCTATTCTGTTCAATTTCTAAAATTTCAAGTTTCTCGCAGTCCGGAAGAGGAAAATCAAAATCTAAACTTAAATCTTTTTCCTGAAAAGAATCGAAGTCCAGATCATTTCTTGAATTTTGAACAACTTCATTCAAATCGTTATTCTCGATTTCCAAAGTTTTAATCTGAAAATTTTCAATATCAGTAAAGAATGGATTATTTCCTGATTCATCGCATGTTTGAATTTGATTTTGTTGCTCTAGTTGTTCTTTAAAAGACGTCATTAAACAAAGAAGTTCATCAAGCTGTCTATCTTGATTTTCTACCCTCTCTCTAAGAATGTTAAGATGGTATTCTTCAGAATCGTTGATTTGAGAGCTCTTGTTTTGGATTTCTTGATTTTCAAAACTATAGTCCACATCAATTTCACGATCAAAATTATTTCCAATGCGGTGGTTGTTTGAATTTTCAGAAGAATGACAATGATATTGGAAATCATTTTGGTTGTAAAAATCATGTTCATAACCAAAACTGTTGAAATTCGAGGGAAAATCACAATTTTGGTCATTTTCAAGATGTTGATATGGGATATAACTTTGAAAATTTTGGTTTACAACCTCATATTGATGTGGATAAAAGCTATATTGGGATTCAAAACTGCTTTGATGTGGATGTGGATGTGACCTATAATCGACATTATTGAAATTAGAATTAAAATCGCAATTTCGATCATTTCTATGATTTTGAAAATGTTGGTCAGTTGGAAATTTTGAAAATTATTGGCATTGGGCTCATGAAATTTCGGAAAATTTTGCCTCATGAGTTGCAATTCATACTCATACTCTTCAAGAGAACGTCTACTCCGATTATTATCCCACATATCTCTCAATGATTTTTTTGAATCAGACATTTGAATGCAATCAAGTGAAGACAGAAATTATTCTTAGTTCAAAATAATATAAGAGAATGAGTTGTGCTCTATTAATTAACTGACTCAATTAGAATGGGGAAGATGGTCTTATGGCCGTTCACGTATAGTATGAATACTAAGGGATACGACCAATATTTTACGGGTAGTATGCAACCTCTTTTGCTAATAGTTCAATAAATTGAACTACTATATATCCGCGATCCAATTACGAGACAATCAACTTCACAAAACACCACTTTTCAATTATATTATTTTGAAATATCTAATCTGATTTTATTATTGAAAAACGATGAGAGTGACGGTTATAATTATGGAAATTCGGTTCTCAATTTGATTTAGAAAATCTCAGCCATACAACAACCAGACAAGAATAATTAAAAGAATTAAAAAAATTATACAAGCAAGCCGCTGCCCCTGTAGAAATTTTTTACATGCAATTTCTATTTTTTTTTCTTTGCAGCAGAGCACCTGTAGAGTTAAGAGAATTTTTTTATAGTGGGGTATGGCAGTCCATCCAGAGAAGTCTAGATTCCAATTCGTTATTTTGCTCGACTTCGATTCCCTTGTTTTGTTTGTTTGAACTCCTTCCTTCACGATTGATTTTTTCTTTTTTTACAAAAAAGAAATGAACTTGAAACAAGCAAAAACTAAATAGAAAAAAACGAACTAAACAAAAAGAAAACGAACTAAACTAAAACCAAACTAAAAAATAACAAATAACTAAACTTAACCAAAATAATCAGCTAGACCACTTTAGACTAAATAGGTTAGCACACAAACCAATTCACGAACCACAATTGCAAAGCAATGAATCGCAATTGCCAATTAAGGGACCCACGACCCTCTTTGTTTTCAGGAAACAAATCAAACTTTACCAAAATGACACTTACCAAAACCCCAAACAAATCAGAAAAAGAATTCACGCTCAATAAAAGTTGCCCCTTTTCCTTAAAAAACGAAGTATATGGCAGTCTCGCAATTCAAATCGTGTCAGATTCTCTTAGTTTAAGTCGGGTTTCAGTTTATCGCGATGAGTATGATTTGTGGTGTGGTAGCTGGGCTTATTGATGGCGTATGGTAAGGGTTTGCGAACTGATAGATGGGGAGATGGATTAGCGTTGATCGGATCGGTTTCCGATGGTGCCTGATGCGATGACAGTAGTGATGAACGGCTGCTGTTCGAAGAAAGTGGTTCAGATGATTTTTGATGTAGGCGTATTGTGGTCTTTGCGGTCGGATTGGGTAATCGGATGGAGCCGATTTGCAGAGATGAACAGCAACAAATTGGTATGGGTGGTAAATCCAATTTTTGCAAGGGATTTCGAGTGATCTCGAATGGGATTTGGGGATTTCGATCTCAAAAATAGGGTTTTTGAATCGACAGTTCGAAGAGGATGAAGTTACTGAATCGGCGAGTTGGGGTGTTCGAACAGGTTCTTGATCAGATGGGTTGCGTGTTGTTTGTCTGGTGTGGTAGGAGGTTTGGCAGAAGTTGTGTGGTCTTTTGGTTGATGAAAGATCTACAGGGGACAGTGATGGTTCGTGGATGAACAGGTTTGAGTTTGGGAAGATGGTACTTGATGGAGATGGGATGATCGTCGAAGTTGGGGAAAGATGATGTGGTTATGATTTGTCTGGACTAAAAGTTGGTGCAGGGTGATAGTTTTGTGGAGATGAATGTGAAAAGGAGGGGATGTAAGCAGTGGGTTTGCGGTTTGTGAATAGAGAGGTGAGGATCGGGGACTGTTGAAGGCTGGTCTTTGGCAGAACTAGGATGGCAAGATGGTTGAAGGCCGAGCTGTGGTAGTGGTGACTGTTGATTTCAGATGTGAGGATGGAAGATTTGGTGTCGCTGTAGTGGGGTGCGGATGTATGATGGTGGACTGAAGTGGGTTGTCGTTGACTTTTCTGGTAAGTTGCGATTATGGGGTTGGTGTGGTGGTCAGGAGATGTGATGAGAAGGGAGGCTTGGGGTCTGGCGATGGGTGGACTGTGGCATGGAGATTATGAAGTGGATTAATGAAGGAGGGGTGATGATGTTCTGTTGTCATTGAGGCAGTGTCAAATTGAGGTTGGCGGTGGAGAGATCTGGGTTTCATGCAGCAGAAATACAAAGCAAGTAATTGTAAAAGGGGAACTTTTTTTTAACTTGTAGAAAAAGAATTGTACAGATTAGAAGGAAGATGGAAAGAAATAATAGATAAGAAAGAAAATGAAAGTAAAGAAATTGGACAGTGCAAAAAAAAATTGAAAGAACAAATGGCAAGAAATATCTTTCTTTTTTTTAATTGTAAAGAAGAAAACTAATTGTACAAAGGAAAGAAATAGATGGAAAAAGGTGAATAAAAAGGAAAAGAAGATGAAAAGAGGAAAGAAGTAAGAAAAAATGACAAGATTTTATTTTCTTTTTTTTTAGAACAAAAAGCACAAAAAAATAAATGAAACAAAAACTAACACGAATCAGAAATTAAATAAATAATAAAATTTAATCGTTACCTCCCCGGCAACGGCGCCAAAAACTTGATCGTCGCTTCCCTATGAACTAGAAAAGTGCAATATTATGAAATAAATTCTGCAAGCGCACAGATCGTGTAGTATGCAGGTCGAATCACAGGGAGGCAAATTAAAAATTATTATTTATAGAATTTCGTGGGCGAGTTAGATGACTTTTGAGATTTGGTTGAAAATAGAACAATTGAAATTGCAACAATTAGGATTATCGTTGAAACTAATCAAATGATTAATCACTAATGAAAGTAAATTGCAAAACAAAAAATGCAGAAAATAAAAGTGCAGAATAGAAATAACAACAGAAATAAAATTAGGATTATCGTTGAAACTAATCAAACGATTAATCACTAATGAAAATAAATGTAAAATACAACTAGTACTCTACCAAATCTAATTGTGTAAATGGCACTAGTTGCTAAGAAATAGAAAATTGCAGAAAATAAAAAGAAGAAGAAGAACTTTGTTAATGGAGAAGAAGATAGAAAATGGGATGGTGACTACAATGAGATTACAAGGGTATTTATAGGATAAATAGCCAACCCTAACCCTAATTACAAATGGGCCTATCCATTACATCACTAATTAGTTTACAATGAGAATCTCAAGTGGGCCTTAGTTAAATCTATTAAATTTTTGGCCTTTCTTCTTTTCCTCTTGGTGTTTTGACAACCCTCCCTTGATTTGAGATGTGTATGGCCTTTTTATCAATCATTTTCTTGTCCAACAGCAACTAGATGTGGGATCTTCATCTACAATTCTTCAAAATGTAAATATATAGCAATCTGATCTCCATTTCTCTACTTTTCTTGTTGCATGCGGGCTGGGTTGGAATATCTGTAAAAGTGACAAAACAATACCCAAGTAATATTTATTTATATACAAAAGATAAGATATAAGAGCATAAAATAAATACATTTCTATGTTGATCAGTCGTCTTCTTTCTGCGTTCCAGGCTCACACACCGTCGAAGAAAACCCACCATCGTCTCTAAATCTTCACGTTGACGCCTCCATAGCTGACCGGAGTCGGAGCTCCTGGAAATGGCAATCGCGGAGGCTGCTGGGTGGACTGCGGTTTGAAGAAGAGGCGGAGGAGGCAAGGTGATGGCGAAGTTGGCTGCTGACTGGTGACGGGAGCGGATCTGCGGTGGAGCTTGAGGGCTCGCGGTGGTCTCGAAGGAAGAAGCGGAGGGGGGGTTCGATATCGAAGGGGAGGCGGAGGGTTGACACGCGAAGAGTGGAGGGAGATGACGGGGTGATGACGAGCGTTGGTCGCCATTTCGATTTGAGGGAGGCCCGATTTTCTGATAGAGGAACTGAAATGGGGGTGTTAAGTGTAAAAGGGTTTATTAACATATTTTTTTATTTAAATCTTCAAAAAAGTCGACTTTACATTTGAACTCCAAATCAACCCCAACGACTGTTACCCCCAACTAAATATCACTATCCCGAATACAATGGGATATGTCTCGTAAGCCAATTCGACTGTTTCGATTGGTTTTTCTTTAAATTAAATATAAACAATATATATTAAATTTTAAACATACATTTTAATTTAATAGGGCCACATACTGACTCAAAAAATTCCCGAAAAATAAATCTTGCTATGTTTAGACGATACAGTCTTAACAAGACTAATTTTGTTGAATTGGAGGCCGTTTGAAAAATGGCCATTTTCCAGTCAATTAAATTCAACTATAATTGACAAAACATGTTTTCTTTTGCCACACTCACATATTAATTCCAAAAATTATGAAAATTGGAATATAACAACAATTTGACATTCCGGATCGAACAAAAGTGGTTTCGTCGAAAACGAAGGTCGTATGCAAAATGACTATTTTTAAGGGCTATATTTAATTTAAAATATAATTAAATTTCATAGAAACTACTTAAAAATTTAAACAGGACATAACATTTTATTCCCGTTATGAAATCTGAATTTTTCACATTCGTTAGAATGATATAATTAAACTGATTCAAATATTTATGGTTTTACTGAAATCTGATTTATTTTGAATCATGTACATTCATTTGAAATTAGAAATCGAATTTTCAAACTACCCTGCCATTTCAAACTCTATTTATAATTAAAATAAATTTATACGTTCTAACTTCGATTAAAATAAATTTTTAGTCATTATTATTTAAAATAAATCATTTTAAATATTCAAAATCCATTAAAATAGCTAAAATAAAAATTTTAAATTGGTTTTGAAAATCCGGGTTGTTACAATCTCCCTCGCTTAAAATCTTTTCATCCTCGAAAGGAATGGAGCTGAAAATTTTTTAGCTAACCAACTCAACTTTCATTCTGGCTTCCATTCTTCAACTTTTCAATTTCTAAGAATATTCAAAATTTGGCTAACACCCTAAATTTTCGAAAAATTTCGCCATAGCCTCCTTTGTACGGGGAGATATTTAAAACCACAACTTGCCTCACAGGGCCCTCACCAATCCAAAAGAAAAAGCCAATTGGCTCATAAAATCATCAAAATCCTAGAAATACAGTAAACACGTACCTATTTGTCGGGCATACAATTTTATTCCTCTTCGTAGCGTCCTGTTATGACCTGTTCACACATATATACGTACATGTATGCAATTCCAATAAAATTTCAATTCAATTCAATATTTGATTCAATTTGGCTAAATTTACCATTCATTCACATATTGGTTACATTAATTATCATTCCAATATTTTTATTAGTTATACTAATAGCCAAACATCACAACCAACAATTAATTAGTTGGTTAGCTTTTCAAATATATAACTTTAATATATATACTCAAAAATCCAATTTTTAGTGCCAAATCACAACAATATATCCTACATAGTTTTGGTTCTCACATCAGTCAATTGAAAATATATAGGTATCCCACTTTTGAAACTCGAAAATAACGCTGATGATGGGGCCCCATCATCAGAATCATTCCCGGGCGACTAGAGTGTGATTCTATATCTATCTAGTATATTTAAGGCTTCACATACACGTTTGCAAGACATATATGCAAAATCTTCATATACTCGATTGTCCAAATTAATTTAAAATAAAATATTCAAATACATTTAATAAAGTTTAAATTTTTCAAAACAAAATTTGTTTTCGTTTTTATTTTAAAAATAACACTCTTTGAAACTCATTCTAGGATACTACTTATCCCATCTCTAACGAGTCATTCTTATTGGATATTATTAATCTAATCACTTATGAATTCTTTCATTTGGTTCTAATGTGTCTTGTTCTCGAGCTCTGTAAACCAAAGCTCTGGTACCACGATGAAACAACCCAAACTCGGCCTTACGGGAAAGCCCGGATTTAGTTGAGAACACGAAATCAGAACACAAACAGAAGAACATTTCATTGCTATTAGAATAATTACATCAGAGTACAAGAATATGACAGAGTATGAATAAATAATATACATCAGAAAAATATCAAAGAGTAAAATACATTACATAGCAGTGGAAAATAATACATAACACAACTGAAAGGAATACACAGATACAGAGCTTTCTGAATATAGCTCCAGCTATAAATCAGGATCCTATAAAATAGAAATCTGCAAAACCAAAACAACTAGCTGCCCGTGTGGAAAATAGGGGCACCCAGAGTTTAGGTTAAAACAATAAACTCTAGGTTAGTCATGGGACTGGTGTGAGAACTAAAGCAGTTATTTAAAACTTTACTTCCAAATCAGGTAAATCAAGGGACCACGCCGTATAACACGGAACGGGTTTACCCCCATGAATACCAGTGCATAAAACAAACAGCGCAATGCTAAATAAAGAACAATGAAGCTATTATAAGACTCAGTTCCCATCACACAATGCAACGCAAGCCAGTGGATAGAGTTTTACCTTATAATAGCCAAATATGTTTGGTACGCGAAATTTATCTTTTATTATTACTATAAGCGAAGAAATCAACTTCAAATATAAATGTATCAATCATAAACGGCATGGGTACCATATATCATGTCGCCATACTAGGCTCTACATTTAAAACCAATATGTCAGATATTGGAAATTGGATTCCATCTATGAACCAAGGCAATGGATCGTCCTTTCGATTCGAGACAATCAAGCACCATGTCTCAGGATTCAGCCGCAACTGCACCTGGATCGTCAGGGCCGGTCCACACTAAGTGGATTAATAATCCCTAAACAATACATTTTCCAGCCCTATGTGGCATAGATCTTGTTAGTATGTCGATCATGTCATCCATCGACCCCGTAGTGAACGATGTATCTAAGGCGCCTCGCTATCCATAAAATAATATGCAACATCCACATGAGTAAAATGTCTGGGCTCCATACCATGACACCATTCCTAGCTAGAAGGAAACGCATGTCCTCCCTGATGTCCTCTCCCGTTTCTGGTTCACACCGGGGTATGAGGCTCGAGAATTAATGCTATACACAAAGCTATGCTATTTAAAGCCGTGCTTTGATCATCAAACACAAGGCCCAGCTTTTCAACAAAATCCTTGATCACATGCATCTCAGCATGCCACACAGTCAATCTATACCGTACCACTGATTTCTACCAATATATAACCTCTAAGCTCATACGTCTCAGAGAAGGGTGTTAAGTGTAACAACCCGTATTTCGATAACATGAGTAAGACAAGAATCGAGGCAGAATTTAATTTTAAATTCTGAATCAAGTTAAACGGGCTGTGCCATTGCGTTCGTCTCGGAAAAATACACGAAATAGAGTCCGAGTTTTCGAAAATCGGAGTCCGTATGACCCAATTAAGGCCCAACGAAGTTTTCAGAAAATTTCTAAGTAAAAACAGATTTCAAATTCAAACTTGAATTTGGAAAATTGGGCCAGATGGGCCAGGCGGGAAAAGTTCCCGCCACAGTACCCAAGTCGACAGCCCTGTCGACTTGGGAGTCGACTTGGTCTGACCAAGTCGACAGCCCTGTCGACTGGGCTGTCGACCTGGCTCAGACGAGCAGTCTTGCCTGGTGCACCTGTTTCTATCTTGGCTAGGTTTCTGGGCCTGGTTTGAAATCTGACGGTTCAGGTTGGTCCTAGGGTTAATCTAAGGGTCCTAACTAGCCTAATCTTCTATAAATAAGCCCCTAACCCTCCCCTAAACCCTCGTTATTCACTCATGTAACTAAACTATGGAAAAATTTCTACTCTCATGGCCTCCACTCAACTATCCTAGCCTCCACTTCATTCCTATGAGAGGTTCCATGATCATGAGAGTTTTAGAGAGTCCCTATGTTAGTATGAGAGCTTCTCAAGTTAATTTCAAGGCAAAAGCTTTGATCTTTGTTCTTAAAGATGGTGTTTTTAGTGGTTTGGAGCATCCATCTTTGGGTTTTTGGGTGATGGCATGCATAGGCTTCATCACAAGCTTTAGTTTAATCGATTTAGGCCTTCATAGCAATGTAAGCCCTTCCCTACTCTTAGATATTAACTATGAAGTTAAATGTTCATGTTGAAAGTTTGGGTTTGATTAATTAGAATGATGCATGCTATCATGTTATGCAAGTTTATGAAGTCATTATCTTGATCTTATGAGCTAAAAGCCACAACCTTTATGTTGAAATGTTGCATTATGCAACATGAGAATCTTCATAATCATTATGTCAACTTGCATATGAAGTCATAATCTGTATATGATGATATATGCGAGTTTCTAGCCATCATTCCATGTCTTTTGTCACCATGATTCGCTTATGTGCCAAGTTTGGGTTTATGCATGTTTTTGAGGCTTAAGAATGTAACATGCAAGCTAATGAACACATTTGTGCCTCATTTGCCACCATGATTAACTTGTGGCTTAATACCCATTTTTGTCATTCCTTTGCCAAGTCTCTTCTTTTAATCCATTACGTTGTTGCGAACGTATATGCGAGTTTAAAAGCATTGGGTTATGTTATGGGTAATTTCTAATGACATGAAAATACAACTTGAAAACATGGCTTGAAATATAACATGGAAGATGACATGTAAGTATGCATAAAAACATAAGCTTGGGAATTTACCTATTAAGTTAGGTCTACCCTTTGGGAATTTACCTATTAAGTTAGGTCTACCCAAATGCTTGAAAAACTTGTAACATGTTTTGGAAACATGATGAACATGACACTTAGATAATATAAGTGTGGCCAACTCGAGGTTGGGTTGAGTTTGCAATGTAAAACTACCCGGAACCGACCGGCCTAACTAGTAGTTGCAAACAATAGGACCCAATGTGAGAAGTTGGTCATGTTGTGCTTGAACCCGAGGTTAGACCAAGTTGTGGTGTAAAGCTACCCGGAACCGACCGGCTTAACTAGTAACCACAACAAAGTCTAATGTGAGAGGTTGGGGTGCATTAAGTAATAAATGCCACATGATAGGGTTAAGTTAATTTGATTAATGACTCTTAACCAAATATGACATGGGTAAATGGGTTAAGTAAATTGGTTAGGCTAATGATACTTAACAAAACATGACAAGGTTGGGTAGGTTAAGTGATTTGATTTGCCTAATGACGCTTAACCATTTTTATACGACTAGTGGACGGAGATTAAGTTAACCAACACTTAATCAATCCAACATGATAATTTGGCAAGGTTAAGTAAGTTTTCTTAATGACACTTAACCATACAAGATGATTAGGGGATGGGGTTGAGTAATTTACACTTAACTAATCCGACACGGTAATTAGATGGGGTTAAGTAATCCACACTTAACTAATCTAAACACGGTAATTCGATGGGGTTAAGTTAAACACTTAACCAATTTAAACTCGGTAATTCAATGAGGTTAAGTAACCAATACTTAACCAACTTAACGTGATAATTTAATGGGGTTAAGCAACTTATACTTAACCAATTATACATGATGATTTGATGGGGTTAAGTAACTTACACTTAACCAATCTAATACGCGGACCTGATAAGGTTAAGTCACAAGACCTTTTTAGAATATACTTAACCATTATAGTACGATTAGAGGATGGGGTTAAGCCAACCTATACATAACCAATCCGACTCGATAATTTGATGGGATTAAGATAATCTATGCTTAATCGATCTAGCAAGATAATCCGATAGGATTAAGGTAAGCTAGTACTTGACCAATTTGACTTGATAAGGTTAAGTCATGAGCCTCTGGGTACACTTAACCAACTTGTGGGACTAAGTCTTGAACTTAAATACTTAGCCAATCTTTGACGTGATTCGTGGGCGGGTTAAGTCATGGACTTGAATGATAACACTTAACCCAATAGACAAACCCTAGCTAGAAGAACTAGGTAGAAAACCGTGGTTAATCGAGGATAACGGGAAAGGAAGCTAAGTGGTAAACCTTAGTTAAGGGTAACTAAGTAATAATTCTTAGCTAAGGACATAGGACTAATTCTCAAAGCGATGAGTAACCTGATACGGTAGGTCATCGCTTAGTATACGAGGAGGAGCAAGCTATCTGACTTGGATAAAAGCTCCAGCGCACTGGGTGCCGAAGTGGAAGCTTCGGGGGACGTGAGGATATTCTTGGGACCCCTCTGTGGGCTGCCAGGTAGTTACACTAGGCCCATGAGAGGTTAAGGTCTGCGTTAGAAGGACCAAGAGTATGCCTTGGTTGCTATGCGAGCGACCTAAAGACTGGGATGGATTAGCGTGGAGTCGACGATTCTTGGTTTTTGCTCTGGATAGCACATCGCCGACTACCTACCATCTTTAGTCAATCGTGTACGTGCGGAAAGGCAGGGAACCCCCAACAGACCATGTGCTTGCTATCGAGTCATGGGTGAGGTTGGCCCGTAGGAAAGTGGGCTATAGTGGGGCCGGGGAGTGGTTCTTATACATGATTTTTCTTGGATTGCCTTTCAGTAGTTGAGGGAGGGGTCACGTGGGACCATAGCCACGGGTACAAAAACAGACCTTGATATCTGCATCGGCAGACGATTTAAAGCTCCCGACCGAGTTCCGTATTTCTTGATTTGCCCTGGCACGGAACTCGGATGGCACATTGGGGAACATGTGCATCTAGATATGGAAAACGATTCACGATACATACGTGGGATCAAGGGCGCGGTTGACGGGTGGCGTAATCCCTAGTGGTCCTAGGTGGCCAAAACCCAAACCGAGACACGGAAACATTCATTAGGTAGCATAATCCCTAGCGGTCCTAGGTGGCATAAATCCTAAGTGGACGCGCGATAGTTCATGGTAAGGAAACACCACTAGATCAAGGGTTGCAGTCCAAAACAACTTCAAGGATAAACCGTTTACATGGGAAAGCCCGTACAGCCTACGGCAAAGGACTGAACTTATACATGGAAAGAAACATATGAGTTGAGTAACCTATATATGCGGCATATTAGGTTGACATGGACCATTACACGACTTTTGAGTAAGGGTCATTCACGGATAACACGTAATACAGTTGGGGTACTAATACGGTAGGTGCAGAGCGGATATACAGGATAGATGCCATGGGACGTTATACGCGATAGATATCTTGGGATATTATACTTGATAGAAACCTGACAATGTGATACCTTGTTTTATCTTGACATCGTAGTTTATCACGACACCCTAGTTTATCTAAGTTCAGTAGTTCATCCTGTTATTTTGATTTAGCTTATCTATCTTGTTATCATGCTTATGTTCATCTCAGTTTCTCATGTCAGTTAACTTTACTAGTTTTTATACTAATAGTAGATAGGTCTTACTCAGTCTTTTTGACTGACCCGTTTTGTTTCGCCTCTTTTCTTCCGTTTCCCCCTCCCCCACCCCCCAGGTTACAGGGAGGAAATACTGTTGTTTAGTTCAGACTTCTTCTGCTTGAAGGTCATCATGGATGGCTTGGATTTTTCTTGGCTATGGCTACTTTACTGCTTTTTCTTGGGGAATAATTTATGAAAAAGTCTTTATGCTTCTTTATTATTGCAAGACAGGTTTTGATGTACTCTGATATAAAAGGCTTTAGACCTTATTTATTCATGTTATGAAAGTTTGATTTTACTTCCGCTATTTTATATATGTTCTGTCTTGTAATATTTCTGTGCATGTTTACCAATAATACTCCTCCAAACCTAGTGCATTCCCTTTGTGAGTGACCCTAGCGGAGGTGGGGTGTTACATTAAGCAAGAGAATAAATTTTCCGCCACCAAGCAGAAATATATTTAGCATAGATCAACGAATACAGTATAAAGAAATACAATGTTAGGCACACTATCAATTTGCAAGTCCGTTCCGGGTCTGAACGAAACCGGAGGCACCTTATTCCTCGTCCCGTATATCCAATACAGGAGAGCGGTCCTCGCATATCCGTTCGATCTCCATGTACGTATGGACGATCACCACTTATTACCTTGTCTCGGATGTATAGCCCAATCAAGACATCAGTAATCATCCAAACGATGTGAAGATCTCTGGTCTTCAACCACCGTCTTCATCTTCGACTTGTTGTCGAATCAGTTATTCAGAATGGGTATAAACCCGGTCTTTCTGAATAATTCGCGTATCTTATAAACAAGTACTATAAAAACACAACATACGCCTCATTCCAATCTAGAATATTCTTTTATTCAAATATTCTTTTCACAATTTAAACCAAATTAAGGTTTTCCAAACTAGTCGGGATTAGTGAACCTTACCGAAGAAACCATTTATTTTATTTCCCAATCCCAACCTATTCATCCCAAGGAGCAAAATTGGTCGTACTCCATATCTAACCCTATGGTGTTATTGGTAAAATTAATTACCATTTCATGTTCAAATCTAACTAAAGATTTAACTATCTCCTGGAGCAAAACTTGTGATACTCCATTCTCGATCATTTACCAAATTTTATAATTTTAAATTATCACATTCTCATTTCAATCTAATTTAAGATTCATTAAAACTCCACTTAGCTTTCATCCCCAAAAATCATTATATAATGATTATTCAAATTTAGGAAATAAATCCTGTCTTTAACTGGGTTAAAGAACCAATGTCATTTAAAACACAGTTCACGATAAACCCAAAATCACATTCCATTGATTACGGAATCTTCACGGAAAACATATCAATATATATAATCAACATAAACTTCCATATCCAACCAATAATATAAATGGAATAACGGCAAAGCCTTTTAAATTCCATATATTGTATCAGTCTTCCTCCACAGAAGTTCACTTCGATTATAACCAAATCGAATTCCATTCCATTCCAATTTATTTTATTAATTTGGAAAACTTTACTTCGGAAAATTCCATTAAATCTTAATAAAAAGATTTACAAATTCCAAATCACATTTCACTGTTAATCGGGTTAAAGAACGAATGTTGTCAAAAACACAGTTCACGATAAACCCAATTCACATTCCACTTTATTCCAATTACTAAATATAAATGGAAACTCTAATAATCTTAATTAAAAGATTTATTTTTTTAACACGGGGTTTAAGAACAGTGTTATTGAAGACACCTTTCACGACAAACCCAAAATCACATTTGATATTAATTATAAGGCACTGAATAGAAATTATATCGACTCATATTCAATATCAAATTCTGAAACTAACGGATATCGTATCGGGAATAACGATATCTGTATCTTTCGAATTCCCATAACAATATTTGTATAACCACGGAATCCAATATCAAAATATTCCGAAGATTATTTCCATTCCAATTTATTTATTGGAAAACTCTGGTTATTTTTAAAACCATTTCAAATCCAATTTATTTATTTAAAAATATTGGATTATTATTCTAGTTAATAACTAGTTCATTTTGATAAAAAATATATTTTTATCTTTACAAACGTGGAATTTTTCATCCTAATCCTTTCCAAATCATTTATTATGATTTCAAACAAATTATTAATAATTTTATTAAGGCCCTTTCAGTCGATTTCCATAAACGGTCATCGAACCGCATTTATAGCGACCTTTTCCAAATTTGATTTGGACATAATTCCAAATCTAACCATTAGATTTCAATTCTCTTATATTCGTTGGAAATCTCTTTTCAATAAGAACCCAACGGTTCCGGTTTTAGGAGAATCCGATGGTCGGATCTCTCGTAATGTCAATTCAAAGTCAATGGTCGAAATTCGTCAACGATCGCGGCGCGTTCTATTCAAGCCATTAAATATATATATATATATATATATATATATATATATATATATATATTTCATCGATTTCTATTTAAAACTTATTTTATAAATCGTTTATAAATTCGTTTTAAAACGATTCTAACATCATTTTTCAATTTTAAATCAAAATTGAGTACTCCTTATCATTATAATATTTAAATGATAATATTTCCAAAATATCTGATTTTGAAATCATTTCCTTTTCGGTACTCATTATAAAAATGAATAAAAACTATATAAATATCGTTCGCGTTTAAATGGCCCAAATCCAAAAAACATGACTTCATATATTTCAATATTTTCGTGTCCATCCAAAATCGGACATCAAATTCAGATTTTAATCCTTTACTGAATTTTATTTTGAAATATTTGTTATTTTAAAATATTTCCTTATTTTAAAATATTCGTTCCCTTTTGAATTGGAATCAGACCCAATCAATTACCATATAATTTTATTTGTATGGATTTCATACACACATGTACACAACAATAATGATATACAATCAACCATCATCCAGAGTGCATTACACAACTGCATAAGCATTAAATATAAATAATTAACGCTTAAAACAGTCTGTCAACCTATCGATTGACATGCAACTAAAAAATTGGGATTAGTGTACGTCAAATATCATCCCAATACCCGTATGAGTTTTCAACCATCAAATAATAATTATTATTTGTGCACTTGGGCGATGTGTAAAAATTATCGTCCCAATTGATATCACAAAAATAGGCGAGCATAAACAAGTCATCCGACTTGTTAATGGATGTGTAAACTTATTTTTAACTATCCAATAAATATATAGAATTTTATAACTTTGCTTATAAAATTCTATATAACGCCTAATATTTATTCCATAACATAGCCATTTTATATATCTCATATATATGTTAAAAATAATATTTTTAACTAGCTATTAATTTTTCTAACACATTTTAAAAAAATCGGCAGCATAACGGCGCGATATTAAAACCGGAATAAGGTCTAGCCTTATCCCTCGCCTAATATTGGCTCGCGTGATACACAAACCAATTCCAATCAATTCAAATCAATCCACAACCAACTTTACAATCAACATCCAAATTTTCACAATGCAATCCAAATCAAACAACATGGTTTGTACAATAAATAGTGTCGGAGGCTTTTAAGCCCGGCCTGCATCCTAGTATATATTTAACTGTAAAATAATTAGAGTGAGAAGGAGTTCTCACATTTGGTTTCCACTCCTTCATTCTTCAATTAAACAGATTGGATTTGGATTTGTTTCCAATGCGTAGTGTACTTCACCGTGGTTCTAGCGTAATCTGTTTCACGCAGTTTATATTAAAAATGACATTTTTATATCGCTACTATATATATAAATCACATTTTTATATTGCTACTATATATATAAAAATCCTATTTTTATATTTCTGAAAATATTTCCATGCCATACACTAGTTAAAAATCATATTTTTATCTTGCCAAAAATATTTTCTTTCTACAATAAAAAACATATTTTTATACGACTAAAAATCTTATTTTTATATCACTAAAAATTATATTTTTATACAAATATTATATATATAAGAATCACAATTTTATATTGCTACTATATATATAATAATCATATTTTTATATTCAATGTTATATATATATCACGTTTTTATTTTAATGATATATATATAAAAATTACATTTTTATACTAAAGCTATTTCATTTTAAAAATAACACATTTTTAAATCAAAGCTATTTTATTTTTAAAAATGATATTTTTAAGACAAAGTTATCTAGATAAAAAATACATTTTTAAACTATGCTATTACATTTTTAAACAAAGTCGTTTATAATAATAATCCTAGTTTTTATAAATTCTATTACATTATAAAAGTCACATTTTTATTCGACGTTTATATTTATAAAAATCATATTTTTAAAACAATGCTTTTTCTATCAAAATTTAATTACAAAATTAATAAAATAATTAAAATAATTACATAAAAATAAAAATAAAAGCTCATTGTAAATCAAGAAGAATTCCTGCTGCGGCGTCTTCTTTCTGCGTTCCAGGTTCATGCACCATAAAAAAAAACTCACTATCGTCTCTAAATCTTCACGTCGACGCCTCCATAGCTGACCGAAGTCGGAGCATCTGGAGATGGCAATCGCGGGGGCTGCTGGGTGGACTGCGATTTGAAGCAGAGGCGAGGTGATGGCGAAGTTGGCTGCTGACTGGTGACGGGAGCGGATCTGCAGTGGAGCTTGAGGTCTCGCGGTGGTCTCGAAGGAAGAAGTGCAGGGGGGGTTCGATGTTGGAGGGGAGGAGGAGGGATGATGTGCGAAGATCAGAGAAAGGCGACGGGGTGATGGCGAGCTTCAGTTGCCATTTCGATTAGGGGGAGCCCGATTTCTGATTGAGGAATTGAAATGGGGGGTGGTGTTAAGTGTAAAAGGGTTTATTAACATTTATATTTTTAAATCTTCGAAAAAGTTGACTTTACATTTGAACTCCAAATCAACCTCAACGACTGTCTCCCCTAGCTAAATATAACCATCCCGAATATAACGGGATATGCCCCGTAAGCCAATTCGACGTTTCGATTGGTTTTTCTTTAAATTAAATATAAATCAATATATATTGAAGTTTAAACGTACATTTTAATTTACCGGAGCCACATACTAACTCCAAATATTCCCGAAAAATAAATCTAGCTATATTTTGACGATACGGTCCTAACAAAACTAATTTCGTCGAATTTAGAGGTCGTTTGAAAAATGGCCATTTTCCAGTCGATAAAATTCAACTGAAATTGACAAAACACGTTTTCTTTTCCCACGCTCACATATTAATTCCAAAAATTATGAAAATTGGAATATAACAATAATTTGACATTCCGGATCCAACAAAAGTGGTTTCGTCGAAAACAGAGGTCGTATGCAAAATAGCTATTTTTAAGGGCTACATTTAATTTAAGATATAATTAAATTCCATAGCGACTATTTCAAATTTTAAACCAGACATAACTTTTTATTTCCGTTATGAAATCTAAATTTTTCACATTCGTTAGAAAGATAAAATTAAACTGATTCAAATCTTTCTGGTTTTACTGAAATTCGAATTATTTTGAATCTTGTAAATTCATTTGAAATTAGAAATCAAAATTTTAAACTACGGCTCCATTTCAAACTCTATTTATAATTAAAATAAATTTATACGTTCTTACTTCGATTAAAATAAATTTTTAGTCGTTAGTATTTAAAATAAATCAATTTAAATATTCAAAATCCATTAAAATAGCTAAAATAAAATTTTTAAATTGGTTCTGAAAATCCAGTTTAAGATTTAGAGTTCAGAGAAATTTCAAGACTCATGAGTATTCAAGATTTCAATAGTTCAAGACTAATGTAGTTATAGAGTCTGGATTTAAGACTCTAAATAGCACCCCAGATTCAAATTCAAATTCTGATCTTCAAATTCTGTTTTCAAATTCTATCTTCAATCCTCTCTATTTTATTCTCTCTCTGTTTTATTTTCTTTCTTTTCTTTTTTCTATTCTTATTTTACTTTTTTTTCAAACTTATGTTTTACGTATATATTTTTATACTTTTGTAGTTATATAGTTTTAGAAACCTTATAATTTTATAAATATGTTTATATTGTTTAAACGTATGTTTTCGTATGATTTTTCACTTTATAATATAAATTTATAACACTATATTTTAATACAAGAATTTCCAGAATTATATTTATATCAAAACACTTGGAAAATGCTCAAAAATAAAATTTACACTAAGGGTATGTCGACATACATAAAACATATTCGACATATAATTGTCATTTTTTCAATTTTGAAAGGAAGTGTCTTTTCACTATTTATGACGGTTCAGAAGCGTGGCATCCTTTCATTCACTTTAAAAAGAGCTTGAATTCGAATTTTTTTATCATCTCTTCTTCTCTAACTTCATCCCCTTTCTTTACACCATTATTCTTAATCTTTTTTATGATTTCTACACTTATACTCTACCGAATTCAATTCCGTTCTGATCAAACTTCTTCTCTTTGCACTCTCTACTCTCTGAATCAAGTGCTATTGAAGAGTTATAGGACTGTTTGTAATTGTTTGGGTTGTATTTGGGGTTAAACGGTTGTATCCCTTGTAGCCATGAAATCAAGGACGGAATCGCTTGTAACACCCCGTAATTTTAAAACATGACATAAGAGATAATTAAAGAATAATTAATTTTTAAAAGAAGAACTAGGTGAAATGGGTTACGCCATTGCGTTCGTCTCGGAATTCTGCTTGAGAGAGTCCAAGTATACGTAAAACGAATACCGTATGAGGAAGTTATGGACGATAGAAGTTGGGCAGAAAAATCAGAAAACAGGCTGGGATAATTGGCACACTTGTGAAGTGCACCAGAACAAAAATGCACTGACGCACCTGGGAAGTGCGCCTATGCCGAGGCCAAATCTGCACAGAATTCTGGAGAGTTCTCTGATGACGTGTCCTTCGGGGATTGGCTGGATGATGTGTCTTTTGAGCTGTGTGGTTTTGATGATCTCTAATCTAATCTAAAGGCCCTAATACATCTATAAAAACACACCTAGACCTAACCCTAGTTTCATTACAATAATCCATGGCGCCTCCATGCTGCCCTAATCTAAATTAAAACTAGCCTCTCTTTTCTTCTCCAAAGCAA
This sequence comes from Allium sativum, assembly GCA_030737875.1. Classification (NCBI taxonomy): domain Eukaryota; kingdom Viridiplantae; phylum Streptophyta; class Magnoliopsida; order Asparagales; family Amaryllidaceae; genus Allium; species Allium sativum. Next base: position 199,173,158 of record CM060918.1, on the reverse strand, counting down.
ACCAGAACAGGAGTATTCAAATTGGAAGATAAGAATCAAATTCTACAACAATGGTTTAGCTAACCAAATTCAGAATTCAGAACCATTCTCTATTCTAAATCATGTCCTGTGAGTCCACGTTACTTTCGCATATACTTAAATTAAAAGTGATTGTGATAAGATTTAAATTGGATTTTATGAACATGCCTGTAAGATGAATCATATCAAGTTGTGTAAATTCTTATCTTTCAGATTCATACCCAAAGTTTTGTTATCATATGCCTATTGGATCTATTTCATTGTTCTATGCCAGTTCATATTCCATATGCCTATTGGATCTATTTTATTGTTCTATTCCAGTTCATATTTCATATGCCTTTCTGATCTAGTTTATCGTTATATGCCTGTTTATGTTTCATATGTCGTTCGTATGTTTACGCCAATTTTGATGTTGATTCTCTTCTCCTCTTCTTTTCCTTTTTTTATGAGATTAGGCTAACTTCAAGCCTAACATATTGCATTGAGATTTGCGTACAAATAACGTTTGAACGTTTGGGAAAAGTTCGAGGAAATATGTAATAAAATGAGATTATTGGCATAAATCAATTTGGGCATAATTGTGTATAAATTGTATACATGAGATTTATCATAAGTTGGATTGGGCATAATTGGATATAATTTGTATACATGAGGTTTGGCATAAATTGTTAATAACAATGAACACAAATTAATTTGGGTATAATTTGGCATAACATGTATACATAAGATTATAGGCGTAATTTGGCATAACATGTATACGTAAGATTATAGGCCTAATTTAGACTAAAATTATAAACATAATTTAGATTGGAAATTATGGGTACTTGGAATATATTTTAATCCAAGATTTAAAATTGGGACTTGAATCAAGAAAGTGATAATGAACGCCTAAGACACGAGGTTAGATGCGAATTGCGGTATAAGACTGTTCGGAACCGCCCGGCACATCCAGCAACCGCAATTTGGTAATCTAATATGAGAGGTCAAAGGCAGAAATTAGATACGTAGTAATGCAAAGACACGAGGTTAGATTCGGATTGCGGTATAAGACTGTCCGGAACCGCCAGACATACCAGCAACCGCAAAATGGCAATCTAATGTGGGTGGTCTTGCAAGATTACGATTATAGTGAATTAATAAATACTTAACCATGATAAGACATGTAGTAAGACATGGGAATAGTAAAGGGGTTAAGTGGGTGACATGGATAACATGTGAAATACAATTAAAAACACTTAACCAAGATAAGACATGTGGGAAGACATGGGAACAGTAAAAGGGTTAAGTGGGTGACATGGGGAGCATGTATTGCATGGGTAGCATGTATAACATAATAAGAGCATTTAACCAAGATAAGACATGTGATTAGACATGGGGATAAAGAGGGGTTAAGTGGGAATTCCTATTGGGGATCAAGCTTAGGAGGGAAGCATGTGTTAAGTGGGTGGACCCTTTACAACCAGTAACCCATTTAGTATCTATGAGAGGTCGAACTAGGTCGAGGAGGGGACACGCTTACTGGTTTGATTGTAAGAGGCCAATAAAGAGTTAGCGATGGCAGTGCAAGTCCGACGGAGTCATGTGCGTGCGTAGGTCCGGGCTGGTAGGTAAAACGCTGTTGCATCGTGAAGGTATAAGCCATGCATTTCAGTAGTATCAGGTTGCCACTTTAGGGAGTGATACACCCTATTGTGGGATCAACACGGGTATCTACGAGTTAGGAAGTCGATCGAATGGGGAGGTAGGGGGTACAACTAATAGAGATAGGAGCAGGCGGCACATATGACAATGCTAGGAGTACACGAAGCTACCGTTATTATGATTAGTAGGGAGGGTACAACTTATGGTGGTAGGAGAAAGTGGGGGCACCTACAGAGAAGCTAGGTGTACATAATCGAACAAGGAGGGTAGTGGGTACAACTAGTGGAGATAGGAGCAGGCAGCACTTATGATAGCAGCTAGGGGTACACGAAACTACCATCATCATCATCATCATCATTATTATTATTATTGTTATGTTTAGTAAGAGGGATCAACTTTCAGTATGAAACTAGTATTAGTGCGGTGCAGAGAATATGTTATAGTGGTTAAAAGCGCAGTCAATGTTACATCCTGTTTGGCTTGTTACCTTTCCATATCTGTTTATGTTGCAGTCATCTCTTATATCCAGTTTATGTTCTTATCATGTTGCTTTACTGATTATATTGTTAAAGTCACTGGACTGGCTAGACTTTATGGTTGACCCTTTTTGTTTCGCCTCTTTTCTTTCCTTCCCTCCCCCCGGTTCTCAGGGCAGGCACGTTGAAGCTTGATTCAGACTTTCCTGCTTGAAGTGCCGAAAGCAATGCTTAGCTTTGTTTCTCTCCCATATGGCATTTTGGATTGGGGATTATGGTTTTAAAAAATTTGTACTCTGATGGCTTTTGTACAAGACTGATATTATGTACTTAGCTTTGATGCAATGGGTTTAAAGATGTAACCAAACTTATTTTTGTTTCCGCTGCAATAAAGTTATAAATTTTTCAAGTACTATTTTATGTATTTGTCTTGTAATATTCTGTTCTGTTTACTTATGACGCTCCATGAAACTTAATGCATTCCCTTTGTTAGTGACATTAACAGACTTGGGGTGTTACACGTGGTATCAGAGCTGAAGGTTACCGGATCCGATTAAAGATTTAGAAAGTTGTTCTCAAAACGGTTTTAAAAGAAGTATTTTCAAAAGAAAAGTTTGTTTTTGAAAGACATATTTCCCAAAGTCATATGTACTATCTTTTGATTTTTCTGTTTGAATCTCTGTTTCCTTCTTTTTTGAGTCTCTGGGGCTCCTGGCTTTCTGGGAGGTAACCTCATCGCGGCATGGTTCCGTAGGCATGATGAGACTACGGCGGCTGTCGAAGGGAAAAGAAGTGCCTAACTTCCATCTATAGCCGTAGTAGTTTACCTGCGGCTAATTTTCTTTCAATCTTTGTAAGGTTTTCTGCATGATGGAGGCAGCTTTAGAGAGAGTCTTGTTAACATGTTTCACAAGGATGAGAATGAGAATGAGAATGAGGGGATATGGGCTAGGGAGCACAGCCCAAGGACGAGAAACTTAGGGATATAGACTTAATACACAAAAAAGATAAAGGAAAAAAGAAGGAGGCCAAGGTTGAAGGATCACAAAATAAGGAAATGGAACCTAAGAAGGGGGGAAATAACTATAGACCCCGAGAAAAGAGGAAGTGTCATTTCTGAGGAATGGTGGGTCATATATAGCCAAAGACCGTAGGAAGAAGAAGAAGAAGACTAGTTGTTATCATTGCGGAGAGATAGGACATCTTACCAGGGATTGTCCAAGAAGGGCAAGGACAAAGTACAGGATCTTCCAGAGGGCAGATGCGTGCTCTCACGACTGGCATACCTGAGAGAGGTAGAAACATTTCTGTCGAAAATTTGATTTTTCTTTTTGATCATCCTGTTCGAACTTTGTTTGATTCTGGCCCTTCGCATTCGTTTATATCCGCTTCGTTAGTTGAAACACTGCACATAAATACTAGTTTAGTTATGGATCCCATTGTAGTCTCGAATCCTATTGGGGGTACGGCTCATCTTTCTATGTTATGTCAGGATTTGAGAATATATGTGTATGGCGTTGAGTTCGAATGAAACGCTTATGTGCTTGGCTTCACGGGCTATGGGTTGATTCTAGGAATGGATTGGCTAGCCAGGTATGGGGCCATTCTCGACTGTGAAAAGAGGGTAGTTAGACTGTTGATTAGTTTGGGTAATACTCTCGATATCTCATGTAATCCTAAGGGTTCTGTTATGCTTAGCTACTTAGAATCTCTTGACACGTCTATCGATGATTTGTAATCTGTTCGAGTAGGCCGTGAGTATGATGATGTCTTTGAGGAGGTTAGGGGCTTACCTCCAAAACGCGAGATAGATTTCAGTATATACTTGGTGGACAATGTAAAGCCAGTTGCATTGCCGGTGCGCTACATGGATCCAAGAGAAAGGAGGGAGCTTAGTAAACAAGTGAAAGAGTTGCTTAAGAAAGAGTTCATAAGAAGAAGTATTTCGGAATGGGGCGCTCCGGTTGTTTTCGCTACAAAGGCTGTGTAACACCCCACGTCCATTAATGTCACTCACAAAGGGAATGCATTAACTTCTATGGAGGTTTTGGGTGAATATAGAACAGTAAAATTTCAACAAGACAGATATAAAATAGTACTTGGAAATTTAAAAACTTTATTTCAATTGCAGCAGAAGTCAAAACATGTTTGATTACATCATAACACCGTAATCAAAGTCAAGTACAATATCTATCTTGATAAAACAAGTACATAATCCCATTACATAAATAGCCATTAAAAAGAAAGATAACAAGCTGGACTTTACTTCAGCAGTCCAAGCTTTCCAAGAGATAAGCAATCCAATCAGACTCCACTGGAACTTGGCCCAACCTGAGGACCTGAAGGGAGAAAAGGATGAAAAAGAGGGGGGGGGGTCAGACATAAAGTCTGGCGAGTATGATAATTCTACAATACTATTATCAAAATAACTGGACTAAGGCATAAGCTGGAAAACAAGGAAATGTCTATGAAAGAGCAGATTAAGGACATAGACAATCGCTAAAGGAAACGTTATAGGCGCTCCTAAATACTAAAGTATAAACACTATACTGCACCACACCAGTCACCCTAAAGATTGATTCCACTTAGCTTCACTTAGAAACTTTCTTAATGGCTTTACGTACTCCTAGCTGACTACATAGGTGCCGCCTGCCCCTATCTCCACTAGGTGTACCCCACTTTCCATTTTTCGATCGGCTCCCTACTCGTAGATACCCGTGCTGGCACCACAGTGGGCTGTATCATTCCCCTAAAGTGGCAACCCGATATAACGGAGATGCACGGCTTATACCTACACGATGCAACAACGTCTTACCTACCAGCCCGGGTCCACACACGCATATGAAACCCGTTGGACTTGCATTGCCACCGCTCCCTATTTTGGCCTCTTATAGTCAAACCCAGTATGCGTGTCCCTTCCTCGACTTGGGTCGATCCCACAAAGATACGTTTTGGGATACTGGTTGAAATGGGCCCCCATTATTTCCCACAAGCATTCCACCTAAGCTTGTCCCATTAGTCCATCCACTTAACCCACTTAGTCATGTTCATTTACATGTGTATTTGGTTAAGTCTAATCGTATTTCAAATGCCTCTAAAGGCAACCACTAGATTCCTCATGCCACCCAAGGCACCTACTTAACCCCCATGTCCCACCTTACATGATTATCTGGCTAAGTATTTCTTAATTCATTAAGGCCATAACCTCATAAAGACCTCTCACATTAGACTGGCATTTATGGCAGCTGGATTTGCCGGGCGGGTCCGGGCAGTCTTACACCATAAAAGAGTCTAACCTCGTGTCTTTACAACTGTTATGCTTTAGTTTGGGCCTAGGACCTCTCACATTGGGCCGACATTTGTGACTACTGGATTTGCCGGGCGGGTCCGGGCAGGTTTACGTCACAAACGGGTCAACCTCGTGTCCTAAGCATTGATTATTATTAATAATCCACTTTCCCCAATTTTAATAATTCCCTACTTGAATTATTAATTAATTCCAAATTTAACAATGTCCATAATTGACTCAATTATGGACATCCATTTAAGGCATGCAAAATCATATCAATTGCACCCCAATTTATTAATTTCCTAATATTACCCCTACCCCACGTTTGAACGTTTATTCGCAAAATGTATGCTAGACCCTATTAGTCTAACTCATAGCATAAAAGAAAATATTCACAACAACAACATATATATGTGACTAAATAAATCATAACAAGGGGTAAAACTTGCATACATTACAACTTGCATAAGGTTATACATGTCATGGATCTAAGGGTGTCAACTTATTCATAATTCACATAATATGATTTTGATCAAATTTCATAAACTTGTATAGGACATGTGTGAATCAACATCATTAACAATATGGTTTTATATGGGTACACCTAACTCAATAGGCAAATTCCCAAAAATCAAAATTCATTTAATCATAGATTCATGTATATGGGTACACCTAACTTAATAGGCAAATTCCCATATTCAAGATCCAATTAATTTGTAGATTCATGTATATGGGTACACCTAACCCAATAGGCAAATTCCCATAATCAAGATCTATTATAAAAAAACATAAACTTTAAACATGATCCAATTCGCATAAATACTAACATCATGATTTTACAACTTGTATGATTCAACACAACTTAACATGACATCATTATCATATAACATAAGTATTTCAACATATGTGATAATATGAGATCTACAACATATATAAGATTTACAACATAGCATATCATAATTTGCAACATAGCATGATATGATTTACAACATAGCATAGCATGATTAATCACATATGACATAGCATAGGATTATTTACAACATAATCACTACAACATAACAACATATATATGATAACATAATAGCATAACAAGAGATCCACAACATAATTTACAAATACATAACAATTCATATCACTTTCTTGTGATCCATTCATAACTTAATCAAATTATTTTATAATAATATTGTGAGATTCATCATACTCACAATTTTAAAGAAGAGAAATAGAAAGAGAGAGAGCTTTTGATTTTATTTGAGTAGATTTAGTTTGTAGATTAGGCCTTCTTCTTCTTTAGTTTGTGACGGCTATGCTGAACTCCATGGCAACGGCATGTCGGTAGCTCTCCAATTTTTCAAGTGATTTAGGGTTAGAGTCTACTCACTTATTTATAGATGTTAGGATTCATTTAGGCCATTAGATTTAACCTAGAAATAACCGCAGCCATTCAGAACAGATGGGGTTTATCTTATTGACTCAGCAATGAGTCAGAAGTGACTCAGCAAACACTCAGCAAATTAATAAACTTCTATTCATGTTTACATTAACTGCCCATATATATATATAAATATATATATATATATATACACACACGCACCTATTCATGAATTCAAATTAATCCATAATTAACTTATGACCATTTCTACACATTAATTTTCCAATTAATGTCTTAATTCCATTTTTCGCCTTTTAAGGCAATTCACATATCTCAAATTTGTTATATGCCTTTTTAAGGCTATTTCATGCAAATTCTCAATACTAATTCTTTTAATTTGTGAATATTAGTATTAACAGAAATACGGGGTGTTACATTCTCCCCTCCTTAAGGGATTTCGACCCCGAAATCTTCAAGTTTATATCCTATCATCAACCATCTACTCAATCAACAAACACTGGCATCCATTGCCCTTATAGACTTCTAATGCTTTCATGTTTAAATGCACAGTGTGTGTCTATGTCCGTATCTAATGCAAAATCAGGCGATCCACTGATTCAGTTGACCTCCTTGATGCAATTCATGATAGTGCCATGCATCCATTATGTATGCAAAAGATCCTAATTGCTTACAAACTACTTCTATATGCGTGCACATCCATTCAACCGAATGCAGCATCTATATGATGGTACAACCATTATACATCCATTATACTAAATACATTCATTTATGCAATATGCAATGTGTAGTGACTGAGCTGATCTAGTGCCTAAAGTGTGTGTGTATATATGCATCCACGAGCAACCACTAGCAACCACTTGCATCCATTTTGCATCCATCATACATAACATGTCTCAAACACATGTTTCAACCATAGGATTATCCTAACTAAAGGTCAAAGATACTAATGAGAGGACATACTAAAGATAAGATAAGATAAGCTAAGCGATAAAGGAGAAACTAAAAGACATACCCTCAAAAAGAAAAGGGTATAACGAACGCATCTTCCCTTCTGTCTCCCAAGTAGCGTTGCTCTCATCATCTCCCCATTGCACTTTAACTAGTCTGACCTCTCGATTCCTCAACTTTTTGATCTCCGACCCAAGAATGCATGTAGGAGCTCGTCTAATTGTTGCATCACGCTCTATTTCCACCTCTTTAAGCAAGCTCGGCTCTACCACCTCCGCGGTCTTGTGCAAACACTTCCTCAAATGTGATACATGGAATACGTCGTGTACTCCACTAAGTTTCTCAGGCAACTCCACCATATACGCCATCTTCCCAATCCTGTCTTTTATAGGAAACGGCCCTACAAACCTTGGCGCTAATTTCCCAACGGACCCAAAGCGAACAACATTCCATAACGGAGACACTTTGATAAAAACCATGTCCCCAATGTCAAACTCAAGATCTGTCCTCCTCTTATCAGCATACAATTTCTGCCTATCTTGTGCTGCTTTCATCCTCCTTCGAATCAAATCAATCTTCTCCGAGGTTTCCCTAACCATATCGGGCCCAAGTAGGATTTTATCGGTAGATTCCCACCAACATGTAGACGAACGACAAGGCCTTCCATAAAGAGCTTCGAAAGGTGCCATGCCAATACTAGACTGAAAGCTATTATTATATGCGAATTCTACCAACGGAAGGTGCTCTTCCCATGTACCCCCAAAGTCTAGGATACAAAGCCTTAAAAGATCCTCTAGAATACGATTCACCCTCTCGGTCTGGTCGTCCGTCTGAGGATGATATGTGGTGCTCAAACATAGCTGAGTCCCTACCGCCTCTTGTAAACTCTTCCAAAATTCGTAAGTGAAGATGGGATCACGGTCGCTTACTATACTAGAAGGAATACCGTGCAAACGAACTATCTCTTTAATGTATACAGAAGCCAACCACGGAGCAGTCCTCTTACTTTTCACGGGAATAAAATGGGCGCTCTTAGTAAGTCTATCTACTATAACCCAAATCCCCGTATTACCCTTCCTTGATCTTGGTAATCCATCCACAAAATCCATTGAGACGCTTTCCCATTTCCATAGTGGAACTTCCAATGGGTGAAGCAACCCACCGGGTTTCTTTTTGTAACGACCCAGAAAATCTGAACCAATTTAAAATTTTTAAATTGGCTAAAATAATGGATTTTAAATATTTAAAATAAATATTTTAAATAATGGCAATGAAAACTGAGTTAAAATCGACATTTGAAAACCAATATAATTAATTATAATTATATATAGAATTGAAAAGGGCGCGGTAGTTCGATAATTCGATTTCAAACTTCAATTGAATATACCGGGTGCAACAATCCAGATTTTAGTGAAACTAAAAACATTAGGATCTAATTGATGATATCTTTCTAACGAATCCGACCAATTGAAATTTGATAGCGGGAATCAAAAGATATGTCCAGTTGAAAATTCTGAATAGTCGCTATGGAATTCAGGCCCTTAAAAATGGACATCTTGCAAACGACCTCGGATTTGGATGAAACCACTTTTGTTAGATCCGCAGTGTCAAGTTATTGTTAGATTCCAAATTTCATAATTTTTCGAATCAATATGTGAGCGTGGCAAAGGAAAACGCGTTTGACCAGTTTCTGTTGAATTTAATCGACTGGAAATTGGCCATTTTGCAAACGGTCTCAGAATTCGACGAAACTAGTTTTGTTAGGACCGTATCGTCAATACAAAGCTAGAAAATATTTTTCGAGAATTTTTCTAGTTAGTATGTGACCCCGGTAATTTGAAATGTACGTTTAAAATTCAATATAGTGATTTAAATGTAAATTCAACGGAAACTGATTGTAACGATCAAATCAGCTTGCGATACATATCCCATTGTGTTCGGAATGGGGGTAAAACGTTATGGGCGGTAGGCCTCGTTTCGAGGTCGTATGTAAAAGTCAACCTTTTTAAAAAAATTAAATAATTAAATAATAAAAAGGAAAAAAATATATTATTTTAATTTCTCCCCCCCCCCTTTTCTTCTTCATTGCCCCCCCCCCCCCCGATTCATAAATCAGAAAAAAAAAAAAAAAAAAGAGAAACCTAAAACCTATCGCCGCCCCCCCCCCCCTCGAGACATCGCCGACGAAGACCTCGCCCCCCTCCATCGATCGAAGACCCCGCTCCTCCCTCCATCGCGAGCGAAACCCGAGCCGCCACCTCGAAGCCAGAAGCTGCCACCACCGTTCGAAACCCGAGCCGCCACCTCGAAGCCAGAAGCTGCCACCACCGTTCGAAACCCCGAGCGCCACCTCCAGCTCCGTCGATCTGCGAAACCCCCCCCCCCCCCCCCGTAAGTTTTTTTTTCTTGTTTGTTTAATTTATTTTTATGTATTTAAAAACTGAATTTTATAAAGAATTTTAAAACTGAATTTTATAAAGAATTTTAAAACTGAATTTTATAAAGGATTAAAAACTGAATTTTATAAAGAATTTTAAAAACTGAATTTTATAAAGAATTTTAAAACTGAATTTTATAAAGGAATAAAAACTGATTTTGGTTAAAAATAAAAACTGATTTTGTTTTAAAAATAAAAACTGATTTTGTTTTAAAAATAAAAACTGATTTTGTTTTAAAAGTAAAAACTGATTTTGTTTTAAAAATAAAAACTGATTTTGTTTTAAAAGTAAAAACTGATTTTGTTTAAAAGTAAAAACTTTAAATAGGAAAAAGGTTTAATCTTTAAAGAGAAAAAGGATTTGAACTTTAAGAAGTAAAAATCAGATTTTTAGATATTGAAAGCCGAAGTAAAAAATCATATTTTTTTATATTGAATAGCGTGGTCAAAATGCAATCTTTATATATTGAATAGCATCGTAAAAATTCGATTTTTACATATGTAGAGAATACGGGCAAAAGCGACAAGAAGGCGAAATAGGCGAAGATTTCTATAAAGGAAGAGTCTTGGTATTGGATAGCTATTGGTGAGATTTCTGATTTAAAAATATTATATATGTGTGAAATGAAAGTGAATTGCTATATATAAATATATATCTATATATATATATATATACGCCCCTCGTCCACAAACCATGGACGATATTTATTGGTTGAAATTGTTGTGAAAATTGATTGATAGCGAATGGTTGTTTGGGATTGTTTGTGATTGATATTGGTTGATTGTGGTTGAAAAATACCCATTTGTGGTTGTGAAATATTTGGTTGAAACCACATAGGATTAGTTTGTGGAAATGAAATAAATATATACATGCCGCCTGCATGCGAACTAGATGCATGATCCCCATTGTCAAAAACCGCGAGGTTTTAAGGTAGAGCGAGGAGCCGTACTAGGGACGGTCCCGGTTTAACTACCCTGCCGTTATGCTGCCGAAATTTTGAATAATATTCGTGTGTTTGAATTATTTTCATATGCTTGAACTATATTTACTCATTGCATAGAAAACATTCATGTGTTGAATTGATATTCATTCGTTGATTAGAAATTCATGTGTTGAATGGTATTCATATTTTGAAATAAATTGTTTGATAATAAAAATCACATTTTTATCTATATATAGAAACTATAGAAAACATTCATGTGTTGAATTGATATTCATTTGTTGATTAGAAATTCATGTGTTGAATGGTATTCATATTTTGAAATAAATTGTTTGATAATAAAAATCACATTTTTATCTATATATAGAAACTATAGAAAACATTCATGTGTTGAATTGATATTCATTCGTTGATTAGAAATTCATGTGTTGAATGGTATTCATATTTTGAAATAAATTGTTTGATAATAAAAATCACATTTTTATCTATATATAGAAACTATAGAAAACATTCATGTGTTGAATTGATATTCATTCGTTGATTAGAAATTCATGTGTTGAATGGTATTCATATTTTGAAATAAATTGTTTGATAATAAAAATCACATTTTTATCTATATATAGAAACTATAGAAAACATTCATGTGTTGAATTGATATTCATTCGTTGATTAGAAATTCATGTGTTGAATGGTATTCATATTTTGAAATAAATTGTTTGATAATAAAAATCACATTTTTATCTATATATAGAAACTATAGAAAACATTCATGTGTTGAATTGATATTCATTCGTTGATTAGAAATTCATGTGTTGAATGGTATTCATATTTTGAAATAAATTGTTTGATAATAAAAATCACCTTTTATCGACTATATGAACTATATAGAAAAGTAGTGTTTTGAAATGAATTGTTTTACAATAAAAATCACATTTTTATTGTATGCATAAATCGTTGAAATGTGAAGTGTTGAAAATAGCCACTTGTTCAAAATAAACATATATGAGTTGAAATATTCATTAATTAGCTAATGAAATGATTTGCACCTATTTATGTAACATTAGGATGAATGGAGTTTTTAAACCAAATAGAAATCAAATATGAAGTCGAATAGAAAATGATAAATGATAAGAACTGTGTATATATGTACATGCATATTTATTGAACAGGTTATAGCAAAGGGGCTAGAGAAGAGGAATAAAATTTTGTGCCCGACAAATAGGTACACATTTACTGCTTTGTTTGGGTGATGATTTTATGAGCCTGTTGGCTAGCCGCTTGGCTTTTTCTTTTTCTTTTTGAGATTAGAAGGACCGGGAACGCTATTTGCGATTTCCCGATGCTCCCGGTGCAGGGGAGGTTATGGCGAAATTTTTCCAAAATTTAAGGCGTTAGAAAAATATTTGAAGTGAAAACGATATGGAAATCATTGAATGAACTATATTTATATAAATATATAAATAAAATTAAAACGAAACGAGGCCGTGCAGTTCGTATTTTGAAACCGTGATTTCAAACGACTAGTACGGGAAATCCGACCATTGGATTTTCCCGAAACCTCAACCGTCGGGTTCGCCTTGGAATAATCTTTCCAACGGCACCAACCTTGTAAAAATCCAACGGTTGGATTGTCTGGAATGTTTAATTCAAATCTGAAGAAAAACAGCGCCAGAAACGATTATATTTATTTATATATATAAATATAATTATATTTAATCGAATAACGACGCTGCAGTTCGTATTTTGAAATCGAAACTTCAAACGATTGTACCGGGAGATCCGACCGTCGGATTTTCCCGAAACTGGAACCGTTGGATTCGTTTTGAAAAGACCTTTCTAATGATGTTAATTTTGTGAAGATCCAACGGTTAGATTTTCAGATATGTGTAAATCAAATCTGAAGAAAAACAGCGCCACGGCCGCTGTATGGCCCGAAGCGTCGTTTTGAATAAAAGGGCTATTTTAAATTAAATAAAAATAGCGATAAATAGTTATAAAATATCGTAAGCGATATGGAATGGAAATAAACTGAATTTGCTTGATTTATGTGGCTTTTGATGGTTGAATGTGTTTGGTGTGAAAATTACATTAAAGAACGAAATTGGTGTTGTCGAAGAATTTAACCATTGAAATAAATTGATTTGAAATTCTAAATATACGTGAATTATTTGAAAAAGCCGAGTTAATTCTCATTTCAAATAATTGATCGACGATTGAAAGTCGAAGATGAAGACGATGGTCGAAGACCGGAGATCTTCACCTCGTTTGGATGGTAACCGAGGTCCTGATTGGGAGGCATCTCGAAATATGGATAATGAGTGGTGATCGTCCAGACGTACGTGGTGATCGAAGGGTTTGCGAGGTATTTAGTGCCTCCGGTTTCGTTCAGACCCAGAACGGACTTGTAAATGGACTGTGTGTCCGACATTGGAATTTGTTCTGTGTGATTGATAGCCATCAGTTGCACGGTGTGAATTGCCTGTGTGGCATGCTAAGATGCAGTGATCAGGGCTTCTGTTGAAAAGCAAAGTCTTGTGGTGATGATCAAAGCACCGCCTGTGTGGCGTAGCTTTGTGTATAACGTGAATTCGCGAGCCTCACACCCCGGTATGAACCTAAAACGGGAGGAAGGACCTCAGGGAGGACATGCGTTTCTTTCTAGCTAGGGTGGTGTCAGTGACCTACCAGCCCTGACATTTATATACTTTTCACCTATGTGGTTGTTGCTGTTGCGAGGCGCCTCGGTTTGATCGGACGATCCGGGTCCGATGGAGTCATTCGTTGGCTCGTTGACGCCCCAAAGGGCGGGGAAACGTATTGTTCAGGAATTTTAATCCACATCGGTGGACCGGCCCTGTCGCTCCTAGGGTCACTCGAGCTCTGATCCTGAGACACGGGCTAGAGCGTCTCGAATTCGGTAAGGACTATCTTTTGCCTTGGTTCATGACGGAAATCCAATTTCCAAATACGACATCGTGCGGTTTTGATTGTATACCTATATATGGCGACATAGTGGTATGGGGCATTAATGCCGTCTATGATTGATAGTTATGATGTGAAATTGCTTTCAAAACATATAAACACTAGCAATAATAACAAATGCCTTTGTTTTATTCGTATCAAGCATATTTTGGCCGTTATAAGGTAAAAACTCTATCCTCCGGTTTGCGTTGCATTGTGTGATGGGAACTGAGTCTTATAACGGCTTCATTTTTATAAAAAGCATAGCGATGTTTAAAATAAAGATTTGTTTTAAAGCACTGGCAATCCAATGGAGTAAACCCGTTCCACGAAAGTGGCGTGGTCCTGTGATTAGCCAATTATATATGTATTGAGTGGATTTCTCATACCAGTCCCATGACTGACTCGTAGTTTGTTTCACTCTCAAACTCGGGTGCCCCTTTTTCTACACGGGCAGCCTTGTATTCAGGTTTAGCTGGTTCTTTTTCTGGATAGCTGGAGCTGAAGATGGATTCTATCATTTATTTCTTTTTATGTTGTTCAGCTCCTATTGTACATATTTTGTTTATTTCCGCTGTAGACATTTATGTATAGCTGAACTGTATTTGTACTAAGTAAGATCCTGTATACTGTGTAACTCTGATGATTACTTTTATCCAGTATATTCTATTGTTCATTACCTGGTGTATTTATTTAATTCTGTTCTGCTATTATATGTTTCTGTGTTATATTCCAAAGATAACCTTGTTTCCGTGAAAACGGGAATTCGGGTCGTCTCAACGTGGTATCAGAGCTTTGGTTAAGCTTAGTTCTGGAATATAACATTTGAACGAACTCGTCAGAAATAGAACCAGTAGTGTTCTAGGACGGGTAACCCCATACAGATAGGATCAGTAATATCCTAGTATGAGTATAGCAGAATCAGAACAACTCGTTAGAGATGGGGTCAGAAGTGCCTCAGAACGAGTCGAGAGTAATATGTTTTTAAATAACGTATTTGTGATTATATATATATAGTCTGGTTTTAGAAATATAATTTTTGAATATATAAAAGATATATATTTAAAAGTTAAAAGGGTTAGAAACAAATTGGTTGTTGTGTTGTGTGATTGTAGATTTATCAAACCACTTTCGACTTTATTCCTTTTCGGGGACGAAAAGTTTTAAGTGGGGGAGATTGTAACGACCCAGAAAATCTGAACCAATTTAAAATTTTTAAATTGGCTAAAATAATGGATTTTAAATATTTAAAATAAATATTTTAAATAATGGCAATGAAAACTGAGTTAAAATCGACATTTGAAAACCAATATAATTAATTATAATTATATATAGAATTGAAAAGGGCGCGGTAGTTCGATAATTCGATTTCAAACTTCAATTGAATATACCGGGTGCAAAACAATCCAGATTTTAGTGAAACCAAAAACATTAGGATCTAATTGATGATATCTTTCTAACGAATCTGACCAATCGAAATTTGATAGCGGGAATCAAAAGATATGTCCAGTTGAAAATTCTGAATAGTCGCTATGGAATTCAGGCCCTTAAAAATGGACATCTTGCAAACGACCTCGGATTTGGATGAAACCACTTTTGTTAGATCCACAGTGTCAAGTTATTGTTAGATTCCAAATTTCATAATTTTTCGAATCAATATGTGAGCGTGGCAAAGGAAAACGCGTTTGACCAGTTTTTGTTGAATTTAATCGACTGGAAATTGGCCATTTTGCAAACGGTCTCAGAATTCGACGAAACTAGTTTTGTTAGGACCGTATCGTCAATACAAAGCTAGAAAATATTTTTCGAGAATTTTTCTAGTTAGTATGTGACCCCGGTAATTTGAAATGTACGTTTAAAATTCAATATAGTGATTTAAATGTAAATTCAACGGAAACTGATTGTAACGATCAAATCAGCTTGCGATACATATCCCATTGTGTTCGGAATGGGGGTAAAACGTTATGGGCGACAGGCGGTAGGCCTCGTTTCGAGGTCGTATGTAAAAGTCAACCTTTTTAAAAAAATTAAATAATTAAATAATAAAAAGGAAAAAAAATATTATTTTAATTTCTCCCCCCCCTTTTTCTTCTTCATTGCCCCCCCCCCCCCGATTCATAAATCAGAAACAAAAAAAAAAAAGAGAAACCTAAAACCTATCGCCGCCCCCCCCCCCTCGAGACATCGCCGACGAAGACCTCGCCCCCCTTCATCGATCGAAGACCCCGCTCCTCCCTCCATCGCGAGCGAAACCCGAGCCGCCACCTCGAAGCCAGAAGCTGCCACCACCGTTCGAAACCCGAGCTGCCACCTCGAAGCCAGAAGCTGCCACCACCGTTCGAAACCCCGAGCGCCACCTCCAGCTCCGTCGATCTGCGAACCCCCCCCCCCCCCCCCCTGTAAGTTTTTTTTTCTTGTTTGTTTAATTTATTTTTATGTATTTAAAAACTGAATTTTATAAAGAATTTTAAAACTGAATTTTATAAAGAATTTTAAAACTGAATTTTATAAAGGATTAAAAACTGAATTTTATAAAGAATTTTAAAAACTGAATTTCATAAAGAATTTTAAAACTGAATTTTATAAAGGAATAAAAACTGATTTTGGTTAAAAATAAAAACTGATTTTGTTTTAAAAATAAAAACTGATTTTGTTTTAAAAATAAAAACTGATTTTGTTTTAAAAGTAAAAACTGATTTTGTTTTAAAAATAAAAACTGATTTTGTTTTAAAAGTAAAAACTGATTTTGTTTAAAAGTAAAAACTTTAAATAGGAAAAAGGTTTAATCTTTAAAGAGAAAAAGGATTTGAACTTTAAGAAGTAAAAATCAGATTTTTAGATATTGAAAGTCGAAGTAAAAAATCATATTTTTTTTATATTGAATAGCGTGGTCAAAATGCAATCTTTATATATTGAATAGCATCGTAAAAATTCGATTTTTACATATGTAGAGAATACGGGCGAAAGCGACAAGAAGGCGAAATAGGCGAAGATTTCTATAAAGGAAGAGTCTTGGTATTGGATAGCTATTGGTGAGATTTCTGATTTAAAAATATTATATATGTGTGAAATGAAAGTGAATTGCTATATATAAATATATATCTATATATATATATACGCCCCTCGTCCACAAACCATGGACGATATTTATTGGTTGAAATTGTTGTGAAAATTGATTGATAGCGAATGGTTGTTTGGGATTGTTTGTGATTGATATTGGTTGATTGTGGTTGAAAAATACCCATTTGTGGTTGTGAAATATTTGGTTGAAACCACATAGGATTAGTTTGTGGAAATGAAATAAATATATACATGCCGCCTGCGTGCGAACTAGATGCATGATCCCCATTGTCAAAAACCGCGAGGTTTTAAGGTAGAGCGAGGAGCCGTACTAGGGACGGTCCCGGTTTAACTACCCTGCCGTTATGCTGCCGAAATTTTGAATAATATTCGTGTGTTTGAATTATTTTCAAATGCTTGAACTATATTTATTCATTGCATAGAAAACATTCATGTGTTGAATTGATATTCATTCGTTGATTAGAAATTCATGTGTTGAATGGTATTCATATTTTGAAATAAATTGTTTGATAATAAAAATCACATTTTTATCTATATATAGAAACTATAGAAAACATTCATGTGTTGAATTGATATTCATTCGTTGATTAGAAATTCATGTGTTGAATGGTATTCATATTTTGAAATAAATTGTTTGATAATAAAAATCACATTTTTATCTATATATAGAAACTATAGAAAACATTCATGTGTTGAATTGATATTCATTCGTTGATTAGAAATTCATGTGTTGAATGGTATTCATATTTTGAAATAAATTGTTTGATAATAAAAATCACATTTTTATCTATATATAGAAACTATAGAAAACATTCATGTGTTGAATTGATATTCATTCGTTGATTAGAAATTCATGTGTTGAATGGTATTCATATTTTGAAATAAATTGTTTGATAATAAAAATCACATTTTTATCTATATATAGAAACTATAGAAAACATTCATGTGTTGAATTGATATTCATTCGTTGATTAGAAATTCATGTGTTGAATGGTATTCATATTTTGAAATAAATTGTTTGATAATAAAAATCACATTTTTATCTATATATAGAAACTATAGAAAACATTCATGTGTTGAATTGACATTCATTCGTTGATTAGAAATTCATGTGTTGAATGGTATTCATATTTTGAAATAAATTGTTTGATAATAAAAATCACCTTTTATCGACTATATGAACTATATAGAAAAGTAGTGTTTTGAAATGAATTGTTTTAGAATAAAAATCACATTTTTATTGTATGCATAAATCGTTGAAATGTGAAGTGTTGAAAATAGCCACTTGTTCAAAATAAACATATATGAGTTGAAATATTCATTAATTAGCTAATGAAATGATTTGCACCTATTTATGTAACATTAGGATGAATGGAGTTTTTAAACCAAATAGAAATCAAATATGAAGTCGAATAGAAAATGATAAATGATAAGAACTGTGTATATATGTACATGCATATTTATTGAACAGGTTATAGCAAAGGGGCTAGAGAAGAGGAATAAAATTTTGTGCCCGACAAATAGGTACACATTTACTGCTTTGTTTGGGTGATGATTTTATGAGCCTGTTGGCTAGCCGCTTGGCTTTTTCTTTTTCTTTTTGAGATTAGAAGGACCGGGAACGCTATTTGCGATTTCCCGATGCTCCCGGTGCAGGGGAGGTTATGGCGAAATTTTTCCAAAATTTAAGGCGTTAGAAAAATATTTGAAGTGAAAACGATATGGAAATCATTGAATGAACTATATTTATATAAATATATAAATAAAATTAAAACGAAACGAGGCCGTGCAGTTCGTATTTTGAAACCGTGATTTCAAACGACTAGTACGGGAAATCCGACCATTGGATTTTCCCGAAACCTCAACCGTCGGGTTCGCCTTGGAATAATCTTTCCAACGGCACCAACCTTGTAAAAATCTAACGGTTGGATTGTCTGGAATGTTTAATTCAAATCTGAAGAAAAACAGCGCCAGAAACGATTATATTTATTTATATATATAAATATAATTATATTTAATCGAATAACGACGCTGTAGTTCGTATTTTGAAATCGAAACTTCAAACGATTGTACCGGGAGATCCGACCGTCGGATTTTCCCGAAACTGGAACCGTTGGATTCGTTTTGAAAAGACCTTTCTAATGATGTAAATTTTGTGAAGATCCAACGGTTAGATTTTCAGATATGTGTAAATCAAATCTGAAGAAAAACAGCGCCACGGCCGTTGTATGGCCCGAAGCGTCGTTTTGAATAAAAGGGCTATTTTAAATTAAATAAAAATAGCGATAAATAGTTATAAAATATCGTAAGCGATATGGAATGGAAATAAACTGAATTTGCTTGATTTATGTGGCTTTTGATGGTTGAATGTGTTTGGTGTGAAAATTACATTAAAGAACGAAATTGGTGTTGTCGAAGAATTTAACCATTGAAATAAATTGATTTGAAATTCTAAATATACGTGAATTATTTGAAAAAGCCGAGTTAATTCTCATTTCAAATAATTGATCGACGATTGAAAGTCGAAGATGAAGACGATGGTCGAAGACCGGAGATCTTCACCTCGTTTGGATGGTAACCGAGGTCCTGATTGGGAGGCATCCCGAAATATGGATAATGAGTGGTGATCGTCCAGACGTACGTGGTGATCGAAGGGTTTGCGAGGTATTTAGTGCCTCCGGTTTCGTTCAGACCCAGAACGGACTTGTAAATGGACTGTGTGTCCGACATTGGAATTTGTTCTGTGTGATTGATAGCCATCAGTTGCACGGTGTGAATTGCCTGTGTGGCATGCTAAGATGCAGTGATCAGGGCTTCTGTTGAAAAGCAAAGTCTTGTGGTGATGATCAAAGCACCGCCTGTGTGGCGTAGCTTTGTGTATAACGTGAATTCGCGAGCCTCACACCCCGGTATGAACCTAAAACGGGAGGAAGGACCTCAGGGAGGACATGCGTTTCTTTCTAGCTAGGGTGGTGTCAGTGACCTACCAGCCCTGACATTTATATACTTTTCACCTATGTGGTTGTTGCTGTTGCGAGGCGCCTCGGTTTAATCGGACGATCCGGGTCCGATGGAGTCATTCTTTGGCTCGTTGACGCCCCAAAGGGCGGGGAAACGTATTGTTCAGGAATTTTAATCCACATCGGTGGACCGGCCCTGTCGCTCCTAGGGTCACTCGAGCTCTGATCCTGAGACACGGGCTAGAGCGTCTCGAATTCGGTAAGGACTATCTTTTGCCTTGGTTCATGACGGAAATCCAATTTCCAAATACGACATCGTGCGGTTTTGATTGTATACCTATATATGGCGACATAGTGGTATGGGGCATTAATGCCGTCTATGATTGATAATTATGATGTGAAATTGCTTTCAAAACATATAAACACTAGCAATAATATCAAATGCCTTTGTTTTATTCGTATCAAGCATATTTTGGTCGTTATAAGGTAAAAACTCTATCCTCCGGTTTGCGTTGCATTGTGTGATGGGAACTGAGTCTTATAACGGCTTCATTTTTATAAAAAGCATAGCGATGTTTAAAATAAAGATTTGTTTTAAAGCACTGGCAATCCAATGGAGTAAACCCGTTCCACGAAAGTGGCGTGGTCCTGTGATTAGCCAATTATATATGTGTTGAGTGGATTTCTCATACCAGTCCCATGACTGATTCGTAGTTTGTTTCACTCTCAAACTCGGGTGCCCCTTTTTCTACACGGGCAGCCTTGTATTCAGGTTTAGCTGGTTCTTTTTCTGGATAGCTGGAGCTGAAGATGGATTCTATCATTTATTTCTTTTTATGTTGTTCAGCTCCTATTGTACATATTTTGTTTATTTCCGCTGTAGACATTTATGTATAGCTGAACTGTATTTGTACTAAGTAAGATCCTGTATACTGTGTAACTCGGATGATTACTTTTATCCAGTATATTCTATTGTTCATTACCTGGTGTATTTATTTAATTCTGTTCTGCTATTATATGTTTCTGTGTTATATTCCAAAGATAACCTTGTTTCCGTGAAAACGGGAATTCGGGTCGTCTCACTTTTGTTCCGCTTTTACTCGTTGGCACACCAAGCATCTAGCGACGTACTCGGCCACATCCTTTTTCATACCGGCCCAAAAGAAAACCCGCTTCATATCTTTGTACATCTTGTCTCCGCCGGGATGAATGGTCATCTTTGAGCGATGAGCATCACCAAGAATGGCCTTCCTTAAGTCTTCGTCTTGTGGTACACAAAGTCTATTATCCCTTCGTAACCAACCCTTATCGTCTAGGGTATACCTACGAAGATGGCTAGACGACTCCCCTCCTTTGAGCTTTTCTACTATCTCAACCAACTGGCTGTCGTCTTGCTGTGCCTCACCAACTCGTCCTAGAAGTGTAGGTCTAACCTCCAAGGATGCTAACAAACCAGGTACTAGGTCAACGGAGGGTCTAAAGTCAAACATGGAGATGAATTCTAAGCTTCGTCGTTCAACAAACAACGGACTCAAGGACAACCTTTTCCTACTTAAGGCATCTGCTACCACGTTACCCTTGCCCAGGGTATATGCTATTTCAAAATCGTAGGAGGCTAGGAATTCCATCCACCGTTGCTGCCTTAAATTCAAATCCTTCTGAGAGAATAAGTATTTTAATGATTTGTGGTCAGTGAACAGTTCGAATTTCTCACCAAGAAGATAGTGACGCCAAGACTTAAGCGCGAAAAGAATTGCGGCTAACTCTAGGTCATGCGTAGGGTAATTCTTTTCATGAACCCTCAACTGCCTTCCACCATAGGCTATTACTCTTCCCTCTTGCATGAGGACCGCGCCAAGTCCCGTCCCACAAGCATCAGTATAGACGGTAAACGGTTTATTCCCGTCTGGCAGCACTAAGACTAGGGCTGAAGTTAAGGCTCTCTTTAAACGTTGGAACGCATCATCACAATCTTCGTCCCACGTAAAAACCAGGTTCTTCTTCGTTAACCTTGTTAATGGAGCTGATATTTTTGCGAAGTCTTTGATAAACTTCCTATAATAGCCAGCCAACCCCAAGAAACTTCTTACTTCGGTTACATTTTTAGGGACCTTCCAATCTTGGATGGCCACCACCTTTGCGGGATCCACTGCTATCCCTTCCTTGGAAACCACGTGCCCTAAGAACCGTACTTCTTTCCTCCAGAAGTGACACTTAGAAAATTTTGCCTTAAGATTATGCGCTCGAAGGGTTTCCAACACTTCCCTAAGATGTAGGGCATGCTCTTCTTCATTCTTAGAAAAGACTAAGATGTCATCCACAAAGACTACCACGAATTTGTTAAGGTACTCCCTAAACACCCTACTCATCAAATCAACAAAATATGCGGGAGCGTTTGTCAAACCAAAGGGCATCACTAGCCATTCATAGAATCCGTCAGGAGTCCTAAAAGCAATCTTATCTATACTATCCTCAGCCACTCTCAGTTGATGAAAGCCAGTGGCTAAGTCCAACTGCGAAAACACTAAGGCGCCAACTAACTGATCAAAGAGATCGTCAATCCTCGGCAGTGGGTGTCGGTTCTTTTTAGTAAGCTTGTTTAGTTCTCTATAGTCCACACAAAGTCTAAGGGACCCATCCGCCTTTGTAGCAAATACTACTGGAGCACCCCACTCTGATATACTACGTCTTATGAACCACTTCTCAAGCAACTCCTTCACTTGCTTATTGAGTTCCCTCCTTTCACGAGGAGCCATGTGGCGCACTGGCAAAGATACGGGTTTAGCATTATCCACAAGATAAATTCGAAAGTCTATCTCCCGCTTTGGAGGTAAGCCCTTCACCTCCTCAAACACATCCGGATATTCCCGGACCACCTCTACCGTTCGCAGATTCTCTACAGACGCGTCAAGCGATTCAAGATAACTTAGCATAACGGAATTTATGGGACTACAAAAGATGTCGAGAGCATTACCAAGGCGAGTCACAAGCCTAACTACTCTCCTTTCACAATCAAGAATGGCCCCATTTCTAGATAACCAATCCATTCCTAAAATTAGCCTATAGCCCGTGAATCCCAATACATAAGCATCACATCTAAATTCAACGCTAAGTATAGAGATTTTCAAATCCAAACATATCATGGTCAAATGAGCCGAACCCCCAATTGGATTTGAAACAACCAAGGGATCCTCTACTAAACTAGTGTTCAAGTGCAGTAATTCAACTAATGATGCAGAGATAAACGAATGAGATGCGCCAGAATCGAATAAGGTACGGACAGGATGATCAAACTGAAAAACTAAGCTTTCAACAGAAATTGTTCTACCTCTTTCTTGCAGCGGTGGGGCCGCAATAGCCTGAACTTGCTACCTTGCCTGCCCTGGTGCCATAAGAGCCTACACCTGTCCTCCCGAGGTAGACCCTGCCCTCTGCCCCTTCTTTGGGCAGTCCTTCACCAAATGTCCCGCAACTCCAGAATGAAAACAACCAGTCTTCTTTTTCTTTCTACAATCTTTGCTGAGATGGCCAGGCGTCCCACAATTGAAGCATCTCTTCTTCCCTTTGCCATTATTGTTTTTACCACCCTTCTTATTTTGCTATTGGGGTTTCTTCTGATCCCCTTTCTTTTCAACTGCCTTATCCTCATGCATAAGTGCCATTTCTACTAGCCTTTCAAAGGTGGCTCCCATAGGGATGTGGGTCATAGCCAACCCTTGCAACGGTTCATTCAAGCCTCTAACGAACCTCAAAGCTTTCTTCTCTGGCGTGTTAACCAACTCCAAGCCAAACCTTGCTAACTGATTAAATTTATTGACATACTCCTTCACTGATAAGCTCCCTTGCTTTAATGTTAGGAATTTTTCCATATTTAAATTCTCCTCTGCCCTTGAAAGAAACTTTGCCTCAAACCTTCGTCTGAAATCCGCCCATGAATCAACTGGACGTTCCCCGTTAGTGACCTCCCACCTAAACAAGGCCTCTCCCTTCATTAACCAAGCAGCTAAACGGACTTTCCTCCCATCTTCCACTTCAAAGATATCCAACAATTCCTCAGTCTCCTTAAGCCAGTCTCTGGCCTCCACAAACGTCTCAGTCCCTTGAAAAGTTTTTCCTCCCATAGCCTTAAATTCCTTGCACGTCTTTGCAAAAGTGTCAACACGAGGAGGAGGAGGAATGGGTGCAACTGGGGGTGGAGGAACATCTGCTGGGCCTGCAGTGGTGGCCCTAGCCTCCAAATAT
Organism: Allium sativum; assembly: GCA_030737875.1. Taxonomy (NCBI): domain Eukaryota; kingdom Viridiplantae; phylum Streptophyta; class Magnoliopsida; order Asparagales; family Amaryllidaceae; genus Allium; species Allium sativum. The sequence goes on along the minus strand of CM060918.1, from coordinate 199,148,771 downwards.
CTCCTAAACCACCCTGGAACCGTCACACCTTCTGGGAGATTAAGATCTTCAGCCATGCTGAAGCGAAAAAGGAAAGATTCAAAATGGAGAATTCGAAAGATAAAGATAAGGATATGGCTATTTGGGATTATGTTTTTCATAAAAACTTTCTCTAAATAACATGTTTTTGAAAGCACTTCTTCCAAAAATACTTTAGAAAAATATTTTTCTAAAATTTTATCTGTTCTGGTAACCTTATGCTCTGATACCACGTGTAACACCCCACGTCCATTAATGTCACTCACAAAGGGAATGCATTAACTTCTATGGAGGTTTTAGGTGAATATAGAACAGTAAAATTTCAACAAGACAGATATAAAATAGTACTTGGAAATTTAAAAACTTTATTTCAATTGCAGCAGAAGTCAAAACATGTTTGATTACATCATAACACCATAATCAAAGTCAAGTACAATATCTATCTTGATAAAACAAGTACATAATCCCATTACATAAATAGCCATTAAAAAGAAAGATAACAAGCTGGACTTTACTTCAGCAGTCCAAGCTTTCCAAGAGATAAGCAATCCAATCAGACTCCACTGGAACTTGGCCCAACCTGAGGACCTGAAGGGAGAAAAGGATGAAAAAGAGGGGGGGTCAGACATAAAGTCTGGCGAGTATGATAACTCTACAATACTATTATCAAAATAACTGGACTAAGGCATAAGCTGGAAAACAAAGAAATGTTTATAAAAGAGCAGATTAAGGACATAGACAATCGCTAAAGGAAACGTTATAGGCGCTCCTAAATACTAAAGGATAAACACTATACTGCACCACACCAGTCACCCTAAAGATTGATTCCACTTAGCTTCACTTAGAAACTTTCTTAATGGCTTTACGTACTCCTAGCTGACTACATAGGTGCCGCCTGCCCCTATCTCCACTAGGTGTACCCCACTTTCCATTTTTCGATCGGCTCCCTACTCGTAGATACCCGTGCTGGCCCCACAGTGGGGTGTATCATTCCCCTAAAGTGGCAACCCGATATAACGGAGATGCACGGCTTATACCTACATGATGCAATAACGTCTTACCTACCAGCCCGGGTCCACACACGCATATGAAACCCGTTGGACTTGCGTTGCCTCCGCTCCCTGTTTTGGCCTCTTATAGTCAAACCCAGTATGCGTGTCCCGTCCTCGACTTGGGTCGAGCCCACAAAGATACGTTTTGGGATACTGGTTGAAATGGGCCCCCATTATTTCCCACAAGCATTCCACCTAAGCTTGTCGCATTAGTCCATCCACTTAACCCACTTAGTCATGTTCATTTACATGTGTATTTTGTTAAGTCTAATCGTATTTCAAATGCCTCTAAAGGCAACCACTAGATTCCTTATGCCACCCAAGGCACCTACTTAACCCCCATGTCCCACCTTACATGATTATCTGGCTAAGTATTTCTTAATTCATTAAGGCCATAACCTCATAAAGACCTCTCACATTAGACTGGCATTTATGGCAGCTGGATTTGCCGGGCAGGTCCGGGCAGTCTTACACCATAAAAGAGTCTAACCTCGTGTCTTTACAACTGTTATGCTTTAGTTTGGGCCTAGGACCTCTCACATTGGGCCGACATTTGTGACTACTGGATTTGCCGGGCGGTCCGGGCAGGTTTACGTCACAAACGGGTCCAACCTCGTGTCCTAAGCATTGATTATTATTAATAATCCACTTTCCCCAATTTTAATAATTCCCTACTTGAATTATTAATTAATTCCAAATTTAACAATGTCCATAATTGACTCAATTATGGACATCCATTTAAGGCATGCAAAATCATATCAATTGCACCCCAATTTATTAATTTCCTAATATTACCCCTACCCCACGTTTGAACGTTTATTCGCAAATTGTATGCTAGACCCTATTAGTCTAACTCATAGCATAAAAGAAAATATTCACAACAACAACATATATATGTGACTAAATAAATCATAACAAAGGGTAAAACTTGCATACATTACAACTTGCATAAGGTTATACATGTCATGGATCTAAGGGTGTCAACTTATTCATAATTCACATAATATGATTTTGATCAAATTTCATAAACTTGTATAGGACATGTGTGAATCAAAATCATTAACAATATGGTTTTATATGGGTACACCTAACTCAATAGGCAAATTCCCAAAAATCAAAATTCATTTAATCATAGATTCATGTATATGGGTACACCTAACTTAATAGGCAAATTCCCATATTCAAGATCCAATTAATTTGTAGATTCATGTATATGGGTACACCTGACCCAATAGGCAAATTCCCATAATCAAGATCTATTATAAAAAAAACATAAACTTTAAACATGATCCAATTCGCATAAATACTAACATCATGATTTTACAACTTGTATGATTCAACACAACTTAACATGACATCATTATCATATAACATAAGTATTTCAACATATGTGATAATATGAGATCTACAACATATATAAGATTTACAACATAGCATATCATAATTTGCAACATAGCATGATATGATTTACAACATAGCATAGCATGATTAATCACATATGACATAGCATAGGATTATTTAGAACATAATCACTACAACATAACAACATATATATGATAACATAATAGCATAACAAGAGATCCACAACATAATTTACAAATACATAACAATTCATATCACTTTCTTGTGATCCATTCATAACTTAATCAAATTATTTTATAATAATATTGTGAGATTCGTCATACTCACAATTTTAAAGAAGAGAAATAGAAAGAGAGAGAGCTTTTGATTTGATGTGAGTAGATTTAGTTTGTAGATTAGGCCTTCTTCTTCTTTAGTTTGTGACAGCTATGTTGAACTCCATGGCAACGGCATGTCGGTAGCTCTCCAATTTTTCAAGTGATTTAGGGTTAGAGTCTACCCACTTATTTATAGATGTTAGGATTCATTTAGGCCATTAGATTTAACCTAGAAATAACCGCAGCCATTCAGACCAGATGGGGTTTATCTTATTGACTCAGCAATGAGTCAGAAGTGACTCAGCAAACACTCAGCAAATTAATAAACTTCTATTCATGTTTACATTAACTGCCCATACATATATAAATATATATATATATACACACGCACCTATTCATGAATTCAAATTAATCCATAATTAACTTATGACCATTTCTACACATTAATTTTCCAATTAATGTCTTAATTCCATTTTTCGCCTTTTAAGGCAATTCACATATCTCAAATTTGTTATATGCCTTTTTAAGGCTATTTCGTGCAAATTATCAATATTAATTCTTTTAATTTGTGAATATTAGTATTAACAGAAATACGGGGTGTTACAGGCTGATGGTTCGCTTAGGTTGTGCGTGGACTATACGGAGCTGAATAAGCTCATAAAGAAGGAGAGGCACCCATTTCCAAGAATAGGTGATTTGTTCGATCAGTTGGGTGGTGCTTTGGTTTTCTCGCAGTTGGACTTAGCTACAGGTTTTCATCAGTTGAGGGTAGCTGAAAATAGCATAGATACGACTTCTTTTAGGACTCTCGGCAGTTTCTTTGAATGGCTCGTCATGCCTTTGGTTTGACGAATGCACCCGCATATTTGGTAGACTTGATGAGTAGGGTGTTTAGGGAGTTTCTAAACAAGTTCATGGTAGTCCTTGTGGAAGATATCTTGATATTCTCTAGAAGCGAGGAAGACCATGCCCTACATCTTAGGGAAGTCTTATAGAACCTTCGAGCACATTAACTCGAAGCTAACTTTTCCAAATGTCATTTTTGGAGGAAGGAAGTGAGGTTCTTAGGACACGTGGTCTTTAAGGAAGAGATAGCAGTGGATCCCGCGAAGGTGGTGGCAATCCAAGATTGGAAGATCCCAAAAGAACGTAACAGAAGTAGAAGTTTTTTTTGGGCCGGAATGAAGAAGGATATGGCAGAGTTCATTTCTGGATGCTTAGTGTACCAGTAAGTCAAGGCTGAGCAAAAGAAGTCTGGTGGTTTGCTTCACCCTTTAGAGGTTCCACAGTGGAAATGGGAAAATGTTTCCATGGATTTCGTCGATGCGTTGCCAAGGTTAAGGAAAGGCAATACGGGGATTTGGTTAGTAGTAGATAGACTTACCAAGAGCGCCCATTTCATTCCCATCAAGAGTAAAAGAACGACGGCATGGTTAGCATCTTTTTATCTCCGAGAGATAGTTCGTCTACACGGCATACCTTCTAGTATCGTAAGCGATCGAGATCCAATTTTCACCAGCGAGTTTTGGAAGAGCTTGCAAGAGGCGGTAGGAATACAATTGTGTTTGAGCACCGCTTATCACCCTCAGACGGACAGTCAAACAGAAAGAGTGAATCGGATTCTAGAAGAACTTTTGAGGTTATGCATCTTGGACTTTGGAGGGACATGGGAGGGACATCTCCAATTAGTAGAGTTCGCCTACAACAACAGCTATCAGACTAGTATTGGCATGGCACCTTTTGAAGCTCTATATGGACGGCCTTGCCGATCACCGACTTGTTTGTGGGAATCTACAGATAAGATTTTGCTTGGGCCGAGATGGTTAGGGAAACTTCGGAGAAGATAGACTTGATTCGAAAACGCATGAAGACGGCACAAGACCGGCAAAGGTCATACGCTGATAAGAGAAGAACCGATCTTGAGTTCGATGTTGGAGACATGTTTTTTATTAAGTGTCACCATTGAGGAATGTAGTTTGTTTTGGATCTGTAGGGAAATTGGCACCAAGGTTCATAGAGCCATTCCCCATTACAGAAAGAATTGGACAAATGGCATACAACGTGAAGTTGCCTGAGAAGCTTAGTGGTGTTCATGACGTATTTCATGGGTCGTATTTGAGGAAGTGTTTACACGATACCGCGGAAGTAGTAGAGCCGAGCTTGCTTAGAGAAGCGGAAGTAGAGCGAGATGCCACGGCTAAAACAAGTTTTTATATGCATTCTTGGATCGGAAGCCAAAAAGCTATACAACCGAGAGGTCAAGTTGGTCGAAGTTCAACGGGGAGATGATCAAGGAGATGCAATTTGGGAGACAGGAGACAAGATACGTGCATAGTACTCTTTCCTTTTTGAGGATATGTTCTTAACTTCTCCTTTCCTACCGGCTTTGTACATATTTGTTTCTGTCATTTAGTACATCCTCTCGATTATATCTTTGATCCTTAGGTAGAAGCCAATGGATGTAAACACATGTTTGAGACATGTAATGATTGATGGTTGCAAGTGGATGCGAGTGTTTGCAAGTGGTTGCTCGTGGACTCATATACACACACTTTAGGCACTAAGATCGGCTCAGTCACTCTCATATTTCATATGGATGCGTGTGCATACTTTTATTTTATTTTAAATTAATGGATGTATATTGAATGTGTTATCATATGGATGCTGCATTTGAATGAATGACTGTGCACTCATGTAGAAATGATATGTATCATTAGGATTCTTTTGCATACATAATGGACGCATGGCACTATCTTGTTTTGCATTAAGGAGGTCAACTGAATCAGTAGACCGCCTGATCTTTGCATTAGATAAGGAACATATACACACACTTTTGCATATGTTCATATAACATTAGAAATCTTTTAAGGACAATGGATGCTTGTGGATGATGGATGAGTAGATGGATGATTGGATGGTAGGATACATTCTTCTTAACTTAAAGATTTCGGGGACGAAATCCTTTAAGGAGGGGAGAATGTAACACCCTGTAATTTTAAAACATGACATAAGAGATAATTAAAGAATACTTAATTTTTAAAAGAAGAATTAGGAGAAACGGGTTACACTATTGCGTTCATCTCGGAATTCTGCTTGAGATAGAGTGTGAGTTTGCGTAAAACGGATACCGTATGAGGAAGTTATGGACGATAGAAGTTAGGTAGAAAAATGCACTGGCGCGCCTGGGAAGTGCGCCCATGCGGAGGCCAAATCTGCACAGAATTCTGGAGATTTCTCTGATGACGTGTCCTTCGGGGATTGGCTGGATGATGTGTCTTTTGAGTTGTGTGGTTCTGATGATCTCTAATCTAATTTAAAGGCCCTAACTCACCTAATACATCTATAAAAACACATCTAGACCTAACCCTAATTTCATCACACTAATCCATGGCGCCTCCATGCTGCCCTAATCTAAACTAAATCTAGCCTCTCTTCACTTCTCCAAAGCAAATCAGAACATGAGCATTTAAATTGGAAGATAAGAATCAAATTCTACAACAATGGTTTAACTAATAAAATTCAGAATTCAGAATTCATAACCATTCTCTATTCTAAATCCTGTCGCTGTGAGTCCACGTTACTTTCACATATAATTAAATTAAAAGTGATTGTGATAAGATTTAAATTGGATTTTATGAACATGCCTGTAAGATGAATCATATCAAGTTATGTAAATTCTTATCTTTCAGATTCATACCCAAAGTTTTGTTATCATATGCCTATTGGATTTATTTCATTGTTCTATGCCGGTTCATATTCCATATGCCTATTGGATTTATTTTATTGTTCTATGCTAGTTCATATTTCATATGCCTTTCTGATCTAGTTTATCGTTATCTGCTTGTTTATGTTTCATATGCCGTTCGTATGTTTACGCCAATTTTGATGTTCATGCTCTTCTCCTTTTTTTTATTTTAGGCTAACTTCGAGTCTAACATACCGCGTTGAGATTTGCGTACGAATAACGTTTGAATGATTGGAAAAAGTTCGGGGAAATATGTAATAAAATGAGATTATTGGCATAAATCAATTTGGGCATTATTTTGTATAAATTGTATACATGAGATTTGGCATAAGTTGGATTGGGCATAATTGGATATAATTTGTATACCTGAGGTTTGGCATAAATTGTTAATAACAATGAACAAAAATTAATTTGGGCGTAATTTGGCATAACATGTATACATAAGATTATGGGCGTAATTTGGCATAACATGTATATGTAAGATTATAGGCCTAATTTGGATTAAAATTATAAACATAATTTATATTGGAAAATTATGGGTAATTGGAATATATTTTAATCCAAGATTTAAATTTGGGACTTGAATGAAGAAATTGATAATGAACGCCTAAGACACGAGGTTAGATGTGAATTGCGGTATAAGACTGCCCGGAACCGCTCGGCACATCCAGCAACCGCAATTTAGTAATCTAATGTGAGAGGTTAAAGGCAGAAATTAGAAACGTAATAATGCAAAGACACGAGGTTAGATTCAGATTGCGGTATAAGACTGCCCAGAACCGCTCGGCATATCCAGCAACCGCAAAACGGCAATCTAATGTGGGAGGTCTTGCAAGACTACGATGATAATGAATTAATGAACACTTAACCACGATAAGACATGTAGTAAGACATGGGAATAGTAAAGGGGTCAAGTGGGTGACATGGATAGCATGTGAAACACAATTAAAAACACTTAACCAAGATAAGACATGTGAGAAGACATGGTAATAGTAAAAGGGTTAAGTGGGTGACATGGGAAGCATGTATTGCATGGGTAGCATGTATAACATAATAAGAGCACTTAACCAAGATAAGACATGTGATTAGACATGGGGATAAAGAGGGGTTAAGTGGGAATTCCTAGTGGGGACCAAGCTTAAGAGGGAAGCTTGTGTCAAGTGGGTGGACCCTTTTCAACCAGTAACTCATTTAGTATCTATGAGAGCTCGAACTAGGTCGAGGACGGGACACGCTTACTGGTTTGATTGCAAGAGGTCAATAAAGAGTTAGTGATGGCAGTGCAAGTCCAACGGAGTCATGTGCGTGCGTGGGTTCGGGCTGGTAAGTAAGACGTTGTTGCATCGTGTAGGTATAAGCCGTGCATTTCTGTAGTATTGGGTTGCCACTTTAGGGAGTGATACACCCTACTGTGGGACCAGCACGGGTATCTACGAGTTAGGGAGCCGATCGAATGGGGAGCTAGTGGATACAACTAGTGGAGATAGGAGCAGGCAGCAAATACGATAGCAGCTAGGAGTACACGAAGCTAACATTATTATGATTAGTAGGGAGGGTACAACTAGTGGTGGTAGGAGCAAGTGGGGCACCTATGAGAGCAGCTAGGAGCACATAATCGAACAAGGAGGGTAGTGGGTACAACTAACGGAGATAGGAGCAGGCGGCACCTATGACAGCAGCTAGGAGTACACGAAACTACCATCATTATCATTATTATTATTATGTTTAGTAAGAGGGATCAACTTTCAGTATGAAACTAGTATTGGTGCGGTGCAGAGAATATCTTATAGTGGTTAGAAGCGCAGTCAATGTTACATCTTATTTGGCTTGTTACCTTTCTATATCTGCTTATGTTGCAGTCGTCTCTTATATCCAGTTTATGTTCTTATCATGTTGCTTTACTAATTATATTGTTAAATTCACTGGACTCACCAGACTTTATGTCTGACCCTTTTTGTTTCGCCTCTTTTCTTTCCTTTCCCTCCCCCCCCCCCCCTCAGGTTCTCAGGGTAGGCACGTTGAAGCTTGATTCAGACTTTCCTGCTTGAAGTGCTGAAAGTAATGCTTAGCATTGTTTCTCTGCCGTATGGCATTTTGGATTGGGGATTATGGTTTTAAAAATTTTGTACTCTGATGGCTTTTGTACAAGACTGATATTATGTACTTGCCTTTGATGCAATGGGTTTAAAGATGTAACCAAACTTAATTTTGTTTCCGCTGCAATAAAGTTATAAAATTTTCAAGTACTATTTTATGTATCTGTCTTGTAATATTCTGTTCTGTTTACATATAAGAACCACGAAACTTAATGCATTCCCTTTGTGAGTGACATTAACGGACGTGGGGTGTTACATCGGTTGTTTCCCATGTAGCCGTGAAATCAAGGACGGAATCGGTGGTATCCCTTATAGCCGTGAAATCAAGGACGGAATCGGTGGTATCCCTAGTTGCCGTGAAATCAAGGAGGTTGTAGTTGGATTTTAATATAGTAATAAAACTTTGCGCAATCCTGAGTTGCGTGGGACTGGACGTAGGAGTAATCCGAACCAGTATAAAATCTGATGTGATCTTTCCTTTTCTGCATTTTTATTTCTGTTTATTCCTGAGTTTGTGTTTGAATCTGTGTCTGTGAATGTGTTTGTGGGGTTTGATTCATCTAGAAATTCACACAAGTTTTAAATTTTGTTTAAATTCTCAAAAACACTATTCACACCCCTCTAGTGTTTGTTTTTCCTTAACGATCCTTTCCTCATTCCCTAACAATTGGTATCGGAGCAAGGTCTTTCAAAAAATTCATAATCTGAATTTTGAAAATAGCGATAATCGCAACCAACATTGGTAGCAATAATAGTTCTTTTATATAGGGTCAGTCCAGTGTTAGACCACCATTGTTTAAAGGTAGTAATTATTCATATTGGGCATGTAGAATGAAAATATATTTGCAATCAATAGGTTTAGACACATGGAATAGTACACAATATGAATATGTTGAACCCGCAACTGCATTTGCACAATGGTCAAATGATCAAAAGACTGCTGCAAAAGAAATTCTAAGGCTATGAATATGTTATTTTATTCACTAGATAATAATGAATTTAATATAGTATCAATATGTAAAACTTTTTATGAAATTTGGAGAACTTTACAAGTTACTCATGAAGGAACTAATAAAGTTAAACAAACAAAAATAGTAATGCTAGTTAATCAGTTTGAGTTATTCAAAATGAACGAGAAGAGTATATTTCAGATATGTATTGCAGATTTCAAGAGATAGTGCATTCATTAACTGCACTTGGAAAAACTTATTCTGAAGTAGATCTAGTCAGAAAAATATTAAGTTCATTAACTCTAGAATAGGATCAGAAAACTTTGGCAATTGAAGAAGCCAATGATGTGAATGAAATAAAGATTGAAGAGTTAATTGGAAACCCGATATCTTACGAAGTCCAATTACAAAAACGAAAAGAAAATAGATCAACAGAGAAGAGATCTATTGCATTGAAAGCAACAAGACTCGAGTAGTGAACATGATGAAGAAACAACACTAATGACAAATCATTTTAGAAGATTTCTGAGATATAGAATGAAGAATTATAATCAAGGAAGTTCAAGAAGTAATGATGGTCGGTGTTATAACTACAACAAACCAGGACATAAAAAGAAAATGTGCCCATATCCAGACAAATCGACTCAACAAACAGACAACAACAATTCATCAAGAAAGAGAAGAAAACATACACATCATAATTAGATGATTCAGATTCATCATCAAGTGATGAAGAACCAGAAACCGGAAATACAAATATATGCTTTACGACAATTCGGAGTTCAGAAAATTTCGAAGAAAAGGATCTAAAAACCGGGTACGCTTTAATTAATTTCTAACTTTACTTGGTTGAATGGTTGCTTTGTTTATTTTGCTTTGATTTGATTTTAAAACTTTAAAATTTGAATTTTGAATTTTGAAATCTAAAATAATAATATAATAAAAAAATAAAAAAAATAAATTGTTTGTGTGTTTATTAGGATTAGAATTATTTCAGGAAATCGTTTAACCTGAAATATAAATCGATAATATAAATTTCAATTCTCAAATTTTAAATTCTCTTTGAAAATAGACATGTATGTCGACATACAAGTAATTCTTTGTCGACATACCTGACTAGTTTTGAAATTCAAAATTTTGAATTTTAAAAGGTTTAAACTTTCAAACTTCCCTCCAACTTTTCACCAACTCCCAAGGTCTGAAAAGGTGTCATTTCAATCTGAAAAGTTGCGCCTGTTCAATTCATATCTATTTAATTCATATCCATTCAATTTCTATATATATATACATCTATTCTTTCTACCTTTCATTCACAACTAAAAACAAGATTCTTCGTATCTATTCTCTTCAAAATTATCAATTCAATGGCTTCCTCTAGTTCATCTCAAAAATTGAAGATAACCAAAACCATCAAAGGATATCTTCATAATGAAAAAGAGGCCATCAAAACCTGTGATAACTATTTAGCAAATGCTAAAGTTAACACGGGTACTTTTGCCATCTTTAGCGATTTTCCCTCTTACGATCTCATCTCTCTCTCTTTCAAAACAACGAAGTTTTTAGTCTATTTGACTCCCGTGACAATGACAAAGTGTGTTATCTTAAACTCGTCAAGATGTTCTATGCAAATCTCAATCGCAGATTTTATGAAGGCAATGAAGATTGAATATGGAGTAGTGTCAAAGGCACTCAAATTGTTCTTGATGCTGAACTCTTAGGCACTATTCTAAATTGTAGAAGCCCGGGTTCGAATTTTTTGGATTTGGCTATTGACAAAACCGATTTGGAAACTTTTCACGACATATTTAAAGATGGTGCTCCAAAGGAATTTAAAAATTATTCCTTTCATCCAAAAACAATAATTGTTAACCTTCTCCTCCAATGTACCATCACTCCTCATTCCGTAAATTTCAACGATCCAACCATCAAGTCCAAAAGGCTCTTTTTGCTATTATGGGTGGCTAACTATCAATTGGGTCGAAATGATTCTAAATGAAATTATGTCCACAAATTTATCAATAAGAGAAAACACTCTCTACTATGGTGTTTATCTCACTCGCATTTTCAAGTACTTTAACGTTGATCTTCATTGAGAAAAATTTGTGCCTAGAAAAGTGTTTGACGCATCAAATATTCATCTCATGCAAATTCCTCTCATTTCAAACCATATGAGAAATTCGAAGCCTAACAAGCTTGAATGCAACAAAAACAAGATCCAATGGAAGTTGAAGAAGAAGAGGCTTCTATGGAAGGTGTTAACTATCTAACCGACACTATACGCATTTACAAAGAGACGATTATTCAAAATCAAGTGAAAATCGTCAACAATCAAAAGAAGCTCAACAAGAAACTTTCCAAAATAACCAAATTCATGGTCAAGATAGGAAGAAAGCTTGGAATTTCATCTTCCTCATCATCATCCGAAAACTAGGCCATCTAATTTAATCTTTCTTTATGTATGCATTTAAATTTCCTTGAATTTTCTTTTCGAATCTCGTATTTAAAGTGTGTCTTGATTAGTTGAATGTATTTTCTTTTTATTAAGTAATTAATGGAGTTTTACTTATGATAAAATCATATTTATGTTTCTATAAAAACTTTAGAACTAATTATAAAATAATAAAGTTCAACAAATTCAAAATTTGAAAATTTCAAAAATTCTTACTATAGTATGTCGACATAGTGGCTTTTGTATGTCGACTTATAACTGACAGATTTTCAAATTGTTTCAAATTTTAAAATTAAAATAACTACTCATTTTGTAACGACCCGGAAAAAGTCGATCTTGATTATCTGATATACAACACATATCGAACATCAAGAGTCGAAACTACCGGATGGTTAATGAAAGAAATTAGAGGGTGGGGAAAGATAAGATAGAAACTTAGAATAGAAGAAGAACATACAACATCAGAGTAAACACGAATCTCACAGCGGAACGAATAAATATATTTCATAACATAACTTTGAAATACAAATCTGTACTTGAATATACATATCATTTCCAAAGTACAGCACTTACAACACAGCGGAAATAAACAATAGTTATATGATCTTGAAGCCTCATGCTCCAAGCTCTTCTAGTATCTATAAAATCCTGACTACTTGACTGCCCGTATAAAATTGGGCACCCAAGAGTTTAGGGAAAACAAAACAAAATAAACTCCGGGTCAGTCATGAAACTGGTATGAGTAAAACAGTTTAAAATAGGTTGAGCCATTAAACGATATCTCATAAGACCACACCGTATAACGGAACGGGTTTTTCCCTTATGAGAATCCAAAATAATCTTTATATCAAAACTCATTGATATTATAATAGTGTCTATCAACCACAATATAATAATCATCTAGCAGAAACGCTTTCATCTCACGTTCTACATATATAGTTACAATCAAAACCGCAAGCACGTATTGGGTAATGGATTTCCAACTCTGACAAGGTATGGAACCACCTTTCGCTAGTGTACCTTTAGAGAGGAATACACTGGGTTCAACAAGAACATATTACAACCCGGCCACACATGACCGACCACTCATTTTGCTTGAGTGTATCGAATGTATATCACCAACGGTTGGGATCAGCAACCATTTCCCGAATGGGACAGCATTGACAACAGATTTTTAGAAGTAAATGAAACTCTAAATCAGGTGATTATACAACCTAATAGGTGCGACCTACATAGCCATGCTGCCTGCCCGATTTTTGTCAACTACCAGATGTGAGGCTAGAAGCTACGCTTATCTTTTGCATGCCACATCTTCATTTACTTAGAATGTCACGTCGTCATACCCGCCAAATCACAAATTGATTTATCTAAAAATAACACGGGTATACAGCTAAGAGAAACGAATTCCTCCACCACCAAACGTGAATACGTTTGAAGAGATCAACTTACGCGATCTATTAGATATACTCTGTCAGACCTTCTTCCATACAAGTTGTCCTAGGACTGGACAAACCGAAGGCACTCAATTGTTATCTAAGATTTATACAACAGCCCTTGCACTTTACTCCGTCTTCAACATATTCAGCATACTTGATTCGCAACACTTATGCCAATATAGAGTGGTTCTTCGGATAACAATCCAACCGGTCTCTCCATATTAACAATGTTAAAATGGAAAAAACTTTGATAGTCGGTGATTTAACTATCAAATGAAAAACACGTGTGCAAACAAAGATATTATTTCCAGATGGAGATTATATCGATCGATCATCATTTAACATTTATCGCTTTAGTTCATTAATTTACTTATCTCCTATTTCTATATATTCTAAATTCTTATTTTCTATTATCAGAAAACATTTCTGATTCTTATTTGGAAAACTTTTCCAAAACTCCTTCACGATCAAACCTTACCATTCCTTAGTAAGGAGGAAGTCAATCAAGTTAGGGTATAATTACCTCTCAGACCTTAACTGAACAACGTTTTAACTTCGAAATGGTCAAAATTTATCTTTTAATTTTTAACAAACTTCCTTACGTAACTCTCGGATTCTATTTACGAATCCACTTCTTTATTGAAAAACATTGGTTATTACGATAACGTTATAATCCCTACTTTCGAGATATCTTATTTCAATTATAATTTTTATTCTTTAATGTGAATAAATAAATAAACACCTAGCTTATAAATAAATAAATCTTGATTTAAAAACTGGAAATTATAAGTACTTTCCCGAATTCGATATAATCGAATTCGCCGATTAACTCTCTTCGAGAAATCTCTATTTGATTAACTCTTCCTCGAATAACCTATATTCGATTAACTCACTCTTTCGAATGAACTATACTCGGTCTCTTTCTTTCAAATATGCTATATTCGATAATCTCCTTTCGAATAACTTATATTCGATAATCTCACTTTCGAATAACTAAATTCGATTAACTCCTTTCGATTAAACTATAATCGATAACTCCCTTCGATTAACTAACATCGATTAACTCCTTTCGATTTACTCATTTGGATTAACTCGGTTTTGATTAACTCAACTTGACTAAATTAACTTAATTCACTTAACTCGATTCACTTTCATCGATTAACTCTCATCGATTAACTTAACTCGATTAACTCGACTAACTTAACTCGACAAACTTAACTCGACTCGACTAACTCGACTTGACTAACTCGACTTGACTAGCTAGACTTTACTAACTCGACTAGCCATATTCGACTAACTCGACTAACTTGGTTCGATCAACTCGATTCGATTAAATAGGCTCGATTAACTTTGTTTGACCAACTTGATTTACTCAACTTGATTAGCTCGACTTATTTAACTCAACTTGATTAACTCCTATCGAATAACTAATATTCGATTTAACTCCATCCGCTCGACTCTAGATCGCAGCGATCACAATGGTTACGCCTGATTCCCTCAGGAAACATCCAATCGCCCTAGGCTATTTATAGCCCTGCGAATTACACTAGCAGTCGTACGAAATGGCAACTTATCCTGAATAACTATGTCTGTTTTTAACTCTATCTGTTTAACTCTTATTCGAATCACTAATATTTGATAAACTCTAATTGAATACTGATATTCAATTGACTCTACTTGTCGATTTACCCTTATTCAACTAACTTTATTTGCTTTATAAAGATTTCCTTTTAACAACGTTTATTCCTTTATAAAGATTTCCTTTTAACAGCGTTTATTCCTTTATAAAGATTTCCTTTTAACAGCGTTTATTCACTTATCAAATAATTCCCTTTTTTCTTTATTTATTTTCTAAATAAACAAATTCTTTTTATAATATCGTATTTTATTTTCTAAATAAATATTCCTCTTTATAAAATCCTTAGATTTTATAAATAAATTCCTCTTTATAAAATCCTTAGATTTTATAAATAAATTTCCTTCTTATGATATCTAATTCTATTCAACAATTAAACATTTCCTTTTATAATCTATTTATTTAACAAATAAATATTTCCTTTATCTTTCTATTTGTAAGTGTTTTACAAATATCTCCTTTTTGATTTCATTTGTAAGTGTTTTACAAATATCCCCTTTTCGATTTCATTTGTAAGTGTTTTACAAATATCCACTTTTCGATTTCATTTGTAAGTGTTTTAAAAATATCCCCTTTTCGATTTCATTTGTAAGTGTTTTAAAAATATCCCATTTTCGTTTTCATCTGTAAGTGTTTTACAAACCTTTTCGATTTCTTTTATAAAAATCCTTTTTCCTTTTATATATAAAATCCATCGATTTTATTTAAATAATTTATTTTCAAAATAAACTTTGAAAATCCCCTTTTTACAACCCAGTATTCCTTATGGTATTTAACGTACCATATAACAATGATCAGAATCATTCAAACATATAAAATCATCAACAGATTTCATATCACATCGTATAACACAATATATGAAACAAACAGTATTTTATGTATTGAGGAACCCAGTTGGGTCCCTCCAACCTGTTTCCCTGCATCATAGATGTTAAACAACACAAATATCACGAATATAAAATATTCTGATAAACAGAATCAATATTTGAGTAACGATTTATATATATATCGTTATCTATAATTTCAACCAATACATACAAAATTCAACCAAACAGTTAACACACAACAATCAACAGATAATTATCAGTTCTAAGAATACGTTATAAAAATATAACTGTTCAGAGTTGGTGAGTTTTACTCACATTGGACGATTATCATTAATAACGATAACCATCGCTTGATTCAGACGGACAATTTATTTTGCTACAAGTTGTAACAAGGTCGGATGGACTTATAGTCAGTGTCATCGTTTAGTGTTCGTCCATACGATCCCAACGGATCTGACCGTTCAGAATTCTGATAACGTATGTAATAGATATTCAATTTACAAGTTTGGATAAGCATTAAAAACATTAATTTCAATTATTAATCCATTTTGGGCTCACCCACTTAACCTTGGCCCAACACCTTCCAAGCCCGTAACCGCCCATACCCTTTCTTCCCAAAACGAGATGGCCGTGACTTCAACATCAAACTCCACCATTTCAGTAACATCCTCCACCTCGTTCACCCCCTCCGGTTCCCCGTTCAACGTGCCATCACCACCCACGATCTTCTCATGAAAACCACCTTTACAGCTCATCCATACCCAAATGTACAACTTGAGATCACCACGCCTTCCAGCATCGAGGGACAGCACACCACGCTACACTCGTCGGAGTTCAACACGAAACCTTCCTCAAGATGACTGCTTGGCCACACACAGCAGCTACAGAAGGTAGCGTGCACCTTTGTCACCATTTAAACTTCACGTTAACAACCCCTTCTCCAATATAATACCAATCATCATACTCTGCTCCTCATTGCTCTCGTTCTCATGACACCCTCTGTCCACGTTATTATCCCCTCCTTCAAAACTCAACCTCCCTGAAATCCAACAAAACCCGTCCCTTCACAGCGCAACATCCCCTGTAGCCCCAATGCATGAAACAAATCCGCTCGTACTCCCTTTTTCCTCCAGCATTTACATGCGCAGATCCACTCAGCTGTTCCGTTTATCTCCTCTACACTCCCATTTCCCAGCTCTCGACTTCAGCCCTCCATGCACGTGTTTCAGAAAACACTGACACCCTTAGACACCATCGCCACCAAAGTCTGCACAAAGGTGCGCCTCACCACACTGATTCTATCGGCCTTCAATAGGGATGTTTCGGAATTTTCTACTGAAGAATGAGTTTTGTTCTTGATTTCTTTTTGTGCTTTAAGTGTCCAGAGAAGAAGCTTCAATGTTTGCTTTCAGGGTATATATATATATGAAGATTGAGACTTAACTGTTAAGAAATCAAAGGACAAGGGTTGGTGGGATGCGGGATAGGTAGGTAAATGGGCGCAGGGCATCCAAGTAGGAGGGTGACCGTGTATTTTAATACATAGGTTGATGTTCACCTTTTTAAATTTTTAGTTGTATATGGTTAGGAAAGAAGCGACTCACTTGGAAAAGTATCCACCACACGTCATGCATCAACTAAAGTATAGCTATATTAATATAAGAAAGAAACCGTGGAGGAAAAAAAGAGGATCACCAGAACACAAGATTCACGTAAACTGAACATTAATAATATCTCCAGTTAAAGCATCTGTTTCCCCTGAACCATAAATATAACCAAAGGATATCATACGTGAATAATTTCATATTGTCTAATTTATCATGGTAATTCAATAGTTTAATATTTTAAAGCGAGTAGGGGTCTGAGATATATACAGTTGTTTCCGTGAAGTTGTACGTCCTTGGTCAGAAAAATGAATGTTGTCCAAGAGACTATTCAATATGTTTTTTTACGGTCCCTTATAGACAGAAGTAAACATACCGTTTTGACAAACAATTCCCCCTGGTCCCAAAAATATAAAAATATCGGTAGGTTAACTCATATTGTGAAACTTCAAAATGTTGATTAACGGGTGTAAAATACTCCAAATAAAAAGTTGCTTATTTAATTAATTAAAAATTACAATAAAATTCTAAAAAATAAATTATCACTACATCTCAAAAGAATCTTGTCTAAATTCAAACCCGATATTCAAATATTTTTAAATAACCGTTATGGCCACGAACAAATATACCGCTGTTTTTCTGAATATTTAATTTGGGCATAAATTAAAATCTACACGACAAAAATCCCGAATTTTCTCTTCCATTAGAAAAATATACTTCACCAGCTCCGTACGTTTCTTGTTTCATAGAAATCCGATTTAAAACGAACCCTGTACATTCAGTTGAAGTTCAAATTGTCAAATAGTGAACTGCCGCGCCATTTCGAGCTGATTTTAATTATAATATAATTATACGTTCAAACTTCGTTTACATAATATATTCGTTAATATATTTCAACTCTAAACTGAATTATATATTTTAAATAATCCAAATCACACCATACTGTGAATTCCACTATTTTTTATTATTTCTGAATTAAATATATTATTTAATTATTATTTTAATTAAATATTCAATATCATTTAATTAATCGACCATTTGAATTCGAAATCACTATTTATATAATTAAATAAGTTAATTATATATCGCAGAAAATACGGGTCGTTACATTCTTCCCCACTTAAAATAATTTCGTCCTCGAAATTGCTAAGGTAGAAAACAAACCCTATCGACCGATTAGAACTTATTTGTTCATCTCTTAACTTCAGTTTTCAACTGAACCAATTTAAATTTAATTAAAATATTAATTAATTCTTATCAACGAAAGTTTTCAAAAATCCTGAAAATTTGCTAACACCTTAACTTTTCGAAAAATTTCGCCAGCACCTCCTTTGTACTGGTCAATAGGTCAAACTCCAACTCGCCTCTCTGGGCCATTTCCAACCCAAAAGAAAATCAAACAGCCAAGCGGCTTGCCAATTCAGCTCATAAATCTCATGCTTATATCAAATATAAACTTGTACCTTTTTGTCGGGCATATTATCATATCCCTTCCACCAGTTACCCATTTCAGCATATACCAATATCAATCCAATCAAACTCTGATCAATTTATCCTCAACATAACCATTCGCTTATTCAAGCCAAATTCAATTTCAAATCAAGGTTCTATTCCAGATTTTCAAATTCTTAACTCATCAATCCAATACCATTTCAGATTCTATCTCACAGTTCAAAATCTGATTCTACTTGATATATCGTATCCAATTCAATTTCCAGTTAGTGGGTTTCAATTCAGTTCCATCTTGGTTTCACAAATTTCTATTTAAATTTGTTTTTAATTCAAACAGTCTCTTCCTAGGAGTTTTAAACAACTTTTCTTTTCTAAAACCAAATGTTCCTTTTTGGATTTCAAACAACTTGTTTCTCTCAAAACAATTCAAAACAAAACCTTTTCGGTAGTAATCTGTCACTTACAACTCGAAATTGAACACCGATGATGTCCGGATCATCATCGGAATCTATTTCCAGATATCGAAGTGAGTTCAATACTATATCACTTTCAAAATCATATCTAAACACTTCTATTTTGAAATAATTTCAAAATATCATTCTCAATGCTTATAAAATAATTTAAAATCTCCCAGGATTTTAAAAATTCTCTTATACTTAATCTAATTCCATTTACAAACACCTTTCAAATTTTCCAGGGTTTTAATTCCAGTTCTGATTTAAATTCAGATTCGATTTAATTCATAACACTTATACGAATTCTACTTGGTTATATACATAACCATTTAATTTATAATCTTACTCGATTATATTAACAACCAATATATTCAATATATTATAATCATTCCAATATAAATGCTTTATATCAAAATAAAATTTGGGTTAATTATTTCATTTACCCCTTTTTTTTCAAAACATACCATGACGATTCATCGTATTCGAGTGTTTATAAGCCCCTACCGATACAGTGGATCAAACTGATCGACCAAAACTTATAAACAACTTAATCAACAAATCTCCACAATATAAAACAATTTTATATTGAATAACAAATACGTTCACTCGTATATATACACTCAACTCAATCTAGGGTATTACTAACCCCATCTCTATTGAGTCACGCCATAGAGCCAAGGTAGTTCACTTAACATTATGCTCTGATACCAACTGTAACGACCCGGAAAAAGTCGAGTAGGCTTTGCAACCATCCTCTCACATCCCCAAAGCAGCAAGGTAATACCCCACTGTGGCTTACATTGGTACCCCAGTCCATATTTTACGGCCAGCCTTTCGACTTCCCAACCAACCCTCATTTTTGGGACATGTAGGGGTAAGAGTCTCCAATTCGCCACCTAACAAAAATCGAGAACCCCCTATCATGCGCACATGCACTAAGCATGCAACATGGACTGGTATGAGTATAACAGTTTAAAATAGGTTGAGCCATTAAACGATATCTCATAAGACCACGCCGTATAACGGAACGGGTTTTTCCCTTATGAGAATCCAAAATAACCTTTATATCAAAACTCATTGATATTATAATAGTATCTATCAACCACAATATAATAATCATCTAGTAGAAACATTTTCATCTCACGTTCTACATATTTAGTATACAATCAAAACCGCAATCACGTATTGGGTAATGGATTTCCAACTATGACAAGGTATGGAACCACCTTTCGCTAGTGTACCTCTAGAGAGGAATACACTGGGTTCAACAAGAACATCTTGCAACCCGGCCACACATGACCGACCACTCATTTCGCTTGAGTGTATCAAATGTATATCACCAACGGTTGGGATCAGCAACTGTTTCCCGAATGGGACAGCATTGACAATAGATTTTTAGAAGTAAATGAAACTCTAGATCAGGTGATTATACAACCTAATAGGTGCGACCTACATAGCCATGCTGCCTGCCCGATTTTTGTTAATTACCGGATGTGAGGCTAGAAGCTACGCTTATCTTTTACATGCCACATCTTCATTTACTTAGAATATCACATCGTCATACCCGCCAAATCACAAATTGATTTATCCAAAAATAACACGGGTATACAGCTAAGAGAAATGAATTCCTCCACCACCAAACATGAATACGTTTGAAGAGATCAACTTACGCGATCTATTAGATATACTCTGTCAGACCTTCTTCCATACAAGTTGTCCTGGGACTGGACAAACCGAAGGCACTATTCAGTACATCCATCTTAGCCAATTGTTATCTAAGATTTATACAACAGCCCTTGCACTTTACTCCGTCTTCAATATATTCAGCATACTTGATTCGCAACGCTTATGCCAATACAGAGTGGTTCTTCGGATAATGATCCAACCGGTCTCTCCATATTAGCAACGTTAAAATGGACAAAACTTTGATAGTCGGTGATTTAACAATCAAATGAAAAACACGTGTGCAAACAACGATATTATTTCCAGATGGAGATTATATCGATTAATCATAATTTAACATTTATCTCTTTAGTTCATTAATTTACTTATCTCCTGTTTCTATATATTCTAAATTCTTATTTTCTATTATCAGAAAACATTTCTGATTCTTATTTGGAAAACATTTCCAAAACTCCTTCACGATCAAACCTTACCATTCCTTAGTTAAGGAGGAAGTCAATCAAGTTGGGGTATAATTACCTCTCAGACCTTAACTGAACGACGTTTTAACTACGAAATGGTCAAAGTTTATCTTTTAATTTTTAACAAACTTCCTTACGTAACTCTCGGATTCTATTTACGAATCCACTTCTTTATTGAAAAACATTAGTTATAACGATAACGTTATGATCCCTACTTTCAAGATATCTTATTTCAATTATAACTTTTATTCTTTAATGTGAATAAATAAATAAACACCTAATTTATAAATAAATAAATCTTGATTTAAAAACTGGAAAGTATAAGTACTTTCCCGAATTCGATATAATCGAATTCACCGATTAACTCTCTTCGAGAAATCTCTATTTGATTAACTCTTCCTCGAATAACCTATATTCGATTAACTCACTCTTTCGAATGACCTATATTCGATCTCTTTCTTTTGAATACGCTATAATCGATAATCTCCTTTCGAATAACTTATATTCGATAATCTTACTTTCGAATAACTAAATTCGATTAACTCCTTTCGATTAAACTATAATCGATAACTCCCTTCGATTAACTAACATCGATTAACTCCTTTCGATTTACTCATTTGGATTAACTCGGTTTTGATTAACTCAACTTGACTAACTTAACTTAATTCACTTAACTCGATTCACTTTCATCGATTAACCCTCATCGATTAACTCGATTAACTCGACTAACTTAACTCGACTCGACTAACTCGACTCGACTAACTCGACTTGACTAACTCAACTTGACTAGCTAGACTTGACTAACTCGACTAGCCATACTCGACTAACTTGGTTCGATCAACTCGATTCGATTAACTAGGCTCGATTAACTTTGTTTGACCAACTTGATTTACTCAACTTGATTAGCTCGACTTATTTAACTCAACTTGATTAACTCCTATCGAATAACTAATATTCGATTTAACTCCATTCGCTTGACTCTAGATCGCAGTGATCACAATGGTTACGCCTGATTCCCTCAGGAAACATCCAACCGCCCTAGGCTATTTACAGCCCTGCGAATTACACTAGCAGTCGTACGAAATGGCAACTCATCCTGAATAACTATGTCTGTTTTTAACTCTATCTGGTTAACTCTTATTCGAATCACTAATATTTGATGAATTCTAATTGAATACTGATATTCAATTGACTCTACTTGTCAATTTACCCTTATTCAACTAACTTTATTTTCTTTATAAAGATTTCCTTTTAACAACGTTTATTCCTTTATAAAGATTTCCTTTTAACAGCGTTTATTCCTTTATAAAGATTTCCTTTTAACAGCATTTACTCCTTTATAAAGACTTCCTTTTAACAACGTTTATTCACTTATCAAATAATTCCATTTTTTCTTTATTTATTTTCTAAATAAATAAATTCTTTTTATAATATCGTATTTTATTTTCTAAATAAATATTCCTCTTTATAAAATCCTTAGATTTTATAAATAAATTCCCTTTTATAAAATCCCTTGATTTTATAAATAAATTTCCTTCTTATGATATCTAATTCTATTCAATAATTAAACATTTCCTTTTATAATCTATTTATTTAACAAATAAATATTTCCTTTATCTTTCTATTTGTAAGTGTTTTACAAATATCTCCTTTTCAATTTCATTTGTAAGTGTTTTACAAATATCCCCTATTCGATTTCATTTGTAAGTGTTTTACAAATATCCCCTATTCGATTTCATTTGTAAGTGTTTTACAAATATCCCCTTTTCGATTTCATTTGTAAGTGTTTTACAAATATCCCCTTTTCGATTTCATTTGTAAGTGTTTTAAAAATATCCCCTTTTCTATTTCATTTGTAAGTGTTTTACAAATATCCCCTTTTCGATTTCTTTTATAAAAAATCCTTTTTCCTTTTATATATAAAATCCATTGATTTTATATAAATAATTTATTTTCAAAACAAACTTTGAATATCCCCTTTTTACATCCCAGTATTCCTTATGGTATTTAACGTACCACATAACAATGATCAGAATCATTCAAACATATAAAATCATCAACAGATTTCATATCACATCGTATAACACAATATATGAAACAAACAGTATTTTATGTATTGAGGAACCTAGTTGGGTCCCTCCAACCTGTTTCCCTGCATCACAGATGTTAAACAACATAAATATCACGAATATAAAATATTCTGATAAACAGAATCTATATTTGAGTAACGATTTATATATATATATATATATATATCGTTATCTATAATTTCAATCAATACATACAAAATTCAACCAAACATTTAACACATAGCAATCAACAGATAATTATCAATTCTAAGAATACGTTATAAAAATATAACTGTTCAGAGTTGGTGAGTTTTACGCACATTGGACGATCATCGTTAATAACGATGACCATTGCTTGATTCAGACGGACAATTTATTTTGCTATAAGTTGTAACTAGCTCGGATGGACTTACAGTCAGTGTATCGTGTAGTGTCCGTCCATACGATCCCAACGGATCTGACCATTCAGAATTCTAATAACGTATGTAATAGATATTCAATTTACAAGTTTGGATAAGCATTAAAAACATTAATTTCAATTATTAATCCATTTTGGGCTCACCCACTTTACCTTGGCCCAACACCTTCCAAGCCCGTAACCGCCCATACCCTTTCTTCCCAAAACGAGATGGACGTTACTTCAACATCAAACTCCACCATTTCAGTAACTTCCTCCACCTCGTTCACCCACTCCGGTTCCCCGTTCAACGTGCCATCACCACCCACGATCTTCTCTTGAAAACCACCTTTACAGCTCATCCATACCCAAATGTACAACTTGAGATCACCACGCCTTCCTATGTCGAGGGACAGCACACCACGCTACACTCGTCGGAGTTCAACACGAAACCTACCTCCAGATGACTGCTCAGCCACACACAGCAGCTACAAAAGGTAGCGTGCACCTTTGTCACCATTTAAACTTCACGTTAACAACCCCTTCTCCAATATAATACCAAACATCATACTCTGCTCCTCATTGTTCTCGTTCTCATGACACCCTCTCTCCACGTTATTACCCCTCCTTCAAAACTCAACCTCCCTGAAATCCAACAAAACCCGTCCCTTCACAGCGCAACATCCCCTGTAGCCCCAACGTATGAAACAAATCCGCTCGTACTCCCTTTTTCCTCCAGCATTTACATGCGCAGATCCACTCAGATGTTCCATTTTACCTCCTCTACACTCCCATTTCCCAGGTCTCGACTTCAGCCCTCCATGCATGTGTTTCAGAAAACACCGACACCCTTAGACACTATTGCCACCAAAGTCTGCACAAAGGCGCGCCTCACCACACTGATTATATCGGCCTTCAATTGGGATGTTTTGGAATTTTCTACTGAAGAATGAGTTTTGTTCTTGATTTCTTTTTGTGCTTTAAGTGTCCAGAGAAGAAGCTTCAATGTTTGCTTTCGGGGTATATATATATATATGAAGAGTGAGACTTAACTGTTAAGAAATCAAAGGACAAGGGTTGGTGGGATGTGCGATAGGTAAAGGAGCACGTCTATGGTAAATGGGCGCAGGGCATCCAAGTAGGAGGGTGACCGTGTATTTTAATATATAGGTTGATGTTCACCTTTTTAAACTTTTAGCTGTATATGGTTAGGAAAGAAGCAACTCACTTGGCAAAGTATCCACACACGTCATGCATCAACTTAAGTATAGCTATATTAATATAAGAAAGAAATCGTGGAGGAAAAAAGGAGGATCACCAGAACACAAGATTCATGTAAACTGAACATTAATAATATCTCCAGTTAAAGCATCTGTTTCCCCTGAACCATAAATATAACGAAAGGATATCATACATGAATAATTTCATATCATCTAATTTATCACGGTAATTCAATAGTTCAATATTTTAAAGCGAGTAGGGGTCTTAGATATATACAGCTGTTTCCGTGAAGTTGTACGTCCTTGGTCAGAAAAATGAATGTAGTCCAAGAGACTATTCAATATGTTTTTTTCGACCCCCTATAGACAGAAGTAAACGTACTGTTTTGACAAACAATTTCCCCTGGTCCTAAAAATATAAAAATATCGGTAGGTTAACTCATATTGTGAAACCTCAAAATGTTGATTACCTGGTGCAAATTACTCCAAATAAAAAGTTGCTTATTTAATTAATTGAAAATTACAATAAAATTCTAAAAATTAAATTATCACTACGTCTTAAAAGAATCTTGTCTAAATTCAAACCCGATATTCAAATATTTTTAAATAACCGTTATGGCCACGAACGAATATACCACTGTTATTCTGAATATTTAATTTGGACATAACTAAAAATCTACACGACAAAAATCCCGATTTTTCTCTTCCATTAGAAAAATATACTTCACCAGCTCCATACGTTTCTTATTTCACAGAAATCCGATTTAAAACGAACCCTATACATTCAGTTGAAGTTCAAATTGCCAAATAGTGAACTGCCGCGCCATTTCGAGCTCGATTTTAATTATAATATAATTATACGTTCAAACTTCGTTTATATAATATATTCGTTAATATATTTCAACTCTAAACTGAATTATATATTTTAAATAATCCAAATAACACCATACTGTGAATTCCACTATTTTTGATTATTTCTGAATTAAATATATTATTTAATTATTATTTTAATTAAATATTCAATATAATTTAATTAATCGACCATTTGAATTCTAAATCACTATTTATATAAATAAATAAGTTAATTATATATCGTAGAAAATACGGGTCGTTACACATTTCCATTCAAAATCCAATGAATTCCAAACCATATTTAAGTCCATTTCTTCCAGAAAAATTAGTAATTCGATTTCTCCTTCTTCCTTATTCATTTCTTATCAAATCCATGGCAAATCCTATTCATAATATAAGTGAAAATCTTGATGATTCTTTGAATTCTTTCAAGAAAACTCTCTTCATATTCTACGTAATCACCGCAAACTAGAATTAATTCAAATGAGGATGGTTGAATATCAAGAAAAACATTTCGATGTAATTTGTTAGGATATCTCTTCTCATTTCAGAAATGAAACAACCAAATATCACATAACACTGAAGAATAGTGGAAGGACATCAAGAAGAACCCAATTACTAGACAAAATGAATGGGTTAAAGTTCCAAGAAACATTTAATTGTTCGGTATCATTTGTTTGACTTTGATTTGGATTATATTATTTGAAACTTTTATATATATTAAGACATATGGTGTGGTGTGATTTGATTTGATTCGGTTTGTATATATAAAAAACAAACATATGTATAATACTTGAATTGGTTTGTATGTTATCATCACATTTTTGGGAATTACCATTATAGGTTTGTACAGATTAAAGGGGAGTATTTTTACTTTGAAGTAGTTATAGATTAAGGGTAATATCATAATTGGTTTAGTTACTTTAGTTCTATTCAAATAGTTATACAATTTAGGGGGAGTACTTTTAGAATTTCTTTTTGATAATGCCAAAGGGGGAGAAATTACAAAACATACATAGTTTATAGGATTCATATAGACAGTGGGAGTATTTGTAGGGTCATCATCAACATGTATGAACAGGTATGATATTTTATAAACTAAGGTTGTCATCATCAAAAAGGGGAAGATTTTTGGAGAATGGAGTTTTGACGACAAAAACCTTAATTCAATATTAATTGATTATAATATATATACTAACATTTTTGTATATAATATATATATATATATACGCACACACATATGCAGGATTTATATACAGGAAAAATTACTGAAGATTGTACAGTTTAAAGATATTAAAGATTCAGAGTTTAGAAAAATTTCAAGACTCATGAGTATTCAAGAGTTCAAGAGTTCAAGACTAATATAGTTATAGAGTCTAGATTATGTAAGACTCTAAATAGCACTCCAGGTTCAAATTCTGATCTTCAAATTTTATCTTCAATCCTCTCTATTTTATTCTTTCTATTTTATTTTCTATCGTTTCTATTTTCTTTTCTTAGTTCACTTTTGTTTGTCGAACTTAAGTTTTATATATATTTTTATACTTTTATATTTATATAGTTTAGAAACCTTATAATTTTATAAATATGTTTATATAGTTTAAATGTAGGGTTTCATATGATTTTTCACTTTATAATATTAATTTATAACACTATATTTTAATTCAAAATTTTCCAGAATTATATTTACATCAAAACACTTGGAAAATGCTCAAAAATGAAATTTACACTAAGGGTATGTCGACATACATAAAACACTATGTCGACATATAACCGTCTTTTTTTCATTTTTGAAAGGAAATGTCTTTTCATTATTTGTGACGGTTCTGAAGCATGGCATCCTTTCATTCACTATAAAAAGGGCTTGAATTCGAATTTTTTTATCATCTCTTCTTCTCTAACTTCATCCCCTTTCTTTAAACCATTATTCTTAATCATTTTTATGATTTCTACACTTATACTCTGCCGAATTCAATTCCGTTCTGATCAAACTTCTTCTCTACTCTATGAATCAAGTGTATTGAAGAGTTGTAGGACTGTTTGTAATTGTTTGGGTTGTATTTGAGGTTAAATGGTTGTACCCTTATAGCCATGAAATCAAGGACAGAATCGGTTGTATCACTTGCAGCCGTGAAATCAAGGATAGAATTGGTGGTATCCCTTTGTAATTGGATTTTGATATAGTAATAAAACTATGCGCAATCCAACGCTGCATGGGACTGGACGTAGGAGTAATTCGAACCAGTATAAAATCCGGTGTTTTCTTTCCTATTCTGCATTTTTATTTCTGTTTATTCTTGAGTTTATGTTTGAATCTGTGTCTGTGATTGTGTTTGTGGGGTTTGATTCGTCTAGAAATTCACACAAGTTTTAGATTTTGTTTAAATTCTCAAAAACACTATTTACCCCCCTCTAGTGTTTGTTTTTCCTTAACGATCCTTTCCGCATTCCCTAACAGGTCTATGGAAGTGGACCTAAGGGATAGGGTGTTTAGCCTTCGCTAGTTTGAGTTAGTTCACCGTTTCCTAGGTATCAAGGTTTAGAATCCGAAAGAATAGTTACTCTTCCCTCGATGGGGTGAACATCAAGCTTAAGCGATTCAAGAACCACCAATTACCTCGGGATGATGGATTCCTAAGAACAATCCTTGGTAAAGGACTTAACGGTTTGTTGAAAGGGGGTTCTGACTAGGCATGCAGAAGGGTTTAAGCTTGTAGGAAGGGGTGTTTCTCCTAGCTTGCGGAAAGGCTTGGGTAAATGTTCATGTATATGTAGGAAGCAAACGATAAGTTGTAGCAATAATAACTGAGAAATCACATGGTAAACTCATAAATAAATATTGTAAGTATTGATTCACTCTTTATTGATCTTTGATTTAGAATACATGAATAAAACAGAAGAAATCCCCAAATCGATCTAAGAATTAGGGTTTACTCTAAAGAAAAAGAATACAAGAATCAGAATGAGAAAATCATCCTCAAAATGTGACCCCTGGGTTTTACTTATAGAGAACTCTGGGCTCCTTCTGATGTTGGGCTATTGGGGCTTGCATAAGCCTCTGTCGGCCGCTTTTCTCCCTGTTCTCGGATGTTTAGCTTCCGGCCGCCTTTGTGATGTTGATTATAGCTTCCGAAGTGATCTTCCCAGCCAATCGAAGCTTCTTCGAGATAGATGTGAGCTTGTCAATGTAAATGACTTTCGGAAGACACTTGAGCTCCCGATTGTTTCTCTCGTGTGTAGGCTCTCAGTCATAAGCTTCCGGATGTAGGCTTCCGGTTTTCTCAGGAATACTTTGAGGAGCTTTCCCTCGTGATGTATGTAGATAGCTGCCGGTTCGGAACCACTGTCGGTATCTGTACTAAGAAGATTAGTATGGATAGCCCGTATCTCTTTTAGGTTCCGGTTTGCCTTCCGGTGGAATCTTCAGGTATAGCCTGATCTTCCGGAAGGTAGCTCCGGGTGATCTGTCTATTATTTATCAATGTGGCCTTTCAGTGCCTATGCAATGAATGTTTCAGAAACCGGATCCGGATAACTCCTACGTCCTTTCAGTTTGGTATTCTTTATGCCTTCATTCTTCTGATGTATAGGTATTTAAGCAGGTTAATATCGACAGCGCTTCCGTCTTTCTGGATTTTTGGTTAGCGGAGGTCTTGCCTCCCTTTTTTCTTAGCTTCCGGCTTAGATGATCTCTCGCCATAGAACCCCCTACCGGATATACCCTGTCGGGTATACTCTGTCGGTATTCTATAGATTTTGAGCTCCTTTCTCCTAAGAAGATGGCAGTTTATGCAGCTCTCGGATTGTTCCTTCATGCCCTTAGTTCTTTCTAGTGTTTCGCTCTTGTTTTTGGAGAATTCCTATGTGCATGTGTTCGTCCGATACCCCTTCACCGTCAGCTTGTTTCAGAATTAATTTTGGTAGTAACACCAAGCACTCAAGAAACATACATGTTTTAGCTCAGATGTATAACTGGAGCCTTTGATGTTTGAGTTGCTGCTCTGTTCTCTACCGGTTTTCTATTCACGAACTGTCTTTTCCACTACAAAGCTACTTTCAAAAACTAACACACATCGTAGTCTTCAACATATATATTATTTAATATCCCAACAATGATGACATATTATATCCACATATATGTAGGAATCATATGTCAATAATATTTAGCCAATGAAAAACCAAGCACTTAAATCGATCTACCTATTTGTATAACTATGTTTTGAATCCTAACTTTACATATAAAGCAACAAGTTGATTCATGTTGTTTAATATATTGATTTGTGATTTTATATGCATAGAGAGGTAAGACATTTGAAAGAAATAAAGAACAACGGAGGCAACATTAAAGAAAATTTTTATTATTTAAAATGTTTTAATTGTCTTACTAAATTCATTTTCTTTTTAGTTTCGTAATGGTATGAATTTCGTAATGGTATGAATTTATTAAATTCATTTTCTTTTTATTACATATATTCTAACACTTTTAATTGTCTTATTTAAAACGTTTCTAACTTTAAACCAAACTCATTAAAATCTTCTTGTTATTTCTATAGGAGCCACCTAAAATAATATTTTAGTTCATTTTACAAAGTTTTACTAACGAAATTCTTAATTGCAATGTTCATATACAACCAAATGAAATGGTTGTTAATATCTTTTTTGATTTTCCAATATAGTTATCAATTGGTGCATGTAACTTAAGATATTATGGGTCCACAGGCATCTCTTCTAATATGTAGTAGGCATATTCAAAAGATAAGTTAATGGATCTGAAAATATGGGGCTTGCATGTCAGATCTTTATTCTAATATTGTTATCAGAAAAGTCTCCATAGTAATGAATATGTTAATGAAATCCCTATTTTTGAATTAAAAAATGCAAGCTAGCTTTTAGTTTTCTGTTGAAAGAGAGTGCAAGTTAACTTACGCTTTAAAAACAAAAAAAAAAACAAAAAAAAAAAACAAAAAAAAAAACAAAAAAAAAACAAAAAACAAAAAAAAAAAAAAATAGAATATCAATTTTATTCATAAGTAATTATAATAGTTGTTTGAGTATAATTTTAATAAACAAATGTAGTTTTTGACCATTATCTGATTTTATTTAGTTTTATATTTTTTTTAACAACCGCAAGTTCCTTTACATTTTCTTTTAGAAAAATACAAATTGTCTTGTATTAGTTGTTTGGAAAATATGAAGCTAATTTGTAAAATCATTTCAGTAGATTTTTTTTTGTTAAAGAACACATAAAATTTAGGGATCTATAGCTTTTGTTCTTGCTGAATTCATTTATTTATTGCAATCCTTTGGTGTTAAGCAATCGTTTTGCTATGCACTAAACTGGCTTGTCTTAATACGGTTAATTTTCTAAAACAATTGTGGTATATCACACGTGAATGAACCAAGTAAAACAAGAAGTTGATGGACCAATGTGGCCCAGAAATGGATCTGATTAAACTTGGAATCCAAGCAATTCACATCGTTGTTCCTCTATAAATTCTACCCATCAAAATTTACTTGACATCTTCAACTCTTCTCACACGGTGCAAACAAAAATACACTTGCCTTTCACTTGAAGCACCATCAGACGGATCTTCATGTACATGGATAAAAGCAGCAAAAGGCTAGAATCAGCCAAAAATGCACTAGCCACGGCTGCTTCCGTCGCTGCTTCAGCAATGGTGGTCCGCTCTATAATGGATCAGTACCTACCGTTTGAAATCCGGGACTGCGTTTCTTTTGTTAAAGGCTATTTTTGGCCACGCCACTCCTCGGATCATACCATTGTGATCGCACAAGAAGAAGAAGATTACCGCAGAAACCAACTGTATGATTCAGTGAATGAGTACTTGGCCACCATAGTCTCCACCTCATTGCCTAGAGTAAAACTCAGCAGAGTAGATCGCGATGATCAGAATAAACAGATGACGTTGTCAATTGAACCGGGTGATGAATTGATTGATATATTTGAAGGGGTCAAATACAAATGGTTGTTTTGTAGCAGCAAGGGTGAAGAAGAATCAAACCGGTATATACGGAAGGTGTTTTCATATGAGCTAACCTTCGACAACAAACACAAAGATTTGGTACTAACTTCATACTTACCTTACATTGAAGATAGAGCCGAAGAGATAAGATTACAAAACAGGAAACTAAAGCTTCACTCGAAGGGTGATTATGATGATTGGCAATCAGTTGATTTCTGTCATCCTGTTACTTTTGACACGCTGGCCATGGATTCAGAGCTGAAGCAGATGCTAATGGATGATTTGAAGAGATTCGTGAAGAGGAAGGATTACTATAAGAAGATCGGTAAAGCGTGGAAGCGTGGTTACTTACTTTATGGTCCTCCAGGAACAGGCAAGTCTAGTTTAGTTGCCGCAATGGCTAACTTCCTTAAGTTTGATATATACGATCTGGAGCTAACTGGAGTGCGAGATAATAATGACTTAAAAAGCCGCTTGCTGGGCACTACAAATAGGTCCATAATTGTAGTTGAGGATATAGATTGCTCTGTTGATGAGGTCAAAGAAAGAGACAAGGGTAGTGGAGAGGACGATTACAGTTCAGGGAAGAGGGCAGAAAAGCTAACCCTATCGGGGCTGTTGAACTTTGCAGATGGCCTGTGGTCGAGTTGTGGAGAAGAAAGGATCATTGTTTTTACGACCAACTATAAAGATCGAATTGATCAAGCGCTGTTAAGACCGGGGAGGATGGACATGCATATTCATATGGGGTATTGTAGCATGTCGGCCATTAGAATGCTGGCTATGAATTATCATAACATCGATGATCATGTTTTGTATGAGAAAATTGAAGAGCTGGTTAAGGAAGTGGAGATCACACCTGCTGAAGTTGCCGAAGAGTTCATGAGGAGTGAAGATAAGGAGACTGTGCTGAGAAGTCTGATTGATCTCATGGAGGAGAAAAAGAACAAAACATGTTGTAGCCGTAGCGATTAGGAAAAAGAAATTTTGGCTGAAAAATGAGTTTAAAAATGGAGCTTTTTCATTTATGCAAGATGTTCAGTTTATATGTTTTACCCTACAAAATATTATATACAGCAACTTACATAACTCCTAGTAGACTATGATTAAGTTTAGATAGTGGTCAATGATTAAATATGTTAGGAATCATTGTCTGAGAAGAGATGTTACAAAAATATGGCCATGTACGTTTCCCAATGGTTAATTTGTTATTAGGAGGTTCGAAGAAGATGAGGCGCCGCTAAAGTATCATGAGCATCAACGAAATAAAAATGATCTACAACAACATAAACGGATTAGGAAGGTGTGTCCTATTAAGAGATTCGAACGGTCACAGATTAGACAAGCATTAAGTTCGAACGCTGATTGTACGAGCCAGACAACGGCGGATGAGCAATGTTTAAATAATTGAAAAACATCGAACATTATAAATCGAACTGAACAGTAGTGTGTTCTGATCCGGTACTATATACAAGAGAATTGTATGAACACAAACCATACACTTTATAACTTCAAATCGAGACTATCATATTGTACAACCCTACTTGATGGAAATCATTTGTCATGTTACTTCAGCATTTTTATTATATTTCATATGCGCGAGTTGGCATTGACATTAAAGCTGTTTTATCATTTTATGTAACTAGCTGAAAGAAGTGGTTCATGATATTAAATAAACATAATAGTTTAGTTGACCTATGCTGTATACTTTATTCCCGAAACTGTTTACACTTAGAAATCTTTAAATGAAGGTACATATGACACAGTTAAATGGTTTTTCAAAAAAAACCTTGGAATTAAGATTACTCCCATATGGTTCGTCTTACCTTTGGAATTTATATGATATATGGAACCAACGAATAGTTACATGCAAATCCGGTGCAAACTGAGCCAAAAATTTCATTTACTATATACATCACAAATGATGGCTTAAAACCTATCAAAGCAAAAACTAAAGGACTTTCAATGGCATATAGATGGACCAAGAAATGCAATTACTGAAATGGGAAGAAGCCTATTTACGTTCATTAATCCATTAAAGAATACTGAAAGTTTAATAATTAAATAGGAAAAAAAAATCAATAATCGACCTATCGGAGAAGTTTGGCAGGAAGTCTGTAGAATAACAATCATGCTAGTATTAAATGTAAAACCTATGTTACGTTATGGTGTGTAAGATGGAAAGGTCATGAGACCATATGTATGCTGATGTATAATTATCATGATATACATAAATTATGTGTTGTATTGTATTTTATCTAGTTCGTTGTTTGCTTAATTCTACCTTTTTCTTCTTTTTCTTAATAATGACTCGACTTCCGAAGTGTTTGAAAGTTGGTTCGTTACAGTTGGTATCAAAGTAAACAAAGAAAACACAGAAGAGTAATATATATATATATATATACACACACACACACACACACACACACACACACACACACACTACATATATACATACATATATATGGCAGTGGCTATTTGAACACAAATTGGTAATTTAAAATTAAATACACAAATTATGGACTATGAAATGTGTTTGTTTTTACATGATAAGTGGAATTCGGGGGCACTACAAGAAAAATACTCTATTGCAACTAGCTATTTGCAACAGACCACAAATGACAGTTGCAGTAAACGATATTTAGCAACAGACCTATTATAGCAGTTGCAATATATGAGATTTAGCAATAGGTCTTTTCTTTCTGTTGCAAAAAGCATATTTTTAGCAACTGCGCTTCCCTTCCTGTTGCAAAAACATACTTTCTGCAACTGTGCTTTCATGACAGTTGCAACAAACATATCATTTGCAACTGCGCTTCGAAGCCAGTTGCGAATAAATATCTTTAGCAACTGTTTTCACCACTTGCAATAACTGTATTTTTTTACAACTGGTAAAGCAAGTTGCGAAAAACATACTATTAACTTTTAATAATTAATTTTAAATTGCTACTATTAAATAATCAACCATTAGTAATTATTGTAAAAATTAATAGTTAATAATAAATTTTAATTATTATAAATTAATATTTATAATTGATAATTAAAAATAATAATTAACCGCTAAAAAATAATAAATATAATTATTATTTAGTATTTAATAATTATAATTGATAATTATATTAAATATTCAATAATTTAAATAATTCTAAACTTATAACTAAAACAAAACTACAAAAAATTCATAAAATTTTAAATTTCTTCTTTAAAATTTTCATTAAACTAAGAAATATTAAAATATAATACAACACATTAAGAGAGAGCGTCAATTTTGAAATATTAATAAAATTTTAAATTTTCTACAAGAAGTTACATTTTAAAACAAAATTTGTTCTAACGTGTTTGAGAGCCTTACAACTTTGGATCGCACAAGACTATGCAAGTTTTTTAGTTCAACATGCTTTTTTGGCTTCATATCAAAATGCTTTAAATCCAAATAAGTTTACGGTAATTTATTTTTAATTTGTTAGTGACTATATACTTCCGTCATCTTTACCTCAATAATTTCATATATGACTTTTACGTCCGAAACCCTACAAGCTAGATGGTTTGCTAAAAACAGTTTGTTTATATATATTTACAAGCAAGCAGGCCCTTTTACTGTTTCTCCGTTTAGTATCGTTCGGCCTATTCACTTTCAATTTAAATGCCCAATATGCTAAACTGAAATTAGGGTTGCAATGAAGCCGCCGCCACTCCTCTAGTAAATCGATTGAAAATAAAAATGGTTGCTTTGAATTCGTCGATCGATTCTTCCTCTCTATTGCCTGCGGAGTTCGATCTTCTTTTCTCGTGCTTGGGTTCTTAGTGCGTCCAAGGTTCCATCAAGTGAGTTTTCTCTTGAATTCCTCCCTTTTAATGACCTTGAAACGTAGAATGGTAAAATTTTGGGTCATATGTTTTGTTTATTTCACTTCAATTTAAGATTGATTTTCTGTATTTTGCGGATTTGATAGATTTTGAGGATTATCGAATGCTGCTAATTTTGATTAATAAGATGAGTATGCCAATAGCTAATGTAATTAAAACATTCGTATTGAGCTCTGTCTAATTCATTATGAATTTGATTTTTGTTTCATGAACTATGGTTTTGTAGATCGATTCACATCCGAGTTCGCCAAATTTTCTCTTTATCACCAGTTTGTATCGGATTTTGTAGGAATATGTTGCAAAGATGAATCATTTGACATGTTAATACTTGTATAATTTAAGTTTGTCTCTGTGTATTATTTTATTGAATTCTTTTGGGCATATGTTTAGCAAAACTTTGTTTTCAAATAGAACCCAATGGTTTTTAATTTCTTCTGTTCGCAATGTTTTTAACAATCATCGTGGTATTTGTTGTTGGGTAACTGAGCTGAATTTCTTTCAGTATGTTTGAAATTTCAAGAAGAATAACTAATGATGAAGATATGCCAGCAACCCAAGTTAGAATTATTGCTGTTCATATTTGTACAATATAACTAATAGATTAATAAAATACTTTATGTAGATATGTCGGCCTTTACTTTTGAATGTGCACTGCTGCGGATGATAATGGGTTGGAGATGCATGGAATCATTCATCACTGTGTCGAAATATTTGAGCCTTGCTTTGGCAGTGTAAGACTATTTTGTATTATTGTATATATATGTACTGTACTGAGACAGTACCATATGTGCACAATCAGTAATATATTGCAATAAAAGTTATCTATAGGAGTTGAAGAGGATAGAAAGGATAAAAGTGAAAAGATGGTCATATTATGATTACTCATGATCATTTATGTATACAAGGTGGAAAGTGATGAGCAGAAAACAATGAACATGGGAATTATGCATAGAAAATGCTTTATTTTTATTTTTTTGGCACCGTTTAGATCACAACAAGTCAATGGTCCAAGAGTTAACATGCACACACTGTTTTGCATTGCTTAATAGTAGAACTAACTGTATCATGTGTACATACACCAAGTATTTATTATACTATGCAGGACTGTCGGTGATTGATATTCTACTAAATCTATTGTTTATACAGGGAAAGCAAAAGAGAAGCTTCTGATTTCTTGTTTTCTCACTAGCTGGCAGTGTAAGACTACTTCTTTTTTCTAAAGATTGAAGATACTTGCATTTTTTAATTTATCTACTTTTTTCTTTTCAATTCAACAACAATAAGTAGCAAGTATCAGTATAAGTTGCGGAATATAGACAAATTTGTGCAGAATGTATATTATGTATAATGTATATTATGTATACACATGGTTAATTTTTAACACTACAGATTACATAATCCAGTAAAAAAAAATGTTTTCTCATATCTTGTTCCAAAGTAAACAGTTTTTGTTTGCTTTTTAATGGCTAAATCTAGAAGATGAATGGAACTATTACAACAGTAAATAAAAGCCTTGTTCATACTTGGTCAGCAGTCTGGTTCTTCAGTTTACAAATGACAAGCAAGTCTAGAATTAAATGTTATTGTATTTTACTTATCCTTCGCAGGAGATAGTTTCCTTTATGTTTGATTAGCAAACTTTTGCTGAAATGGACACACAGCTCAAGAATTTGGAATCACATGGTAAAAGAATTTCAAGTGAATTCCATGAGGTAAATGTTATTTTTATTTTCAAATATTATTATTTAGCTTACACATGGTTATTACATTAATTTAGGAAACTCTTTCTTTATTTTGCCCAAAATAGTAGTTATTTTTGTATGCTAATGCTTATTGCTAACGATGGAAAATATTGTCTAATGTTTTTTGTATACTAATGCTTTTGTATTGTTTACAACAATTAAATGAGAACCAGTTTCAGTTTCCATATCCTATAAATTGGTATATGCTTAGTATCCAAAAAAAAAATGTATTCTCAAATGTTGCATGTTCAAATCAATTCTTACCTTTTAATTATCTCAAATACAGTTTGCACAATGTATCTTTTAAATAAGTTTTTTTTTTATCAAGGGTCATTGCTTTGATGTGTTTGAAAGAGCTGAAGCGGAATCGGTGGCTTTATTTGATAATAGTTTAAAATGGGGCGAGTGGATGAAAGACACAATGCATTAGATTGAAATGCACGGTGGTAAGGATA
This sequence comes from Allium sativum, assembly GCA_030737875.1. Lineage (NCBI taxonomy): Eukaryota > Viridiplantae > Streptophyta > Magnoliopsida > Asparagales > Amaryllidaceae > Allium > Allium sativum. The sequence continues at coordinate 199,110,642 of CM060918.1, read as the reverse complement.
TAGAATTTGTGTCATTCAATTTGGATGTGGAAGAGGAATGATTCTATGATTAATGCTTGTATTGCTAAGTTTTTGATCAGTCTGTATTGAAAATAGATAATTTGTAATCTTGAAGAGAAACGTTGATATATATATTTGTAACCATCTTTGTCAACAATGTATTGTTGTTGTAATAAAATTTCAACTTTTGTGAAAATTTAATGAAATATTTTAGAGTAGTATTATCTTTGATTTGATATTTAAATTGTATGTATTTTAATTTATGAAATCATGATTTTATAATAGTTGAAATCACAAAATATTTTGTAAAAGATACTATTGCAACGGACAAAAACAGTTGTGAAAAATTCTTTTGCAATAGACACAAAATCGTATAAGACTATTTTGCAACTGGCATTTGTTGTTGCAAAAGAATCAGTTGCAACAGTAAAGGCCTGTTGCAAAAAAAGTATATCGCAACATCTTATTGCAACAGGCGGAAAATGTTGCGTGACTTTTTGCAACTTCGGCTATACCAACAGGCGCGGACCTGTTGCAATTGGTCTACTGCAACAGATATTGCCTGTTGCGAAAAGTGTTTTTTGTTGTAGTGGGGAGATCAAATGGTCAACAATTTGTGTATTAAATTTTGTGTCATCAAATTTTTTTTTTTGTGTGTGTGTGTATAAATATATAGAGAGAGAAAAAGAGAGAGAGAGAAATTTGCACTGTTATCAATAATCGAGAAAAGTAAAAAAAGAAAATATAAAGTAAACGAAGAAATAACAAGACAAATGAATTTAGCCTTGGAAAAATCGGGTAGAAAATAATTTTGAGGGTCCTTCAACCAAGAATCTTCATAAAACACGACTACAGCCTGTTGTGATTTGTGATATTTCAGTTACATGTATGTTGAAGAAGACCATGTTTGGAAGTGCTTTGTGATAGAGGAGATAATTTAAAGATTGAAGACCGGAGAATATTATTTTGACCAAGTTTTTCTCATCTTAAATCTGTGTTATTTCCGAGGGGCAAATTGGATATTTTGACGATGTCTTATATTCCCCTATAAAAGCAACATCTAGGATTGGATTATAATCATGGGATTGAGACTGAAATAGTTGATCAAGGGTTTGTCATTGTTCTTTATTGTTCTCCTTCTCCAACAATAGTTGTAGTCATCTAGATATTCTTTGCCTATCTCAATAAGGTTATTAATTCATATTGTAGTTTGTTTACTATTGGTTTTTAATCCATTAAATGTAAACAAAATTTGTTTTTGTGAATTAATAAAGACTGTGGTTGGGTGAAATATCTTGTGTTTGTATGAGTAATTTTATATCTGTGTTGTTTTCATTAAAATTATCTTTAAGTAATTGGGTGAACAAGATCTTAGTCGCTTCCACAAAGGCGCAATTTTTTTAATAGTTGGTATCAGGGCCAGATCACCGTAAAGTTTAGAGTGATTTTAGATTGAAAAAAAATTGTGAATCAATAAAAAAATTGATTTTTTTATGTTGGATATGATGACGTTTTCGAAGATGACTATTTTTTATGAATGAAATTGGGGGATTTGAAAGCGTTGGATAGAGGATGTGGTTTACCTCAATGCTCTTCATGATCCGATTGATGGAAATGGAAAGAAGCCCCCGAATGTGAATGAGGGAAAGTGGAGGAAAATGGGTAAGAGTGCGATTGCCTTGATTCGACGGTACCTTGATGATTCAGTATTCCATCATGTGGCTAGTTGTGAATCCGCGAAGGATTAATGGGACAAGTTGGTATCTTTGTATGAGTCAAGGAGTGCTACAAGTAAGGCTTTTCTGGCTCGAAAGTTGATGTGACTTCGATTCGGTGAAGAGAAGCTTGTTGTAGAGCATTTGAACGAATTTCAAGATGCGACCAATCAATTGGCAAATTTGAAAGTCAGTTTTGATGATGAGTTGCAGGCCTTTTTGTTGACGAATTCGCTTTCAGAAAGCTAGGAGACTTTGGTTGTTTCATTGAGTAATTCCAATGCTAATGGAGCTACCTCTTTGGAAATTGTTTGAAGTAGCCTTTTGAATTAGTAATTGAGCAAAAAATGGTCGGGTTAAAATCAGTTCAAGGTGAGGTTATGGTAGTAAGGGACTCGAGGAAGATATATGATGGAAGAAGAAGGGAGATAATGGTAAAGGTATTATCACTTGTCATCAGTGTGGTAAAGAAGGTCACATACGCAGAAATTGTTATGCTTGCCGATGGATAAGAGCAAGGCTGCGGATGGTAATAGTAGTGATGATGCATAGGCAGATTTTGTTGACGGTTCCATTAATGATGCTTCTTGTGATGTCCCGTTTAGTGAAGCTAATCCTTGGAAGATGGATTTGTGAGAAAGTTTTCACATTTATAAAGATGTGATGTGTTTTCCTTCTTATGAGAAAAATGTCGACATGATTAGAATGACAAATGGAGTAAGGCTACCGGCTTGTGGTATTGGATCTATCTAATTTCGTATGCATGACAGTGTGGTAAGGTAAGTCTCTAAAGTTAGAAATGTACCCATTAATTCGCATAATCTTATTTCCCTTGGTCAGTTGGATCGTCGTGCATGGTTGCACTTATGATACTCAAGGTAGAGTTTTGAGAGTGAAGAATGGTGGTCGTGTGATGATGAGAGGAATTTTGCAAGAAGAAAAGCTTTATGGATTGGTTGGTTTTGTGGTCGACTGTGAAAGGCGAGTGACAGTTGAAGAATCTAGTCCACAACAAGGTGGAGAGGTTAATTTAGCAATGCTAATGTTTTAGACATCGATCTTCATGTTGATGATGCATGAGGTATCCAGGATGATCAAGGAAAGAGCTCAGGTCAAAGGAGAGACATATGTCGAGGTGGAAAATCCACAGAGACAAGACGGAGATCTTTGTGGTATTACAAACATTTTTAAGACCGTTGGTTTTAGTGTGGTGCAGCTCATGGTGGAAGATTCATCACTTACAGGTGGTGGGTTGTGTTTGTAATGGTTTTAATTGAGATTAGGAGGTCATGGAAAGATCTGGTGATGGTTGGTTTGGTGATTGTTGGAGTGTTGATGTGATTTATATCAAGGTGGAGTGTTGTGATTTGTGATATTTCAATCACATGTATGTTGAAGAAGACGATGTTTGGAAGTGCTTTGTGATAGAGGGGGTAGTATAAAGATTGGAGACTGAAGAATATTGTTTGACCTAGTTTTTCTCATCTTTAATCTATGATATTTCTAAGGGGCAAATTGGATATTTTGTCCAAACCTTTTATTCTCCTACAAAAGCAGCATCTACGATTGGATTATAATCATGAGATTGAGACCGAAATAGTTGATCCACGTGTTTGCTATCATTCTTCATTGTTCTCCTTATCCAACAAAAGTTTAATCATCTAGATATTCTTTGCCTATCTCAATAAGGTTATTGATTCATATTGTAGTTTGTTTACTTTTGATTATTTAGTGTAAAAAAAAATTTGTTATTGTGAATCAATAAAGAGGGTGAATGGATGGAATATCTTGTGTTTGTGTGTGTAATTTCATATCTGTGTTGTTTTTCCGTTGAATCATCTATAAGTAATTGTTAAGATCCTGATCGCTTCAACAAAGGCGCAATTTTCCTAACACAACCAACATCGGCAAAACACATAGCCGATGAGAGTCCTCATTTATATTATTACAATAGTTATAAAGTTGCTTTAACAAAAATGAAGTTGTTATTCTAAAGCAGTGAAGAGGAATGTAAAAGTGACTCTTTGTCATTGGGGTGTCGATACAGTAGGTGAAAAAGTATGTCCACCCTAATCTTGCGAAAATGTTTTTATAACCAGATTTCTTTTTGACAAAAACTGCAGCTACACACTAGAAAATAGGAGGTCCACCATTTAAATTACATAATTATCCTCCTGAATTCAGCGATTAGCCCTATCTTGCGGTTTTTGATAAAAAAAAATTTGGACATTCTAGCACAACTCGTCTTTTTGGTACAAATGCATATTTGGAGTAAACCAAAATATCGTTGCAATATGGACCGACAGAAATATATGTTGAAATTATATATTTTTGTTTACGGCTTCAGGATTTGGTTTCACCAATGTAGGTACGGACTGTCAAACAATTCAGAAACCAGAGACCGGATAGTAGACCAAACTAGCATTTTCAATCGATGGTTAAATTAGCAGAAAACCGAACCCTGCGCACATGTACTTGTTTTTCAATTTATCATGAATAAAATTACAAAGAGAACTGTAAAATAAACCCATGCAACGTGGGAAATTTAAATGTAACGTATCCGTTAATTCTGGTAACTGCGTTGGAAACACATATCTTTGGTCCGATCGTGAAGTGTCAAAATCGCTCTTTATTTAAATTAAAAAACTATCCCATAAAAATAGGATCTGTGCAGTTGATATTTTTTCTTTTTGATACTTCATTTATGTATGCATTGACCCTTGAATAATGGGTCAATAACAATCCATGTGCGAAGTGTGTGCCACGATCATGCGTGGAGCGCGTGCTGAAGCACGTGCTGTTACGCTCGTGACAATAATTAGTCTGCTTTGGGATAGTTGAGTTGGTAAGTGGTGTAAACATAAGACTTGAAAATTTCACTCAAGTTGAAACTATTAATATGTATTTTAGATCATAGTAATCCCAAAAGGTGATGGTTGATTGTGCAGACCAATTGAATATGGCACCCAAGTTCTCACCTAGCAATAATCATATCTGTGTGGGTGCCTTATTGCAGACTTGAACAACAAAAACATACGAAATTAATAAAAATCACGCCCAATGCGGAAAGAAATTCGTTTCTGATGATATCCCACATTAAAATCATAATATACTGATGAAATCCCATGGCCAAAACAGATGTGCCAACAAGTTGGTCAAACAGATCGTCAATCCTCGGGAGTGGGTGCCTATTCTTCTTGGTGAGCTTATTTAACTCCCTATAATCCACACATAGACGAAGTGAGTCATTCGCCTTGATCGTGAAGATGACTGGAGCACCCCATTCTGATATAATTCTTTTAATAAACCCCTGCTCAAGTAGCTCCCCTGCTTGCTTGCTAAGCCCCCTCTTCTCTTTAGAAGCCATGTGGCGCACATGCAATGCGACCGGCTTCGAAATATTAACCAAGTATATCCGAAAATCAATCTCACGCTTGGAGGTAAGCCACTAACCTCATCAAGAACATCCGGATACTCATAAACCAGGGTACAGATCGCAAATCATCGACAGAAGAGTCAAGTGATTCTAGGAAATTAAGCATGACAGACCCTCTTGGGTCACAGAAAATCTCGAGAGTCCTTCCTCGGCAAGTCAAAAGTATAACGTCCCTCTTCTCACAGTCTAGGATGGCACCATACATGGCTAGCCAATCCATTTCTAGAATCACACCATAGCCCATAAAACCAAGCACATATGCATCGCACTCAAACTCGATGCCTAATATAGATATCTTCAAACCCCGACATATCATAGACAGATGAGCCGTACCCCCAATGGGGTTTGAGATGATAATGGGATCATAAACAATACTAGTGCTAAGGTGTAGAGACTCAACTACAGAATCAGATATAAAAGAATAAGAAGCGCCAGAATAAAAAAGAGTCCTAACTCAATGATAGGAAAGGGAAATCAAATTTTAAACGGAAACTTTCCTACCTCTGTCCGGTCCACTGGCCTCGAGAGCATGCACCTGCCCTCTAGAAGATCCTGCCCTTTTCCCCTGCCCTTGCTTCTTCGGGCATTCTTTAGTATAGTGTCCAACTTCACCACAGTTGAAATAAACATTCTTCCTTTTTCTGCAATCCTTGACCAAATGACCGAAGCTCCCACAACCATGACATTTCTTCTTGGTCTGAACCTTGTCATTCTTTCCATCCTTTTTTGTGTTTCATTCTTGGGCCACACTTTCTTGTTTTGCGTCTCATCGGCCTTAACCTCTTTCTTCTCATCCTCACCATCTTCGTGCATCAACGCCATGTCAACAAGTCTTTCAAAAGTTGCACCATAGGTATATGAGACAACGCCAATCCTTAGAGAGGTTTATTTAACCCTTTAGCAAACCTTAAAGCTTTCTTGTTGCGGGGTATTCATCAATTCCAGACCAAACCTTGCCAACTGATTGAACTTATTGACATACTCTTTAACAGACATACTTCCTTGCTTAAGTGCCAAAAATTTCTCCATCTGCATGCTCTATTCTACCTGAGAAAGAAACTTCTTCTCGAATCTCTGTCGGAAATCAACCCAAGTATCCACTGGACGTCCTGCTTGTGTCACCTCCCACCAAACGAAGTCTCGTCCTTAAGCTGCCATGCGACCAACTGTATCTTCCTACGGTCATTAAGCTCGAAAAGATCGAAAACACTCTCGGTCTCCCGTAACCAATTGCGCGCCTCAAGATAGCTCTCAAAACCATGAAAAGGCTTTCCGCCCATCATGCAAAAATCTTTGCAAAGCTTAGAAAAGGCTAGACGAGGAGGTTGAGCTGCTTCGACCGCAGCTGGAGATGGGGTATCTGAGGCTCCAATAGGTGTCGTAGCCTCTAGATATCTATGGAACCAAGCCGATATCTGAACGCCCTCGGGAATATTAGGTTCCCTGGATATGCTGAAAAGAGAAGAAAAACGGATTCAACCAGAGAATCGAAAAGATATTATATATGGCTTTGGGGGATGTGTTTTTCAAAAATAGTTTTTTCTTTGAAATAATTTATTTTTGAAAACAATTTCCAAAACTTTTATCCGATCTTGTAAGCTTCAACTCTAATACCAAATGTAACACCCCACGTCAGTTAATGCCACTCTTTATCAAAATGCATTAAGTTCCATGAAGTGTTGTAGGTACACAGAAACAGAATCTCACAAGACAGATATATAAAATGTAGCAGCGGAAATTTAAAACTTTATTGTTCAACAGAAAAAACATCGTAGTCTCAAATCCAGTTACAAGATCAGACTAAAATACTAGAACCAAATATATCAAACAAAAACATCTATGTTGCGCTATAAACCATCAGAGTACAGAAATGTAAAATCATAATCCCCATAAGTAGCCATAACAAAATAGACAAGTAATCAAAGCAATACATCAAAGCTGATCTAGATCCAAGAAAAAATAGAACTGAAACTCGAAGTGAAACACCATTAACAGAAAGAGTACCTTGCACCATGACACCCTTTCCCTTCTCCTCTACACTAGGAGCTCTTGAAGAAATTGGAACGGCTTCCAAAGCATATGCCTTCACAACCTGCTTGCCCTTAGCTGATTCTGGACAATCTTTCTTCTTATGCCCAGGCTTTCCACACTTGAAGCACTTCTTCTCAGCTTTGGAATTCTTGCACTCATTAGCAAAATGACCTTTCTACTGGCAGTTAAAGCAAACCATCTCACTCTTAAGCTTCTTTTGGCCAATCTTCCCTTTCTATTGTAGTTGCTTCCTCTTCTTATTATTACCACCCTATTGTGGCTTCTGTTCTTCCTTAGGTGCAACAACAGACATCTTCTTAGGAAACAGACTTTCATGCCTCAAAGCCTTCTTGACGATCTTCTCAAAGATACCATCGAGGTGATCCACAAGCTAATTCCTAAAATATTCATCCAACCTCAAGACAAAATTCTCGTTCTTTTGATAAGGAGTATCGAAATATGAACGAGCATACTTCGACAACGCCTCGAAGTCAAAAATGTAGTTAAGAATTGGCGACCATTCTTCTTAAGCTCCACGAATCTCTTAAACATAATAGAATTTTGCACGGTGGAGATAAACTTCGCTTCAAACTTAGCTTGGAACAGCTCCCATGAAATATCCTCTTCAGGGGTCTCAAGTGTGACAGAGTTCCACCAGTCCATTGCTCTGCCCTCTAACTGACTTGATGCAAGTTTTCTCCTTGTTGCATCATCAATGCCCATGTCCTTGAAGATCCTAACACAAGTATCCATCCACCTCTGAAATTCTTCAACTGGTTCAGTCCCCTTGAATTGTTTTCCTCCCAATGAAGAAAAGTCTTTGCATAGCTTGGCAAATTCTATAGCTCTAGGCACTGGAACTCCAGCATCAATAGTAGCCGCCACTGGAGCGAGAACCCTAATCATGATCGCTGCCGCCATGGCCTCGAACATGGCTGGGTAGTCTAGTTTGCCACCATTTCCCCCTCCAGTATTAACCCCACTAGCAGCATGTCTTGATGGTCGTCTACTCATTCTAAATCTGCAATTTCGAATAATTAGCCACTTCCAAGAAAAACTCCTAAAGAATACGACAGCTACTACTATATATGCTAATATATAGTAAGCATCCAACTGAAATCTACAAGTAAGTCTCCCATATGTAATTACATCCTCGAACTTTGGCTAAAATCGTTAACCTGAGCTTTGATACCAAATATGACGATCGGCCATAACCTTGCACTAAAAAAAGGAATAATGTGCTGAAAATTGTGCCAGGCAGCTATGGACGATCATCGGAATAGGTAAGCAACATCAGAACCTGTCGTAGAACTCACAGCGCAAGGATAAAATATAATGGAACATATACAATAGGTAATAGAAATGAAGCATCACATAACAAACTTTTGAAACTTTCTCAACATCCTGAAAGGTTATCCAACTGGTATTAAAGTTTGCACATAAGGCCTCACTACAACCCTCATAGAGCACTCAAACAGCGGAAAAAGAAATATTAGATAGTAATAAAACTGGTACGCCAGCCTCTTGGTCGCCTCGCACAGCAACATCGTCCTCACTAATCACTTGTAACCTGCTACTTAGTCTGCCCATCCACAACTGGATGAACAGCCCAAGGTATTAAGAGGAGACATAAAACCTTGAGTCAGAAAATAGTCTTAGTGAGCGATAAAACAGCTAACAAACTTCAACAATAAAGTATATGGGAATAGGTATATTAACAAACCAATCTACCAAACACCAGAGGAGAACTCAACTCCCATCTTCTCCACATCGGACAGTGATAGCCTTTACGCTAAACAATTCAACCATTCATCCATGGAAACCAGAACACTCATTCAATCATGGTAAAGCACTCATAAAATCCAGATTATATGTATCTTATGTAAACCATCCTAATCGAATTCAACATCCCTCAAGCACAAGCCCAAAATGACTAAACCAATATCAGACAAGCACCCAAGGAATATCTCCTTTGCCGTTGGGCAACCTACATGAGACAGTATAAAGAGAACAACCAATCATCCATGACTGACTCTGGCTATCACCGCCAATCCTGCTTTGAAACCATTGTTAATCGTATGAAGGCCAACCTTGCCATATGTCAAGGGCTAATGGTAACCTCAGTTCTAGCATAAACACCATACGCCTTTCAACGATACGTACGTATGTCCAACCTTGACAACTAGGCCTTTCAACGATACGTATGTATGTCCAACCTTGACAATTAGGCCTTTCAACGATACCCATGGTACTCGACCTACAACCGGTATTTTGGGTGCCCCCATCGTACCCCTGCTTTGAGCCTGCTAGAATTTACGACAACGATAATCTCTCAGCCTTCTCATCTCTAGTCATCCAACTTGACGACTTTTCAAAGCCCAAGCAATCTTCTCGAGCAACCATTATCCACCAACTCACGACCTTTGAGTTGTCATCTCATTCGTTGTTCTACACCGATCAACAAACATCTTTAAACACTTCGAACCTTCCAACTTGAATTGTAACGAAACAGATTTTGGCTATTCCCGATAAACAATAATTTGTTAATTATATTAAGTGATTAATATAATTGAATAAATTTGATTTAATTATTTTAAGAAAATTTAACGATCTTTTTAAATTCCTATATATACACACATTTGTAATATGGATATATATATATATATATATATATGAATACAAGTATGCAGTGTAGTGTTTTATTTGTTTTTAGTATTTTTATAAAGGTTTTTTTACGTATGTAAATAAAAAATAAACATCATTTAAGAAATTAAATGTAAATGCATTAAATAAAAATATATTTATTTTATGGAAAAGAGATATTATATGAATGAGAGATTCAAATCTTGAGATTTAAACATTTAAAGAACATGTGACATTAGAATCAAATAGGGTTACATAGTCATTTATGGCTCGGATTTGCTTGATAACCAAGTAATGTTAAGTACATTCTATACAAAACCACGCACCTCAACATGATAATACATAGTCGTGCATTTTTCATTTCTGGAAAGGCAATATGTATTAACTACTACCTACTAGCTACTGTTTTCAATTAATCACTACACAGCTAGAATTTAACTATGCATTTCAATCATCTATTAACACATGGTTATGCATATATATGTTATTTCAAATTGACTTCCTGCATTGTTTTCTATCACCAGACAATGACTTTTAATAATATTTCCTCCATGTGCTTTGTACACTTTCCTTAAGAACTAAGCATACATTTTCAAAACAACCCATACTGTTTGCGCATTTACGAAATATAGGAAGATTCTTGCACAGCTACATATCATGTTCTATTCTATCAACTACAAACTAGGGGGGCTTTCTTCTTGCAAGAAACTATACAGCTAGAGGCTAGAGAGCTAAGACAAACTGAGTACATATTATTGCAAAGTAACCTAGCCATATAAACCTGAGAATAGAAAGTAATGAGCTATACCCCATTTCCACATCATAGAGGCCACGGCTTTAAACATATCCTCTACAGCTATACATATGTCTTAATCACCTATTTAATGCAACCAATATTTTAAGATTTAAGTCAACTATAAATATATGACCAGATGCACAATTGCTCCACACACATTCGAACACTTTTGTAGAAGGAAACCCAGGCAGAAACTAAGGAACAAAGGATTGCAAGATGTGAGTAAACTTCTTATTTTCCTCAATTAAACTATCAATGAATTTATATAGTATTATGCAGAATTATATACATGAATATTGGCTTTAAATGAATTATGTTTTTGCCAATTTGATCTTCATAACAAGCATGTAATCCAAAATGAAAACCTGTGAATGAAATCATGAGAACGTAGGAGTTATAAAGTGGGTAAACAATCCCTGTTTAAAACCTATTCCTGCTTATATGCGATTATGTGTTGATGTACATATACTCTCGAATGTGTTGATTGAATCTTGATGGTAAATCTGGGAATAAAATGAATAACTGGAAACAAACATAAATGTTCTGTTAATTCATAAAAGCATGCATCATGTTCAGAATATTCGACTACACCAAATATAGAGTATTTCAAATTTGATGCAAAGACAAAAGTAATTATATTTCTTAGTAGTATATTTTAAATTCGGTCTCATTAGATATAAAGTTGAGGACAATAAGAAATATGGATTTACAATAAGTAAATGCCAAGATCATAACTATACAAAACATGTGCCATCATAACAATATGATTTTCTTACATGAAATGTAGTTACAATGATATTCAGAATACACTACAGATATGGAATGAACCTTAAATTTTTTATATACAGGGCATTATCATAATATAGTGACTTATAAAGCCAACATTTTTTCATTTATTATTTACTGAGCTGAGAAAAAAAACAAAGGAAGCAAGACAGAGAAGAGAGAGTTCATGGTACTTGCGTGAATGAAGGAAACGCAGGCACGAGTACAAATGGGAAGGAGAAACAACTATAGAAAGATGAAGGTGGGAAGAGATCAGTGCATGGTGGTGTGTACATGTCGGAAGATTGAGGGGATACAGGATAAAACTGGAAAGAAGAAGGAAAGAAGTACCATACATATTTGGAAATGGGAACATTTACTTGTGGATTGTGGCATTTGGGGCTTCGGCCATTTTTTAAAACAAAGAAAGAAAAAAATTACATTAAAAGGGAACAACAGAAGAAAGAAGTGAAGTAAAGAAGAAAAAAGAAAGAAGAGGGGGAGGGGAGTGGCACAGCGTTCTGATATGGTGCTGGCAGATGTTATTTGTTGCGTGCATTGTGAAGTCCAGTCTTATATCTATACAACACACACACACACACGTATATATATATATATATATATATATATAAATAATGAAGTTATAAAAAGAAATGAACAGAAGGAGGGGAAAACCAGAGTACAGAAAATAGGAAAGGAACGACAAAAAAGATCATAAGGAAGTGGCTTGGGAAGTTTTAATGCATGCTGGTTTTCACAGGCTTTGTGGGTCACCGGATATGGGCTTCATCCCAGTCTAATAATAAAAAAAGTAAGGAATAAACTGGGAGGGAAGAAGATCAAAACAGGATTAAGATGCAAGGGGAAAACTTGTTGCCGCCTTAGTTTAGATTGGTCCATGATATATAACAATAAAATAAATAAAAACATTTAAATAAAGAGAATAAATGTTTAAGTTATAATTCCAAATAGAAAATATTTATTGATGTGTATAACTTAAGCAGGATCAAGGAAATATATTTGGTGTGTGTGTGTGATTGAGTCGAATGAACTCAACGTAATTATCAAATTTAAACAATTCAATACATTTGATTTGTAAAGTAATTAAAATACTAAACACCGTTAAAATAAATCGAATGTAAATTTAGTCGTAAACTAGCTAACAGATAAAATACTGATCAATAAAATCTGTGAATACAATAAATACTGAATTGTTTATTTAATTAATCGATTGATTTATTTAGTTGTATTTAATTATGTGAACCATAATTAAATATTTTATTGACAGCTGTTAGTGGAAATAAACACTGTTCCACTATATTTTTGGATAGACTGAATTGTTTAGACACCCGATTAGCAGAAATAAACACCGTTCTGCTATTACATCAGTTTAACGTATGATGTTGAGTTATTTTATTACCAATTGATAATGTTGTATTGAATTTACATAGTATCTGTGCAAATTGGGTTAACAAATTGAATGTCGCTTGAACTGTTATATATCGTTGGAGTTGCTAAGCCGTTTTCTGAAAAGTAACTCAGAAACAAACTCGAGTTTTGATAATTTGATATAAATTATTTTGAAGAGAGGAAAATTAAATGGATTATTTATAATTAATTGTATTATTAATTAATTTAAAAAGGGAAGATTAAATTTAATCAGTTAATTAGTTTGTTGGATGTAAAGAAACTATTTTTTAAAAGGGGAATTAATTAATTAATTAACTCCAATTAATTTAATAGAAATGGATCTGAAAAAAGATTGTTAAAACATAATAACATTTTATAAAAGCAAATTGATGTTTAAATTAACAGTTTTGATAAGTTAATAGTGTAGTTAAATTGTAACGACCCGGTTTTTGTCGACTTTGGTTATTGCCATAAACTCAATGATGACTAACCAAACATCGTAAAAACCCGGAAAGTTAATAGAAAGAAGTTAGAGGGTGAGAATAGATAAGATAGAAAACTTAGAATAGAAGAAGAAGAAGATACAACATCAGAGTAACACGAATCTCACGGCGGAACGAACAACATATAATAGATAATATATCCTTGAAATAAATCAGTATATGTATACAATAACATTATCAGAGTACAACACAGCGGAAATAACTATAGCTTTAAAATCCTGAAGCCTCCTGCTCCAAGCTCTCCAAGTATTTGTAAATCCCGACTACTTGACTGCCCGTATAAAATTGGGCACCCAAGAGTTTAGGGAAAACAAAACAAAATAAACTCCGGGTCAGTCATGAGACTGGTATGAGTAAAACAGTTTAAAACAGTTTGAGACATTAAACGATATCTCATAAGACCACGCCGTATAACGGAACGGGTTTTTCCCTTATGAGAATCCAAAGTAATCTTTATATCAAAACTCATTGATATTATAATACTGTCTATCAACCACAATATAATAATCATCTAGCAGAAACGCTTTCATCTCATGTTCTACATATACAGTATACAATCAAAACCGCAAGCACGTATCGGGTAATGGATTTCCAACTATGACAAGGTATGGAACCACCTTTCGCTAGTGTACCTCTAGAGAGGAATACACTGGGTTCAATAAGAACATCTTGCAACCCGACCACACACGACTGACCACTCATTTCGCTTGAGTGTATCGAATGTATATCACCAACGGTTGGGATCAACAACCGTTTCCCGCATGGGACAACATCGACAATAGATTTTTAGAAATAAATGAAACTCTAGATCAGGTGATTATACACCCTAATAGGTGCGACCTACATAGCCATGCTGCCTGCCCGATTTCTGTCATTTCCCGATTGTGAGGCTAGAGGCCACACTTATCTTTGACAGGTCACACGTTTATTCGCTTTGAATGTCACCTCGTCATACCCGCCAAATCACAAATTGGTTTCCCCAAAAATACCACGGGTATACAGCTAAGAGAAACGAATTCTTCCGCCACCAACGTAAATACGTTTGAAGAGATCAACTTAAGCGATCTATTAAATATACTCTGTCAGACATTCTTCCATACAAGTCGTCCTGGGACTGGACAACCCGAAGGCACTATTCAGTACATCCATCTTAGGCAACTGTTATCTAAGATTTATACAATAGCCCTTGCACTTTACTCTGTCTTCAATATATTCGGCATACTTGATTCGCAACGCTTATGCCAATACGGAGTGGTTCTTCGGATAATAATACAACCGGTCTCTCCATATTAACAATGTTAAAATGGTAAAAACTTTGATAGTCGGTGAGTTAACTATCAAATGAACAATGTCTGTGTACACACAACGATCTTATTTCCAAATGGAATTATCGATCAAATCATCAACCATATATATATATTCATTCATTCATATTTCCTTATTTTCTATGTTTAGAAAATATATGTTATTAACACTGGAAAACTTTCCCATTTTCTTATTTACAAATCACTAGTCTTCCTCAACTATCAGTCCCTAACTGTAAACTAGTAAGAGAACAATTCCCTAAGTATCAATCCCGAAGGCCGAAACCAACATCAGATCGTCACTTAGAAAACCATTCAACTTAACTAATCTCCAGCTAGTTTCTAATTTTGCTTAACTCAATTTGATTAACTCTTATTCGAATAACTAATATTCGATTAACATTAATTGAATAACTAATATTCAATTAACCTTACTTGATTAATTCTAGTTCGAATAACTATATTCGATTTAATTTCATTCTAAATAACTATGTATGTTTCGACTATGTTCCGAATAATTATATTCGATTTACTCTTTTTTATATTTATTTTCCAAATATCCTTTCATAAAATCCTATTTATTTTCCCAAATATGTCTTTTTATAATACCTTATTTTTTTACAAATATTTACTTGTAACAACCCGTATTTTGAACAACACGTTATAACTTAAAACAGGGCAGAATTAAATATTAAAATCTGAGTCAAGGGAAACGGGCTGTGCCATTGCGTTCGTCTCGGAAAAATACGCGAAATAGAGTCCGAAATTTCGTAAATCGGAGTCCGTATGATCAAGATATGGCCTCGCAAAGTTTCACGAAAAATTCAAATTCAAAAACAGATTCAAATTTTCAGAATTCAGGGTAGGCGGGAAAAATCCTGCCCCAGGCAGGGTCGACACAGGGGTCGACACAGGGGTCGACACAGGGGTCGACACTAGTGTCGACTCCCCCCCCCCCAATGGGTCGACACCCATGTCGACCCATGGGTCGAAACCCATGTCGACCCAGGGGTCGACCCCCCCTGTCGGACCAGTTTTTCTGGTGCACCTGTTTTGGCTCCTGGGTCTTGTTTTGGGGACTTGTGACGATTTTAGATGGCTCAGATCTATCCTAGGGTTTATCCTATGGCTAAAACTAACCCTAAACACTATAAAAAGACCCTAAGACCTAGCTTAAATCATACTATTTCATTTTAGCACTCATGCAGCCGCCATTAAACCTAGAACTCTAAATTAAAAATACAAAGAACAAAATTAAAGAAGACGAAGGATGATTCTTGAAGGCTACAACAAGAAGCTACAACAACTACGACGCTTTAGACAACGGATTTGGGGCTATTTGATTTAAAGTTTTGATTTGGATTGCTTGCTTCATATTGTAAGTTCTATGTCACTTTTTAGGCAAAAACGCTGAAATAACATGGACATGCTATGAATTGAAACCGGATTTAGGAACTATTATTAATCCATGTTTATATTGTTTAACTTTGAATCAAAATTTGGGAATATTGCTATGTTAATGTTGCAAGTTAAACTTATCATGATGTTGATGTTGTTATGAATCACTTGGGCTTAATTTTATTGCAAGTTGAACAAATACATGTCCATGGAATCATTATGTTCATTGAAATCCTCATGTTGATTAAACCATGCCTATGATGCTAATTAAACCATGTCTATGATATTAATGAAACTATGCCTGTGATGTTAATATACCTATCATGCTAATGACAAATTGGGAATTGCTAGGTCATGATGAAAAGTTGGAATCATTATGTTTATAATGCTAGATGAGAATCATTATGTTAAAAATACTAAATTGGAATCCACTATGCCTTTTAGAATTACCATGCCTTTAATGTTTCATGATTGTAATAAAATTATTATTATGCCCGCAATGATTATTATGCCTAGGATGTAAAGTTGAATTCATCATGTTGAACTAAGTTGGAACCGTTACTATGCCAAGTTATCATCATGCTAGTATTGAAACCGTGTGATATGTTGTAGCCTGTTTATTATGCAAGTGATGTTGGAATTGTCACGTGTGCCTATCACATGTTTGGTGTTATTCCCCTTTATCTCTTGAATTGTTTATGCTTGTGAACGAAGTACGTTTATATACGTTGGGGATACGATTGGGTAGAATAGGAAAAAATTGAATTGATTATAATCATAAACCGTGAAATATGGCACGAAAACTCGACTTGAACATGCCATAACTTGACTTGAAACATGCCTTAGTTGGGCACGAAATTGACATATGAACATGCTATGAAAATAGCACGAATCTGATAAGAACACGGGGATGACTTTAAAAAACAAGAAAGTGGCCAACTCGAGCTTGGGTTGAGTTTGTAGTGTAAACCTGCTCGGAACCGCCCGGCAAATCCAGTTGCTACAAACAATAGGATCCAATGTGGGTAGTTGGTCACATCGCGCTTGAAACCCGAGGTTGGGTTGAGTTCGTAGCGTAAACCTGCCCGGACCCGCCCGGCAAATCCAGTGGCTACGAACAATAGGATCCAATGTGAGTGGTTCGGTGCATTAACGAATCAATTAATGCCAATTAGGGTTAAGTCACGAACATGAAAAGACAACTTAACCAACTTGAACACGATTTGTAGGGCTAAGTCATGAACTTGAAACGACAACACTTAGCCAACCTGACATGACACGTAGACGGGTTAAGTCACGAATTTAAATGACATACTTAACCATCTTGACACGACTAGACTGGAAAAGGATTAAGTCACGAATTACATGACTTAATCGGTTAGGCGGGTTAGGTCACGAATTACATGACCTAATCTGTTAGGCGAAACCCTAGACACGACCCTTTTCAGCAGTAACCCTCTAGATGTATCAAGGTACCCTATGGCTAGGCCGGGTGGTGCATGATTACTGGGCTGATTGTAAGAGGTGAACGACGGCAGTGGGGTATGCCAGTGTAGGTTCGGTGGACTACGGTCGTGCACGTATTCCGGGGCAGGCACTGGGTATCCGTAGATTTATCTGTGCATCTTGAATCGTGTCAGGGGTTGACACCCTAGGGTTGATACACCCGAAGGTGGACCCAGCATAGGTGACTACATTCGCGATTAGCCGTATGACACAGACACTTGACGAGCTAGAACTTGTAGGGAGCCGATCGACTAGATAATCGCTCCGTAGGACCCCGTACTTGGGTCAGACCCCGTTTCAGGGTCATTTCATGATATTGGGCCATGGGATTTATTTCGTGATTAACTTGTGATATGGGCTTAGTATACTAGTACAGTCGATGCAACGAATCTCGAACATGTGATGCTTTACTTGACTTGTCTTGACTTATCCTGATCACCTTAGTCTATCTTGTTCACCTTGACACCATTCTTAAGTTTAGTTCCTGTTCATACATGACAGGTTGTTTTAACCGTTTTTACACTGAAAGTCATTAGGACTTACTCAGTCTTTATGACTGACCCTTTTCCTTTCGCCTCTTTTTCTTTCGTCCCCCCCCCTCCCCCCAGGTTCTCAGGGAGAAAACACTAGCTCTTAGCTTAGATATCACTTGCCTTGGCTCAGCATGTACGGTTTGCTATGGCTGCTTCTTTTTACTGCACTTGGGGAATAAGCTGTTTTTCTGTTTTTAAGTTATTGCTTCTTTGGCTATTATTACAAGACAGTTGTAATGAAGTTATTTGAAATGTTTGTAAGAGACATGGTTTATTTTGGAATAAAATGAAGTTCTGTTTTGCTCATAAATTCTTCCGCTGTTTACTTAATTTTTTTTATTAATGTTCTGTCTTGTGATAATTCTGTGATGTTATCTCGATAATACCCCTCCAAAACTAGTGCATTCCCTTTGTGAGTGACCCTAGCGGAGGTGGGGTGTTACATTTTGGTATCAGAGCAGAAGGTTACCAAGACTGGGCAAAAGTTTTGAAAACCTTTTGAATTTTTTTTCAAAACCATTTACAAAGAAGCACTTTTCAAAAAAAAAGTTGGTTTATTTTAAAAGGCTATTCCCCAAAAAGCCATTAGCACTATCTTTGTTTCCTCGTTTGAATCTTTTCCTTTTTCGTTTTCAGCTTATCATGGCCGACGATCTTAATCTTCCCGAGGGTGTCAATATACCCACTTGGTTCCGTCGTTTCCTCGAGGCTCGGGCTAATGTGACAAGCCCAGCCAATCCTCCTCAACCTCCGCGAGAAACCGCTTTTTCAAAGATATGCAAGGACTTTAAGGCCATGGGCAGAAAGGATTTCCTAGGAACTGAGACTTTTGTTAGGGCACGGAATTGGTTGAAGGAAACCGAAGACTTGTTTGTTATCTTTGAGGTAGAGGACAATAGGAAAGTACAGTTGGCGGCGTGGTTCATGAAAGAGGAAGCTTCTTATTGGTGGGAAGTCACCAACGCTACTAGGCCCATTGAGACTTGGGCGGACTTTAGAGGGAGATTTGGGCTTAAGTTCTTGTCATCGGCAGAGGAGAGTCTCCAAATGGAACGGTTTCTGGCCCTTAAACAAGGAAATATGACAGTTAAAGAATACGTGAACCGTTTCAATCAGCTTGCTCGCTTCGGATTGGAGTTAGTCAACACTCCTTAGAAAAAGGCGCTACGTTTTGCACGAGGCTTGAACGAGCCACTACATGGTTTGGCCATGACTCATGTGCCCATGGGGGAGACCTTTGAAAGCTTGGTGGATATGGCCCTACTGTATGAGGAAGATAAGAAGGGCAAGAAAGAGGTCAAGCCCAACGATTCTCAGAATAAGAAGGTAGACCCCGAGAAAGGAGGCAAGAACTACAACTCACGTGATAAAAGGAAATGCAATTTCTGTGGTACGGAAGGGCACATAGCCAAGGATTGTAGAAAGAGGAAAAGAAAGCAAGGTGAATGTTTTCATTGTGGGGAGACTGGACACATCAGCAAGGACTGCCCTAAGAAGCAGACCGGACCTTCCGGGGGTACATCTTTAACTTCTTTTTCTAGATGCTTTGTTTTATCTTGTTATCTCCTCGATCCTATCTTGAGAACCATAGGTAGAATCTTCTTGGATGTAAACATGTAATTGAAACATGTTATGATTGCAAAATGGTTGCAAGTGGTCGCAAGTGGTTGCTCGTGGATGCATGAATACACATTAGGCACTAGATCGGCTCAGTCACATTTTCATGTTGCATATGCATGAGTGTTTATTTTGGAAAATTGGTTGTGCTATCATTTGGTTGTTGCATATGATTGAATGTTTGTGGACTCATGTAGAAATTATGAATTATAATAGGAAAATTTTGCATACATATTGGATTCATTTCACTAAACATGTTTTGCATTTGAAAGGATCAATCAGGCCTGATCATTTGCATTAGATAAGGAACATATACACACACTTTCTGCATATGTTCATACAGCATTAGAAATCTTTTAAGGACAATGGCTGCCTGTGGATGATGCTTTGAGTAGATGGATGATGGATGGTAGGATACGTTCTTCCTAACTTGAAGATTTCGGGGACGAAATCCTTTAAGGTGGGGAGAATGTAACAACCCGTATTTTGAACAACACGTTATAACTTAAAACATGGCAGAATTAAATATTAAAATCTGAGTCAAGGGAAACGGGCTGTGCCATTGCGTTCGTCTCGGAAAAATATGCGAAATAGAGTCCGAAATTTCGTAAATCGGAGTCCGCATGATCAAGATATGGCCTCGCAAAGTTTCACGAAAAATTTAAATTCAAAAACAGATTCAAATTTTCAGAATTCAGGGTAGGCGGGAAAAATCCCGCCCCAGGCAGGGTCGACACAGGGGTCGACACTAGTGTCGACCCCCCCCCCCCCAAATGGGTCGACACCCATGTTGACCCAGGGGTCGACCCCCCCTGTCGGACCAGTTTTTCTGGTGCACCTGTTTTGGCTCCTGGGTCTTGTTTTGGGGACTTGTGACGATTTTAGATGGCTCAGATCTATCCTAGGGATTATCCTATGGCTAAAACTAACCCTAAACACTATAAAAAGACCCTAAGACCTAGCTTAAATCATACTATTTCATTTTAGCACTCATGCAGCCGCCATTAAACCTAGAACTCTAAATTAAAAATACAAAGAACAAAATTAAAGAAGACGAAGGATGATTCTTGAAGGCTATAACTAGAAGCTACAACAACTACGACGCTTTAGACAACAGATTTGGGGCTATTTGATTTAAAGTTTTGATTTGGATTGCTTGCTTCATATTGTAAGTTCTATGTCACTTTTTAGGCAAAAACGCTGAAATAACATGGACATGCTATGAATTGAAACCGGATTTAGGAACTATTATTAATCCATGTTTATATTGTTTAACTTTGAATCAAAATTTGGGAATATTGCTATGTTAATGTTGCAAGTTAAACTTATCATGATGTTGATGTTGTTATGAATCACTTGGGCTTAATTTTACTGCAAGTTGAACAAATACATGTCCATGGAATCATTATGTTCATTGAAATCCTCATGTTGATTAAACCATGCCTATGATGCTAATTAAACCATGTCTATGATATTAATGAAACTATGCATGTGATGTTAATATACCTATCATGCTAATGACAAATTGGGAATTGCTAGGTCATGATGAAAAGTTGGAATCATTATGTTTATAATGCTAGATGAGAATCATTATGTTAAAAATACTAAATTGGAATCCACTATGCCTATTAGAATTACCATGCCTTTAATGTTTCATGATTGTAATAAAATTATTATTATGCCCGCAATGATTATTATGCCTAGGATGTAAAGTTGAATTCATCATGTTGAACTAAGTTGGAACCATTACTATGCCAAGTTATCATCATGCTAGTATTGAAACCGTGTGATATGTTATAGCCTGTTTATTATGCAAGTGATGTTGGAATTGTCACGTGTGCCTATCACATGTTTGGTGTTATTCCCCTTTATCTCTTGAATTGTTTATGCTTGTGAACGAAGTACGTTTATATACGTTGGGGATACGATTGGGTAGAATAGGAAAAAATTGAATTGATTATAATCATAAACCGTGAAATATGGCACGAAAACTCGACTTGAACATGCCATAACTTGACTTGAAACATGCCTTAGTTGGGCACGAAATTGACATATGAACATGCTATGAAAATAGCACGAATCTGATAAGAACATGGGCATGACTTTAGAAAACAAGAAAGTGGCCAACTCGAGGTTGGGTTGAGTTTGTAGTGTAAACCAGCCCGGAACCGCCCGGCAAATCCAGTTGCTACAAACAATAGGATCCAATGTGGGTAGTTGGTCACATCGCGCTTGAAACCCGAGGTTGGGTTGAGTTCGTAGCGTAAACCTACCCGGACCCGCCCGGCAAATCCAGTGGCTACGAACAATAGGATCCAATGTGAGTGGTTTGGTGCATTAACGAATCAATTAATGCCAATTAGGGTTAAGTCATGAACATGAAAAGACAACTTAACCAACTTGAACACGATTTATAGGGCTAAGTCATGAACTTGAAAGGACAACACTTAGCCAACTTGACATGACACGTAGGCGGGTTAAGTCATGAATTTAAATGACATACTTAACCATCTTGACACGACTAGACTGGAAAAGGATTAAGTCACGAATTACATGACTTAATCGGTTAGGCGGGTTAGGTCACGAATTACATGACCTAATCTGTTAGGCGAAACCCTAGACACGACCCTTTTCAGCAGTAACCCTCTAGATGTATCAAGGTACCCTGGGGCTAGGCCGGGTGGTGCACGATTACTGGGCTGATTGTAAGAGGTGAACGACGGCAGTGGGGTATGCCAGTGTAGGTTCGGTGGACTACGGTCGTGCACGTATTCCGGGGCAGGCACTGGGTATCCGTAGATTTCTGTGTATCTTGAATCGTGTCAGGGGTTGACACCCTAGGGCTGATACACCCGAAGGTGGACCCAGCACAGGTGACTACATTCGTGATTAGCCGTATGACACAGACACTTGACGAGCTAGAACTTGTAGGGAGCCAATCGACTAGATAATCGCTCCGTAGGACCCCCGTACTTGGGTCAGACCCCGTTTCAGGGTCATTTCATGATATTGGGCCGTGGGATTTATTTCGTGATTAACTTGTGATATGGGCTTAGTATACTAGTACAGTCGATGCAACGAATCTCGAACATGTGATGCTTTACTTGACTTGTCTTGACTTATCCTGATCACCTTAGTCTATCTTGTTCACCTTGACACCATTCTTAAGTTTAGTTCCAGTTCATACATGACAGGTTGTTTTAACCGTTTTTACACTGAAAGTCACTAGGACTTACTCAGTCTTTATGACTGACCCTTTTCCTTTCGCCTCTTTTTTTTTCGTTCCCCCCCCCCCCCCAGGTTCTCAGGGAGAAAACACTAGCTCTTAGCTTGGATTTCACTTGCCTTGGCTCAGCATGTACGGTTTGCTATGGCTGCTTCTTTTTACTGCACTTGGGGAATAAGTTGTTTTTCTGTTTTTAAGTTATTGCTTCTTTGGCTATAATTACAAGACAGTTGTAATGAAGTTATTTGAAATGTTTGTAAGAGACATGGTTTATTTTGGAATAAAATGAAGTTCTGTTTTGCTCATAAATTCTTCCGCTGTTTACTTAAATTTTTTTATTAATGTTCTGTCTTGTGATAATTCTGTGATGTTATCTCGATAATACCCCTCCAAAACTAGTGCATTCCCTTTGTGAGTGACCCTAGCGGAGGTGGGGTGTTACATTACTCCTTTTCTAGTTCTATTTGTTTTCTAAATAAATATTCCTTTTCACTTCTATTTACTTTCTAAGTAAATATCCTTTTTATACTTCTATTTACTTTCTAAGTAAATATCCTTTTATACTTCTATTTACTTTCTAAGTAAATATCCTTTTCGTTTTATAAATATTTCCTTTTAACTTTCCTATTTATTTAACAAATAAATATTTCCTTTTAATCTATTTGTAAATGTTTCACAAATATTTCTCCTTCTATTTGTTTTGCAAATACCTTCCTTTATATTTGTTTTACAAATAATTTATCCTTTATATTTGTTTTACAAATAATTTCCTTTTCTATTCTTTTGATTTTATAATTATTTCCTTATTTAAAATCCTTTCTCCTTTTATACATAAAATCCATTGATTTTATATAAATAATTTATTTTTAAAATATACTTTCAAAATCCCCTTTTTACATCCCAGTATTTCTTACGGTATCTAAAATACCAAATCACAATGATCGATATCATTCAAACACACATAATCAACAACAGATTATATATTACATCATATATCACAATATATGAAACAAAATAGTATTATATATATAGAGAGGAACCCAGTTGGGTCCCTCCCACCTGTTTCCCTGCATCACAGATGTTAGACAACACGAATATAAAATATTTTGATAAACAGAATCAATATTCGATTAACGATTTATATATATATATATATATCTTTATCTATACTTTCAACCAATACACAAGCAATTCAACCAAACAGTTAACACACATCAATCAACAGATGATTAAAAGTTCTTAAAATACGTTATAAAAATATAACTGTTCAGAGTTAGTGAGATTTACTCACATTGGCATTCATCGTTAAAGAACGATAAACTGTTGTTTGATTCGAATCAAACAACTTATTTCGCCATAAATTCAAACGAGCTCCAATCCATTCCAGTCCGTTCCATTGAGAAGCTCTCATCCATACATTCCTAACGGATCTAACCGTTCAAAATTCTGATATCGTACGGAAAAGTTATACTTATTATAAGTCATCACATTATTTAAATTTTAAAAACTAAACTTAAATGAAAATAAACATCGGGCCTTACCACTTCTTCTAACCGGCCCATTCAAATCCACTACCGCACCCAAGTCCTTCTTCCTCCAGGTTCGAACCGTGACTTTCTCTTCACTACACAGACATTTCCAAAAATTACTCCATCTTTTTTCACAAATCAAACCACAAAAATTCCCACTATTTTAATTACTGTGATTAACAACTTTAACCATCCCCTTAACCTGGAAATTAGACATCGATATGCTTCCTTCTTATTCGACCGTTCAGACCATCCTCCTTTCAATCTGCCACCGAAGCTTCCACTCGTTATCAGACCCCATAAGACCGTTGTTGTTCATCTCTTAAGCATCTCCATGCTCTTGCTCCTCAACAGAAAACTCAAGCTCACAAAAAGGTTTCGCGTCAACAGCTTAAACTCATGGTGAACAATGCAAACATCGACAGTTTTTATCGCGGAAACCGACCAAAAATTTCAAACTGTCGCGGTTTTCCCTTTTAAGTTTAAATCTGACCACGATTTTACTCAATTTCTTCTCTGTTATTCGCGAGTTCAATCCTAGGTGCTGCTGAAGGACAGACAACCAAAACAGTGCCGTTGAACTACATAACACTTATACTAGATTGAAGAGGAGGTCAAGGAGATTTCATATACATGAGTTTGGGAATTTATAGATTTTAATCCCATTTGATATTGATTTTTGAAATACTCATTCTTGTTTTGAATAGTTTTGTGGTGGCTCCTTTTTGAGTTTGCACAGGATTTGTTTAAGTTCAGGTTATAAGGTTTTAGCTTCATATGTTTGCAGACGTGGGACACAAATTAACCATGAAGTAAAAATGTGGTTTAAAGGGAAGGCACGTTTTCAGTAGTGTTTTCATTTTGTACATGAAAAAGATAGTGTATACATTCTCGGAGACACCCTTTTCTTTGCTCTCTTAAGTTTATATACATGCGTGGAAACTGAAATAAAAATACAGTCGTGTTCGGTGAGGTGCCGCGATCCCAAATATATAAAAATATCGGTAGATTAACTCATATTGTGAAACCCTATAATCGCTGATTAAGGGTGCAAAATACTCCAAATAAAAAGTTGCTTATTTAATTAATTAAAAATTACAGTAAAATTCTAAAAATTAAATTATCATTAGTCTCAAAGGGCTTGTCTAAATTCGAGGTCAATATTTAATTATAATTAAATACATCGTTATGGTTGATAATGATTATTCCATAGCGACTATTCGGAAATTTGATTTGGACATAAATCAAAATCTACACGATGAAATCCCAATTATTCTCTTCCATTAGAAAAATATATTTTACCAGCTCTGAACGTTTCTTGTTTCACAGAAATCCGATTTAAAACGGCTTCTATATATCCGTTTAAAGTTCGAATCGCCAAATTTCGAACTACCGCGCCATTTCGAGCTCGATTATAATTATATTATAATTCTACGTTCAAACTTAGTTTAAATAATATATTGCTCAATATAATTCAATATAAACTGAATTACATATTTTATATCGTCCAATTCACACCATATCACGAATTCTGTTATTTCCGATTATTCCAGAAATATATTTTTCTATTATTTATATTAATTAAATATTCAATATTATTTAATTTAACAACCCTTAACCTCTCTGAATCGATATTTAAATAATTAAATAAATTAATCATTACCCGTAAAAGTACGGGTCATTACATTCTTTCCCCCTTAAAATAATTTCGTCCTCGAAATTGCTAAGCTAGAAGACGACCCTATCTATTGGGTAAATATGTATCGGTTTACCCCTTAACTTCAGTTTTCAACTAAACCAATTAATATCGACTAAAATGTTAATTTATTCTAACTAACTAAAATTTTCAAAAATTATGAAAATTTTCTAACGCCTTAATTTTTCGAAAAATTTCGCCATAACCTCCTTTGTACAGCCCTATCAGTGAAACCACAACTCGCCTCTCTAGGCCTCCTCCAACCCAAAAGAAAATTAAACAGTCAAGCGGCTTGCCAATTCGGCTCATAAATCTCATATCCATATAAAATACAAAATGGTACCTTTTGGTCGGGCATATCGTTATATCCTTCATACCTGCTACCAATTTAGCATACACCAAGGTCCTTATGGTCAAACTCAAATCACTTTCATCTCCAACACAACCATTCGCTTATATCCAAGCCAAATATCATTTCAATCTCGAGTTTCATTCTCGATTCCCACTCTTAACTTGATTATCAAATTACACTTCAAATTCGAATCTCACAAATCCAGTTTGTCTCGATATCATTCTAATTCAATTTGAGTTACCACTTAACTGATTTTATTTTAATTCCAATTTGTTTCACAAACTTCTGTTTAATTTGTTTTAATTCAAATAATCTCCCCAGGGAATCTTAAACAGCTTTGCTTTTCAAAATCAAATACCTCCTTTTTGAAATTCAACACAACTTGTTTTTCCCAAAAACAAATTCAAAAACACTATCCTTTGGTAGTAATCCGTCACTCAGCAACTCGAAAATGAACACTGATGATGCAGCTGTCATCATCAGAATTTATTTTCCAGCGATCGAAGTGAGTTCAATACTATATCACCTTTCCAAACCATTTCTAAATATTTCCACTTTGAAATATATTTCAAAATACCATTCACTACTTGTGAAACAATTTAAAATCTCCCAGGAATTTAAAATTCTCATATATTCAATCCAGATTCATTTACAAATACCTTTCCAACTTTTCCAGGGTCGAATTTCAATTCTGATTTAAATTCAGATTTACTCCATTTCGTAACACTAATACAAATTATGATTGGTTATTTACATAACCATTTTATTTATAATCTTACTCGATTATAATAACAACCAATATATCCATTATATATATTTTGTCTATATCTGGATATAATTTGGGTAAATTTATTTCATTTACCCTATTTTCAAAACATATCGTGTCGACCCATCGTATTGGAGTGTTTAGAAACTCCTACCGATATAGTGGATCAAACTGATCGATCAGAAGCCATAAACAACTCAACCAATAAATCTACACAATATAAAACAATTTTTTTATATCAATAACAAATACATTCACTCGTATATATACACTCAAACTCAATCTAGGGCATTACTAACCCCATCTCTACTGAGTCACGCCACAGAGCCAAAGTAATAACTTAACCTTAAGCTCTGATACCAACTGTAACGACCCTGTTTTTGTCGACTTTGGTTATTGCCATAAACTCAACGATGACTAACCAAACATCGAACAATACCGGAAAGTTAATAGAAAGAAGTTAGAGGGTGAGAATAGATAAGATAGAAAACTTAGAATAGAAGAAGAAGAGGATACAACATCAGAGTAACACGAATCTCACAGCGGAATGAACAACATATAATAGATAATATATCCTTGAAATAAATCAGTATATGTATACAATAACAATATCATAGTACAACACTTACAACACAGCGGAAATAACTATAGCTCTAAAATCCTGAAGCCTCCTGCTCCAAGCTCTCCAAGTATCTGTAAATCTCGACTACTTGACTGCCCGTATAAAATTGGGCACCCAAGAGTTTAGGGAAAACAAAACAAAATAAAGGTCAGTCATGGGACTGGTATGAGTAAAACTGTTTAAAACAGTTTGAGCCATTAAACGATATCTCATAAGACCACGGCGTATAACGGAACGGGTTTTTCCCTTATGAGAATCCAAAGTAATTTTTATATCAAAACTCATTGATATTATAATAGTGTCTATCAACCACAATATAATAATCATCTAGCAGAAACAACGCTTTCATCTCACGTTCTACATATATAGTATACAATCAAAACCGCAAGCACGTATTAGGTAATGGATTTCCAACTATGACAAGGTATGGAACCACATTTCTCTAGTGTGCCTCTAGAGAGGAATACACTGGGTTCAACAAGAACATCTTGCAACACGGCAACACATGACCGACCACTCATTTCGCTTGAGTGTATCGAATGTATATCACCAACGGTTCGGCTCAGCAACCGTTTCCCGCATGGGACAGCATCGACAACAGATTTTTAGAAATAAATGAAACTCTAGATCATGTGATTATACAACCTAATAGGTGCGACCTACATAGCCATGCTGCCTGCCCGATTTCTGTCATTCCCCGGTTGTGAGGCTAGAGGCCACGCTTATCTTTGACAGATCACACGTTTATTCACTTTGAATGTCACCCCGTCATACCCACTAAATAACAAATTGATTTCCCCAAAAATACCACGGGTATGCAGCTAAGAGAAATGAATTCCTCCGCCACCAACGTAAATACGTTTGAAGGGATCAACTTACGCGATCTATTAAATATACTCTGTAAGACATTCTTCCATACAGGTCGTCCTGGGACTGGACAACCCAAAGGCACTATTCAGTACATCCATCTTAGGAAATTGTTATCTAAGATTTATACAATAGCCCTTGCACTTTACTCCGTCTTCAATATATTCAGCATACTTGATTCGCAATGCTTATGCCAATACGGAGTGGTTCTTCGGATAATAATTCAACCAGTCTCTCCATATTAACAACGTTAAAATGGTCAAAACTTAGATAGTCGGTGAGTTAACTATCAAATGAAAAATGTCCGTGTACACACAACGATCTTATTTCCAAATGGAATTATCGATCAAATCATCAACCATATATATATATATATATATATATTCATTCATTCATATTTCTTTATTTTCTATGTTTACAAAATATATGTTATTAACACTGGAAAACGTTTCCATTTGCTTATTTACAAATCACTAGTCTTCCTCAACTATCAGTCCATAATTTTAAACTAGTAAGAGAACAATTCCTTAATTATCAATCTCGAAGGCGAAACCAACATCAGATCGTCACTTAGAAAACCATTCAACTTAACTATTCTCCAGTTAGTTTCTAATTTTGCTTAACTCAATTTGATTAACTCTTATTCGAATAACTAATATTCGATTAACTTTAATTGAATAACTAATATTCAGTTAACCTTACTTGATTAATTCTAGTTCGAATAACTATATTCGATTTAACTTCATTCTAAATAACTATGTCTGTTTTGACTATGTTTCGAATAACTATATTCGATTCACTCTTTTTTATATTTATTTTCCAAATATCCTTTTATAAAATCCTATTTATTTTCCCAAATATGTCTTTCTATAATACCTTATTTGTTTTACAAATATTTACTCCTTTTATAATTCTATTTATTTTCTAAATAAATATTCCTTTTCACTTCTATTTACTTTCTAAGTAAATATCCTTTTTATACTTCTATTTACTTTCTAAGTAACTATCCTTTTTGTTTTATAAATATTTCCTTTTACCTTTCCTATTTATTTAACAAATAAATATTTCCTTTTAATCTATTTGTAAATGTTTCACAAATATTTCTCCTTCTATTTGTTTTGCAAATACCTTCCTTTATATTTGTTTTATAAATAATATATCCTTTATATTTGTTTTACAGATAATTTCCTTTTCTATTCTTTTGATTTTATAATTATTTCCTTATATAAAATCCTTTTTCCTTTTATATATAAAATCCATTGATTTTATATAAATAATTTATTTTCAAAATATACTTTGAAAATCCCCTTTTTACATCACAGTATTTCTTACGGTATCTAAAATACCAAATCACAATGATCGATATCATTCAAACACACATAATCAACAACAGATTATATATTACATCATATATCACAATATATGAAACAAAACAGTATTATATATATAGAGGAACCCAGTTGGGTCTCTCCAACCTGTTTCCCTGCATCACATATGTTAGACAACACGAATATAAAATATTCTTATAAACATAATCAATATTCGATTAACGATATATATATATATATATATATATCGTTATCTATACTTTCAACCAGTACACAAGCAATTCAACCAAACAATTAACACACATTAATCAACAGATGATTAAAAGTTCTAAAAATATGTTACAAAAAATATAACTGTTCAGAGTTAGTGAGATTTACTCACATTTGCAGTTCATCGTTAAAGAACGATAAACTGTTGTTTGATTCGAATCAAACAATTTATTTTGCCATAAATTCAAACGAACTCCAATCCACTTCCAGTCAGTTCCATTGTGGAGCTCTCGTCCATACGATCCTAACGGATCCAACCTTTCAAAATTCTGATATCGTACGGAAAAGTTATACTTATTATAAGTCATCACATTATTTAAATTTAAAAAACTAAACTGAAATGAAAATAAACATCGGGCCTCACCACTTTTCTAACCGGCCCATTCAAATCCACTACCGCACCCAAGTCCTTCTTCCTCCAAGATCGAACCGTGACTTTCTCTTCACTACATAGACATTTCCAAAAATTACTCCATCGTTTTTCACAAATCAAACCACAAAAATTCCCACTATTTTAGTTATCGTGATTAACAACTTTAACCATCCCCTTAACCTGGAAATTAGACATCGATATGCTTCCTTCTTATTCGACTGTTCAGACCATCCTCTTTTCAATCCGCCACCGAAGCTTCCACTCGTTATCAGACCCCATAAGAGCGTCGTTGTTCATCTCTTAAGCATATCCATGCTCTAGCTCCTCAACAGACAACTCAAACTCACAAAAAAATCAATATATCAGCAAATTGATATTTTATTTGTCCCAAAATTAGTTTCTCCTTTATAACATTCTAAGTGTGTGACCCTATAGATTACTACAAGGTTTGAAATAATTTTAAATCATATTTAAAATTATAAACAATGAGCGAAATCTAGTAATACATCGCTGTTACCCAAGTTATAATAAAATCAACGATTTCATACAACCTTTTTTGTGACCAGTGTTACAATGTAAATAAATCATTTCAACCAATATATCCAAGATTAAACTCAAGGCATGGAACGTATCATCCTCTTTATAATTTAATCCCTTTAAATTGATCAATGAGTAGACTACGTAAAAAAAATCAATATTTGAGCACGGCCATGCTTTTCATAGCCTCACTCAATTAAGAGGCCTATGGATATCACTGCTTATATTGTAGGGTTGAATTCCATCTAGATAATTCATAATTTTCAATCGATTCGAGATGTACCCAACAATCACCTTTATCGTCTACTCGGTTAAATGTGACTTTTGATGATATCAAAACAAAAAATATCCTCGAATAAAATTATAATGATTCTAGGTCTGAGGACATTACATCACTGTCAATATGAGAATAACTTATGACACTATTAATTATATCCCATGAAGTTTTCTCATGTTGGGTCAGCTCCAATACACTATTCTCCAATATGTATCTATGTATTGACATTAATATCACGTATATTAATGATCAATAAGATATGATCATCAGTGAATCAACATACTAGTTTCAATGTTTTATTGTTGTCCTATATAAACAATAAAACTTGACTAGGGACATTTAAGAGTTATAATACTCATTATTATATTATATAATCTAATGTTCAAGTCACTTACTTGAAACTATTTAATTTTGTATTATTACTCTAAGGACTTCTATTATGTTAATATTTGTATCATGTAGTAAATATGACATTACATAATCTTTTATTCAAAATAAAACAATAACATCAGTTGTGTTATTAATCACATCAAATGGATTGGCTCTAGTGTACAAACTCTAACAATCTCCCACTTGCGCTAGAGTCAATCATTCATGTATCGTATACCCATGAAACTAGTATGACTATCATACTTCTATTATGGTAGAGTTTTAGTTAGTGGGTCTGCAATATAAAAACTTCTATTTTTATATAAAATATAATTTAAAATTTTGCTTCAGTTATAAAAATAAATTTTACAAATTTAAATTCGTCGATTCGCCTGACGGCAAATTAACGACTTAAAAACATGATTTTTAATCACTTAATCAATATTGTCTATTAATTAAAAACATTACAACGTTGAATTTCAATTCAACGTTCAATATCCAAACAAATTTTAACATCACTGGTGTCAAACGGTTCATATATGAATAATATGAAATATAATAATGTACAAAATATTTGAGGAATCCAGTGGGGTCCCTCAAAACAGGTTTTCCCTGCATCATAGCTCGTAATAACATATATGCATATGAAATAGAAATTTAATTTAAACATCCAAGACGACATAATATAAATGTCGGCAATAATTTAAACAACCAATAAGCATTCAAAGCATCCAAACATCCAATTTTTATTATCAACGATAAATTTTAATTATTATGAGTTTAACCACATCATAGAGTTTAAGAAGGCGTGAGAGTTAACTCACCTTTTATTTTCGATTCTACGATGTAGCGTTGTTTCATTTAATTTTAAACAAGCATTTAAAATTAAACGAAATTTCAGTTCCTTCCAATTCCAACCAAACCAGCTCGACTGCGTAGTATTCTTCATTGTGATTCCAACGTGACTTACTTCGTGCAATTCTGTTTACGAACAAACTAGTTATACCAACTTCAAGTTTATATACATTATATATATAAAAATAACTTCATTAGTTTTCTTAATAAATTGGTTAATTATCTTAACACGTCATTAAGGCCGTAAACCATCGATTAACAACTAATTCCTTCTTCCTCTTTGATACCAGGCATCGAAAAAGCATCAACCCCTTCCTTCGATTGCCGCGCCATCTAGGAACCCCAGTAGCCTGGCCTGACCTCACCATCTCCTCGGCCTCTCTGAGACGGGTCGGCAAACGCCGACCCCAACACGTTACCCTAGCCGCCGGAAATTGGCTTCAACCGAAAACAGATCGAGTCCCTTTTTCCACCCCCACCGGCCACAAGGGACTGCCGCACTAGCACCAAACCCTTTGCCTTGTCCTCCTCTTCCACTCCTCTTTAGACGCAACGACCTGAAACCCATCCTATCGATTGGAAAACCTTCCCAAACCACCGACCTCTCAAAAAAACACAACTTGCCACAACAACTTCCTCCGACCATCGGAGACGACCGCTCCACCACCAAAATCTCTGTCTCTCCTCCCTTTTAAATTTCCCATTAGACCCCATCACCTGAAAAGGACCCTACCACCGTCAATCACCAAAAAAATGAAACTCCGCTTCCTCGCTGTCTTCGAGGATTCCGGCCACCACCCTACACCGTTCGCCACCAAATATCACCAGTACATCACCCTCAACATCCTCTACAACTTCCTAGTTAACAACTTCGATCAATTCTTCACTGTTTGAGAGATATAGATTAAAATGTGGAAACGAGTTTAAATACAAAATGTAGCCGATTGATTTGGGAATTTTGGGTTATGGTTAGGATAATTATATAGGGAATGACAACTTTGTGTAAGGCAGAGTTTGGTTTTTTGGGTGTGATTTATTTATTTTTATTTGACCTAAGATTTTTTTTGAAGTGACTAACGATATTTGTTGAAAGTGACTAACGATATTTAGAATATATTATTTTATTGATTCGTGCCTATCGCAATTTGCGATTGATGTTTATTTAATCGTGTGATCACATACGAAAGCCAATCGAGAGGAAAATGGACATCATGCTATATTTTGATATTCTGGACCCAATGAAACTTGTCGTCGAAATCCGAGTTCGTTTGCAAAAATAGCGCTAGTTTGAGTTCAAATTAATCATTTATTCACATTTTAATTTGCGAATGCTCAAAAATAAGTCTGATTAAAGTACAACTTGAAAGCTAGCAATAATTAGCCATTACGGATTGAACAAAAAAATTCCATTGAAATCTGAGGTTGTTTGAAGAATAACTCTTTTTAAAGGTCTAAATTAAATTGAAATAAATCGATTTCAAAACAATTCAATATAATAATAATAAAAAATTATTATTATCGTGAATATTCAAATGGAATTTCATATAATCTCAAAATAAATTACTTCACATTTTAATTTCAAATTAAATCGATATTCAATATATTAAAACCCCTTTTCATTTATGTAGTAAACCGTTATGGTTTATAAACGATTCCATACCGACTTCCTGAAAATTTGATTTGGACATAACTAAAAATCTACAATATGAAAAATTGAATTTTCTCTTTCATTAGAAAAATATTATCCAATAGATCCGGATGATTCTTTATTTCAAAGAATTCCAAGATATATTGGATCATGTACATTATTCAAAGTTCAAAATGTAAAACTACGAACTACCGCGACATTATGAGCTCATTTTTAATTAAATTATAAACTAAATGTCGTTTAATAAACGAATTCCTTATAATAACTTAAAACTAACTTAATTAAATATTTTTATATTGTCCAATTCATACTATATTGCAAACTCAACTAATTTCGACTATTTCAGAATTAAATTTATTATTAAAATTAAATTAATATTTCAAAATCAAAGAATGTGAGTTATTTAAATTTCAAATCAACACTTAAAACCATTTTTAAATGTTTAATTTAACAGTTAAAAATTCAAGTCATTATATTTCGCTTCACTGCTAATTTAGTTTGACTTCTTAATTTATTCAGATATTTGATATCTTTCCAAAGCATATTTATAACTAATTCATTATCAAACCTCACATTTGATTTGGATTTCACGTTATGAATATAGTTATTCAATTGAATCTTTGAATTTAATCATTTCATACCGTAAATTGCTCAACTTTATGTACAAAGTAGTTTAAATAAGATGGAGAAATTTTATACAAGTTCAAATAAAGTTGTTAAGTTAAATACAAAATAATTTAGGTAAAATAGTAAGATTGGAATAAAATGGATTTTGAATAAACAGATGGGTTTTGGTTTAAAATAGATTTGCATAAATTGTTGGAAAATCAAAAACAAGTTTGGTATAAAATAAGATAATCAAGCTTATAAACAAAAAAAAAGATAGATAAAATTAATACTTTAGTTCAAATTAAATACTAGTAAGCATATAATAGTTGTAAAATAGATAATATTAATTTTAAGAAACTATCCAATCCAAATCAATTATCTGAACTTACAAAATTTTAGTTGACATTGGTTCCCATGTCAAAGTTAAACTTGTTAACATCAAAAAGTGGGACTCTTGACTGTCAACCCCCAAAGTATGTAATCCATACACAAAATCACATAATATTCTCATAATCTCAATCACAGAGTACAAGAAAAAACAAACACAGGAAGCAGCCGCGATTTTTATAGTGGTTCGGCCAAATCAAAACGTATGTCCACTTATAATCCTATTTATAATATTAATCATAGGTTACAGTTGTTTGATTTGTAAGAAAGTAGAGAAAGAAGATGAATTATACAAAATCCTTGTATTATAACTCGGCTCGGTTCAGAATTACTGCAACAGCCTTGTGCCTGAATCCAAGATCTCAAAAAGATGCTTCCAAAAAAATCCTCATACTTCAGCTTTTGAACTGAGTATTTATAGGCAAATTCTGGGTCGGCTCGATCCTCCACGTGGTGGCTATCCCTAGTCGGGTCGGCCACGTGTCAAGCGATGCCGATAATAAGGAGCAGGCAACCAGGCATAGTCATCACATGGGTCACAGTGCTCCTCATATTGTGTGGCACACGTGTAGCTCGATCTAGAAATTATGGAGGTAAAGTAGGTTGTAGCTGACCATAAAAAGTGCATTGAAGACTGGGCTTGCAGCCTACAAATATATCCAAGCCTCGAGTCGGTATAGGTCTTCTCGGTATTCCCGAGTCGAAAGATTAGTGGAGGAAGTGAATAGCCATGTCGACTAGGGGTGGGTCGACTTGAGGCATTCTGATCTGAAGTGAGCTTTAGCTTTAAAGGTTGGATGTGTGAACCTAAGTCGAACCGATCTAGATCAACCCGAGACCCGGATCGAACCGAAGCTTATCATTGTAATAATGTATCCAAGTAAATTGATTAAGAGAGAAAATATCCCATATCCTAACACCTGTTCTGACAGAAATTCGAGTCGTGGCGGCTTTGGTAAAGAGGCGCGTCAACACTTTTCCCCCTAGAAAATATCTTTCTTGATGAAGGAAGCTATGTTCTTGATAATCCACTATCTATAGAAATCCAAGAGAATTCACCAAAAGAAATCCAAAGAGCCACGATCACGCCAGACCATATTAATAGAAATCCAAAAATCCATGGTCACACCAAACAAAAGCCAGGAAACCAGAATACCAAGAAATCTGATGACCTCTTTGGGTCATATTATAAAAGAAACACAAGAAAACCAAGGCCTCGCCGGGCCCATCAGTTGTGAGTATAATCCATACCTGCGAAGAAATCAAGTAACCAGTTGCGTCAGATCCTACAACACCGCCAAACCTTTTCAAGCATGAACCATGCTTGGACATCATAATGAGTATAATCCATACTCGATCCATGACCGAATTGCCTTGTTAAAACCAAATAAGATATCTCAACCCTTCAGGCATAAACCAATCCCGGAAATCCAAACTGAGCATAAGCCATACTCGGGTTATAATTGAGTTTTTTTGTCACATCCTGACAAGTCAACCCGTCCTCGTAGGTATAAACCATACCGGGAGTTTTAGATCGGGTATAAACCATACTTTAGAATCCAAGTTGAGTACAGACCATACTCATGCCGTGATAGAACTACACTTGCCACAGCCTAACAAGATAATTGACCGCTAGGTATAATCCATACCTAGGATCCAAAGACGAGTATAATCCATACTCAGACTTGCGATTGAGGATTTTGCCACAGCCTGACAAGATACTTAAGTTTACCAAACATAATCCATGCTTGAAAATCCATTTTATAGAATCCATAATTATTACATAACCAAAACACAGCTTGATTGGTCTATTGAATTCAGAGCATGATTAGGGACTAAATCCTAATCATGTACGTGTGTACTTTAAGTTAGCCACTTATTTATCGGATGGTTTTATTGTTGATACATGGTATGTTCGAGGATTAAATCCTAACCCCTATGCATATTCGAGTCGATGTAGTCATCCAAAAATCCAATATAAGTGAGTACATATCTTATTAATAAGATGAAAATTCATGGTGATCTAATCCAAATCAGCTGTTAACGATCCTGTCGTTGCTCGGTCCTGGACCATCCCCATCCCCATCCCCAGGAGTATGGGGTGGTGGCAGTGTTGGTATAGGCGTTGCTGATTGATTGACAAATTCGGGCAACATCCCACGTTTGACCCGCTCTTCAATAAGGTCATGCAAGTGCCTGCATTTGTTGGTGGCATGGCCTTCCATATCATGAAACATGCAATGCAACCCAGAGTCCCGCTCCTTTTGAGTTGGCTCCTTCCTGGAAGACTTAAGGAAAGGAAGAGTTCCTCGTAGGTCGAAATTTATATCCAGTAATGAGGAATTGAGCTTGGTATACTCGTCGTACTTGGGTTCTCTCTGGAGCTGCACATTCCTCTCATTCTTCTGTAGGGTCGTTCCCTAACCTTCATTCTTTCCAGATTTGGATGATCCACCATCCTCTGTCAAGTAAACACGAGGTCATCCGCCTTGACATTAGCATCCTCTTACCATAAGAATCGATCGAATTCTAAGAAGAATTCACCAAGATCACCAGGTGGATCTCAATGTAAGGAGAATTTGAAATTTGTCTTGTCCAAGATGCCGAAGACGGCAGCCATGAGTACCACGGAAGGGTTTGGTCGGTCTACCATGGACCTTTTAGGAAGACACTTCGACCTTCTGTCTATTCACCATTTTTAATAAACAAATAAGTTATCTAAATCTTTCGAGCAAGAAATTGTTGAAGGGGTGTTACCTAGCACGCAAAAGTGTTGAAGTCAAAAGGTGGAACTCTTGAATGTTAACCCCTAAAATATGTAATCCCCACACAAAATCATAGAATATTCTTACAATCTCAATCACATAGTGCAAGAAAATAAACAAACACAGGGAGCACGCAACAATTTTTATAGTGGTTCGGCCAAATCAAAGCCTACATCCACTTATAATCTCTGTTTATACTGTCGATTAAAAGTTACAGTTGTTTAATTTGTAAGACAGTAAAGAAAGAAGATGAATTATATAAAATCCTTGTATTATAACCTGGCTCGGTTCAGAAATGGTACAACGGCCTTGCACCTGAATCCAAGAGCTTGAAAAGGTCCTTCCAAAAAAACCCTCTTACATTAGCTTTTGAACTGAGTATTTATAAGAAAATTCTAGGTCGGCTTGATCTACCACATGGCGGCTACCCCAAGTCGGGTCGGCCACGTATCAGGAGATGCCGATAATAAGGAGTAGGCAGCTAGGCCTAATCTTCACATGGGTCAAAGTGCGCCTCGTATTGGGTGGCACACGTGTAGATCGATCCGAAAATTATGGAGGTAAAGTAGGTTGTAGCTGACCAGGAAAAGTGCTTTGAAGACCGGGCTTGCAGCCTTTGAATATCTTCAGGCCTCGGGTCGATGTGGGTCATCTCGGTATGAATGACCCGAGGATTTTCGACCCGAAAGGTTGGTGGAGAAAGTGAGTAACCATGTCGACCCGAGGCGGGTCAACCCGGGTTATTCCGATTCGAAGTGAGCTTCAGCTTCAAGAGCTGGATGTGTGAACCTAAGTCGAACCAACCTAGTTCGACCCGAGACCCAGATCAAACCGAAGCTTATCATTGTAATAATGTATCCAAGTAAATTGATCTAGCGAGAAAATAGTCCCATATCCTGAACACCTCTTCTGAAAGAAATTCGAGTAGTGACGGCCTTGGTAAAGAGGCGCGTCAACAAAACTCCATTTAACTTAAGACTCAATCGATAACATTTCATGTTGAACCAAGTATTCAAGTTGTTTATAACTCGAATTCCTCATTTAGAACCCCAACTTCGATTTGATTTGAAGTTTGAATTCCCCGCTCATTCCATGTCATTAGTTCTAACCCAACTTTCAAATTTCCAAAAGTTAAGTGTTACTTAAATTGATTCTTTTTTAATTTTATCATCTGAATCCTGTAAACAGTTAAACTTAGTGAAACCCTAAATTGTATTTATCTTTAACTTTCAAACAACAGTTGAATTCGTTAATTAAATAAAACTATTCATCAAGTTAAATAATATCTTCAAACTTAAATATTCTAAACATTGATTTGAGCTTGAAATATAAATTAAATATCTAAAATAGTTGGATTGATAAGGTCAAAATAAGTTTCCTTCCAAGATATAACTTTATTAAAATATTTCTTAACAAAATTGTTAGAGGATTTCATACATATATAATAAAAGTTTTTATTCATCTCTGTTATAATCCAAATTCATACCAACACTTGCGGCTTCATAAAGTTCAAAATTCTTTCTGACTTTCCTTAAGCATATAAATACTAAACTACACATGCCCTTAATACATTTAAAATACGTACATATGAGATTTAGGGTTACAAAAGATAATGTTACAAAATAGAACTAATAGATTCAGATTTAGAATCATTGAAGACTATTTGTTTCTAATCCAGAAATCTGCATCGTCATCGAAATTCCTCTTTAGTATTCACCCTATCAGGAAACTCTACAAATGGACTAATGCATTCTATATCAACATACCCCAGTTCTTGAAATTATTACAATGATACAAGATAGTACGATCTTCATTTACATACTTCTTGGTTTTCATTCTAGCGGAACGCAACACTGGTTGCTTTTCACGTTGCCTCTCAGAGCAAATCCGGGCTATATGTCCAATTTGCTTACAATGGTAGCAGAAAATTGGTTTGTCGATGGTTACAATACGGGACAACTTTTTCTTTTTCACCGTAAGATATAGACTTGGAAAATGTCCTTTCTTTCTACACTTAAAACAGAAGATCTTGGACCGGTGAATATTTCCTTCTTTCTTCTTTTCCTTGTCCCTCTCTCTGCACATAGCAACGTAATGTCCCTTTATCTGACATCAATAACATATGACATTAGCATAAAGACCAGGTCCTTGTCTTTCCTTAATTCTCCTTTTGATTTCCTCAAATGCCTCATTTGCCTCTCTACGGGCAATCTCTTTTCGTTTCCGGCGTGTTGCCTTATATGCTTCAATTCTTGCCATTTCGATTAACGAAGTAGTCTATCGATATTTCCTATCAAAGTTTGGAGTTCCATTAATCTATGTTCAAACTTGAATAAATTTGCACTTATTAACTCATTGGTTAACACTTCTATAATATTCTTTAGTAGGAAAAACGAGAACTAATTTAACGCTCCTAACATAACTTTAAATTTTCAAAACCATTTGTTCTTTTATATTGAGGATTTCAAAATACTTGATTCAAGTATTTCCTTGAAAATCCATAGTTCTCATCATTATAAAGTTAATATTTAAAAATAATTCATTTGTATTACTCTCCAAAAATATTATATCTTAGAAAGTTTCATCAAACCCTATACAAAATCATTAGCCATAAAATGGATTCTTTCAAAATACTGAATTTAAATTCAATAGTGAATAAACTAAATTAATTCAGTTATACATATATTTTCTTCGATAATTTTCGAGCAACTCAACGATGGATTTCGAATGGCATCAAGACTTAAATATAAGGAAACGTTATCGAAGAGAAGCTATCAAAACAAAAAATTCGAAGAATGGGGATTTTCGAAAAGGATTTTAAATTTCAAAATAATCTACATTTTAAAATAATTTATATTTTCAAAATACTTTATTTTTTAAAATACGCTCTCTCTAAAGTGATTCGAATGACGATTTTATTCATTCCAGGGTGTTACTACCTTATCCTAAGCTGAAAACTCGGTCTGACTCAAGCAATTTATGCAAAACAAAAAACACTCGAGTAAGGATTAACTTTATTCAAGTAAATCAACTTTAATAAAATACTAAAACATAATAGTTAAATCTATCTTTATAACAAGTTCCAATTTCCGAATATGTGTCCAGCACAGGCACTCAGGTTAAGATGGATATGCGTTTCAGATTATGAATAAAACAAGGATATACTAAAATATCTTTTTCAGCAAGACAAACGGTACTCAAGTAAGTAATGCTTAGTATAATGTAAGCAATTACCAATTTCGGAATTTGTCCAAACTGGTCGGCATAGGAATTTTAAAATGAAATCCATGGAATAAGCTTTCAAAATGACAAACAATATGGAAAAAAATTACTTTAACAAGTGCATTCATGTTCAACTTTGAGTGTTCAACGAAATGGCCGTAAAGCATGCAGGTACCAGTTTTAATGTACCAAATTTTTCTACACATATGTATGGTAACAACATGAATAAGCGGTGTAGAAAATCCAAGAGTATGTGTCTAAATTCCACAACAGAGCCAAAAAGTGTAAACAAATGTACCCTCATATTCACAAAACCAGGAATGAATATAACTAAGGCAAGGATATATAATGACTATTTCAGTTTTAACAATAGGAAACATACTCATTGCTACATCAAATGATTTCGGGTTTCAATATAGCAAAAGCAGGGTGCCCTTTTCCTTTCTTTCTACATCACAGTTCAACGCATGGCACAATACATATATAAGGCAGGCCATGCAAGCTAAATGTAAAGTGTTCCTGCACAGTAAGTTGGCAATCAAGCCTAAAATGTGTCTTATAATTTACAAAACACGGCTGATAGGGTGTTCTTCACTAACGGTCATTTCACTGATAGAGTAATCATTGACCAGTGTACAACACTTGTGTATATACACACACACATGTGTTGGCTTTCATACACATAGTTTAATGTCATGCTCATAACTTAAAATGCACAATTATTGCATTTCGAATAAGTTTTAGTATAGAAACAAATAGAGCAATGTCTACTTTTATGAAACAAGGCAGGGGTGAACAAATATACATAACGAGGCAGGTAAGATGAGACCAAGTGTATGTATCAAGGTAACAAGGTAAATATTAATTAGTCCAATAGTTTTTATCAACACAAGTCAACAAGAATCAGTACTTGACATAACAAGGATTGTTATATGGCAGTTTCAACAAGCAAAGCATAGTGTCTAGGTTATTGTAGAGTGAAGTAATACAAACCACAGTGCTCTACACACACACACACACACGATATCAACCCACATATATACACGCATGTAAATGCATGTATACAATTGATGACTCTCATGTACGTGAAGCTAATTTTGTCCATATGTATACCCATATATGTAATCTAATTACTCAAGCGCAAGAACCAATTTTATAGAAAATAAGCAGGGGTAACAGGAGAAATATATAAACCAAATATATGTTTTCAAGTTTGCAACAAGGCAAGTGTATGCTTCTTTGGTTAGAGGTACATTGAACCAACCCAACAAAACAAGGTGGAAATATATACATTCAACAATGCAAGTATATAAATTAGGATGCATTTCAACAGAAACCAAGATTAAATGCACCAACTAAGTGCATTAAAATAGGAAACTCAAAGAAATCTTGGGATTCGATTTAAGGTATCACATAAACTAGGTAAACAGGTAGACAATTTTCGACTACAGGCCATTCATATCGCAACAACTGCCTATATACATATATTTGTCAAATATATGTACATATATAAATATATGTGAATATATGCATACATACGCTGTCACATATATAAATATATACACAGTACACATTCTGATGATACGGGTCACATCAAGTTCAACTTGCGAGTTCGAAGTAAGCGGCTCATACATACAGTGCCGGCCCGAGCCATTCTGTTGCCCTAGCCTGGGTTTGCAAAAATAAGCAGGCAACATAGGAGAAAATACACAAACTTGATGCCCCAGATTTGAACTCACGTCCTTATACGTAATTCCTTCGGAGCTTACTAAGTTGCCACTATGTCTCACAAATAAAAACTTCTGCTGCAAATGTACATATATAATTCCTTCTAACCTGCTGCCCCAAAACACCACCAGCTGCCTCCACGTCGTCGGTTGCCCTAGTCGACGGGCTCTTCCGACTCCCCTCCGGGCCGGGCCGGGCCTGCATACATATATACACATATATGTGTATGTATACACACATATAAACTGAGGGTGTGTGAATATACAACAAAACAATAGTGTTTGGAAATGAAGACATTAACCGACAGACGAAATTGAAAAAACCAAGTTCAAGTAAGTGACAGGTTTAAAAACAAGGGGCAGAATCGATATCAAGGCAGCCAACACACAATCAGGAATAAACTATTATACTCTAGTACAAATGATATTGAAAATTTGTATAAAGAAAAATAGTGAGATTAACTCACCTTTAACATGAAGCGTTAGGGTAACCGTTGTCGTAACTTGAAAGCAGGTGGATGGTGGGGTTTGTCTGGCGGTTTCAATTGATGGCTGTAAGTGGACCTGAGGTGGC
This sequence comes from Allium sativum, assembly GCA_030737875.1. Taxonomy (NCBI): domain Eukaryota; kingdom Viridiplantae; phylum Streptophyta; class Magnoliopsida; order Asparagales; family Amaryllidaceae; genus Allium; species Allium sativum. The sequence continues at coordinate 199,066,986 of CM060918.1, read as the reverse complement.
AGCAGCTCAGCTGTGAGCAAAGCGAACTCGGTTGAGGCAAGAACGAAGGCGGTGGTTTGTTGAAAGTCGGTGGTGGTGGCTGATTCGAAAGGGAAGGCGGTGCGGTGATTTTGATGGGTGACAGAGGCGAGTGCAATAACAGATAAGGTGGAGTGATTCTCGGTGGTGGCAGGTTCGGTGGCAAAAAAGAGGAAGCAGTGTGGTTTGGGCGATTTGATTTTGAGAAGGATGATACTGCGTGTTGAGGAAGAGGGGGTTTCCCTTTTGTTTCGGCCGAACTGAAAAAGGAGGAGAGGGGATGGTGACAAAACGAAGAGGGAAGATGGATTTTTCTCAACGATGGAAAAAAAACGAAGAGGCAAAGTAAATGGAATAGAATTTTGTTCACACTTTTTTTTGAAGTGTGAACAAAACACTTTGTTTCTATTGGAGGAACTAGGTGGGTCACACATGGACCCCCCTGAATTCCTCCAATAGGAACCGAGAGTTTTGTTCACACTTTGAAAAAAATGTGAACAAAATCGGACTCAAGTAAATGGGAGAAGGAAGGAAGAACGAGACGTGTTAAATTCTCCCTGAAATTTCAAGATTAAAAGGACACAGGTCGGACAAAATAACAAGTGTCCATTGGTATTAATATTAAAAAAAAAAAAAAAAAAAAAAAAAAAAAAAAAAAAAACAGGATAAACCAACTCGTTAAAAATCAGAACTAGAAATCAGCGTGATATCTAACCAGGAAAAAATAGTGCGGCGCTTTATTGATAACGCAACAATAAAAGTACAAGAAAATGCACAATGTGGCAAGCAACAACATATTTCTCGGCTGCCAAAAGCCCATTACAAACTAAAATAAAAAACACGACCCAACATAAAAAACTCATTGAAAATGTCGTATCCCCATCTCATTAGGTTGACACGTGTCTTCCTCCAGCTAAGACTTCTTCTAGAGTTTCTCAGAAGATACTTAATGTCCATCTCTAACAAATTCCATCTTTGAAACTTGACTCTTCTCAGATTGTTATGAACGCGGGAGTTCCTTTCCATCCAGACGTGATAGATGGTGGTTACAAAGCTACAAAAAGCAACACCCTAACATAAGCCAGCCGTGATGAATACACTCTTCAAGTCACCCAGCTCTTCATCTATAACCCTCGGCCTGTCAAGAAAAGGTGGAATGCCTATCTTAATTCTACATCTGGTCCACAGGTACGAAGAATAAGGACATTGGAAAAATAAGTGGTTTCAATTTTCATATTCATTATTACAGAGAACGCACTTAGGATCAATTTCATAACACTAGTTAATCATATTATCTTTTGTGCTGAGTCGGCTAAGATATGCTTTATACGCACATATGGACATTTTAGGACTGTTAATGTTATGCCAAATGATTTTACACCAATCAAGTTCAGGATTTTACGTTCTAGAAATATCCCAAGCCGAATAAAAGGAGAAACCATTTGGATTTTCATTCCAGCTCCAGTAATCATTATTCATATTAGAATGAATACTGATATCCCTGATTTGATTCGTTAGAAGTCTAGTGGCAGAGAGACAGTTTGGATCGAAAACCCCATTGTGAATAATGTAATTTACATTGAGTCTGTCCCCCCCAAATAAGCTCAGGCTGTCCCATCGCAGCATGTTGACCATAGTATTGCAATTGAGCCACAGATCGAACAATAACTTAGTGTCTTGGTCATCCATGATACATCTCTTAATACATTGCAGCCCCTTCTGCCTATGCCGCAGGATAGATTTCCATGTGCCCGAACTGTTATTATCTATCTCCATCACCCAGAAGAAATTACCAGTACAATATATATTGACCATCCATCTTTTCCAAAGGCTATTTCCGTTAACAAAGTGCCATAGCAATTTAAGAGCAGACGCAAATTTGATATAAGAAAAATTCCGCAAACCTACACCCCCTTCAACTTTAGGTGTATATAGAGTGTCCCACGCAATTTTATGTTTTTTTCCAGCCTAGATAAAATTTGCACACAATTCATTTATCTTGTTCATCGTAGCCACTGGAATTTGATAAGCTAGCATCCAAAAAAAGACCATAGGTGTAATTACCGTCTGAATCAATTCAATCTTATCCGCCATGGATAGGAGTCTGCAGTCCAAGCTGTCCATTCACTTTCTTATCCTGTCTAAGAGCTCACCATAGTCCGAGAAATGCAGGTAATTGTAAGATAGTGGGAAGCCCAGATATTTAACAGGAAGGGACCCCTCTTTCATGTTTAAAAATTGGAGAACCTGACTTTTGTTTTCAGCCCCTTTGCTAAAGAAAACCTTAGACTTTAGACTGTTGATTTTAAACCCAACATAGTCGCTCATACAATCCAAAATTCTTTTAATAGCCTCTACACCCTTGATCTTGGCTTTACAGAAGATCATTAAGTCGTCAGCGTACATCAGATGCGTAATTTTAGGCTCCTCCTTATAAATAGGTTGTATTATCTTCGATACCTCGGCTTTATACATGAAAATTGAAAACAATTCCATAGCAACACAGAAAAGATAAGGCGATATGGGGTTCCCCTGCCTAAGGCCTCTGTTACTATAAATAAACCCTTTTGGAGAGCCTTGAACCAAGATAGAGTAAGTAGGTGTCATGGTACAAGTTTTGATAATTTTGATAATCTGTCTTGGAAAACCCATCATTCCAAGCATGTAACAAATAAAATTTCTATTAACCATATCATAAGCCTTTTGTACCGCTACCTTTCTTATTGAAACCTCTAATTTGTTAATGAGCTAACAAAATGTTTCCAACTATATATCTTCCCGAAATAAAAGCCGATTGTTTACCAGAGATCAAATGTTTGAGGTAAGGCTTATTTCTGTTGCATATGACTTTAGAGATGATTTTATATATCACATTACAGCAAGCGATCGGCCTATAATCGGAAAAACCTTTAGGATTGTCGCTTTTCGGCACGAGAGTAATAAACATGTGATTTATGCCTTTTGTCAATTTCGCAGTGTTAACAACTTCTTGCGCCAGCTCCAAAATGCCTTCTTTCATAATATTCCAGTGAACTTTATAAAATTTAGTGGTAAAACCATCGGGCCCTGGGCTCTTATCATCCGGAATAGAAAAAATTGATCTGTGAATTTCTTCTAAGGTGATATCAGCAGTCAAAATGTCCTCTTCCCCTGTCATTAGTAAGAAATCTGCAATTTATTGTTGGGAAGTTATCATTCATGGGGGTATCAGAATTAAAAATGTTAGAAAAATAATGAATGGCTTCCCTTTCAATGCGATCAGCCTAAAAAATGAGATCACCATTAGACATACGCAAATTAGACCAGTTGTTTATGTGTTTTCTTATCGACATTTTGGCATGAAAGAATTTAGTACAGACGTCACCATCCGAAGGCCAGTTTATTTTTGCTTTTTGTTTCGCATTCTTCGTCTCTATTATGTTTTGATCTCTCCATTTGTTGTGGGCCTCACAAAGCATGTCATAAAGTCTCAAGTCATTGGGATGTTTATCCACTTCAACTAAAAGATAATTATATATGTCTTCCAGCAACTTCAGGTAATCTCCGTCTTTCATTGAGTTATAGTTCCATTATTTAAGATAAAATTTGCTCATTTTGAGGAAATATTGGAACTTAAAAATCTTAGATCCCTGTACGCTAGAGAGAATCATCATATTTATCGCCATATTAATAATATCCATATACTTATCCTTAGTGCACCACGTATTTACATACCTGAAGGGGATATTTATATTTCTATTTTCTTTGTTATTAAATCTGAAACATACAGGAATATGGTCACTTAAGGGGCTTGCAACACCATAAGCACCTAGATCAGCAAATTTTTCCATGAAAATATAAAGGTGGTGGATACCCAGTGTCAAAGGCTCCCGTGCTCAAGTGCGAGAGGACTTCCCAAGTCGGTCTCCCGTCCTGATACTATTCTCACGGCTTTCCGGGCTCTGGGGGTGGTCGATTAGTGCCAAAGTCTTTCCCTCACATATGTGAAGAGGCCGGGACTCGAACCTGCGCGCTCCAGATTACCAACCGGGTAACTTTACCATTGTGCTAGTCACCACCTAAAATGGGTATGTTAAACCTTTTTCCATGAAAATATGATTGCAAAAAATATTATCGATCTTTGTAGCTAAACCTTTTTTTTCCTCCATATATATTTGAAACCTGAAATGGGTATGTAATTAGACTTGAAATAGCAACACATTCAAGAAGGCCTGACAGATGTCTGTATGGAACCGTGGATCCCCCTTTTTATCACTAGGTGATAGAATATTGTTGAAATTTCCCATTACAAGCCGCGATGTATTTACATTACTAGCTTCCTGGGATATATCACACCATAGCTTTTCACGGTCTAGGAGAAAATTACTAGCATATATATAAGTGAATCTACTCGATAAACCCCCTATATTGTTCGCAATAACAGAATTGTGTTGATATGACATAGCAACAATGTTGATGTCCCAATTACTTGAGTCCCATAAAATGAGAATTCTCCCCTTACACCCACACAAATTATTATCCACTGTTTACAGTTTGAGTTCAGCCCATATTTTAGCTTTGCAATCATATCATCATAATTTATTTTCAAGTAGACCAACCATAGAAGGTCTAAATTTGTTAAGGAATTTGATTACTTCCAAACCCTTGTTTGCAGCATTCAAACCCCAAACATTCCATGCCACGATATTCATTTAATTTTGCTCTGGCTCTTTGTCGATACTTTAGGAGGAGCGGGTTGTACATTTTTAGGATTCTTCTTTTTATTTTGTCTGTTGATGCTTTCTATTTCTTCCAATAATTTTTTATTTTCCTCTGTATGATCTGATACATCCATATCCTTTGCAGGTGGAGTCGGATTGTTTTCTGTATTTCCTAGATGTTCAGTCAACCCTTCATCGTCCGAGTCTATCCAATTTTCTACCAGTCCTTCAGTGTTAACCTCCACATTACAGTGATTCCCGTCGTCATTCAAAGTGTTTGGAAACTGCAAGTTTGAAGGGCACCCAATGGTTTTTAAATAATTATCAGCTTCCTGAAATATACTATTCATGTCTTTTGTATTTGTATCAAGATTATCTAAATTATTGTGCACTTTTGTTAAAGGAATGTTTTTGTCCAGCAAAGGTGGTGTATTCTCCTTGATATTCTGGTTATCATTCAAGTTCAAGTTATTAGATATGCTTTGATCATTATTCGTGTCACCATTCTTGCTCTTTTGCTACTGTGTACTGTCGATGTCAGTACCCTGTCTCGATGTCTGGTCATTTTCATTTCTACTGTAGAAATTAGTAGAGGCATTTTCAATTATCTCAGTAGTATCAACTGTTTGGTTATTAACACTGCCGTGAATTTCCCTTTCATTCTGTTCACCCTCAAGCATTGTGCTAGTGATATTTGTGTCATCTCCCCTTATATTTGTAATCGTTATGACTTCAGTTTGGTTGCCCTCTCTATCCATACCATCTGTGTTCACATCGTCCACGCTACTTACACCGGATTTTTGGACCCAAACTTCCTTTGGTTTCGCTTTGCACTGAGATAAAGAGTGTCCAAATACCCCGCAAAATTTACAGCAAAGCGGTTTGTACAGATACTCCACATTTACTTTTAGTTCTTCTCTGGTGTGCGTAACCACATCAACTTCTTTCGGAAAATAAGACTTAGCGTCCATCTCTACAAGAATCTTGGCGAAAGCAACTCCGGACTCATCTGCCGCTATTTTATCCATTTCATTCGGTCTGCCTAACAGATTGGCAATTGCACTTAACGCTTCCTTGTCCCACAATTCAAGTTCTAGATCTGAGAATTTAACCCATGAGGAATAGTTGACAACAGATCTTTTTTAAATCTCATACCCATATTCCATTTTTTTAATATAATAATTTTATTATTAAACAGATATGGTCCTCCTTCTAAATTGTTCTCACAATCAGAACTGTTCTCAAATCGAATAATAAAAAACCCATTCTCTTTAGATAATAACTGGAATTTTCATACAGGTTTCCACATCCGCTCAACGTAATTTTTCAAAAGAAGGTGGTACAGTCTAGTTCCGTAGATATAAAAAATAATGGAATTTTTTCATTTTGCCACTGATCTGAACGCTGATGTCATTGGGATGCATGCCTTCTTCTTTGAATTAACAATAATTGGTTCAATAAAACTCAAATCAACATAAACATCTTGTAATTGTCCCGTCCCTCCTGACGCCGCCTGTATCCATGATTTGGTTCTTCCAGCTGTGATATCAGCCTGCATGTTCATCCAATCATAGGACGAGACCCCTGGTTTCCTTGTTCGGTGGTTCCATTGACCGTCAGATCCAGTTCGAGCGTTTTCTCCCCCCTTTATTCTGCGATCTAGGAGGACGTACCGCATTGAGAGCTGTATTTTGGTGATCGATGGATCTCCCGTCACTCCTATGGATAACCGAATCAGAAACCCTAGCAGGTCGCCCCCCTTTTCCAATGGAGATCCAGTCATTTCTATGCGAGGATTCACCCATATTCTCCCATGCTACCTCTTTTATAGGCCTCCGATCTGGAGGTCTCCCTTTATCGTTGTTAATCCTGATCGCATCCACCATTAATTTATTGGTATCATATTTTCTTCGCATGAGATAAATACACACAATACAGTACATATGAAATAGAAATTAAGATAAGTAACGAACATTGTTTATTACTGCGCATTTTGACGCAGAATTAAGGACTCGATGCAATAAACATTCAAATTTTACAGAACAAAAAAATAACGTTTATCTTAGAATGCTGTCTAGTAATTTTGGTTTAAATTTACTCAAATTCCGATAATACAGATTTCCAATAATTATATGGATTCAAGAGTCAACGTTGAATGGAAATTCGATTTCACGTTTAATTTCAATTATACAAGTCTTAAATTAACTTATCGTCTATATTCTATATTTTCAAACAAATATTCGTATTTTTAAGTTTTCATTCGAACTCAAGTTCAGATAGATTAGATTTCAATCCTAAGTTAAATTCCAAATATAAACATTGATTTTAATTCATAAGTTAAATTTCAAATTTATTCAAAAATCAAATTCAGACGTTCAAACACATTAGATTTTCATTAGTTATAATATTAATATAAAATGCTTGATTTAACTAATCCAATGTATGAAAATAATGAAATTGTTGGGTCGTTACAAAAGAAGAGAGTCTGCCCTTGAAACAAGTATTAATTGTTGATTATGTGAAAATAAATAAATTATTTTCTTAGAAGCTGTATTGTCATTAAAAAATAAACATTTCATAAAAAATCAAGTTATTTTAAATTAATATCTTTTGGGGATGGCTATATGAACGCAAACAAAGAGACACAAATGATCAAACGTTGGATTTTTTTTGTTATAATATGATGGAGTGGAATTCAAGAGACGATCCAATGGTGTGAATCATTTGTGTTGAAATTTTCTGTCTGATAAGATTTTCTCTATCTTTTTTATATGTTACATACGATGGTTGAGAAAACAAATATTTCCTGAGTAAGCCACTTTTTTCTTGTTACACACTTTTCCAAAACAACCAAAAGAAAAATATCACTAGTGAAATTTTAATCCATTCCACCATTTGCTTTTTCTAAACAAACGAAGCCTTACATTTATAATTGTTATTATTAATTAGTTGTATATAAATGAAACTATTTAACAACAGGATTGTTAATGACACATCAAAATTAGATATCTATATTATATTATATATGAAAGCACAATTTTTTCTCGAAGTTTTTTCGGTTTCACTTTCACCCAAAAATATAAGATTGTGCCATCTGTCCCCCCAGAAAAATCGTTCGGCCTCAGTTTCCTATCGATTCCAACTGTTTCTGCTTAACGTTAACACCAACAATCGCTTCCTTCCCCTTCCCACCATAACAAAAAATTATTTTCACCCAAATTCCATAACCCTGACAAATCGACCCAAGCATCGTCCTCTACCTCCCCCTGATTCCTTGGCCACATCCTGCGCCACCCGTTTCAATCGTCCTCCTTTCCCTCTACATCGACGTCGGTGGATCCCAATATTCCTTTGTTGATCAATACTAGCTGCTAAGGTGCTCTACCTTCGGCCGACTCCTCCTACGCAGGTTGTGCCACACATTATCTTCCTCTTTGCCTTTACTACCCTACTTCTCTACCGTACTAGAGGTAAAAAATCTTCTTCCCTTTCAATTTACCCGATATTGTTTGTTCTTGGTCACCGAGTGTAACAACCTAGAAAATCTGAGCCAATTTAAAATTTTTATTTTGGCAATTTTAGTGAATTTTGAATATTTAAAATGAATTATTTTAAATAATATCGTCGAGAAATTTATTTTGAATAGAATTAGAACGTATATATTTATTTGAATCTTCGTTAGAATATAAATATTTATTTTAATTATAAAAGGAATTGAAAATGACGCAGTAGTTTGAAAATTCGATTTCAAATTTCAAATAAATGCACATGATTCAAAATAAACCGGATTTTAATGAAATCAAAAATATTAGAATCTATTTGAAAATATCTTTCCAACGAATCCGAAAAATCGAAATTTCAAAGCAGGAATCAAAAGATACGTCCAGTTGAAAATTCAGAATAGTCGCTATGGAATTTCGGCCCTAAAAAATGGAAATTTTGCAAACGACCTAGATTTTCGACAAAACCACTTTGGTTGGATCCGGGATGTCAAATTATTGCTAGATTCCAAAATTCGTAATTTTTTGAATCAATATGTGAGCGTGGAAAAGGAAAACGCGTTTGACCAGTTTCAGTTGATTTTAATCAACTGGAAAATGACCATTTTTCAAACGGTCTCAGAATTTGACAAAATTAGTTTTGTTAGGACCGTATCGTCAATACGAAGCTAGAAATAATTTTTCTGGAATTCTCTAAATCAATATGTGACCCCGGTAAATTAAAATGTATGTTAAATTCAATATTGACCGAAATATTAATTTATATTTTAATTTTGATGAAAACTGATCGTAACAGTCAAATTGACTTACGAAACATATCCCATTGTGTTCGGAATGGGGGTATTACGTTAGGGACGACAGTCGTTGGGTTTGATTTGAACTTAGAATGAAAATGTAACTTTTTGAAATGAAAATAAATAAAAAATATATATAATATATGTTGGTAGACTCTCCCTCTCTCTCCTCACTCTCTCTCCTCGACGTATTACAGAAAAAGAAAAAGAAAATCGCGCTCCTTCTGAGAAATCCCGTCGCCCCTACCTGGATCCACCATCGCTCCTCCGTTCAGATGGCGCGCCGCCTCCCCTCTTCCCCCTCCTCCCCTCCGCCATCCCTCCTCTCTCCTCTCTCCACCGTGAAGCCTAAACCCCCAATTCGTGAAAATCCAAACCCTAGCCACTTACCCCGTCGCCTCCAACCACCGTACGACCGCCAGCACCGCCTCCTTCCTCCAGTCCGCCGTGGAACCCCTCCATCCACCAAAAATTGGATTTTTACATGAAAATGGTGAGTTTTTTTTTAATCAATTTAATTCAAATGAATGTTTTTTTTTAATCAGTTTTTTTTATGAATGGCATGTTAGAAAAAAAATCACTTTTTTTTTATGAATGGCATGTTAGAAAAAAATCCCTTTTTTTTATGAGTGGCATGTTAGAAAAAAATCAATTTTTTTTTTACGAATGGCATGTTAGAAAAAAAAATCATTTTTTTTTATGAATGACATGTTGTAAAAAAATCATTTTTTTTATATGAATGGAATGTTAAAAAAAAAAAATCAGTTTTTTTATATGAATGGCATGTTAGAAAAAAATCAGTTTTTTTATATGAAAGGCGAGATTATAAAAATACGAGTTTTATTGAATGTATAAAAGAAAGATTGGATTTTTAAACACATGAAAAGACTTGATTTTTATATTAGAAAAGATTTGATTTTTGTTTATAAAAATAGCATATAAAAATGTGATTTTTATTATGTGAAGAACAAAATATAGAAATGATTTTTATTATGAGAAAGAAATGATTTTTAGAATGGAAAGATTATATTTTTATAAATATAAAGATTATATTTTTATATAGATCAAGTTCATATTTTTATATAGATAAAGTTCATTTCTTTAGAACGATAAAGTATGATTATACTTAGTTTAAAAATATGATTTTAACCTAAAGATTTGATTTTTGTTATAGAAAAGATTTGATCTTTAATGTAGAAAAGAGATGATTTTTAATTAGGAAAAAGGTATGATTTTTTTTTAATGTAAAGATTTTTTTTTTATAAGATTCGATTTTTATCATATAAAAGTAGCAATTAGTCTACGATCAAAGTTAAGATTTTTAACATAGAAAAAAAATATGATTTTTATGAAGTAGAAGTATTAAAAATATGATTTTTATAAAAATAATAAAAATATGATTTTTATATCATAGAGAGAATAAAAATATGATTTTTATATAATAGAGAATATAAAAATATTATCTTTATATATGTAGCAAAATAAAAATATGATTTTTAGTGAAGTAAAAATATGATTTTTATCTATATAGTAGCGGTATAAAAATAGAATTTTTATCTATATAGTAGCGGTATAAAAATGTGATTTTTATCCATATAGAGTGATTATAAAAATGTGATTTTTATATACATAGAAACAATATTTAAATGTGATTTTTATATATGTAGTGGCTATGGACTATGAAATTGACAAAAGGCGAGCACGACGGAGATTTCTACATATGAAGAGTCGCGGTGTATTGGTTTAGCTAGTCGGTGAGAACTTCTCACTTTAAATTTCTTTTTCTAGTTATAAATATATACTAGGATGTAGACGGTGCTTAGCAGCACCCGACACCCGTCGTCCACAGACCATGGACGACTTGTATGCTTGTTTGATGTGTTGTGAAGTTTGTTTGTGATGTTAATGTGAAATGAATAATAAAATATTCATGTGTTGAAATAAATTAATTATCGTTAAAAATATAATTTTTAATGTGAATATAAATATAGTGAATGTGATTAAATAAATATTCATTTACAAACCGGACGGTTTGTTTATGTACACCTATTTGAAGGATAATGATTGGGACGATAAATTATACACATCGCCCAACTGCATAAATAATATTCAGTGTTTGTGGATTGAAACCCCACACGGGTGTTGGGATGATATTTAGCGTACACTAATCCCAATTATTTAGTTGTATGTCGATCGATTGGTCGACAGACTATGTAAGCGTTAATTATTTATATTTAATGCTTATACAGTTGTGTGGTGCACTTTGGGTGATGGTTGATTATTTATCGTTGCTATTATATACATGTGTTGTATGGAATCCTTATAATTAACATTATATGGTAATTGATTGGGCCTCATTCCAATTGGGAAAATAAAGAATATTATAAAATAAAGATTCATGTGTTGAATAGAATAAATAGTCATGTGTTGACGATGCTCATGTGTTGAAAATATTCATGTGTTGAACGAAATATTTTATACAGTAGAATACACATTTTTATTGTAAGTGAGAATTAATATATATTCATGTGTTGAATAGAATAAATATTCATTTGTTGAATAGAATAACGAAGTTATTGAAATATATAAAGCCGTGTTGATTAGAGATGCGCCATTTTGACACGAACGATATTTATATTGATTATATTCATTTTTATAATGAATATAGAAAAGAAAGTGATTTCAAATTATAAAGTTTTGAAAATATTATCATTTGTATGTCGATGATGTGGAATATTCAATTTTGATTCGAAATTGAATATGAAGTTGAAATCATTTCGAAAATGAATTTAAAACGATTTATAAAATACATTTTAAAAGGAAATCGACGAAATATATATAATATATATATTATATATATAATGGCCTGAATAGAACGCGCTGCGCCAGCGCGCCGCGGCAGTTCGCGAATTTCGACCATTGACTTCGAATTGACGTTGCGGGAGATCCGACCGTCGGATTCTCCTGAAACCGGAACCGTTGGGTTCGTATCGAAAAGATATTTCCAATGAATGTTAGAAATTTGAAATCTAACGGTTGGATTTGGAATTAGGTCCAAATCAAATTGGGAAAAGGTCGCTGTAAGTGCAGTTCGATGGCCATTGATGGAAATCGACTGTACGGGCCTTGATAAAATTATTAAAAATATTAATAATTTGTGTAAAATCATAATATATGAATTGGAAAGAACTGGGATGAAAAATTCCACATTTGAAAAGATAAAAATAGATTTTTATCGAAATGAACAAGTTTTGAACTAGAATTAAAATCAATTTATTTTTGAAATAAATAAATTGAATTTGAAAGTGGTTTTAAAAATAATCAGAATTTCCAGTATACAAATTGGAATGGATTTGAATCGAAATTATCTTCGGAATATTTCGATGTCGAATTTCGTGATTATACAGAGATGGTTGTGGAAATTTGATAGATATATTTTATATCGTTATTTCCGATACGATATTTCTTGGTTTCAGAATTTGATATTGAATATAAGCCGGTATATTTTCTATTCAGAGCCTTGTTATTAATATCAAATGGGTTTTGGGTTCATCGTGAATGGTTTTTTAAATAACACTGTTCTTGAACCCAGTTTAGAAAAGAATAAATCTTTTAATTAAGATTTAGTGAAATTGTCCAGCTAATTAGTTTTTAATTGGAATTGAATTTGAATTGGTGTTTGGGGTTTATTGTGAGCGGTGTTTTGAATAACACCTGTTCTTTAACCCAATTAACAATGGGAAGTGATTTTGGGTTTATCGTGAACCGTGTTTTAGATGACGTTGGTTCTTTAACCCAGTTAAAGACAGGATATTGATTTTTGAGAAGATTAAAACTAAGTGGAGTTTTAATGAACCTGTAATTAGATTGAAATGTGAATTGATAATTTAAATTATCAAATTTGGAAAGTGATCGAGAATGGAGTATTACCAGTTTTGCTCCAAAGCGATAGTTAAATCTTTAATTATGTTTGAACGTGAAATGGTAATTAATATTTACCGATAACACCGTGGTGTTAGATATGGAGTATTACCAGTTTTGCTCCATGGGATGAATAGGTTGGGATAGGGAAATAAAATAAATAATTACTTCGGTGTGGTTCGCTAATCCCGACTAGTTTGGAAAACCATAATATGGTTTGAAATGATATCCAAAGAAAGATTAAAGAATAAATTTCGAAGAATTTATCTTTGATAAAATTAATGGGAACCTTTCCCTAAGAATGTGAAAATTTGAATAAAAGAATATTCTGAATTGGAATGAGGTATGTTGTGTTTGTGTAACACATGTTTATTATATACGCGGGTTATTCGGAAAGGCCGGGTTTATACCCATTCTGAATAACCGATTCGACGACAAGTCGAAGATGAAGACGGTGGTTGAAGACCGGAAGTCTTCATATCGTTTGGGTGATTACTGATGATCTTGATTGGGCTGTACACCCAAGAGGAGGGAATCAGTCGGTGATAGTCCAGACGTACTTGGAGATCGATGGATATACGAGGAAAGTGCCTCCGGTTTCGTTCAGACCCAGAACGAACTTGTAAATGGACTGTGTGTCTGACATTGGATTTTATTCTATGTTGATTGATCTCTATTAAATATACATTAGTTTGGCGGCGGAGAATTTATTCTCTTGCTTAACGCCCTTCTCTGAGACGTATGAGCTCAAAGGTTGTATATCGATGGACATCAGTCGCATGGAGTGAATTGCCTATGTGGCATGCCTAAGTGGCAAATGATCAAGGCTTCTGTTGAAAAGCAAAGTCTTGTGGTTGATGATCAAAGCACGGCCTATGTGGCGCAGCTTTGTGTATAGCGTTAATTCGCGAGCTTCACACATCGGTATGAGTCAAAAACGGGATAGTGACTGCAGGGAGAGCACGACGTTTCTTTCTAGCTAGTGGTGGTGTCAGTGCTTAAACTGGCTGACATTTATATACTTTTCACCTGTGTGGTTGTTGGAATGCGAGGCACCTCGAATATATGGTCGATAACTGGCACTATGTGAGTCGACGTACAGACCATTATATAGGTCCTATAGGATCGGGAAACGTGTGTTCAAGAATTGCCAATCCTCAAAAGTATGAGAGGAACGGCCCTGAAGATCCAAGGATCGTTGTGTGTGGTCCTGAGACATTTGCTAGAGTGTCTCGAACGGAGAGGTGCTTGCCCCTTGCCTCGACTCATGATGGAATCCAATTTCCAATACGTGATATTTCGGTTTTATTTGTAGAGCCTAGTATGGCAACATAGTGGTATGGGACACTTATGCCGTCTATATTGATATTTATGATTGAAATTGTTTTGAAACTATACACTTATAGTAATAACAAAATAATCTGTTTTTAAATGTATCAAGCATTTTTTGGCTATTATAAGGTAAAATCCTATCCTCCGGCTTGCGATGCATTGTGTGATGGGACCTGGGTCTTATAATAGTTTCATTTTCTTTATTTAGCATTACGCTGTTTGTTTTATGCACTGATATTCTTGAGAGGAAATTCGTTCCGTGTTATACGGCGTGGTCCCTTGATTTACCTAACTTTAAAAGTAAAGATTAATAACTGTTTTAGTTCTCACACCAGTCATATGACTGACCTGGAGTTTATTGTTTTAACATAAACTCTGGGTGCCCCTATTTTCCACACGGGCAGCTAGTAGTTTTGGTTTTGCAGATCTATATTCACAGGATCCTGATTTACAATTGGAATGATGCTCAGAAAGCTCTGTATCTGTGTATTACTTTCAGTTGTGTTTTGTATTGTTTTCCGCTGCTATGTAATTTATTGTAATCTCCGATATTTATTGAATGTGTAATATTTATTCATACTCTATATATTCTTGTATTCTGATGGAATTGTTGTAATAAACAATGAAATGTTCTTCTGTTTGTGTTCTGATTCGTCTTGTCCTCAAAGTAATTCGTTCTTTCTCTTCTCTTTGGAGATCGGGGAAGTTCGGGTCGCTTCATTTGGTGTCAGAGCTTTGGTTTACAGAGCTCGAGAACAAGACACATTAGAACCGAATGAAAGAATCCATCAGATATTGGATTAGTAATATCCAATGAGAATAACTCGTTAGAGATAGGATCAGTAGAGTCCTAGAATGAGTGGAAAGAGTGAAATTTTTGAAATAAAAATTTGAAAACAAACTTTGTTTTGAAAATTAAATTCAAGTATACGTATTTGAATATTTTATTTATATTGATTTTGGACAATCGAGTATATAAAGATTTTGCATATACGCGTCATGAACATATATTCGAAGTTTTAATATACTAGATGGATATATAATCACACTCTAGTCGCCCGAGGATGATTCTACTGATGTCTATATAGCATCAGTAATTTGTGTTCGAGTTTCGAAAGTGGGATTTCTATATATTTCCATTAGACTGGTGTGAGAACCAAAACTAGATAGGTTTATTGTTGTGATTTGGCATTAAAAACATGATTTTCTGTATATGTATCAAAATTATGAATTTGAAATTCTAATTCACTAATTGATTGATGGTTGTGTTATTTGATTGTTGGTTTGATAATTTGAACCATTTAGGCCAAATTGAACCAAAAAGTGAACTGTATAAAAAAAATGATTACAAATGCATGCATATACATGTGCTTACATTGAACAGGTCATAGCAAGGAGGTTAGAGCAGAAGAATAAAATTGTTTGCCCGACAAATAGGTACATGTTTACAAATTTATTGAGATTTGATGATTTTATGAGCCGGTTGGCTAGCCACTTGGCTGTTTCTTTTTCTTTTTGGATTGATGAGGGCCATGGGAGGCTATTTGAAATATCCCGAAGTCCCTGGTGCAGGTGAGGTTATGTCGAAATTTTTCGAAAATTTAGGGTGTTAGCCAAATTTTTGGAAAATTTGAAAAGTTCTTAGAAACTTAAAAGTTGAAGAAATTAAGCCATAAAGAAAATAGTGAAAGTTGAGTTGGTTTGTTAAACAACTTTCAGCTTCGTTCCTTTTCGGGGATGAAAAGTTTTAAGTGGGGGAGATTGTAACAACCCGGAAAATCTGAGCCAATTTAAAATTTTTATTTTGGCAATTTTAGTGAATTTTGAATATTTAAAATGAATTATTTTAAATAATATCGTCGAGAAATTTATTTTGAATAGAATTAGAACGTATGTATTTATTTGAATCGTTAGAATATAAATATTTATTTTAGTTATAAAAGGAATTGAAAATGACGCAGTAGTTTGAAAATTCGATTTCAAATTTCAAATAAATGCATAGGATTCAAAATAAACCGAATTTTAGTGAAACCAAAAATATTAGAATCTATTTGAAAATATCTTTCCAACGAATCCGAAAAATATAAATTTCATAGTGGGAATCAAAAGATACGTCCAGTTGAAAATTCAGAATAGTCGTTATAGAATTTCGGCCCTTAAAAATGGGAATTTTGCAAACGACCTCGGTTTTTGACGAAACCACTTTTGTTGGATCCGGGATGTCAAATTATTGCTAGATTCCAAAATTCGTAATTTTTCGAATCAATATTTGAGCGTGGCAAAGGAAAACGCGTTTGACTAGTTTCAGTTGATTTTAATCGACTGGAAAATGGCCATTTTTCAAACGGTCTCAGAATTTGACGAAATTAGTTTTTTTATGACCGTATTGTCAATACGAAGCTAGAAATAATTTTTCTGGAATTTTCTGAATCAATATGTGACCCCGGTAAATTAAAATGTACGTTAAATTCAATATTGACTGAAATATTAATTTATATTTTAATTTTGATGAAAACTGATCGTAACAGTCAAATTGACTTAAGAAACATATCTCATTGTGTTCGGAATGGGGGAATTACGCTAGGGACGACAGTCGTTGGGTTTGATTTGGAATTAGAATGAAAATGTAACTTTTTGAAATGAAAAAAAAAATATATATATATATATAATATATATTGGTAGACTCTCCCTCTCTCTCCTCACTCTCTCTCCTCGACATATTACAGAAAAAGAAAAATAATCGCGCTCCTTCTGAGAAATCCCGCCGCCCCTACCTGGATCCACCATCGCTCCTCCGTTCAGATGTCGCGCCGCCTCCCCTCTTCCCCCTCCTCTCCTCCGTCATCCCTCCTCTCTCCTCTCTCCACCGTGAACCCTAAACCCCCAATCAGAGCCGGTTCTGAGGTTTGGAGTGCCCAGTGCGATTTATTAAATGATGCCCCCATGTTGTAAAATGTATACTATGATATTGAACCAGATTCATATATGTAAGCAACCTTACTTATTTTTCAAAAACTCAATACTGCTACGAACTAACATTGGAACATAAAATAAGACAAATGAAAATAACATAGGTATAATGGAAAAAGTTTTGAAAAAATAGTTAAATAAAAAAATTGTACATACAAGACTTGAATCGCTTCAACTACTAGAAATCATCAGTTGTGTTCTTTGTACCATTATCTATACTAGCACTTCATATATCTGCAACTAAGATGTCGATAACATGGTTATTTATGTATAATGTAATTATAAAATAAAAGACATCAGCACAATTACAGTGGTGTGTATATAAATATATAGATAATAAAATTTGAGTACAAATATGCATAGCAAATTTCGAATCAATTTAGTGAACAAAAAGAAAACCACAATCAAATCAGCTTATTCTATCTTCTCCAAAATTTCTAACTGGTTTCTTTTTGTTGAAGTAGAGAAAAAACTAAATTTGTTCCTACATTCCTACTATTAATTTTCTATAGCAAATAGCACATGTTCCCATCATCTATAAAATTTGAGTACAAATATGTATAACATATTTCAAATCCATTTATTGAAAAAAAAGCCATAATCAAATCAGTTTATTTTATCTTCTCTAAAATTTGTAATTGAAAAAAATATTATTTTTTTAATGATGCAGATAAAAAACTAAATTTGTTTCTACATTCCTACTATTAATTTTCTATAACAAATAGCACATGTTCCCGTCATCTATACAATTTGAGTACAAATACGTATAGCGTATTTCAAATTAATTTATTGAAAATAAAAATAGAAAACCACAATCAAATCAGTTTATTCTATCTTCCCCAAAATTTCTAACTTAAAAAAGCAATTTGTTTAAAGAAGTAGAGAAAAATCTAAATTTTTTCTACTTTTCTAATGTTAATTTTCTATATCAAATAGCACACTGTTTTCTATAAAATTTGAGTACAAATATGTATACCAAATTTCAAATCAATTTATTAAACAAAACAAAAAAACCACAATCAAATCAGTTTGTTCTATAATCTCTAAAATTTCTATGTGAAAAAATGTCAATGTGTAAAATATAGAACATAACATTTAGAAATTAGGGTTTCATACTTCAAGCCTCGGATCAATTGCACAATTAAATCAGTTAATTTTGGTTTCCCCAAATTTCTACCTGAATCATTACACAAAAAACAAACAATAGCATTTAGAATTAGGGATCTTACCTGAAGGGAAAGCAATCCGCGCTAGAAATAAATCCACCTGAGAGAAATCAATCCGAGCTGCAAATCAATCCCCGCTTCTCTCCACGGTTCGCTCTCCTTCTCTACCACGCTTCGCCCTCTTTCTGTCCAGTGCGGTTTCGTCTACGCGTGTTTTTTGTTCTTCTGTCTTTCTGTCTCGTATGCGCGTGAGCTACCGCGATGATGCCCCATGCCATTTTCATGCCCCGTGCGATGGCCCAGGTAGCACTGGGCCAAAACCGGCTTTGCCCCCAATTCGTGAAAACCCAACCCCTAGCCACTTACCCCGTCGCCCCCAACCACCGTACGACCGCCAGCACCGCCTCCTTCCTCCAGTCCGCCGTTGAACCCCTCCATCCACCAAAAATTGGATTTTTACATGGAAAACGGTGAGCTTTTTTTAATCAATTTAATTCGAATGAATGGTTTTTTTTAATCAGTTTTTTTTATGAATGGCATGTTAGAAAAAAATCACTTTTTTTTTTATGAATGGCACGTTAGAAAAAAATCACTTTTTTTTTTATGAATGGCATGTTAGAAAAAAATCACTTTTTTTTTTATGAATGGCATGTTAGAAAAAAAATCAATTTTTTTTTTATGAATGGCATGTTGTAAAAAAATCAGTTTTTTTTTTATGAATGGCATGTTGTAAAAAAATCAGTTTTTTTTTATATGAATGGAATGTAAAAAAAAAAACAGTTTTTTTATATGAATGGCATGTTAGAAAAAAAATCAGTTTTTTTATATGAAAGGCGAGATTATAAAAATACGAGTTTTATTGAATGTATAAAAGAAAGATTGGATTTTTAAACACATGAAAAGACTTGATTTTTATATTAGAAAAGATTTGATTTTTGTTTATAAAAATAGCATATAAAAATGTGATTTTTATTATGTGAAGAACAAAATATAGAAATGATTTTTATTATGAGAAAGAAATGATTTTTAGAATAGAAAGATTATATTTTTTTAAATATAAAGATTATATTTTTATATAGATCAAGTTCATATTTTTATATAGATAAAGTTCATGTCTTTAGAACGATAAAGTATGATTATTCTTAGTTTAAAAATATGATTTTAACCTAAAGATTTGATTTTTGTTATAGAAAAGATTTGACCTTTAATGTAGAAAAGAGATGATTTTTAATTAGGAAAAAGGTATGATTTTTTTTTAACGTAAAGATTTAATTTTTTATAAGATAAAGATTCGATTTTTATCATATAAAAGTAGCAATTAGTCTACGATCAAAGTTAAGATTTTTAACATAGAAAAAAATATGATTTTTATGAAGTAGAAGTATTAAAAATATGATTTTTATATTATAAAAATAATAAAAATATGATTTTTTATATCATAGAGATAATAAAAATATGATTTTTTATATAATAGAGAATATAAAAATATTATCTTTATATATGTAGCGAAATAAAAATATGATTTTTAATGAAGTGAAAAATACGATTTTTATCTATATAGTAGTAGTATAAAAATAGAATTTTTATCTATATAGTAGCGGTATAAAAATGTGATTTTTATCCATATAGAGTGATTATAAAAATGTGATTTTTATATACATAGCAACAATATAAAAATGTGATTTTTATATATGTAGTGGCTATGGACCATGAAATTGACAAAAGACGAGCACGACGAAGATTTCTACATATGAAGAGTCGCGGTATATTGGTTTAGCTAATCGGTGAGAACTTTTCACTTTAAATTTCTTTTTCTAGTTATAAATATATACTAGGATGTAGACGGTGCTTAGCAGCACCCGACATCCGTCGTCCACAGACCATGGACGACTTGTATGCTTGTTTGATGTGTTGTGAAGTTTGTTTGTGATGTTAATGTGAAATGAATAATAAAATATTCATGTGTTGAAATAAATTAATTATCGTTAAAAATATAATTTTTAACGTGAATATAAATATAGTGGATGTGATTAAATAAATATTCATTTACAAACTGGACGGTTTGTTTATGTACACCTATTTGAAGGATATTGATTGCGACGATAAATTATACACATCGCCCAACTGCATAAATAATATTCAGTGTTTGTGGATTGAAACCCCACACGAGTGTTGGGATGATATTTGGCGTACACTAATCCCAATTATTTAGTCGTATATCGATCGATTGGTCGACAGAATATGTAAGCGTTAATTATTTATATTTAATGCTTATACAGTTGTGTGGTGCACTTTGAGTGATGGTTGATTATTTATCGTTGCTATTATATACATGTGTTGTATGGAATTCGTATAATTAACATTATATGGTAATTGATTGAGCCTCATTCCAATTAGGAAAATAAAGAATATTATAAAATAAAGATTCATGTGTTGAATATAATAAATAGTCATGTGTTGACGATGCTCATGTGTTGAGAATATTCATGTGTTGAAATGATTCATGTGTTGAACGAAATATTTTATACAGTAGAATACACATTTTTATTATAAGTGAGAATTAGTATATATTCATGTGTTGAATAGAATAAATATTCATTTGTTGAATAGAATAACGAAGTTATTGAAATATATAAAGCCGTGTTGATTAGAGATGCGCCATTTTGACGCGAACGATATTTATATCGATTATATTCGTTTTTATAATGAATATAGAAAAGAAAGTGATTTCAAATTATAAAGTTTTGAAAATATTATCATTTGTAGGTCGATGATGTGGAATATACAATTTTGATTCGAAATTGAATATGAAGTTGAAATCGTTTCGAAAATGAATTTAAAACGATTTATAAAATACGTTTCAAAAAGGAAATCGATGAAATATAATGTATATATATATATATACTATATATATATATATATATATATATATATGATGGCCTGAATAGAACGCGCCGCGCCGCCGTAGTTCGCGAATTTCGACCATTGACTTCGAATTGACGTTGCGGGAGATCCGACCGTCGGATTCTCCTGAAACCGGAACCGTTGGATTCGTATCGAAAAGATCTTTCCAATGAATATTAGAAATTTGAAATCTAACGGTTGGATTTGGAATTAGGTCCAAATCAAATTTGGAAAAGGTCGTTGTAAGTGCAGTTCGATGGCCGTGATGGAAATCGACTGTACGAGCCTTGATAAAATTATTAAAAATATTAATAATTTGTGTAAAATCATAATATATGAATTGGAAAGAACTGGGATGAAAAATTCCACATTTCAAAAGATAAAAATAGATTTTTATCGAAATGAACTAGTTTTGAACTAGAATTAAAATCAATTTATTTTTGAAATAAATAATTTGAATTTGAAAGTGGTTTTGAAAATAATCCGAATTTCCAGTATACGAATTGGAATGGATTTGAATCGAAATTATCTTCGGAATATTTCGATGTCGGATTTCGTGATTATACAGAGATGGTTGTAGTAATTTGAAAGATATATTTTATATCATTATTTCCGATACGATATTTGTTGGTTCCAGAATTTGATATTGAATATAAGCCGGTATATTTTCTATTCAGAGCCTTGTATTTAATATCAAATGGGATTTTGGGTTCGTCGTGAATGGTATTTTAAATAACACTGTTCTTGAACCCAGTTTAGAAAAGAGTAAATCTTTTAATTAAGATTTAGTGAAATTGTCCAGTTAATTAGTATTTAATTGGAATTGAATTTGAATTGGTTTTTGGGGTTTATCGTGAGCGGTGTTTTGAATAACACCTGTTCTTTAACCCAATTAACAATGGGAAGTGATTTTGGGTTTATCGTGAACCGTGTTTTAGATGATGTTGGTTCTTTAACCCAGTTAAAGACAGGATATTGATTTTTGAGAAGATTAAAACTAAGTGGAGTTTTAATGAACCTGTAATTAGATTGAAATGTGAATTGATAATTTAAATTATCAAATTTGGAAAGTGATCGAGAATGGAGTATTACCAGTTTTGCTTCAAAGCGATAGTCAAATCTTTAATTATGTTTGAAAGTGAAATGGTAATTAATATTTACCGATAACACCGTGGTGTTAGATATGGAGTATTACCATTTTTGCTCCATGGGATGAATAGGTTGGGATTGGGAAATAAAATAAATAATTACTTCGGTGTGGTTCGCTAATCCCGACTAGTTTGGAAAACCATAATATGGTTTGAAATGATATCCAAAGGAAGATTAAAGAATATATTTAAAAGAATTTATCTTTGATAAAATTAATGGGAACCTTTCCCTAAGAATGTGAAAATTTGAATAAAAGAATATTCTGAATTGGAATGAGGTGTATGTTGTATTTGTGTAACACGTGTTTATTATATACGCGGGTTATTCGGAAAGGCCGGGTTTATACCCATTCTGAATAACCGATTCGACGACAAGTCGAAGATGAAGACGGTGGTTGAAGACCGGAAGTCTTCACATCGTTTGGGTGATTACTGATGATCTTGATTGGGCTGTACACCCAAGAGGAGGGAATCAGTCGGCGATCGTCCAGACGTACTTGGAAATCGGTGGATATGCGAGGAAAGTGCCTCCGGTTTCGTTCAGACCCAGAACGAACTTGTAAATGGACTGTGTGTCTGACATTGGATTTTATTCTGTGTTGATTGATCTCTATTAAATATACATTAGTTTGGCGGCGGAGAATTTATTCTCTTGCTTAACGTCCTTCTCTGAGACGTACGAGCTCAGAGGTTGTATATCGATGGACATTAGTCGCATGGAGTGAATTGCCTGTGTGGCATGCCTAAGTGGCAAATGATCAAGGCTTCTGTTGAGAAGCAAAGTCTTGTGGTTGATGATCAAAGCACGGCCTGTGTGGCGGAGCTTTGTGTATAGCGTTAATTCGCGAGCCTCACACCTCGGTATGAGTCAAAAACGGGATAGTGACTGCAGGGAGAGCACGACGTTTCTTTCTAGCTAGTGGTGGTGTCAGTGCTTAAACTAGCTGACATTTATATACTTTTCACCTGTGTGGTTGTTGGAATGCGAGGCGCCTCGAATATATGGTCGATAACTGGCACTATGTGAGCCGACGTACAGACCATTATATAGGTCCTATAGGACCGGGAAACGTGTGTTCAGGAATTGCCAATCCTCAAAAGTAAGAGAGGACCGGCCCTAAAGATCCAAGGATCGCTGTGTGTGGTCCTGAGACATTTGCTAGAGTGTCTCGAACGGAGAGGAGCTTGCCCCTTGCCTCGACTCATGATGGAATCCAATTTCCAATACGTGATATTTCGGTTTTATTTGTAGAGCCTAGTATGGCAACATAGTGGCATGGGACACTTATGTCGTCTATGATTGATACTTATGATTGAAATTGTTTTGAAACTATACACTTATAGTAATATCAAAATAATTTGTTTTTAAACGTATCAAGCATTCTTTGGCTATTATAAGGTAAAACTCTATCCTCCGGCTTGCGTTGCATTGTGTGATGGGACCTGAGTCTTATAATAGCTTCATTTTCTTTATTTAGCATTGCGCTGTTTGTTTTATGCACTGGTATTCTTGGGAGGAAACCCGTTCCGTGTTATACGGCGTGGTCCCTTGATTTACCTAACTTTAAAAGTAAAGATTAATAACTGTTTTAGTTCTCACACCAGTCACATGACTGACCTGGAGTTTATTGTTTTAACCTAAACTCTGGGTGCCTCTATTTTCCACACGGGCAGCTAGTAGTTTTGGTTTTGCAGATCTATATTCACAGGATCCTGATTTACAACTGGAACGATGCTCGGAAAGCTCTGTATCCGTGTATTACTTTCAGTTGTGTTTTGTATTGTTTTCCGCTGCTATGTAATTTATTGTAATCTCTGATATTTATCGAATGTGTAATATTTATTCATACTCTGTATATTCTTGTGTTCTGATGGAATTGTTGTAATAAGCAATGAAATGTTCTTCTGTTTGTATTCTGATTCGTCTTGTCCTCAAAGTAATTCGTTCTTTCTCTTCTCTTCGGAGATCGGGGAAGTTCGGGTCGCTTCACCGAGCTTTGTATAAATTGGTTTTATGTATACATAGATAGATGTTCATCCACGATCGTTCTAAGATCGATCTCATTTCCACCTAAATGTTTATTAGATCAAATTTTTTTAACTTCTAGCGGTTCTATTTGAACAACGATAAAATAAATGTACTTAGGTTTTCTAATCTAATTTTACTGCTAGCATTATAAATTTTCATCAAACTAAAATTTTTACATAGCAGGTGTGGAAAAGGCGAAATCCTACTTCAAACCTCCGTCTGACCTAGCTTTCTGTCGGACATAGTCAAAGTTTTAAAACACAAATGGCGTACATTAGGCGTTTTCAGGACGATGAGGCAAGGCGTAAGCCTTGAAACGTTGAGGCGTAAGCTTTTCGGGTAAAAATTAAATGAAAAACAAATAAAGAAATTCCGACACTTTAAATTGACCAATGCAAAAAATGAAAAACAAATAATTTAAGATCCGACTTTTACCAAGTATATATTTTTAATATAGATCAAAAATAAATAATCAAAACTCATATGATTCAAATTTTGATTTCTTAAAACTATTTGAAGATCACATCAAACACCAATTTTGATACGTTCTATCAATCCAAATCAATTTGGAAAATTTATTTTGAGATTTAACAATGTTTATTGAAAAACATTCTTTTAATAATAATGAGAAAATTCATTACATTGCTCATGATCATTATTTCACTAACAATCTTACTTGATCATGTCGATATTGAAATTGAGAAGTAAAAAAAATGCTCATTTTTATTTTCTTAAATTTTGTCCTTTTTTATTTCCATTAAATAATTAAAGTTTAATGACTTTTATCTATCTCAATATCTGCAACTAAATATAAAAAGGTTTTTAAGTCATCTGCCTCGGCTGTTTGAGGCATGCGAGGCGTACGTTGTATGCGCTTTGTATGCCTCAAGTTGTTGAGGCGTAAGCTTTAGAGGTAAAAAAAACTTTTGGAATAAGCCTCAAGGCGTTTTATCTCTTAATTCCTCGAAACAGGCCTTGAGGCGGGTATCGAGGTAGGTTTTTTAAAACAATGAGCACAGTACTCCTACCCTCGAAGCGGTGAAAAGTTTACATGTTAACATAATTGATATTCTAACTGTTAATTCTAACGCAGTATATTCATTTAAAGCTTCATACGGATAAAACTTATATGTTGATACGCAGAGTTTACAAATTAAGTTGTGGTTTTTGAGAAGAATCCTTGATGGTCAATTACAAGAACACAATACATGTCATTTAAAAACCTATTTCTAACCTAGGTGTATGTATTAATTGTTCGCCTGAGCTGAATCAAACATAGAAGCTGTAAAAAAAAATATACATAGCAGCAATGAATTTTTTTACAACCTACTTCTGTCCTAATTATGTGCATAAAATCCCAAGATTTGCCATAATAGTCCTAACATAGAAGCTACGAGAAATTTACATGGTAATACACTAATATTGCATTATTGAGTCTGACACAGTATATTTATTTGTTGCTTCCTACAGATAAAAACTACACTATGATAGACATAGTTTACAGATTAAGTTGTTGTTTCTGCGGCGAATATTTCATAGTTAATTATAGCAACACAATATATATTGAACATCATTAATGGATGAACTAAATTAATTTCTCAAATCGAGATTCTTCTGTATGATTTGATTGTAGCCATAGATTGCCAATGCACATATCATTAATGGCTGTTAAACTCAAAATGACCTTGCCTCATTCTTGCATATTCCTTTTCCACCGTCTTATGGCGAATTTACGGTGACTCATTTTGTTTGGACTTAGTTCGAATAAAATGCATAATGGCTAAGTTACTACACAATTTTCTTATTAAGGACCTAGGGTTCACTTTTGTTCCTCTCCTTCAAGTGACGTATGTGCTTTTAGCCTTTAAATTGACTAAATTGTCGTTGTTTGATTACTCATTATTCTTCAACCAATATTTTGTTCCCCACGGCTTTTCATCTAACAATTGCTTGCCTTTGTTGTTGCAAATTTCAAAGTCTGCTAGTTTCAAGTATCCATTATCTTGCTATTTTGATTTATTATTTGATATAATTTAGCTTAGTATGGTTTTCATTGTCTGTTTGTTCTTATTTTTCTCTAGTTGCCTAATTTCTGTCCTTTTCCAAATGTGATTTTGCAGTAGCACACTAAAAAAAATAGCACATGTTTGGTTATGACGTCTAGGCAATTGAATATTTTTTTTGCATCTCAATATCACTACGACTATTACTGTTCAGTTAATTTGATGTTTTTGAATAGTCACTTTACCCTTGCTATGTTCATTCGAAATTTAGTTGACAAGTGCATGAAAATGACACATTCTGACTTCTTTTGAATTAAATTAAAAAACTGTTTGAAAGTTATATTTTAACACCAGGTCAGGTTGTTTGATGGAAATTTCTTCTTGATCATTTTAACTTTGCTCAGATTTTATTTTTCCACGTACTCAGTTAGTTCCATATCAAAAGGTACATAAATATTAATATCATTTGAATTTGGAGTAATTGTATCTTTACTATTTGAATCTAACAATATCGCTTATTGTTTTCCATATTGTTTGGTAGCAGGTACTTCCTGGCCATTTACCTTTCCTTAGATGGATTATAATGTTCGTCGTTGTTGGTTTATTACTTTTATAACCGGCTTAAAATGTTTTTCCACTCATTGTTATTAGGTTGAATTTGACTTAATATATTATAAGGTTATTACCTTTGTGGTTTTAAAAGTGATTAAATTCAAAATCTACTGCTACCTTTTACCTATGATTTTGTGTTAATTTACAACCACCAATCACTCTTTTAATCTGTACCATTATAATTTTCAGAGTTATTGAAATCAAAAAATGCCATTGTGTAAATTTGGGATTGTACTATCGTGTATTTTGGTTTATAACATTCATGAATATATAAGGCCATGTACTTAATTTTGTCTTTCTCGATCAATTGATTTATTAATTATTTATGTCATTTGCTTTTTTCCATGTACACATACACTTACATATGTACACAATGCACATAAGTGCCAGCAAAATTGTGTATGGCAGTCAAATTTTTGTTTTACCTAACTCGAAGTCAAACCACATGTTTCTATAGTACACCACTAGGAAAAAACCTTTGTGGTCTACGGATTCAAAGCTTGAAGGACAAGAGACTGAACTTATAATTACAAATATCATGTTATCCTTTCTAGTATTTAGGTTCAACTAATTATTTCTCTCCTTGAAGTGAGAAATGTGAAGTGAGAAATGTGAGGAGGGGGGGGGGGGGGGGGGGGAGGAGAAAAGTGTTCCAGAGTAATATTGCAAGATTATTGTTTAAATTATACGAATGAGGTTATACCAAAGTCTGTATTGGAATGCTATAATAAATATCTTTAGATCTTAGTTAAATTTCAAACTAAAAAATCTATTGTATATTTTTTGCAACATTTTAAGCATGCTTTAAGTTTTGCATGGATCTAATGGTATATTGTTATTATCAGTAGGATAATTAAGTGCAAACAATGGTTAAGGGACCACAATGAATTAAAGCTGGATTGCGTAGGAAGTGCACACATTATACTTGACTTTAGACTAGGTATGGTGGTACCTTCGAAGTAGTTTTCGTTGTTTCCTTGGAAATGGAAAATTACAATGGATAATTTGGATGCATTAATTCTTTTGATCTTGAGTAATAAATATGGCCCCAGTGTGTCCCGTGGTATGCATTACCATATTTTGATACAACTTAAGTTGCCAAAATGACCAACCTTAGATATGTATGCACGGAAATGTCCCTTTCCGCTTCCATGTTTACTTTAGATGATGAGTATGAAAAAACAACCATTTAACGTTGTGTTGGATTATTAAAAACAACTATTTAATTTTGTGTCGATACCTTTATGCATATTTATCATGTTTTTAATTCGCTACATTATTAATTTTCCATAAAGCTATATTGCATTATTTAGCTTCTTATTGATTACTTTAATGATTGTACTTTATAAAATCCGAGTCAATATCAGGAAAACTCTTTGTAGTTTAGCTGAGAAGTACTGAATTTCAAGCTGAGGTATGCATATGGATATATTTGTCAACTCTTTGTACTGCAATCAGTACATTTTATTGAGAGAACTCAACTAGAATACCTCAGATGTTAACTTGTAAGTTTGAACTTATATCAACATAGTAGTTTTGGCATATGATCATATAACTATCTTAACTATGATCTTGCGTACTATTCATGTTTAAATCAAGCATTAGATTGGATGAATTTTTTGCTTTAACTAATAGTAATTGTAAGGGATAAGTGATAGCTCTAAACTTAATCCAGGATTGTACATTACAGTTACTGCATGGAATATGAGTATATTTTGCAGTGTCTCACCTGGCAACATCTCTATCAGAGACGATGGTTGGTATTGGTTAATGAAGTAATTATCAAAAACTTAAGAATAATTTCCTGTCAAAAACATTAGGTACCACTGACGAATACACTCATTATTTTAACCATTTTGTGTTTTATCATGTCACAGTTGTTTATAGCTTTTGTTGTGAACGTGTAGGTGGGAAATGACCTGAACTAAGTTTGTAATATGGTTGTGGAGTCTACTTCCCATATCTGTTTGCAAAATATATTGGGGTCATAAGCAAGTACATGATAAACTGTAAGGATGTATGTGTGGTATTTTGATCTTCGTGACAGTTTGGCTAGAGTTTCCCAACTTACATACATGCTATTTCACCTGTTAGATATGTTTGAGAATCTATGGCTGGCTGTTGGAGCTTTTGTAATCTCCGAGCGTATAAGGAATGATTTACAAGGATATGGATTAGAAATTCGCCTACTTCTCTGGGAAGAAGACAAAATATCTTGAAGAATTCAAATTAAAGGTCAATATGCTTAAATATATTTTTTCTATCTAGAACATTTTCTGTTTCATGCTAAAAGCATGAATGTGTAATCATTCTGGTGCACACCTAATGAAGAACGAATTTTTGTCGGGTTGTTGGTGAAGTAACATATGTTTTCTTAGTAACTAACTTTATTTCCAGTAACATGCTTCCAAACAGCAACAATAAGTGCAAGAAAGTTGTCTATTAGTAACGGCAAGAAACTATTTTAAACTGTTTTATAATATATTCATATGCACTCATGTAACAGGGATATGCATGATATACAGGTTTAGAACCAATATATAAATGATAACCAAAAATTTCTTATCGGTTTGAAAGCATGTTATCTATCTACAAATATCATACGCAATGTCATTGCTTATAAATGTATATGCAATAAGTAAAAACATAAAAAGTTAGTCTGAGCCCATCACAATAAATGATTTTGTTTTAGACCAAAATTAGTCCCATCACGTTTCGATGATTCTTTGGTGTAAGATACTCTAAAATTAAATTTACTTTTTGTTTAATTAAGAGGCAGTTGAAGTTAGAGATTAGCACAAACGATGGCAATTGATTCAACAGGAGTAGAATCATCCCCCACCCCCCCCCCCCCCCCCCCCTCCACCCCACCACATTATTCCAAACGAAAACACGGAATATTTTTTAATCTCTTGGCATTAACATAAAAAAACTCCATAATAAAACAATTGCATCTAGCTTAAAAATAAATCTGGTGTTCAATGTAGATCCAATCGAGTAAAATTGAAAAGCGCAGCTTCATTAAAAGTCAAATCGATACATATCATTGTATATGTTTAAACTTGCATAGTATAGTACAAAATTAAATGATATAACCATATCAATTTGTGGCATATAAAACTTACCTTAAAATTCTAATTTGCTGCGTATGTCGATCTATATTTCTAAACTTGATAGATACATTATCTAGAGTCGAATATGGATGGACAAATGGATATCGAGAGCTAAGCTTCACCCTTTTTCTATGACTCTACTCATGTTTGTTTTTCCTATCTTTGAAGATCTCGAAAATTTTGTACTATATTTTTAGCTACTTGCTTACTATATTTTTGTTTACATGCTTTACCATAGCATAGTAGCCACTGATTATATATCTAATTGAAATAGTTTTCTTTTTTATGTATGCTCCCAAATTCGAAATGTGTACATGTTTGAGTTTACACAATGAGATTTTTGATAGGCATTTATTTGATGTCGTAATTTTCAAATTCATATTAGTAGCAAGAAAGAATACTGATTTATTTCAACTGCTTAAAGTTTGATAATTCAAAGTTCAACCTCCATTTAATTTTCTTCGAATTCGGACAGAATAGGGGCACTTGGATTTCCTTTGTTCAAAGATTATTATTGCATTTGGATGCAATGAAGTCCCAAACTTGGATATGTTGAATGTAGATCAGTTCCTCAAATTTTTGGATAAATGGCATTTTGAGCTGAAGGAAGCTGGTGCAATCCATCTTTTATATTACATAGAAATGCCACATTTTGATGTATTCATGTACTGTCATCAATCATTTTTGTATATTTCTATATTGCACTAACTTTATCTTTGTTCCGTGAGCTTATTCAACCAAACTTTACTTGCTATAATATTTCTTTTTTAATTTTGTGACTAAGGATCATCTGTCAAAAAGTTGCATCCATATCATTTTGAGGGCTCAGCTCATTGAAAAGTCAACATGTTTCATTTTTCAAACTTCACATACTAAAATTCAATTATTATTTTTAACAAATATTTGTTATAAAATTTGATCTATATGCTCTGTTATTGTTCTGATTTGGAAAATTCTAAGGGTGATGAAAGATTAACTGTGAATGTTATGAAGGATACGAAGTTGTGCTATTTTTTCAGTCACTGGAAAATAAACATGCATCTGACAATGTAATTCAAAATTTAATGATTGTACTTTATTAGAATCATAGCTGTTTGATTATGTGTCTTATGTTGATATGTTTTAAAAATATATACTCTTTTCTTAAGAAGCTTGGGTTTTCGTTTATGTTGATGATATGACTGTACATGATATTTTAAAGAATGTTTTGATGATAATGTTTCAGCTCTATGTCTATGCATGATATTTCCCATATATTCTACGTACGTTGATATGTTGCAAATCTAATATTCTGCTGTTATTAGTCTTTTGTCCCATTTTTGCGCTAATGCATTCAACCATTTTTCAATGACTTTTGACGCACTCATATCACTGCATTAGACTTCCACTCATATTTCTATGGTCTTTGTTTCATTGTTTGTATATCACATGGATTTCATATTTTTTTTCAAAATCGGTATCCATTTTTTCCGTTTTCCAACAACATTTGCAATGTAAGAATGATATATTGTTGTTAATTTTTACTTCTATTGCACAATGATGTGTTGCACATTTTGTACATGCACTCTAAAGTGTGCTGGGCTGATCCTATAACTCCTTGATAAACAAAATGATGTTCAAACTTTTCCTTAAATTTACGATTACATGATTTTTTTAGCTATAGTATTACAGACGCTTTTAGATCCTGCATGTTTTTATATAGATGTGATTTTCTGTTTTAACTGGGCATCCTCCATGAACTAACTGCGTATACTCTATTCTCCGTAAAATTATATAACTGTGATTTCATATAGTCATGTGAGTTTGTGTATTTGTGTATATATATATATCATGAAGTGCTTAATTTAGTTTTTTAGTTATAGTTTTGCTATGTAGTACTTTATGAAAAATAAATAATGGTAGGACCAAGCTTTTTATAATTCAGCTATATATATTGCTCGGTTACACATTGTATCAACCTTTGTTGCAATACAACACTAAACACGGGTGTGGCTTTTAACAACTCTTTTGAATTTTTTCCTCCAAATTTATGTTCTGTCTGTAGAGTCTATCACCAAAACAATATGAATTCAGTAATTCGTTATTGTTTCCATCACATTGAGATGATTGCTTTAAAATCAGCACATACCATTATTGTTTTAAAGTTAATTTAAAGGCAAATTCTATTCAGACCCATCTATTTGCTGAGTAGCCCCCCAATTTTTTAAAAACTTTCGCATGACCAAAATACCCTTTACCTCGTAGAGTCACTACTAGTTATGTTGCTTACCTCGTAGGGACTCTACGAGGTAATGGTGCTAACCTCGTAGGACCCCTACGAGGTATTGATGTCAACCTCGTAGGGCCTCTACTAGGATGAATCACAATCTCCACACCCGCGCTGCGTGGTTGATGAAAACGTGTAAAAAAAAATATATTCAGCGAAGGGTATTTTTGTCCAGCGAAATTTTAAAATAAAAAAGGGGGGTTACTCAGTATTTTTTGGGTCTGAATAGAATTTGCCTAATTTAAATTGATGCTAATCACATATAACTATTAGCTGAACCATAACCAATTTTCTATAAAGGAGAATAGATTACCAATAAAGAGAACGGTAAATATATTCAACTACCGTGATGCATGCATGACTAACTTAGGTAAGCAACGTTAGTGCTCGCTAAATACAAGTAAGAAGACACAAAGATTGTTGCAAAAACATCAAATACTGCAATACGTGTGCGTAGCATGGATTCACACTAGCATATGAAATTTTGCAAGCCTTTGGCGTAATTATTAATGGAATCCGGTGAGAAGTAGTTGCATTTCATCTTTTAAATTCGACAAATGGGTCGTGGAAGGTAAAAAAAAGAAAAATAGTAGATGTATTTACTGTTTGGCAAATTATATTTAGACTCAGGAATTTGCTGAGTATATCCAGAAAAAACTGTGATAAAAATTCCCCTGCTTTGCAATATTATTTTTTTCCAATTTTCAGCATATCTCGTAGAGCCCGTACGAGATTTTGTAACCTACCCCGTAGAAACCATACGAGATTCTTTACTTTACCTCGTAGGGCCTCTACAAGGTAAAGTAAAGAATCTCGTAGGGACTCTACGGGGTAGACAAAAGAATCTCGTACAGTCTCAACAAGAAAGGGTAAAAATGATTTTTTTTTTTTTTTTTTAAATACATGGGTAAACTCAACAAAACGCTGGGTTTACCTTGTTTTTTCAGATTCACTGGATTTACTCAGTAAATTCTCGGGCCTTACTAATTTTGGACGTGTCACCTTAATTCGAATGTCAATGACAACATTCTTTGAGAAACTTATTAATTTTATACAATCAAATCACACCTCAATCTCTTGGCCCCTACACCTGCACAACTTTTCCTCCTCTCTCTCCTGCTCCTCCAAAGTCTCGTACAATGGCGCATCCTTCGTCTCCGGCAGCCAAAATGCTACCACCCCACTGAACACAGACAACCCTCCAAACACCACAAACGATATCCTCGGACTCATTCTCCCCAACACCACCAGAACCGGCGCTATCGCCGCCCCCAACATCAGCGACAACCTCGACATCGACACCGCAAAGTTCCTCACGTTCGTCGGAAACAACTCTACCGAATATATATACAAAACATCATATGCCAACGAAGCCGCCATGAACCCTAGCGCCTCCAACCCTAATTGTCCCCAACTCGATTTGCTCTTCGAATTCGAAAATAACACACATAAAATGGAAGCAGCCCCAGCAACAATAGCAGAAGATGAGAACATCATCCTTCTGGGCATAACACTTAACAACACGCTTCCTAGAAAAACAGCTGGTATCTCTGTCAAAGCGTTAACGGCCACTGTAAAATAGAGATTGAAGTTCAGATTTTCGACGTTCAGCTGCACTCCGTAGTACACAAATCCTATTCCAAATCCGGATATCATGACAAGCGCTATCCTTTTCACTGCCCATTTGGTACTCCATAGCTTTTTTGTGTTTGCTTTGTTGGTTATGACAGTGGATTCCTGTATATCGAGATTGCTCGGCAGTTTCTTGCCGTTTAATTTTGCTAGCTTTTTCAGCACTTTCATGGCGTCTTCCTTTCTGCCTTTGATGACGAGCCACCTGGGGGATTCTGCTATGAAAGGCACGAAGAGGATGGAGTAGGCTAGGGGTAGGATGGAGATTACACGGTAAATGTAGCGCCATGATTCTCTGGTTTTGAAGGCGATGAGAGGGAGGGAGAGGAAGCCTAAGGTGAAGAAGAAGAAGCCGTACTGACCGACTTGCCCTCTCCATTTTCGACCCACGACCTCTGATGAGAGAACCAGGCAGCAGATTCCGACACCGGCTCGAGAAAATCCGTTTGAGAATCGGAGAAATGAATATACCCAAATGTTGGGGGAAAGCGACGTTAGAAATGAAGTTGCTGAAGTTAGTAAACAGGATATCAGGATTGTTTTCTTGCGTCCCAGGTATGCATCTGCTAGTTTTCCTTGTATCGTTGAACCTGAACATGAAGCCATGTGTTATACTCATAATTGTGTTTTTTTTTTTTTTTTTTTTTTTTTTCAAAGGAAAAAACAGAAACAAATTCTCTTTGTATTATCACTACTCATTGTATTAGAAAATATGTTATAGAAAATGTTCTCCTCATTAGTGATGGTGATAACTTATTTTTTCATAATACATCAACCCAGAATCCAAAAAGTAAAGATATAAATCCAATCACAAGATTTTGATGAACAACATAAATAGTTTAATTCCCTAATCAAGAAGTCATGCATATCACCTACTACACTTTCACATCTGACTCTTTTGGATTCAATTTAATTCGACCTATTTACGGGAAATCAGGAGCATTTTTGTTGAAAATGACTAAATTTGACATAAAAACAAATAAAGATATAGCTTTTTTTTTTTGGTTTAATTTCAGTTTTATTTTGTTCTGATTTTTCAGATTGTCTTTGTAGAGGATAACACAAAGGAAGATGAACGTAGGCATAGATAATGTTGCAAGTAAAATTGATATATTTTCTATAATTTATAGCGTGTACTAGTTTGTTCTACTATGTGAAGCAAGTTCCGGTGTTTGAACAGAAACGCCAAACATAAAAAAAGTGAACTACCAAAGAGTGAGCCGACGAAGAACAAGGAAGCAGGAACACCAGCTTTAAATTTATGGCCACATATCAAATTCCATTCTGCGATCGTAGAAGTTTTGCTACCTCCAACCCATTGCCAGGCGCTTCTGTTCATTTCACATATGTTTTGGGAAGGAGAACACGAAGAAGACGACAAGCAGCTCCACCGAGGTTGAGCATCGCTGAATATTGTAACGAGCGTGTTCTGGGAGTCGAAGATCCAGGCGAGTGAGACTAGTAACACTTGAATTATTTGCGATAGCCCGAATGCTCCTATGTGATCTTCAATGATTTCATCGACTGAGAGTTCCAGCCTGTTTGATTTGGCTGCTGCTTCTTGATCTGTGTTCAGAGGATGAGGTGTTTGCTCGGTTTGTATTTCGGACATGGTGTTATTATTTTATTTCTGTGAATGGAAAATTTGGAGTGGTTTTATAGAGGGGTTTGGGATTAATGCAGTGGTGTCTTCACGACTTCTCTTTTCTTTTTCTTTTCTTTTTCTTTTCTCCTTTTTTTATTTATAGTTATTTGTTTCTTTAGCAGCTGCTTTTTGGAAAACTGCTTGTGATATCTTAGTGACGATACGGTTATAGGAAAGGTTGAATTGTGCATGTATTGTGCATGTGGTTGGGTTTCATATTGTTGTATGCTTAAGATTATGCTGTTGAGAATTTTTTGTAGTTTTCCCTTTATATTGTACATAGATAGATAGATAAATTAAATATGTCGTATCTTTTCATGTTATGTATTTATTATTGTTGACTTGATCACTTCTATCGGTAAGATGGTGTCTTAGTTAATAAATAGATCCATTAAAAAGATACGGCGCCAAAGGCACCGCGTTTTCTCTTAAGGGCTACCGTTGAATTAAAAAAAGAAAAAAAATCTTACATGTGATTGGCAGTCTTCCATTGACCAAACACTGTTTAATCGCCGGTATCTTGATAGCTCGTAGCAGAAAACGTGGTACATTTAGCATTGCACTTAAAAAATTGTATAGTTAAAGAATTTAAAACTCTAATTAGTTACATAGATTCTAAACCTTTTTTTTCATTCTCTTCCACTAATTTACATTTGAGTTTGCTTAGATTTCTATCAAAAAAAAATTCGAAAATTTATATTGCAAACAAGCATATTTAATTGTCTATTTATTTTTTAGAAATTAGTACTTATATATGCAAATTTCGTAACATATACCATGCAACGATGATAGAGTTTCCGATCAAATCGAATCCATGATCTCTTACATCATGTTCCAACGTCTTAACCAGCTAAGACAAATATGCTTCTCAATTATCTATTAAATAAAATGAGAGTTATCTAACAAATCAGTTTCGAATTACTACTTTTTTACCCAAATCACGATTGTTCGTTTATATTTAAATAATATGTAAGTGTGAGAAAGAGTTAGCGAATGAAAAGAGAAAGAGAATTATGTGATTAAAGTGAGGTGGCATTTAGGAGTGTTGCCCTGCTTGGTGTGCAATGGAACCTCCTCACTATATAACAGTAAATTAAATAATCTCTCTTTTTTTTAACTGATTACACTAAAGTATTTATAATTTTCACCTAGATTATGATCTTTACATTATTATTTATCTTCTATATCATCGATAGCTTTCTTCACCAATAATTGATGTATGATCATACGCTCGTTTATATTTCACCATTTTACATTTCTAATTCATAGCATTTTTTTGTAGGCTTTCAAGGGGTTAACGATTCCAATCCTTAAAGGGAAACACAAAACAGGAGGCTATGACTCGAATTCGCAACCGCAAGGAACTTCGTTCCATGGTCGTGAAATGGCCCTAACGAATTGAGCTATGCTCGCGGACAACGATATATATATATATATATATATATATATATATATATATATATATATATATATATATATATATATATAACTTGGTAAGGCCAACCAATTTTTAAATTGGACGTCCACTTTTCATTGCAACAAATAATGAGTACAAACATACATAGAAGATAGACAGTTCGCCTATCTGCAATAGGCATGTTACCAAACTCTAGCCACAACAAATTCAGATTTAAGATAAACCTTACTGACACCACGCAGGGTGCGAATCTGAATCAATGCATAGAAAGCTAGGAAAGCAGAAAAACAAATACAAAGGGACTGAGCAAACAATGACCTCATATCCTCTGAAAACTCCAACGCTGCCTAAGCAGTCTCTAACCCACAACCACAAGCTTTGCAGGAAAATGTCAAACACGGAAATAACAAGTCGCACTACAGCAACAGTAATGAGAGGCAAGCAGTTTCAAGGTGAAAGAAGACCCCAAAACACCAAATACCAATCTCAAGACTAACACGGTTTGCACACATGCAATACAACAAAGAGGCTAACAGCTTCAATACGCCAACGGCAGGCTATGGTCAAACCCACTGTAGACGTTAAACAGCTACGGATGGTCGATAGCAACGTGAAAAGTTAAGGAGAATTAGGAGAGACGAAGTTGCTAGGATAAATGAGAGAAATACAAGATGTAAGGGGTGGCGCGGGAAGACGATTACTTGAGTCCCCGTTGATGTCGAAAATTAACCAAATGTGTAAAGGACACATAATGTGTGATTACCAGACTCCACATTAAACACACAACAAATTATATTTTTTTAATTAGTATAAATTAAATAGTGCTCCTCTTTTTCGCGGCAAGGGAGGAGGGGGGGGGGGGGTGTTTCACTCTTAAAAAAACATTTGTCATAATGGGGTTTTTAGCCTCAAAGATAAAATGAAAAAAAAAAAAAAATGATTTCATAAGGACAAAAGGGTAAAATTTTATCCATAAGGACAGATATTATTGTGGAGGGAGGAATTCATGCGTCTACTATAATTCCACCCTTTACACTAAAATCTGTCTTTAAAGACAAAATTTTAACCTTTTGTCCTTATGGAACAATTCTTCGTTCACATTTTGTCCTTCAAGTTATTTTCATCTTTTTGGGAGATACATAATTACATTTTTCTTAAAATTTTAGCATAACTGAAATAAATCATAACATGAAGAAAAAGATTAAACATTCTTTAACAAATTTAATATCAGTACACAATGTTAATTCTTTTTCGGCAAAGATGCACATTTTAATTCTTATTTATACTTTTCAATTATTTTACATTAATTTTCACTTTAGATTTATTTTTTCTATATGAAATGTAATTTTCTTTACTTAGTTTATAGAAATATGATCATATATTCAGTTATGCTTCAACAAAATTTTATTTTTATTTTTACAATAAAAATTCCTATTAGCATAAGCAAAGTAACTAATATACATTTGCAAAATGTTATTAAAGAGAAGTGAGTGACTATTTGTCTCTCCATGTTGTGTCACGAGGACGATTGATTGTTAAAAATATAGATAAAAGAATTAAAAGTAAATAATTTTTGAGAATTATGTGATTGAAGTCAGATGGCATTTAGGAGTGGTGCCCTTTTTGGTATGCAATGAACTCTCCTCATTAGATAACAGTAAATTGAACAAGCTCTGTTTTAAATGATTCTCTTTGATTACACTAAAGTATTTATAATTTTTAATTTTCACCCAAGTTATGATCTTTACATTATTATTTATCTATCATCGATAACTTTCTTCACCAATAATTGATATATGATCATACGCTCGTTTATATTTCACCATTTTACATTTCTAATTCTTAGCATTTTTTTTTTGTAGGATTTTAAGGGGATAACAATTCCAAGCCTTAAGGGAAACACAAAACAGGAGGCTAGGACCTAAACCCGCAACCGCAAGGAACTTCGTTCTACGTCGTTAAATGGCCCTAATGAATTGAGCTATGCTCGCGGGCAACAATATATACTATATTTTGGTAAGGCCGACCAGTTTTTAAAGTGGACGTTCACTTTTCATCGCAACAAGTAATGAGTACAAACATACACAGAAAATAGACAGCTCGCTTATCTGATACAGACATGTTACAGAACTCGAAAATTCAGGTTTAAAATAAATGTGACGACCGTCCATAACTCCCGCACTTAATAAAGAAAATAGTGCGCCGAAGGACATGCCAGACATTTATGGATGATTATCAAGATAGAATAATACCAACGGAACCTGTTGTATAACTCACAGTGCATGAACAAAATATAATAGAACGCATACAACAGGAAATAATAGTGAAGCACAACTGAAAAGAATTTCAACTTTTCATATCACTATGAAAATATCTCATACAGACAACTGTATCATATGAAATCTGTACAAAGGACACTACAAGAAAAACTGCATTTAGCAGCGGCAGAATCCGCTTCTAATCCGTCGTTAAATTGGCTTTAGCGACGGATTTCCTGCATAACATGGTGGTCGGTAAAAGCCATGACGGTAATTGTGTCAGATTTTGCGACGGACTTTAGCATGAGTTTTCAGACAATTTTCCGTCGTTTTACTAATTACATTATAAAAATAAAAAATTATTTATTAATTTAATTTTAATTTATATACCGACGGTTTACCGACGGATAATTAATTTATTATTAAATATTATTTAAAATAGTAGTGGGTAAACCCTCACTAATTGGCAAGGGATTAGCGACGGAAATTAAAGTGCGAACAACTTAACCTCACTTTTTTTTGTTGGTAATCCGTCGATATTCCCCTTCTGGTTTACCGATATATATATATATATATATATATATATATATATATATATATATATATAAACACACCCACATACATATACATACATGCGTATATAATTACAACATGTTATTTAATTAAAATATACAAATAAACATTTGCATATCATTCATATATATATTTTAAGTCATTCCAAGCATCCATCTCAAAACATTCAAACTTTTCTCATTCAACGACTAAAAAATGAGCCAACAACAAACAAATGATGCAAAAAGATAACAATCATGTGCAGATACAACCAATACCATTCAGCTTATTAACAAAAAGCATCAAACAAACAAATAATTAAAAATAAATGTTCAATACTCCCATTCAATACCAAAAACACTGAATAAACAACTACATAAAGCGTACCATACTCTACTCAAACTGGATATGCAATCCAAACCATGTCAAACACATCCATAAAGCTACAGCAGTAACAAAATACAACATTAACTCATGTATAAAAAGATGGATGATTCTGCATCAATCACTAAATAGAAGTATGCTTATTGTGGAGTGGTTGATTTCTACATGTACTGTACATGTGTGTGGATGAATATTTAGTTCCACTACTTCAATTACTTTGTTTTGTATATGTGCTTGTTTCCTCCACAACCTATGCCCAAGTGCTTGCATGTTTTTCTGCATATTCGACATGTATAATTGAAACAAGGTTTGAGCAACATCATCACATAAAGCGTAGGAAAGATAAATTCAAGTTCTGGTTTGAGCAACATCATCACATAAAGCGTAGGAAAGATAAATTCAAGTTCTGAGCTAAACCATAAAAAAGATGGTTTTTAAACAAAGTTGAATTTTTGCAGAACGTACACAACTATTACATTAACAGGACAGTGCATATACACTTCATAGAATATAATGTCGACTAATAACTATGAACGTACCTGTTGTTCCCTTGTTCCTTCCCACTGTTCCTCATGCTCACGTTTCCTTTTCCACATCTCCTTTGTCTCCTCTAAATCTTTCTTCAGACGTCCTTCCTCTTCTGATATCTGTATGCAGAACAATATCACGGTCAAAATAATAACATAAAACTACAAAATAATAAATACTGAAGGCAAAACAGATAATTGACAGTACCCTGTATGTGCATTTCCTAAACAGTTTGTATACACTTTTGAGTTTCAATAAAAATGAAGTTCTCAGTTACATTCAATACACAGACACTGAAAATACACCAACATATACTGCATGAACTCAATTGATACATGTTAAGTACATACAATACCTAACAATACCATGTAGTTCCTAATTAACAACAGATGTTCATATACACTTTTGAGTTTCTTATCTGTCAATTCAGGCGAGAAGGGAGAGGAAGTTTCAATCATGAACAGTGTTCTGTTGAGTAACATACAAATAATTACATTTAACAAAAAAGTAATATGCTCACTTGGTCAACTTGCACATAATAAGTAATCCAAATTCATTTCAAGTCTTCCACTATCCAAAGCTATCTTAGTGGTCACTGTACATCGAAACTAAGAGCAAAAAACTACGAGATTCATTTTCACCACAAACGTTTCATGTGATTATATCATACGTTTACCTCTTTATAGTCACGAATCAAACTAAAACCAGTTAATTCTCACATCATAAATCAGTATTTGAAGTATATAATTATCATAGTTTATGTACTAGTGCATCAAACTAAGTGTTGGATTCCTGGCTTCAATCAGGGTCGGTCTAGTTTATGGCCTCGGGTCGGCATAAACTTGGCCAATGCTAGATTCAATTGATATAGAATCAAAGGTTGCTATTACATACCAATGCGGATCCTGCTTGCTTAGCTTGAGCAAGAGTAACAATATGCACAGTCATGTAGCTACTTTGTAAGACACATAGTTGTGATAGCCTGTTAGTGAAAAATAGTTTTTTTTTTTTTTTTTCAAATGAAACTTAAGTATACCTTAGTAATGATATAGGTTTGATAAAGCATATGCTCTTTCTGAAGAAATAGTTGTAAAAAAAACAGTCCACCCATATTCAATGAGAGCTTGTTATTGCTCTGCAACATAAAAATAAGCAAGCATTATCAATTAGAAACCACTAATAGATAATCAAATTTGCTATACATATTTATGAAATCTATAATATTTCAGTAAATGTTTGCAATAAAGACACAAAAGTTCCAGTCACGGCTTTATGAAAGTTCAAAGTTCATTGGCAATCAAAGAAAGACATACTCTAACATGAAGACAATATTGCTCGTGTAGCTCAAAGTTCATCGGCAATCAAAGTTCATCGGCACACCAAACTAAACGTCTACAGCCAAAATCCAAGTATTAGTTCACAATTTTAAGAGTAGAAAAAATAAATTAAACCAACTAAATCAAACTCTAAAATTGAAACATACAGTCTACATCTTTATCTCATTCCCTACCAACCCAATGAAGAAAACAGATGAAATATCTCGCATCCTTGATAGCGCTTGAACCAGTTCGAGGAGTTGTAGATCCAACTGTCGTCATTTGAAGCCTCAAGCAAGCAGTAGAGATCAGCTGCATCGAGCTGGAGTTAGATCCGAACCCGATAGAGGATTCGCTTTCGAATCCTAAACAAAAATCAACATCCCCTCTCCTAAAAATTTTACAATAGAAACCAGATCCGTGCCATTAGATTCGAGTTGGCAGATGTTAGCATACTGTCCGATTTAGTTTTGGAGGAAGAAAACTGGAGGTAAGTGGCGATTGAAATTATGAGGGGAGGAACAAAGTTGCAGGTAAATGGCGATTGAAATTATGAAGGAAAAGAAAAGGGAGCGGTGAGTATATGTGAAAACCAAAATTTCGTAGGTTTGGAGCCAAAATTTCGATTTTGGAGCCAAGTAAAGCTCCTGCGCATTAACACATATTATCTTATGCAAACGAGGTCGAGGTCAATGTACAGCTGTAAACAAGTAAAATGAAAACATCAATATTTAATTACTAATTGTTACAATTGAAAAAAGGAGATTGTTAAAAATAAGTATCAATTACAAGTTTCATAAAAGAACAGTTAGCAAATATTAATTATAAAAATTAATTATTAAGTACTGAATATTACTACTTAATTATTTAATATTAAATTATTAATTATTACTTTTAATTGTTTAATTTAATTAATTAATATTAATAATAATTTACTAATTATTATAATAAAGTATTTAAAAAATTTACCTATATATAATAGTTAATGAAAAAACTATTGAATATTTTAGCCTTTTATTTTTTAAATTTCAAAATTTTGTTTTTAAATTTTATTAATATTTTTAAGCTTAATTTAAAT
This sequence comes from Allium sativum, assembly GCA_030737875.1. Taxonomy (NCBI): domain Eukaryota; kingdom Viridiplantae; phylum Streptophyta; class Magnoliopsida; order Asparagales; family Amaryllidaceae; genus Allium; species Allium sativum. Next base: position 199,023,700 of record CM060918.1, on the reverse strand, counting down.
TTTTTAATCTTTTTATATTATTTGCGAATATTAAATTTTCTAAAAGTATATGTTATTATATATTATTATTTGAAATTATCAATTAGTTAGTTAATTATGAACTATTAAAATATTACTTATAAATTACTAAAAATATTAGATACTAATCATAATTCAACATAAAAGTAACTTTAAATTGTTAATTGTTATTTATGAATTATCCAGTATAATAAATTATTAGACAATATAGTTAGTATACACTGTTATTCATACATTATTACTACAAATTAGTAGTTATTTAATTAATTATGTTATATTAATAATTATTAAAAATAATTGTAAAATATTAATTATTAAATATATTAGTTATTAGTTTTAATTACCAATTTTTAACTGGAATTCGTTACGGTTTTATTTGAACAAAAAAAGAGGAATTTGAGAATTTGTTAATAATTATCAAAAAATAACACTAAAGTATATATTGGAAAAATAATATAAACATGTCTTGCAAATCTATTGGAATTCTGCTGCAAAATAGCTTCGATAAATATTCGTCGGTATTCTACCTGTATTTGCAGCGGAAAATAACGGCAGAAATTTTCTGTCGGTAATTTGACGCAATTTGCAACGGATTAGTGAGGGAAGACATAAGACGACAGTAATAAATAAAAGGAAAAAAGTTTGAAAATACAAAAAACCATCCCTTTCAAATCACATGGAAATCCGTCGCAAATTAGCGACGGAAATTTCCGCTTCTTAATTTTTGACGCTAAATCAGTGTTTTCTTGTAGTGGGACCTCACTATAATTTCACTCAGAGTAGCATATCAACAACATCAGTGAAAACAACAAATATGTATATTAGATAGTAATACGTCAGCCTCCAGCTCGTCGTCGCTCAGCAACATCGTCCTCATTAGGATCAGCAACATCGTCCTCATCAAGATCTACTACATGTCACTTGGTTTGTCCATCAACAACATTGAAGAACAACCCAAGGTAATAAGAGGGAAACATAAAATCTTGAGTTAGACAAAATTCTTAATGAGCGGTAAATCAACTATCAACATCAAAAATAAAGCATATAAATAATAGGCAGTTCAATCATCTGTTCTGCCTAATACATCAACAGAATAAGATTCCCCAATCTCAGTTCTTTACCTCAACTGCCTTCCCATAAAATTAAAGAAATAGTAACATCCATAGCAACCAATTATCAAGCATGAACCATTCTAATCAAGTTTAATACTCCTCGAGCACAAACCTCGAAGGTCGAAACCAACAGCAAATAAGCACATAAGAAATACCTCCCTCGACATTGAATAATCCACACAAGACGATACAGGTAAACGGTAACATCCTTGACCCTGCCTATCACTGCCTGCCTTGCCTTGAATCCATCATTAATCGTATGACTGGCCCATCGTACATTGGTTAAGGGCTAATGGTAACCCTAGTTCTAGCAAAACTTCTATAACAACCAGCACGGAATAGGCCTAAATTTCGAACCAGAAAAGGCCCATCGAAACTTAGAACCATTTTAAATGGGTCGTTGGTTCCTGTAAGGATTACATTTGCACAGATAATATATACACAGATACTTCGAATGGAAATCTCACACAACGGAAAGAGAAAATATAATACTGAAATAAGATGTACAACTTATTTAAAAATATATCTACCTTTGACTTTAGACCCTCTATCGATTATGTACCCAGTTTGTTGGCATCGTTAGAGGTGCGACCTACGCTTTTGGGACAGATTGGAACGGCACAACGAGATGACCCACAGCCGATAGAGGTAGTAGACAAGATCATAAGAGGGGAGTCTTCGAGCCATCTTAGATGTATCCTATAGATGAAAAAGGTTGGTTGCGTAGGGATGGGAGACTTTGCATATCACGAGACGAGAGTTTGAGAAGGATAATCCATGAAGAAGCCAGGTGGTTTGCTTCACCCTTTAGAGGTTCCACAGTGGAAACGGGAAAGTGTTTCCTTGGATTTCGTCGACGGGTTGCCGAAATCAAGGAAGGGTAATACGGGGATTTGGGTAGTAGTAGATAGACTTACCAAGAGCGCCCATTTCATTCCCGTTAAGAGTAAAAGAACAACGGCATGGTTAGCATCTGTTTATCTCCGAGAGATAATTCGTCTACACGACATACCTTCTAGTATCGTAAGCGACCGAGATCCCATTTTAACTAGTGAATTTTGGAAGAGCTTGCAAGAGGCGGTAGGACCGCAATTGTGTTTGAGCATCGCTTATCACCCTCAGACAGATGGCCAAACAGAAAGAGTGAATCGGATTCTAGAAGATCTTTTGAGGTTATGCACATTGGACTTTGGAGGAACAAGGGAGGAACACCTTCCATTAGTAGAGTTCGCCTACAACAACAGCTATCAGACTAGTATTGGCATGACACCTTTTGAAGCTCTATATGGACGACCTTGCTGATCACCAACTTGTTGGTGGGAATCTATGGATAAGATTTTGCTCGGGCCCGAGATGGTTAGGGAAACCTCGGAGAAGATAGATTTGATTCGAAGACGCATGAAGACGACACAAGACCGGCAAAAGTCATACGATGATAAGAGACGAACCGATCTTGAGTTCGATGTTGGAGACATGGTTTTTAATAAAGTATCACCAATGAGGAATGTAGTTCGTTTTGGATCTGTAGGGAAATTGGCACCAAGGTTCGTAGGGCCGTTCCCCATTACAGAAAGAATTGGACAGATGGCCTACAGATTGAAGTTGCCTGAGAAGCTTAGTGGTGTTCATGACATATTTTACGTGTCGCATTTGAGGAAGTGTTTACATGATACCGCGGAAGTAGTAGAGCCGAGCATGCTTAGAGAAGTGGAAGTAGTGCGAGATGTCACGGTTAGACGAGTTCCTACATGCATCCTTGGATCGGAAGTCAAGAAATTACGCAACCGAGAGGTCAAGTTGGTTAAAATCCAATAGGGAGATGATCAAGGAGACACGACTTGGGAAACGGAAGACAAGATACGTGTGTCGTACCCTTTCCTTTTTGAGGGTATGTTCTGAACTTCTCCTTTTTCTACCACTTTGTTTATACTTGTTCTATCGTTTAATGTATCCTCTCGATTATATCTTCGATCTTTAGGTAGAAAATCCTATGGTTGTAAACATGTGTTTGAGACATGTTATGTTTGGTGGATGCAAGTGGATGTAAGTGTTTGCTAGTGGTTGCTCGTGGATGCATTTACACACACATTAAGCACTAGATTGGCTCATTCACTTTCATATTGCATATGGATGAGTATGCATATTTAAATTAATGGATGTATATTGAATGTGTTATCATATGGATATTGCATTTGGATGAATGGTTGTGCACTCATATGGAAATGATATGTATCATTAGGATTCTTTGCATACATAATGGACGTATGGCACTATCTTGTTTTGCATTAAGGCGGTCAACTGAATCAGTAAACCGCCTGATTTTACATTAGGATAAGGACATATACACACACTTTGCATATGTTCATGAAAGCATTAGAAATCTTTTAAGGACAATGGATGCTCGTGATTGATGGATGAGTAGATGGATGATGGATGGTAGGACATACATTCCTTTCATCTTTGAGATTTCGAGGGCGAAATCCTTTAAGTAGGGGGAATGTAACACCCCGTAATTTTAATACATGACATAGGGGACAATTAAAGAATAATTAATTTTTAGAAGAAAAATTAAGTGAAATGGGTTACGCCATTGCGTTTGTCTCAGAATTCTTCTTGAGATAGAGTCAACATTTGCGTAAAACGGATACCGTATGAAGGAGTTATGGACGATGGAAGTTTGGCAGAAAAATTAGGAAACAGGCCAGGATAACTGGCGCACTTGTGAAGTGCGCCAGAACAAAAATGCACTGACGCACCTGGGAAGTGCGCCCAGGCCGAGTCCACATCTGCAGAATTCTGGAGAGTTCCTTGATGACATGTCTTTTTAATCTGAGCGGTTCTGATGGTCTCTAATCTAATCTAAAGGTCCTAATTCACCTAATACATCTATAAATAAACACCTAAACCTAATCCTAATCTCATTGTTATCATCCATGTCGCCTCCATGCTGCTCTAATCTAAATTAAAACAAGCCTTTCTTCTCCACCAAGTCAAATTAGAAGATCAGATCTACAAATCAGAATAGGGGTATTCTAAGATCAAGATCTGCTACAACAAAGCCTAATTCTCTTCTTTTGAATCCTATCGCTATGAGCCTATGCTACTTTCACATATAATTAAATTAAAAAGTAATTGTGATAGGATTGTAAATTGGATCTAATGTATATGCCTGTAAATAAGATGAATCATATCGAGTTTTGTAATTGTTATCCTTCAGATTCAAACCCAATTGCTATTATCATATGCCTATCTGATCTATTTTGTCATCATTCATTTCACATGCCTATTTATATATTTATGCCAATTTTGATGTTTTGATTCTCTCCCCTTCTTCTTTTCCTTTTTCCTTTTGATATTAGGCTAACTTCGAGCCTAAACATATTGCGTTGAGATTTACGTGCGAATAACGTTGGGATGATTGGGAAAAGTTTGGGAAAATATGTAATAAAATGAGATTTGGCATAAATTGTTGATAGCTATGGAAATTGGTTTGGGCATGATTTGGTATAACTTGTACACATGAGATTATAGGAATTATTTGGATTAAAATTAAAATCATAATTTAGATTTGAAATTATGGGTAATTGGAATGTATTATAATCCAAGATTTGAAATTGGGATTTGAACCAAGAAAGTAATAATGAACGCCTAAGACACGATATTAGATTCGGATTGCGGTATAAGCCTCCCCGGAACTGCCCGGCATATCCAACAACCGCAAACGGTAATCTAATTTGAGAGGTCAAAGGCAGAAATTAGATGCGTAATAATGCAAAGACACGAGGTTAATTAGATTCGGATTGCGGTATAAGCATGCCCCGAACCGCCCGGCATATCCAACAATCGCAAAACGGTAATCTAATGTGAGAGGTCTTGCAAGATTACGGTTAAGATGAATTAGTGAACACTTAACCAAGATAAGACATGTGATTAGACATGGGAATAATAAAGGGTTAAGTGGGTAACATGGGTAGCATGTGAAACATAATTAAAGCACTTAATCAAGATGAGACATGTGATTAGACATGGGAATAATAAAGGGTTAAGTGAGTAACATGGGTAGCATGTGAAACATAATAAAAGCACTTAACTAAGATAAGACATGTTATTGGACATGGGTATAAAGAAATGTTAAGTAGGAATTCCTAGTGGGGACCAAGCTTGGGAGGGAAGCTTATGTCAAGTGTGTGGACCCTTTTCGACCAGTAACTCATTTTAGTATCTATACACTACACCATAATGGTCATTTGGCAACCATTTTTTTTCACAATCGCCAACACTTATTTATGTTGCAGGGTAATAACAATAATAAGCGTTGCTATATTAAAAAAGTGTCGCCAAAAATACATAATTATAATTTTTTTATTGGCAATGCTTATATGGGTTGGTAGGCTTGGTTCGTGGGGGCAAAAATGTAAACACCCAGTTATTTTCAGTCCGTAAACCCTAACTCCTCTCACATCCCCTTTCTAAACGCTTTTCACTTGCAAGGCCGCTTCTTTGGAAATAGAAAAGAGCGACTTCTTCTTTGGAAATAGAAAAGAGCGACAGTGCAACTAATTGATCGATTTCTGTCCCAACTTCTCAATCCATCCATTTCTGATCAACTTCGAACTCGGGGCAATCGACATCGGCTTCAGACTCCACGACTTGTGCTTTGCAAATCTAGGGATGTGGGGTTCAGATCCCTTGGCTTAGAAGTTGGGCAATCCACTATGGCTTTAGAGAATCGACTCCTCAACTTCGACTTCAGATTTGTGTGTACTGATAACAGGCTACTCGATGTTGAGTTCGAGGAGACGCGATTTCAGCTCTTGGATTTTGTCTTCAGGTAAATGTCTTGCTAGGGTTGACCATTTATTTTTGATTTGTAGTACTCCTGATTATATAGCGCCTGAAATGAACATATTTGGTTTTATTAAGGTGAAAATCGTACTGAGTTTAGAAGTTTGGGCTTCGATTGGTAAACCGTGGTTAATATCTGACCTTTTAATTGCTTTGTGCGTTTGTAGGAGATCGATGTATGCCCTAACTCGCTGGAGAAATCTGTTAGAACCAAGGCTAAGAGGCACATAATTGGTATGTTTTATTTTATGTGGTTAATTTTTTCTTTCATTATGATAACTCATTTAACTGTTGTGTTTATGCATCTTTTGGACTTGTTGTATCTCCTAAACTGAAAGAGGTTATGACATACACATTGTGAGTTATTGTTTGCCTAATGTGATGAATTACACACAAAAGTTCTTAATTGAATAATCCTTTATAAGGAGCAGCTATATTTTTATAATAAGGTGTTACATTAGCCATAAATAAAATGTCAGGCCATTTAAAAGACTTTTTACTTGATCATGATCTTGAAGATATAACATATTATAGTCATCAAAGTTGATAGGATTTTTTTCTACATTTGCTTTCCTAAACAACGTTTACAAAAGCTTATCTAAGAAACCTACTAAGAATCATTTTGATTGCATGTTGTTAAGTCTTCCTGGTCGTTGATCATTATTGCTTGCTACAGGTCATAGAAGCTGATATTGAAGAATTTGAAGCTAACTATAGGGGATCAAAATTTGAGAAGAAAGACAGAAAGGACCTATACACACAATTCAAAGGCAACATGAATAGGTTCATTCAAGTAAGTTATGAATGGTTTGTTCTACAAAAATTGGTTTGTATTTCCACAAGCGAATAACTTTCTTTTTTATGTTTGATAGGATTTTCTGTTCAATGCTTTGTTCCGATCCAAAGCTTGATTCACATCGCTTCATGGATATAATTGACGAAGCAATAGATAATGGTATGATATGTTTGAAATATATGTTATTTAACTTTAAATTTATATGCTGATAGGAATGTGGATGCATCAATCTTTATTTGTTTTTATGCTCTTTCTAAGTCAAATGCAAAGGAGCAATCAATCTTTAGATATTCGTTAAAAAAACTATTATTAAAAATAAATTAGAATTACAGTATAAATTTCCATAAAAGTTATTCCAGGACACTACAATAACACATAAAATTTCTCCATTTTAATAAAGAAAAACATAAGTTTATTGGACCTATGCGGCCATGCCTGATATTATTAAATGCATATTATTTAGCATTGTTGAAAAATAGGTTATGTTTCCGAACTGAGTTTGTAAACTCAGTTGAAACTGAGTTTACAAACTCAGTTTTCGAACTGAGTTTACAAACTCAGTTTCTAACTGATATAACAGTTTCATACTGAGTTCGCAAATTCAGTTTCCGAACTGAGTTCGCAAACTCAGTTGAAACTGAGTTTGTAAACTCAGTTTTCGAACTCTCAGTTTCGAACAGAGTTTGTAAACTCAGTTTCATACTGAGTTTGATTAGGAGTAATAAAGCCGTTAAGAAAGGAGATAATAGTTCATGTTATAACGATGAAAATAATAATAGGAAGAATAATAATATGGAGGCAAGAAGGAGGATCCTAGAAGAAAAAAATTTCTGTGTATATATATAAACTGTTGTTGTGCTTTCTTGAGTAATGATATATGCATGCTTCGCTAATAATATAAAAAAAATTCAGCGTTTTTATTATTTTTCCGCGCCAACAACCATTTCATCGTTGTCCGAATTTCATTACTTGCACCATATTTGTTGTTTATTCATAGGTATTTGGGATTCTATGACACTTTTGCTATGCTGATTAGAAAGTCTGGAGGTCATTCACAATGCAATTTGTTGCTGGAATTATATGTTTTACTACATCGATTCAGACATCAATCCAGGTAAAATTTTCATATTCTTATTTCTCATCCCCTTATTTTTCATTAGAAGATACTATTCGTAGATGATTGCAATTATTAGAATTGAGATAATCAAATCTATAACTTTATACAGCACGTTTGAATATCAATTTTGTGCGAGTAAATTTCATCTAATGCAGCGTATAGGCATTGAAGGAATACAAAATGATGCTTGGTTTAAAGTAAATTATATTCCAGCAAGACACTTTGCTGAACATGAGGTGAATTTGAATGATATCGATGCTGTCTTGAATGAAATCGAGGTTTGTAAATCTTGTTTATTTCACCAATTCTTTGGCAACATTAGTTATGTCTTTGCTCAAATGATTTTTATTTGATACAACATTCCTTTATACACATGATTCAATATTCTGAGTAATAAATGGATGTTGTAATTATGTTGTGTTTTGATTCGTAAAAAATGTAGTTTATGCTGCCATGGACATGGTAGACAATTATTAAGCTATATTTTATCAAGATATAGTCATGCTTGGAGAATTTCTTTTCATAGGCGTGTTATAGCCTAGTATAAATACATGGATCAAGAAGTTTTTTTCTTGTACACTAGTTTTTCACATAATGTAATAAAGTAGTTGGATGCATGCAGTGTGCGTGTTTGCCCTCTAACATATTGAAGTTATGCAGGTTTTTATTGTTTTTGTAACGAACCAGTTTTTGGTTAAGCACGTGAACGATAACTGATAAGTCTAAATGATTTAAGTTCATCTAAATAATTAAGATTTAAATTTGTAGAAGTAGCAAGATGTTTCCAAAATTCAAATAAAATCTAATTTATTGTAAGTAAAAATCCATGGCAATAAATAAATAAAAATAGTAAATTCTTAAATATTTGTTCTTATAGTATTTGTTCTTATTGTAACACCCCACTTCCATTAATGTCACTCACAAAGGGAATGCATTAACTTCCATGGAGGTTAATAGTGAATATAGAACAGAAGAACTACAACAAGACAGATAATTAGCAGTACTTGGAAATCTAAAAAACTTCATTTTATTACAGCGGAAATTAAATATGTTTATTACATCACAAAATCATTGAACAGGGTCAAGTACATTATCCATCTTGATAAAAACAAAATACATAATCCCATTATACAAATAGCCATGAAAAAGATAACAAGCTGGACTTTACTTCAACGATCCAAGCTTTCCAAGAGAGATAAAGCAATCCAATCAAACTCCATAAGAGCTAGGTCCAACCTGAGGACCTGGAGGGGGAAAAGGATAGAAATGGAGGGGGTCAGACATAAAGTCTAGCGAGTATGATAATTCTAACAATACTATTATCAAAATAACTGGACTAAGGCATAAGCTGGAAGACAAGTAAATGTCTATGAACTATTAGGTGTGGCATAACAGACAAAGGAAATGAGATAAACCAAGATAACGTTAAAGATAATGGTAAAGGCACACCTAATTACTAATGAATAATTACTACAATGCACCACGCCCGTCCACTAACACTAACGTTAATGGCGCTTCCTAATCAACATAGGATAATTACTATACTCTACTGTACTGTACCGTACCGTACCGTACTGTACTAGCACTAACTGCACCCCTACTAGTCACTCTTGGAATTTGATCCCCCTTGGATAAATAGAATGATGATAGCTTCGTGTACTACTAGACGTACCCACTATCCCCCATGTTTGACTATATGTAACAACCCGTATTTCGATAACATGAGTAAGACAAGAATCGAGGCAGAATTTAATTTTAAATTCTGAATCAAGTAAAACGGGCTATGCCATTGCGTTCGTCTCGGAAAAATACGCGAAATAGAGTCCGAAATTTTGTAAATCGGAGTCCGTATGACCCGGTTAAGGCCCAAAGAAGTTTTCGGGAAATTTGAATTTCGAAACATGCAGAGATGGGGCCAGGCGGGAAAATTCCCGCCCAGACAAGTCGACTTGGCTATCGACAGGGCTGTCGACTTGCAAGTCGACAGGCAAGTCGACAGGGCTGTCGACTTGCCCTATCGGCTGATTTTGGCCTGGTGCACCTATTTTCTATCTTGGCTAGGTTTTTGGGCCTGGTTTGAAATCTGACGGTTCAGGTTGGTCCTAGGGTTAATCTAAGGGTCCTAACTAGCCTAATCTTCTATAAATAAGCCCCTAACCCTCCCCTAAACCCTCATTATTCACTCATGTAACTAAACTATGGCCAAATTTCTACTCTCATGGCCTCCACTCAACTATCCTAGCCTCCACTTCATTTCTATGAGAGGTTTCATGATCATGAGAGTATTAGAGAGTCCCTATGTTAGTATGAGAGCTTCTCAAGTTGATTTCAAGGAAAAAGCTTTGATCTTTGTTCTTAAAGATGGTGTTTTTAGTGGTTTGGAGCATCCATCTTTGGGTTTTTAGGTGATGGCATGCATAGGCTTCATCACAAGCTTTAGTTTAATCGATTTAGGCCTTCATAGCAATGTAAGCCCTTCCCTACTCTTAGATATTAACTATGAAGTTAAATGTTCATGTTGAAAGTTTGGGTTTGATTAATTAGAATGATGCATGCTATCATGTTATGCAAGTTTATGAAGTCATTATCTTGATCTTATGAGCTAAAAGCCCCAACCTTTAGGTTGAAATGTTGCATTATGCAACATGAGAATCTTCATAATCATTATGTCAACTTGCATATGAAGTCATAATCCGTATATGATGATATATGCGAGTTTCTAGCCATCATTCCATGTCTTTTGTCACCATGATTCGCTTATGTGCCAAGTTTGGGTTTATGCATGTTTTTGAGGTTTAAGAATGTAACATGCAAGCTAATGAACACATTTGTGCCTCTTTTGCCACCATGATTAACTTGTGGCTCAATACCCATTTTTGTCATTCCTTTGCCAAGTCTCTTCTTTTAATCCACTACATTGTTGCGAACGTATATGCGAGTTTAAAAGCGTTGGGTTATGTTATGGGTAATTTCTAATGACATGAAAATACAACTTGAAAACATGGCTTGAAATATAACATGGAAGATGACATGTAAGTATGCATAAAAACATAAGCTTGGGAATTTACCTATTAAGTTAGGTCTACCCTTTGGGAATTTACCTATTAAGTTAGGTCTACCCAAATGCTTGAAAAACTTGTAACATGTTTTGGAAACATGATGAACATGACACTTAGATAATATAAGTGTGGCCAACTCGAGGTTGGGTTGAGTTTGCAACGTAAAACTACCCGGAACCGACCGGCCTAACTAGTAGTTGCAAACAATAGGACCCAATGTGAGAAGTTGGTCATGTTGTGCTTGAACCCGAGGTTAGACCAAGTTGTGGTGTAAAGCTACCCGGAACCGACCGGCTTAACTAGTAACCACAACAAAGTCTAATGTGAGAGGTTGGGGTGCATTAAGTAATTAATGCCACATGATAGGGTTAAGTTAATTTGATTAATGACTCTTAACCAAATATGACATGGGTAAATGGGTTAAGTAAATTGGTTAGGATAATGATACTTAACAAAACATGACAAGGTTGGGTAGGTTAAGTGATTTGATTTGCCTAATGATGCTTAACCATTTTTATACGACTAGTGGACGGGGATTAAGTTAAGCAATACTTAATCAATCCAACATGATAATTTGGCAAGGTTAAGTAAGTTTTCTTAATGACACTTAACCATACAAGATGATTAGGGGATGGGGTTAAGTAATTTACACTTAACTAATCCGACACGGTAATTAGATGGGGTTAAGTAATCCACACTTAACTAATCTAAACACGGTAATTCAATGGGGTTAAGTTAAACACTTAACCAATTTAAACTCGGTAATTCAATGAGGTTAAGTAACCAATACTTAACCAACTTAAACGTGATAATTTAATGGGGTTAAGCAACTTATACTTAACCAATTATACATGATGATTTGATGGGGTTAAGTAACTTACACTTAACCAATCTGATACGCGGACCTGATAAGGTTAAGTCACAAGACCTTTTTAGAATATACTTAACCATTGTAGTACGATTAGAGGATGGGGTTAAGCCAACCTATACTTAACCAATCCGACTCGATAATTTGATGGGATTAAGATAATCTATGCTTAATCGATCTAGCAAGATAATCCGATAGGATTAAGGTAAGCTAGTACTTGACCAATTTGACTTGATAGGGTTAAGTCATGAGCCTCTGGGTACACTTAACCAACTTGTAGGACTAAGTCTTGAACTTAAATACTTAGCCAATCTTGACGTGATTCATGGGCGGGTTAAGTCATGGACTTGAATGATAACACTTAACCCAATAGACAAACCCTAGCTAGAAGAACTAGGTAGAAAACCGTGGTTAATCAAGGATAACGGGAAAGGAAGCTAAGTGGTAAACCTTAGTTAAGGGTAACTAAGTAATAATTCTTAGCTAAGGACATAGGACTAATTCTCAAAACGATGAGTAACCTGATATGGTAGGTCATCGCTTAGTATACGAGGGGGAGCAAGTTATCTGACTTGGATAAAAGCTCCAGCGCACTGGGTGCCGAAGTGGAAGCTTCGGGGGACGTGAGGATATTCTTGGGATCCCTCTGTGGGCTTCCAGGTAATTATACTAGGCCCATGAGAGGTTAAGGTCTGCGTTAGAAGGACCAAGAGTATGCCTTGTTTGCTATGCGAGCAACCTAAAGACTGGGATGGATTAGCGTGGAGTCGACGATTCTTGTTTTTGCCCTGGATAGCGCATCGCCAACTACCTACCATCTTTAGTCAATCGTGTACGTACGGAAAGGCAGGGAACCCCCAACAGACCATGTTCTTGCTATCGAGTCATGGGTGAGGTTTGCCCGTAGGAAAGTGGGCTATAGTGGGCCGTGGAGTGGTTCTTATACATGATTTTTCTTGGATTGCCTTTCAGTAGTTGAGGGAGGGGTCACGTGGGACCATAGCCACGGGTACAAAAACAGACCTTGATATCTACATCGGCAGACGATTTAAAGCTCCCGACCGAGTTCCGTATTTCTTGATTTGCCCTGGCACGGAACTCGGATGGCACATTGGGGAACATGTGCATCTAGACATGGAAAACGATTCACGATACATACGTGGGATCAAGGGCGCGGTTGACGGGTGGCGTAATCCCTAGTGGTCCTAGGTGGCCAAAACCCAAACCGAGACACGGAAACGTTCATTAGGTAGCATAATCCCTAGCGGTCCTAGGTGGCATAAATCCTAAGTGGACGCGCGATAGTTCATGGTAAGGAAACACAACTAGATCAAGGGATGCAGTCCAAAACAACTTCAAGGATAAACCGTTTACATGGGAAAGCCCGTAAACCTACGGCAAAGGACTGAACTTATACATGGAAAGAAACATATGACTTGAGTAACCTATATATGCGGCATATTAGGTTGACATGGACCATTACACGACTTTTGAGTAAGGTTTATTCACGGATAACTCATAATACAGTTGGGGTACTAGTACGGTAGGTGCAGAGCGGATATACAGGATAGATGCCATGGGACGTTATACGCGATAGATATCTTGGGATATTATACTTGATAGAAACCTGACAATGTGATACCTTGTTTTATCTTGACATCGTAGTTTATCACGACACCCTAGTTTATCTGAGTTCAGTAGTTCATCCTGTTATTTTGATTTAGCTTATCTATCTTGTTATCATGCTTATGTTCATCTCAGTTTCTCATGTCAGTTAACTTTACTAGTTTTTATACTAATAGTAGATAGGGCTTACTCGGTCTTTTTGACTGACCCGTTTTGTTTCGCCTCTTTTCTTCCGTTCCCCCCCAGGTTATAGGGAGGAAACACTGCTGTTTAGTTCGGACTTCTTCTGCTCGAAGGTCATCATGGATGGCTTGGACTTTTCTTGGCTATGGCTACTTTACTGCTTTTCTTGGAGAATAATTTATGAAAAAGTCTTTATGCTTCTTTATTATTGCAAGACAGGTTTTGATGTACTCTGATGTAGAAGGCTTTAGACCTTAATTATTAATGTTTATGAAAGTTCGATTTTACTTCCGCTATTTTATATGTTCTGTCTTGTGATATTTCTGTGCATGTTTACCAATAATGCCCCTCTAAAGCTAGTGCATTCCCTTGCGAGTGACCCTAGCGGAGGCGGGGTGTTACATTTGGTATCAGAGCAGAAGGTTACCAGACTGGGCAAAAGTTTTTAAAGACCTTCTGAAAACTATTTGAAAATCGTTTATAAAGAAGCATTTTTCAAGAAAATTTTCTTTTAAAAAGAAAAAGGCTATTCCCCAAAGGCCATTAGCACTATCCTTGTTTCCTTGATTGAATCTCCTTTCCTTTCTTTCCTCCATCTGTAGTCACAGTGGTTTTAACTGCGACTAGTCTTTTCTATCTACGAAAGCGCTTTCCATGCGATGGAGGTTGTTCTCGGGAGACCAGTAGCCGCCTTATAAGAAAGGATAATGAGAAAGAGGATAAAGGATATGAGTTTAACTTGTTGGTATGGCTCAACCCTGAATGAGAGAGAAAGATGAGTAATGAAACCCATGACGAGAGAGTACCTTTGGCACGGTAAAACGGGGTGGATAGTTAAGTATCATGAGACAAGGACAAGACCATCGGGAGGGCAGTAGTATGCTCTCATTTCTAGGGTACCTCGGAAGGAGGGTAACGATCTTGTTAAAGGTTTAGCTTTTCTTCTCTATCATCCCGTTAGGACTTTGTTTTGATCATCATATCATTTAAGTCTTCTTCGATAGTTGAGTCTCTGCACCTTAAGTACTAGCGTAATAGAGAATCCCATTTTTGTCTCAAGTCCTGGGGAGAATCGGTCCACTTATTCATGACTAGTTTTGGATTTGAGAATGACATGCCTCGATTACGGATGGATTCTGAGGATAAAGTGGTCACCCAATAAGGGGTGCCATTCTCGGTTTTGGAAAGAGGGTAGTTAGACTCTCGACTCATCTTGGTGATACCCTCGAAGTCTCGTGTAACCCTTTTGGGTTCTGTCACGGTTAGTTACCTAGAATCTCTTGATGCGTTTATCGGGAATCTCTGATCCATTCGAATAGAATTCGCCGCTAAGGCGGATGGTTCGTTTCGATTGTGCATGAGTTATGGGAATCACCCTAGTAAGAACTCTGGGCAACATGGATTGGCATTGGAAAACGAGATCCAGAATTCACTAGTGAATTTTGGGAGAGCTTGCATGAGTACGCAGATATGTTTGAGCCAAGCATACTAGGGAAAGGATAAGTGAAACGAGAGGCGACGAAGAAATGAGTTCCAACTCATGTTATGGAAACAAGAAATAAGAAGCTACGAAATCGCGAAGTTGAAGGACGGTCAAGGCACAATGGAATTGAGCTCAAGGAAGTACGACTTTGATGGTCAAAGACTAGATACGCGCATGATATCTCTTTTTGGGAGTGTATCCTTGATCCCTGTTTTCTGTAGAGCTCACTTGTAGGCTATCTTTTGTGGACATCCTCTTGGTCCTATTTTCCGTTACAAACCCCATAAGGAGTTTGTCTTTTTTATCTTCTCGACCCTGTTTCAGGGAATCCTAGGTAGAACCCTATGAATGTAAACATGTATTTGAAACATGTTATGATTGATATGGTTGCAAGTGGTTGCAAGTGGTTGCTCGTGGATGCGCGAATATACATTAGACACTAGCTCGACTCGGTCACATTTCATATTGCATATGCACGAGTATTTATACTTGTTTATGGATGAAATCGAATGTGTTATCATGCGGTTGTTGCATATGAATGAATGGTTGTGCACGCATATAGCATCTATATGACTAGGACTATTTGCATACATGTTGGATTCATGGCACTTAACATATCTTGCATTAGAAAGATCATTCAGGCCTGATCATTAGCATTAGCTAAGGAACATGTACACACACGTTCTGCATATATTCATATAGCATTAGAAATCATCTAAGGACAATGATTGCTTGTGGATGATGTTTTGAGTAGATGGATGGTAGGATAGGTTCTTCCTAACTTGGAGATTTCGGGGACGAAATCCTAAAAGGTGGGGAGAATGTAACAACCCGTATTTCAATAACATGAGTAAGACAAGAATCGAGGCAGAATTTAATTTTAAATTCTGAATCAAGTAAAACGGGCTATGCCATTGCGTTCGTCTCGGAAAAATACGCGAAATAGAGTCCGAAATTTTGTAAATCGGAGTCCGTATGACCCGGTTAAGGCCCAAAGAAGTTTTCGGGAAATTTGAATTTCGAAACATGCAGAGATGGGGCCAGGCGGGAAAATTCCCGCCCAGACAAGTCGACTTGGCTGTCGACAGGGCTGTCGACTTGCAAGTCGACAGGCATGTCGACAGGCAAGTCGACAGGGCTGTCGACTTGCCCTGTCGGCTGATTTTGGCCTGGTGCACCTATTTTCTATCTTGGCTAGGTTTTTGGGCCTAGTTTGAAATCTGACGGTTCAGGTTGGTCCTAGGGTTAATCTAAGGGTCCTAACTAGCCTAATCTTCTATAAATAAGCCCCTAACCCTCCCCTAAACCCTCATTATTCACTCATGTAACTAAACTATGGACAAATTTCTACTCTCATGGCCTCCACTCAACTATCCTAGCATCCACTTCATTTCTATGAGAGGTTTCATGATCATGAGAGTATTAGAGAGTCCCTATGTTAGTATGAGAGCTTATCAAGTTGATTTCAAGGCAAAAGCTTTGATCTTTGTTCTTAAAGATGGTGTTTTTAGTGGTTTGGAGCATCCATCTTTGGGTTTTTAGGTGATGGCATGCATAGGCTTCATCACAAGCTTTAGTTTAATCGATTTAGGCCTTCATAGCAATGTAAGCCCTTCCCTACTCTTAGATATTAACTATGAAGTTAAATGTTCATGTTGAAAGTTTGGGTTTGATTAATTAGAATGATGCATGCTATCATGTTATGCAAGTTTATGAAGTCATTATCTTGATCTTATGAGCTAAAAGCCCCAACCTTTAGGTTGAAATGTTGCATTATGCAACATGAGAATCTTCATAATCATTATGTCAACTTGCATATGAAGTCATAATCCGTATATGATGATATATGCGAGTTTCTAGCCATCATTCCATGTCTTTTGTCACCATGATTCGCTTATGTGCCAAGTTTGGGTTTATGCATGTTTTTGAGGTTTAAGAATGTAACATGCAAGCTAATGAACACATTTGTGCCTCTTTTGCCACCATGATTAACTTGTGGCTCAATACCCATTTTTTTCATTCCTTTGCCAAGTCTCTTCTTTTAATCCACTACGTTGTTGCGAACGTATATGCGAGTTTAAAAGCGTTGGGTTATGTTATGGGTAATTTCTAATGACATGAAAATACAACTTGAAAACATGGCTTGAAATATAACATGGAAGATGACATGTAAGTATGCATAAAAACATAAGCTTGGGAATTTACCTATTAAGTTAGGTCTACCCTTTGGGAATTTACCTATTAAGTTAGGTCTACCCAAATGCTTGAAAAACTTGTAACATGTTTTGGAAACATGATGAACATGACACTTAGATAATATAAGTGTGGCCAACTCGAGGTTGGGTTGAGTTTGCAACGTAAAACTACCCGGAACCGACCGGCCTAACTAGTAGTTGCAAACAATAGGACCCAATGTGAGAAGTTGGTCATGTTGTGCTTGAACCCGAGGTTAGACCAAGTTGTGGTGTAAAGCTACCCGGAACCGACCGGCTTAACTAGTAACCACAACAAAGTCTAATGTGAGAGGTTGGGGTGCATTAAGTAATTAATGCCACATGATAGGGTTAAGTTAATTTGATTAATGACTCTTAACCAAATATGACATGGGTAAATGGGTTAAGTAAATTGGTTAGGCTAATGATACTTAACAAAACATGACAAGGTTGGGTAGGTTAAGTGATTTGATTTGCCTAATGACGCTTAACCATTTTTATACGACTAGTGGACGGGGATTAAGTTAACCAATACTTAATCAATCCAACATGATAATTTGGCAAGGTTAAGTAAGTTTTCTTAATGACACTTAACCATAATTGATGATTAGGGGATGGGGTTAAGTAATTTACACTTAACTAATCCGACACGGTAATTAGATGGGGTTAAGTAATCCACACTTAACTAATCTAAACACGGTAATTCAATGGGGTTAAGTTAAACACTTAACCAATTTAAACTCGGTAATTCAATGAGGTTAAGTAACCAATACTTAACCAACTTAAACGTGATAATTTAATGGGGTTAAGCAACTTATACTTAACCAATTATACATGATGATTTGATGGGGTTAAGTAACTTACACTTAACCAATCTAATACGCGGACCTGATAAGGTTAAGTCACAAGACCTTTTTAGAATATACTTAACCATTGTAGTACGATTAGAGGATGGGGTTAAGCCAACCTATACTTAACCAATCCGACTCGATAATTTGATGGGATTAAGATAATCTATGCTTAATCGATCTAGCAAGATAATCCGATAGGATTAAGGTAAGCTAGTACTTGACCAATTTGACTTGATAGGGTTAAGTCATGAGCCTCTGGGTACACTTAACAAACTTGTAGGACTAAGTCTTGAACTTAAATACTTAGCCAATCTTGACGTGATTCATGGGCGGGTTAAGTCATGGACTTGAATGATAACACTTAACCCAATAGACAAACCCTAGCTAGAAGAACTAGGTAGAAAACCGTGGTTAATCAAGGATAATGGGAAAGGAAGCTAAGTGGTAAACCTTAGTTGAGGGTAACTAAGTAATAATTCTTAGCTAAGGACATAGGACTAATTCTCAAAACGATGAGTAACCTGATACGGTAGGTCATCGCTTAGTATACGAGGGGGAGCAAGTTATCTGACTTGGATAAAAGCTCCAGCGCACTGGGTGCCGAAGTGGAAGCTTCGGGGGACGTGAGGATATTCTTGGGATCCCTCTGTGGGCTGCCAGGTAATTATACTAGGCCCATGAGAGGTTAAGGTCTGCGTTAGAAGGACCAAGAGTATGCCTTGGTTGCTATGCGAGCAACCTAAAGACTGGGATGGATTAGCGTGGAGTCGACGATTCTTGTTTTTGCCCTGGATAGCGCATCGCCGACTACCTACCATCTTTAGTCAATCGTGTACGTACGGAAAGGCAGGGAACCCCCAACAGACCATGTTCTTGCTATCGAGTCATGGGTGAGGTTGGCCCGTAGGAAAGTGGGCTATAGTGGGGCCGTGGAGTGGTTCTTATACATGATTTTTCTTGGATTGCCTTTCAGTAGTTGAGGGAGGGGTCACGTGGGACCATAGCCACGGGTACAAAAACAGACCTTGATATCTGCATCGGCAGACGATTTAAAGCTCCCGACCGAGTTCCGTATTTCTTGATTTGCCCTGGCACGGAACTCGGATGGCACATTGGGGAACATGTGCATCTAGACATGGAAAACGATTCACGATACATACGTGGGATCAAGGGCGCGGTTGACGGGTGGCGTAATCCCTAGTGGTCCTAGGTGGCCAAAACCCAAACCGAGACACGGAAACGTTCATTAGGTAGCATAATCCCTAGCGGTCCTAGGTGGCATAAATCCTAAGTGGACGCGCGATAGTTCATGGTAAGGAAACACAACTAGATCAAGGGTTGCAGTCCAAAACAACTTCAAGGATAAACCGTTTACATGGGAAAGCCCGTACAGCCTACGGCAAAGGACTGAACTTATACATGGAAAGAAACATATGAGTTGAGTAACCTATATATGCGGCATATTAGGTTGACATGGACCATTACACGACTTTTGAGTAAGGGTTATTCACGGATAACTCGTAATACAGTTGGGGTACTAGTACGGTAGGTGCAGAGCGGATATACAGGATAGATGCTATGGGACGTTATACGCGATAGATATCTTGGGATATTATACTTGATAGAAACCTGACAATGTGATACCTTGTTTTATCTTGACATCGTAGTTTATCACGACACCCTAGTTTATCTGAGTTCAGTAGTTCATCCTGTTATTTTGATTTAGCTTATCTATCTTGTTATCATGCTTATGTTCATCTCAGTTTCTCATGTCAGTTAACTTTACTAGTTTTTATACTAATAGTAGATAGGGCTTACTCAGTCTTTTTGACTGACCCGTTTTGTTTCGCCTCTTTTCTTCCGTTCCCCCCCCCCCCCCAGGTTACAGGGAGGAAACACTGCTGTTTAGTTCGGACTTCTTCTGCTCGAAGGTCATCATGGATGGCTTGGACTTTTCTTGGCTATGGCTACTTTACTGCTTTTCTTGGGGAATAATTTATGAAAAAGTCTTTATGCTTCTTTATTATTGCAAGACAGGTTTTGATGTACTCTGATGTAGAAGGCTTTAGACCTTAATTATTAATGTTTATGAAAGTTCGATTTTACTTCCGCTATTTTATATGTTCTGTCTTGTGATATTTCTGTGCATGTTTACCAATAATGCCCCTCTAAAGCTAGTGCATTCCCTTGCGAGTGACCCTAGCGGAGGCGGGGTGTTACACTATATATCTCTAGTTGCTATCATAGGTACCCAACATGTACCTATCCCCACTAGACGTACCCCCTTAATAATGGTAACTCCACGTACTCCTAGCTGACGTCATAGGTGCCGTCTGCTCCTATCTCCACTAGGTGTACCCCCTTGATAACTGATTAATAATGGTAGCTTCGTTTACCCCTAGCTGACTACATAGGTGTCGTCTGCTCCTATCTCCACTAGGTGTACCTACTACCCTACCCCATTCGATCGGCTCCCTAACTCGTAGATACCCGTGCTGGCCCCACAGTGGGGTGTATCACTCCCCTAAAGTGGCAACCTGATACAACTGAGAATGCACGGCTTATACCTACACGATGCAACAACGTCTTACCTACCAGCCCGGGTCCACACACGCATATGAAACCCGTTGGACTTGCGTTGCCACCGCTCCCCGTTTTGGCCTCTTATAGTCAAGCCCAATATGCGTGTCCCGTCCTCGACTTGGGTCGAGCCCACAAAGATACGTTTTGGGATACTGGTTGAAATGGGCCCCCACTATTTACCACAAGCATTCCACCTAAGCTTGTCCCCATTAATCCATCCCACTTAACCCACTTAGTCATGTTTATTTACATGTGTGTTTGGTTAAGTCTAATCGTATTTCAAATGCCTCTAAAGGCAACCACTAGATTCCTCATGCCACCCAAGGCACCTACTTAACCCCCATGTCCCACCTTACATGATTATCTGGTTAAGTATTTCTTAATTTATTAAGGCCATAACCTCATAAAGACCTCTCACATTAGACTGGCATTTATGGCTGCTGGATTTGCCGGGCGGGTCCGGGCAGTCTTACACCATAAAAGAGTCTAACCTCGTGTCTTTACAACTGTTATGCTTTAGTTTGGGCTTAGGACCTCTCACATTAGGCCGACATTTGTGACTACTGGATTTGCCGGGCGGGTCCGGGCAGGTTTACGTCACAAACGGGTCCAACCTCGTGTCCTAAGCATTGATTATTATTAATAATCCACTTTCCCCAATTTTTATAATTCCCTATTTGAATTATTAATTAATTCCAAATTTAACAATGTCCATAATTGACTCAATTATGGACATCCATTCAAGGCATGCAAAATCATATCGATTGCACCCCAATTTATTAATTTCCTAATATTACCCCTACCCCACGTTTGAACGTTTATTCGCAAAATGTATGCTAGACTCGATTAGTCTAACTCATAGCATAAAAGAAAATATTCACAACAACAACATATATATGTGACTAAATAAATCATAACAAGGGGTGAAACTTGCATACATCCAAAATTACAACTTGCATAAGATTATACATGTCATGGATCTAAGGGTGTCAACTTATTCATAATTCACATAATATGATCTTAATCAAATTTCATAAAATTGCATAGGAACATGTGTGAATCAACATCATCTAACTTAATAATATGGGTTTATATGGGTACACCTAACTCAATAGGCAAATCCCCATAATCAAAATTCATTTAATCATAGATTCATGTATATGGGTACACCTAACTTAATAGGCAAATTCCCATATTCAAGATCCAATTAGATTGTAGATTCATGTATATGGGTACACCTAACTCAATAGGCAAATTCCCATAATCAAGATCTATTTAATATAAAAAAACATAAACTTTAAACATGATCCAATTCGCATAAATAATAACATCATGATTTTACAACTTGTATGATTCAACACAACTTAACATGACATCATTATCATATAACATAAGTATTTCAACATATGTGATAATATGAGATCTACAACATATATAAGATTTACAACATAGCATAGCATAATTTGCAACATAGCATGACATGATTTACAACATAGCATAGCATAATTTACAACATAGCATAGCATAATTTATAGCGTAGCATGATTTACAACATAGCATAGCATAATTTACAACATAGCATAGCATAATAGCATTACAACATATGACATAGCATATCATGATTTACAACATACTTACAATCACATAACAACATGTATATATATATATGATAACATAATGAGATCCACAACATAATTTACAAATACATAACAATTCATATCACTTTCTTGTGATCCATTCATAACGTAATCAAATTATTTTATAATAACATTGTGAGAATCATCATACTCACAATTTAAAGAAGAGAAATAGAAAGAGCTTTTGATTTGATTTGAGTAGATTTAGTTTGTAGTTTAGGTCTTCTTCTTCTTTAGTTTGTGACGGCTACGCTGAACTCCATGGCAACGACATGTCGGTAGCTCTCCAATTTTTCAAGTGATTTAGGGTTAGAGTCTACCCACTTATTTATAGATGTTAGGATGCATTTAGGCCATTAGATTTACCCTAGAATAGATTAGAGCCATTAGATTTCGTCCAGCCTTCAAAACACAGCCCGAAAACCCAACCAGATGCACCCAGGTCACCTGGGCTCGACCAGGGAGGTCGACTCCCAGGTCGACCCTAGGGTCGACTCCCCAGTCGACCTGGGGGGGAGGTCGACTCCCCAGTCGACCCCGAGGTCGACCCCCTGGGTCTGGCGGGATTTTTCCCGCCACTTCTGAAAATTGAAAATTTTGTTTTTAAATCTGAATTTAAATTTCTGAAAACTTCTTTAGGCCTTATCTGGGTCATACGGACTCCGATTTTCGAAAACTCGGACTCTATTTCGCGTATTTTTCCAAGACGAACACAATGGCGCAGCCCGTTTCCCAATATTCTTATATTTGAAATTAATTATTCTTTCATTTGTGAACATTAGTGTTAACTGATTTACGGGGTGTTACACTTATAATATTTGTTCTTAATATATTGTTGTATATTTTTGTAAGGTAGCTTGCAAAAAAGAAACAAAATCTAATTAAATGACAAGCCTTGTAATATTGGATTTATATTAAATTTAAAAGAATATAATCAATCCTTAAGTAAGAACCAATAATCCTTTAATCCAACTCATGTAAATAAGTCCAAAACAGGAAACATATAATCTAAAATCTTAGTAATTAGATTATGTCATTTGACAAAATTAAATAAGGGTGCTAGTATACAAGCTGGAAAATAAACCAAATATTAGACAAGACAGTATATATATAAATTTTGTCATAAGTGCCATTAAACAGACTAACAATCAAAGCATAGTCACTAAAATATGCTGTAAAAAGGAGCATGCAAAGAAAATCTTAGGCAATTAAATATAGGATATATGGTATGATCTGAAATTTAATGCAAATCAATCAAGATGAGAAACTTGGACATTCACAGTCATTTAAATGGAAAGGAAAGATTAAAAACAGCCTAGACATAGGCGTTAAAGGAACAAATCAGAGCAAAGATTTGAAAAGAAGCAATGAATGAACATATGCAATTTCATGTATCATAGAATTTTTGTTAAGTTAAAAATTTATTATAATCTAACTTAAGCAATTCATAAGAAAAGTTAATAAATAAAAAGAGAAATATTCTTATGTAAATTTTCCTTGTAAATTAGTAGACAAGTGACTTATTTTGTTTTAAATAAAAATAAATTCACATACATGAAAATATATATATACAAGTCCATAAGAAGGTGTTTGTCCATTTCATGAAAATTTAAATAAACATTTTATTGCATTTTAATAACAATGGGTTAAAATATAACAAATAGGTACATGGCAGCATGAAATCTAAAATAATCAAACAAAGTCGCATAGAAACAAGGCAAGTAGGATGTAATAAAGACAAATATAAATGAAAGATCATATATAAGATAAGGTAAATGATCTGGTTTGTCTTTTTTACATTATATTTGAAACAAAATCTATAATACCAAAAATAAAAGTGAACAATTTAATGAACATTAACACCTTAGCATACCACAACTTTTAGACAGCAAGCTATTAAGGTAAAAAAAAGACAAAAGCATCATGAATTTAAGTAGATAAGAATTGTAAACAGCAAAATAGGAAAGAGAAGAACAAAATCAGAATCTGGAAATGTATAAACAAAGTACAATCTTGAGAGAACAAAGTCAAATAAATTGTCTGCATAATCGTAGAAAATCAGAAAACACAAGTACAAAATTTGAATCTTGAATATAATGCCTGCAGCATGTTTAGATAACCATTTATGTTGAAAGCAACAAGCTTTCCAATAAGAAACCTGGAAGCTTGCAACATTTAATATGCTTAAGATAAATTAACCAATCATATTTAGCTCTAAATTATAAGTTGCAGGAATCATCACTGTTGAAACAGCTGGACACAAAGGAAAAGTAATTCAGCCGCAAGAAGAACTGAACAAGTCATACTAAGGAACAGTAAATACATGTACAAACCTATAGATTAATTAATATATGTTCTGTGTTAACACTAAATGATTGGGCTAGCATATATATCAAGAACAGTAACAAATCTTAGTAATTTAATTAAGTGTACTGACGCAATCTTATCCCTTTTTAAACCATGTTACCCTCTGTTATTTTCCTTATTCACTTAAGTTTAATCCGAACAAGTCCTTGGTGAAGAATTCATCTATATATAAAAACACCTATATAATTCCATCTATATAAACCAGAGAGGGGAACTAATATTATAATAAGTTGAAAACTGGAAAAGGAAAGAGGGAATAATCAGAGGAACTGTATTTTCAAAACTGTGAGTGAGTAAACACACTAAAATTCTTTTACTGTATTATATAAATTTATAGTGCATTCAAATTTATTTGTGCTGATATGGACCTATCTTATTTGATTCAAATAGCGAAGTTACTAAGAGTTTAGCTTCTGTAAATAGTTAGGATATGATATGAGGAAAAATGGTTTGAACATAAAGTAGATACTGTGTATAAACACTAACTTATCTCACTTCAAAAATCTGATTCAAAGTTGAGTGAATACCTGATCAAACATATGTTTTCAAGTGGTTGCTACTAATCGTATAACTTCATATATACATCTTATTTATGTAATTATGTTGATTGAATATTTGGGAAAAAGAATAAGGAAAAAACCATTTGAAAGACTCACTGTGATTACACAGTAGAGACATACTCATTTACAAGACTTCCAAAAATCAATAGTATGAATGCTAGTTGGTTATATGGGTCGAGTGCAATATGGAAGTTATTTACTTTTGTCTGGAGTGTGCTTTAAAATTGGTTTGAGCGCATATAGTGATATGTATCACAAGAGATTGATGAATTACTGTGAAGAGGTAAGGAAAACTCATAAATTAAAATCACAATTTTCTAGCATTCAGGATTGTAGATGGAATTGTATTATAAAACCATGAATTTTGATAACAAAATTATGATTTTTAGTAACCTAGGCTATGAGAATTTTGAGATAAATGGGAAAGGGGTCTTTGCAAATTTCCGGCAACATCGTCAAAGGGTGAATGTGGCACTTGGACTGGACGAGTGTAGGGCACCTTAGAACATAGGAAAATTATCAAATAAAATTCCGATGCACCGGATTTTGAGAACAAAGTAAAAAGAGTGGGTTTGGGTTTAATTTTTGGGGCTGAAATAGTATTGAATTGCGCCACCTATGGTGCATATAAAGCTTTCGCACGGGGTGTGTTTGAAAGAGTGAAAAGTTGGCTTTGTTCGACGAGATTTTGGTCGCGACTGGTCTTGGTTTGAGGTGAAGGATGGAGATTGGTGAAGTCAGTTCTTGAGTGAGATATGTGTTGGAGGTCCGTATTTTGAATCGCTGAAGGGAACTGGTTTCTAGAAACAGCAGTGGTGTGAGAGTGGAAGAAGACATTTGTGGTGACCATCGAGGAGCTGAGATCGCCGAAGACGGGTCCGTGCAGGTGCACGGTGTTGGGGTTTTGTGCGCAGTGGAAGTTTTGACAAAACACCCAAAAACAAAATGAATCTTTTTCACCCAATCACTTGAAGATAAATGTGATTGAATAACAAACAACAACACAAGAAAATATCGGAAATATGAACACACGATATTCCACCCAACCACCCTCTTTATTGATTCACCAAAATATTGTTTACAACCGATCTCAACTATCGTTAAATAAACACAACTTGAATCAATAACCTTATTGAGAAATAGGTAGAGAATATCTAATGGCTAAAAAATTTGAGGAGAAAGATAATGAAGAACAATGACAAATTTTTCCACCACATATAATGAAGATATCAACTAGGCCTTTTATAGAGTGAATTGCTTCATACCCAAGTTTCTTTGGCATCCAAGTAACTTGCCACCCAAAATATCCTCATATATATCAAATATCTATTTGGATAAGCACCAAATAATCCTTGCCTTCACTTTCAAATATCCCATAAAAGTAGCAACAAATATCTCCACCAAAAATGGATCCACATAGAAAATTTGTTGCCTACAATTTTGTGGTTTGCGTATCACAAATCTCAACACTCCACCTTGATACCAAATCACAACATCTCCTCCACTCAACACTAGCCAACTTAACTCTCACTTTCAACCTTCTTTTCTCAATTAATGTAACGACACGGATTTCGCCCGGACCTAATCGATCGTTAAACCGACCAAGACCGTTCGAATCCCGCATACGCTAACTTTGGGTATACAACACATCAGAACAAATAACAGAAGACTTCAATAAACATCATAATAATGTTACATCAGAGTACAGAATATCAGAGTATATCGAAATATAATACACAGCGGAAGATAAATTTACATAAATGTAAAACAGTGCACAGCGGAAATATAAACTACACAGCGGAAATATAAACTACACAGCGGAAGACTGTAAATGTCTGGACACAGCTTAAAGCTTCAATCCAGAATCCTGCTCAAAACATCTGCAAAATAAAACTACTCGACTGCCCGTGTGGAAAATAGGGGCACCCGAGTTCGCAAGGGAAAAGCAAACTACAGGTCAGTCATGGGACTGGTGTGAGAACTCAAAAACAGTTGTTAACTTTGTTCAAAAATAAGGCAAATCACGGGACCACGCCACTTTCGCGGAACGGGTTTTACCCCCATGAAAGCCAGTGTATAAACAACAATCAATATAGATATATGGATCTACTATGCATCAATCAACATGCAATATCCCAATCTACCCATTTAGATTAATCACCACACTTAGATTTTCCAAATCCAATTCAATTTACAGAAATTATTCCTTTGGATTTTATTCCCGATTTCTTATTTCAAATCATTTGAAATACATATCTAACTTTCTATATCAAAGTAGATTTCACTTCGGGATCTCAAATCAAATCATTTGGAAATATGAATTCCAAAACATAACAATGCATACAAACAAGTATGCAACCAAATATCGTGCTCCCCATCGACAAGGCAAAGGGTACGCACCTCGCAACTCGATATATATATGTGCACCTACCCCACATAGGAGTAGGCTACACCGACGATGCACCTCCCACTCAGGAGAGCATACACCGCCCTCTCACCCATACTTTTAGTCTCAGGGTTACCCGAATCTTTAGTCACATACTAAATCATTTCATATCCCGAAGTAGGGAAAATCATTTCACAACATAATAATCACAATGTAACATATAATACATTTCTAAATCACTTTAGAAATCATCGGGTTTTGGGCCTCGAAATCCTTTCTGTTTTATAAAACATTTTTATAAAACATTCCCTGTCCAAAATCGGGAATACATTTCTTTTCACTTAAGAAAAATATCATTTCACAATCATTCGTTAAATTTGAAATGAACACAACATCGCTAAACACCTTATCGTCAAATCGTGAAGTGTTTCACAAGGCGTTAGCACACAGATATTTTCAACCCAACCCAATGCTAAATGTAAAAGCATATTCTGCTCATAAACTGGTCGAGCACAATCCAAACCATCAATCAATCAAATTTAACATACGCCTCATTCCAATTCATTAGTCACTAACCGTAAATTAATCAAGAGAATAATTCCCCAAATATTAACCCCGAAGGCCGAAACCAACATCAGATCAATATCCAGAAAACCATTCTGCTTGGCTAACCGACAGTTAGTTTCTAAATTTCACGTTCAAATCTAATTAAAGATTTAACTATCGCCTGGAGCAAAACTGGTGATACTCCATTCTCGATCTTTTCAATCTAATTAAAGATTCATTAAAACTCCACTTAGTTTTAATCTGTGACTGGGTTAAAGAATCAGTGTCATCTAAAAACACGGTTCGCGATAAACCCAAAGTCACATTCCATTAATTATCGGGTTAAAGAACGAGTGTTATTTAAAACACTGTTCACGATAAACCCAAAAATCAATATCAATTCAATTCCAATTAAATATTATTTAATTGGTACACTTCATTAAATCTAAATAAAAAGATTTAATCTTTTCTCAACTGGGTTCAAGAACAGTGTTAGTGAAGACACCATTCACGACAAACCCAAATCACATTCGATATTCAATACAAGGCTCTGAATAGAAAATATATCGGCTTATATTCAATATCGAATTCTACGACTAACAAATGTCGTATTGGAAATAACGATATAAATATATATCTTTCAAATTTCCATAACAACATCTGTATCATCACGAAATCCAACTTCGAAATATTCCGAAGACAATTTCGATTCAAACCCATTCCAATGCGATCATTGGAAATTTTGGTTATTTTCAAAACCCTTTTCGAATTCAATTTATTTATTCAAAAATAAATAGAATTATAATTCTAGTTCAAAACTAGTTCATTTCGATAAAAATCTATTTTTATCTTTTCAAATATGGAGTTTTTCATCCCAATTCTTCACAAATCATTTCTTATGATTTTACACAAATTATTACTATTTTTAATAATTTTATCAATGCCTGTACGGTCGATTTCCATCAATGGCCATCGAACTGCACTTACAGCGACCTTTTCCGAATTTGATTTGGACGTATCTCCAAATCCAACCGTTAGATTTCAAATTTCTAATATTCCTTAGAAAGCTCTTTTCGATACGAACCCAACGGTTCTGATTTCAGGAGAATCCGACGGTCGGATCTCCCGTAATGTCCGTTCGAAGTCAATGGTCGAAATTCGCGAACTGCCGCAGCGCGGCGCGTTCTATTCAGGCCATTTATTATATATATAATATATATAATATATATTTCGTCGATTTCTATTTAAAACGAATTATATAAATAGTTTTGAATTCGTTTCAAAAACATTTTCAACTTCCTTTTCAATTCAAATCACAATTGAATTCTTCTTTATAGATTCGTTTTAAAATTCACTTCTATTCAATTCAAATTTCAATTCAATTCGAATTCGTTTTCTATTCAATTCAATTCGAATTCGTTTTCTATTCAATTCAATTCGAATTCGTTTTCTATTCAATTCAATTCGAATTCGTTTTCTATTCAATTCAATTCGAATTCGTTTTCTATTCAATTCAATTCGAATTCGTTTTCTATTCAATTCAATTCGAATTCGTTTTCTATTCAGTTCAATTCGAATATTTCATATACATCGTTTTCAATTCGAATATTTCATATACATCGTTTTCAATTCATATATATATTTCATATACATCGTTTTCAATTCATATATATATTTCATATACATCGTTTTCAATTCATATATATATATATATATATATATATATATATATATATATATATATATATATATATATATTCACCTTTCACTATATACGATATTTTCATTTTCAATACATACGATATATTCATTTTTCAATATATACGATATATTCATTTTCAATATATTCGATACTTTCACTTTCAATATATTCAATATTTTCACTTTCAATATATTCAATATTTTCACTTTCAATATATTCAATATTTTCACTTTCGATATATTCGATATTTTCACTTTCAATATATATATCGTTTTCACTTCATATATATATATATCGTTTTCAATTCGAATATTTCATATACATTGTTTTCAATTCGAATATTTTCACTTTCAATATACTCGATATTTTCACTTTCAATATATTCAATATTTTCACTTTCAATATATTCGATATTCACTTTCAATATATTCGATATTCACTTTCAATATATTCGATATTCACTTCGCTATATATATAAATTTCACTCTTCATATATATGTTATTTCACTTCGCTATATATCAATTTTCACAACAATTTCAACCAATAAATATCGTCCATGGTTTGTGGACGAGGGGCGTATATATATATATATATAGATATTTATATATAGCAATTCACTTCCACTTTCAACACATATATATAAAATTATAAAAAGAAATTGAAGAGTGAGAAATCCTCACCAATAGCTATCCTCTCACACGATTCTTCCTTAATAGAAATCTTCGCCTTTTGTCGCTTTCACCCGTATTCTCTACATATGTAAAAATCGAATTTTTACTATGTTATTCAATATATAAAAATCTGATTTTTACTTCGACTTTCCATAAATAAAAATATGATTTTTACTTCGACTTTCAATAAATAAAAATATGATTTTTACTTCGACTTTCAATAAATAAAAATATGATTCTTACTTTTTAAAGAAATCGGTTTTTAACTTTCTTTTTAAATTTCTGTTTTTAAAACTCTTTTATAAAAAAAAACAGTTTTAAAACTTTATATAAAAAAAACAGTTTTTATAACTTAAAATAAAAATTCAGTTTTATTTTCTTTTTAAAAAAATTCTGTTTTAAAATTCTTTTTCATCTTAAAAACCCAGTTTTTAAATCTAAGAAAAACAAACCAGTTTTAAAATCAAATCAGTTTTCATCTTTTTTTTAAAAAATGCAGTATTCATCTTTTTTAAAAATTCAGTTTCATCTTTTTTAAAAAAATGCAGTTTCATCTTTTTTTAAAAATGCAGTATTCATCTTTTTTAAAAAATGCAGTTTCATCTTTTTAAAAATTCAGTTTCATCTTTTTAAAAATTCAGTTTTAACAGTAAATAAAATTAGTTTTAACATTATATATATAAAAAAAAAAACAGTTAGTTTATAAATTAAATAAAATTCAGAAACACTTACGGGGGGGGGTTTTCTCTGTCGCGGGTTCGTGAGGGAGGAGGGGGAGTCGGCGGTGGCTCGTGGGTGGAGGCGCTCGGTGGTGTCGCGATGTCTGGAGTTCGAGGTGGAGGTTCCGATTGGAGCTGCTTCAATTTGCGTCGAGGGTAGCGTCGTCTGGAGGGAGGTGGTCGCGAGGCTTCGGGGGTTGCTTCGATTGTCGGCGGCGCGATGAACTTAGGGTTAGGGTTTTCTTCTTTTTTTTTTTTTTTTTTATTTGTTAACTTTTCTGTATAATGAAACGGGGGGGGGGCCAACGAAGAAGAAAAGGGGAAAAGGTAAAAAAAAAATTTTTTTTTTTTTTTAATTATTATTTAATTATTAAGTTTTGCAAAAGGGTTGACTTTTACATACGATCTCGAAACGAGGTCCACCGCCTGTCGTCCATAGCGTTTTACCCCCATTCCGAACACAATGGGATATGTATCGTAAGCTGATTCGATAGTTACAATCAGTTTCCATTGAATTTACATTTAAATCATTATATTGAATTTTAAACGTACATTTCAAATTACCGGGGTCACATACTAGCTCTAAAAATTATAGAAAAATATTTTCTAGCTTCGTATTGACGATACGGTCCTAACAAAACTAGTTTCGTCGAATTCTGGGACCGTTAGAAAAATGGCCAATTTCCAGTCGATTAAAATCAACTGAAATGGTCAAAACACGTTTTCCTTTGCCACGCTCACATATTGATTCGAAAAATTATGAAATTTGAAACCTAGCAATAACTTGACACTGCGGATCCAACAAAACTGGTTTCGTCGAAATCCGAGGTCGTTTGCAAAATGTCCATTTTTAAGGGCTATATATTATATAAAATATATATAAATTCCACAGCGACTATTCTGAATTTTCAACTGGACATATCCTATCATTTCTAAAGTGAAATCTCAGTTTGTTAACTTCGTTGGAAAGATATTCACTATTAGATTCCATTATTTTTGGTTTCACTAAAATCCGGATTGTTTTGCACCCGGTACATTCAATTGAAGTTTGAAATCGAATTATCGAACTACCGCGCCATTTTCAATTCCTTTTATAATTATATATAATTATTTATATTCTAACGACGACGCGTATAATATATACGTTCGAATTCTATTCAAAATAAATTTCTCGTCGATTATATTTAAAATAATCTATTTTAAATGTTCGAAATTCGCTAAAATGGCCAAAATAAAAATTTCAAACTGGCTCGCATTTTACGGGTTGTTACAATCTCCCCCACTTAAAACTTTTCGTCCCCGAAAAGGAACAAAGTCAAAAGTGGTTTGATAATTCAACTCTATATTCGATCTGGCTTCCATTCTCCAACTCTTTAGTTTCTGAGAATTTTCAAAACTTCAAAAATTTGGCTAACACCCTAAATTTTCGAAAAATTTCGCCATAACCTCCCCTACACCGGGAGCATCGGGGAATTTCAAATAGCTTCCCCGGTCCTTCAGATCTCAAAAAGAAAAAGAAAAAGCCAAGCGGCTAGCCAATAGGCTCACAAAATCATCATCACCCAAACAAAACAGGAAATTATGTAGTAAACATGTACCTATTTGTCGGGCAAACAAATTTTATTCTCTGCTCTAGCCTCCTTGCTATGACCTGTTCAATGTAAGTGCAAGTATATGCATGCATTTGCAACCAAATTTCAATACAGTTTACTATTTGGTTCAATTGGCTAAATGGTTAAAAATTATCAAACAAGTAAACAAACAACACAAACATCAATCAATTAATTGATTATATTTTCAAATATATAATTTTATATATTTAAAAATCATATTTTCTAAAATCAGATTATATATATAATCACAAATACGTTATTTATAAACAAATAACTCTCGACTCATTCTGGGGCATTTCTAACCCCATCTCTAACGAGTCACTCATCCTAGAATGCTACTGATTCTATCTCTAATGAGGATTCTTTTATAGGACATTACTAATCCTACCTCTGATGAGTCTTTTGTTCAGTTCTAATGAGTTGTACCCCAAAGATTTGAGTTTAACCAAAGCTCTGATACCACGTTGTAACGACACGGATTTCGCCCGGACCTAATCGATCGTTAAACCGACCAAGACCGTTCGAATCCCGCATACGCTAACTTTGGGTATACAACACATCAGAACAAATAACAGAAGACTTCAATAAACATCATAATAATGTTACATCAGAGTACAGAATATCAGAGTATATCGAAATATAATACACAGCGGAAGATAAATTTACATAAATGTAAAACAGTGCACAGCGGAAATATAAACTACACAGCGGAAATATAAACTACACAGCGGAAGACTGTAAATGTCTGGACACAGCTTAAAGCTTCAATCCAGAATCCTGCTCAAAACATCTGCAAAATAAAACTACTCGACTGCCCGTGTGGAAAATAGGGGCACCCGAGTTCGCAAGGGAAAAGCAAACTACAGGTCAGTCATGGGACTGGTGTGAGAACTCAAAAACAGTTGTTAACTTTGTTCAAAAATAAGGCAAATCACGGGACCACGCCACTTTCGCGGAACGGGTTTTACCCCCATGAAAGCCAGTGTATAAACAACAATCAATATAGATATATGGATCTACTATGCATCAATCAACATGCAATATCCCAATCTACCCATTTAGATTAATCACCACACTTAGATTTTCCAAATCCAATTCAATTTACAGAAATTATTCCTTTGGATTTTATTCCCGATTTCTTATTTCAAATCATTTGAAATACATATCTAACTTTCTATATCAAAGTAGATTTCACTTCGGGATCTCAAATCAAATCATTTGGAAATATGAATTCCAAAACATAACAATGCATACAAACAAGTATGCAACCAAATATCGTGCTCCCCATCGACAAGGCAAAGGGTACGCACCTCGCAACTCGATATATATATGTGCACCTACCCCACATAGGAGTAGGCTACACCGACGATGCACCTCCCACTCAGGAGAGCATACACCGCCCTCTCACCCATACTTTTAGTCTCAGGGTTACCCGAATCTTTAGTCACATACTAAATCATTTCATATCCCGAAGTAGGGAAAATCATTTCACAACATAATAATCACAATGTAACATATAATACATTTCTAAATCACTTTAGAAATCATCGGGTTTTGGGCCTCGAAATCCTTTCTGTTTTATAAAACATTTTTATAAAACATTCCCTGTCCAAAATCGGGAATACATTTCTTTTCACTTAAGAAAAATATCATTTCACAATCATTCGTTAAATTTGAAATGAACACAACATCGCTAAACACCTTATCGTCAAATCGTGAAGTGTTTCACAAGGCGTTAGCACACAGATATTTTCAACCCAACCCAATGCTAAATGTAAAAGCATATTCTGCTCATAAACTGGTCGAGCACAATCCAAACCATCAATCAATCAAATTTAACATACGCCTCATTCCAATTCATTAGTCACTAACCGTAAATTAATCAAGAGAATAATTCCCCAAATATTAACCCCGAAGGCCGAAACCAACATCAGATCAATATCCAGAAAACCATTCTGCTTGGCTAACCGACAGTTAGTTTCTAAATTTCACGTTCAAATCTAATTAAAGATTTAACTATCGCCTGGAGCAAAACTGGTGATACTCCATTCTCGATCTTTTCAATCTAATTAAAGATTCATTAAAACTCCACTTAGTTTTAATCTGTGACTGGGTTAAAGAATCAGTGTCATCTAAAAACACGGTTCGCGATAAACCCAAAGTCACATTCCATTAATTATCGGGTTAAAGAACGAGTGTTATTTAAAACACTGTTCACGATAAACCCAAAAATCAATATCAATTCAATTCCAATTAAATATTATTTAATTGGTACACTTCATTAAATCTAAATAAAAAGATTTAATCTTTTCTCAACTGGGTTCAAGAACAGTGTTAGTGAAGACACCATTCACGACAAACCCAAATCACATTCGATATTCAATACAAGGCTCTGAATAGAAAATATATCGGCTTATATTCAATATCGAATTCTACGACTAACAAATGTCGTATTGGAAATAACGATATAAATATATATCTTTCAAATTTCCATAACAACATCTGTATCATCACGAAATCCAACTTCGAAATATTCCGAAGACAATTTCGATTCAAACCCATTCCAATGCGATCATTGGAAATTTTGGTTATTTTCAAAACCCTTTTCGAATTCAATTTATTTATTCAAAAATAAATAGAATTATAATTCTAGTTCAAAACTAGTTCATTTCGATAAAAATCTATTTTTATCTTTTCAAATATGGAGTTTTTCATCCCAATTCTTCACAAATCATTTCTTATGATTTTACACAAATTATTACTATTTTTAATAATTTTATCAATGCCTGTACGGTCGATTTCCATCAATGGCCATCGAACTGCACTTACAGCGACCTTTTCCGAATTTGATTTGGACGTATCTCCAAATCCAACCGTTAGATTTCAAATTTCTAATATTCCTTAGAAAGCTCTTTTCGATACGAACCCAACGGTTCTGATTTCAGGAGAATCCGACGGTCGGATCTCCCGTAATGTCCGTTCGAAGTCAATGGTCGAAATTCGCGAACTGCCGCAGCGCGGCGCGTTCTATTCAGGCCATTTATTATATATATAATATATATAATATATATTTCGTCGATTTCTATTTAAAACGAATTATATAAATAGTTTTGAATTCGTTTCAAAAACATTTTCAACTTCCTTTTCAATTCAAATCACAATTGAATTCTTCTTTATAGATTCGTTTTAAAATTCACTTCTATTCAATTCAAATTTCAATTCAATTCGAATTCGTTTTCTATTCAATTCAATTCGAATTCGTTTTCTATTCAATTCAATTCGAATTCGTTTTCTATTCAATTCAATTCGAATTCGTTTTCTATTCAATTCAATTCGAATTCGTTTTCTATTCAATTCAATTCGAATTCGTTTTCTATTCAATTCAATTCGAATTCGTTTTCTATTCAGTTCAATTCGAATATTTCATATACATCGTTTTCAATTCGAATATTTCATATACATCGTTTTCAATTCATATATATATTTCATATACATCGTTTTCAATTCATATATATATTTCATATACATCGTTTTCAATTCATATATATATATATATATATATATATATATATATATATATATATATATATATATATTCACCTTTCACTATATACGATATTTTCATTTTCAATACATACGATATATTCATTTTTCAATATATACGATATATTCATTTTCAATATATTCGATACTTTCACTTTCAATATATTCAATATTTTCACTTTCAATATATTCAATATTTTCACTTTCAATATATTCAATATTTTCACTTTCGATATATTCGATATTTTCACTTTCAATATATATATCGTTTTCACTTCATATATATATATATCGTTTTCAATTCGAATATTTCATATACATTGTTTTCAATTCGAATATTTTCACTTTCAATATACTCGATATTTTCACTTTCAATATATTCAATATTTTCACTTTCAATATATTCGATATTCACTTTCAATATATTCGATATTCACTTTCAATATATTCGATATTCACTTCGCTATATATATAAATTTCACTCTTCATATATATGTTATTTCACTTCGCTATATATCAATTTTCACAACAATTTCAACCAATAAATATCGTCCATGGTTTGTGGACGAGGGGCGTATATATATATATATATAGATATTTATATATAGCAATTCACTTCCACTTTCAACACATATATATAAAATTATAAAAAGAAATTGAAGAGTGAGAAATCCTCACCAATAGCTATCCTCTCACACGATTCTTCCTTAATAGAAATCTTCGCCTTTTGTCGCTTTCACCCGTATTCTCTACATATGTAAAAATCGAATTTTTACTATGTTATTCAATATATAAAAATCTGATTTTTACTTCGACTTTCCATAAATAAAAATATGATTTTTACTTCGACTTTCAATAAATAAAAATATGATTTTTACTTCGACTTTCAATAAATAAAAATATGATTCTTACTTTTTAAAGAAATCGGTTTTTAACTTTCTTTTTAAATTTCTGTTTTTAAAACTCTTTTATAAAAAAAAACAGTTTTAAAACTTTATATAAAAAAAACAGTTTTTATAACTTAAAATAAAAATTCAGTTTTATTTTCTTTTTAAAAAAATTCTGTTTTAAAATTCTTTTTCATCTTAAAAACCCAGTTTTTAAATCTAAGAAAAACAAACCAGTTTTAAAATCAAATCAGTTTTCATCTTTTTTTTAAAAAATGCAGTATTCATCTTTTTTAAAAATTCAGTTTCATCTTTTTTAAAAAAATGCAGTTTCATCTTTTTTTAAAAATGCAGTATTCATCTTTTTTAAAAAATGCAGTTTCATCTTTTTAAAAATTCAGTTTCATCTTTTTAAAAATTCAGTTTTAACAGTAAATAAAATTAGTTTTAACATTATATATATAAAAAAAAAAACAGTTAGTTTATAAATTAAATAAAATTCAGAAACACTTACGGGGGGGGGTTTTCTCTGTCGCGGGTTCGTGAGGGAGGAGGGGGAGTCGGCGGTGGCTCGTGGGTGGAGGCGCTCGGTGGTGTCGCGATGTCTGGAGTTCGAGGTGGAGGTTCCGATTGGAGCTGCTTCAATTTGCGTCGAGGGTAGCGTCGTCTGGAGGGAGGTGGTCGCGAGGCTTCGGGGGTTGCTTCGATTGTCGGCGGCGCGATGAACTTAGGGTTAGGGTTTTCTTCTTTTTTTTTTTTTTTTTTATTTGTTAACTTTTCTGTATAATGAAACGGGGGGGGGGCCAACGAAGAAGAAAAGGGGAAAAGGTAAAAAAAAAATTTTTTTTTTTTTTTAATTATTATTTAATTATTAAGTTTTGCAAAAGGGTTGACTTTTACATACGATCTCGAAACGAGGTCCACCGCCTGTCGTCCATAGCGTTTTACCCCCATTCCGAACACAATGGGATATGTATCGTAAGCTGATTCGATAGTTACAATCAGTTTCCATTGAATTTACATTTAAATCATTATATTGAATTTTAAACGTACATTTCAAATTACCGGGGTCACATACTAGCTCTAAAAATTATAGAAAAATATTTTCTAGCTTCGTATTGACGATACGGTCCTAACAAAACTAGTTTCGTCGAATTCTGGGACCGTTAGAAAAATGGCCAATTTCCAGTCGATTAAAATCAACTGAAATGGTCAAAACACGTTTTCCTTTGCCACGCTCACATATTGATTCGAAAAATTATGAAATTTGAAACCTAGCAATAACTTGACACTGCGGATCCAACAAAACTGGTTTCGTCGAAATCCGAGGTCGTTTGCAAAATGTCCATTTTTAAGGGCTATATATTATATAAAATATATATAAATTCCACAGCGACTATTCTGAATTTTCAACTGGACATATCCTATCATTTCTAAAGTGAAATCTCAGTTTGTTAACTTCGTTGGAAAGATATTCACTATTAGATTCCATTATTTTTGGTTTCACTAAAATCCGGATTGTTTTGCACCCGGTACATTCAATTGAAGTTTGAAATCGAATTATCGAACTACCGCGCCATTTTCAATTCCTTTTATAATTATATATAATTATTTATATTCTAACGACGACGCGTATAATATATACGTTCGAATTCTATTCAAAATAAATTTCTCGTCGATTATATTTAAAATAATCTATTTTAAATGTTCGAAATTCGCTAAAATGGCCAAAATAAAAATTTCAAACTGGCTCGCATTTTACGGGTTGTTACAATTAACATCATTACAAACCTCCACCATCGCCCACAAATGGTGCACCTCCCTCATCGTGCACCACACCAATAACGATCTTCAAAAGCGTTTGTAATACCACAAAGACCTCCATCTTGTCTTTGTGGATTTCACAACTCGACATCCGTCTTCCGCTTGACATGATCTCTTCATCTCCGGGATCCCTCGAGCATCATCAACATCTAGACCCTTGTCGATACCATGATCCTCCACCTTAGGACCATCAGCAGTGACCATATTAACCTCTCCACCTTGCTGTGGACTAGGTTCTTCAACCGTCACCCGCCTTCCACTGTTGACCACTGAACCGACCAAACTATATAGGTTTCCCTCCTCCAAAACTCCTCGTATCATCACACGACCACCCTTCTTCACTCTCAAAACTCCACCTCGAGTCTCATAAGTGCAACCGCGGCGATCTAACTGACCGAGAGATATGAGGTTATGCGAACAAGTGGGTATGTGCCTCACACCGGCAACTTCTCTCTCCACTCCATCATGCATCCGAAACCTAACAGTTCCAACTCCACAAATTGGTAGCTCTACTCCATTGGCCGTCTTTATCATGCCAACACTCCTCTCATACGAAGAAAAACTTTTCACATCTCGACATATGTGAAAACTGGCTCCTGAATCCATCTTCCAAGGCTCCACAACACTAAGTAGGACATCACATGAAGAATTGCCTTCGGTACCTTCAGCAAAGCCTGTCTGTGCCTCATCACTATTATTATCACCTTGCGCCTTCTTCTTCTTCATATCTCGTATATATATATGAATAGCAATCATTGCGCTTGTGGCCTTTCTTACCACAATAATGACAAAAGATAGCACCTTTCTTCTTCCTTGTATCTTTACCTGAGTCTCTTGCTACCATCGCCTCAGTTTGAACCGATTTCAACTCCGACCCTTTTCTCCTTAGTTCCTCATTCAAAAGACTGCTTCGAATCATTTCCAAAGAGATAGTTCCATTAGCATTGGAATTACTCAATGAAACAACCAAAGTCTCCCAGCTTTCCGAAAGAGAACTCATCAACAAAAGAGCCTACAACTCATCATCAAAATTGACCTTCATGTTTGCCAATTGATTGATGACATCTTGAAACTCGTTCAAATGCTCTGCAACAGACTTCTCCTCATCCAATCGAAGTTGCACCAACCTTCAAACCAGAAAAGCCTTGCTTGTAGCACTCTTTGACTCATACAGCGATACTAATTTGTCCCACAACGCCTTTGCGGATTCACAACTAGCCACATGGTGGAACACAGAATCATCCAAATATTGGCGAATCAACGCAAGCGCCTTTTTGTCCATTTTCTTCCACTTTCCCTCATCCATATTCGAGGGCTTCTCCCCATTTCCATCAATGGGATCATGCAAATCATTGAGATATAAAACGTCCTCCATCTTCGGCTTCCATATACCCCAATTCCTCCCATTCAAAATAGCCATCTTCGACAACGTCATCATCTCCGACATCAAAAAATCAATTTTTTTCAAACAAAAAATCAATTTTTTTTTCAATCCAACAAACACTCCAAGCTATGCGGTGATCTGAGCTCCTATACCAACTGTTGGGGTTTTGTGCGCAGCGGAAGTTTTGACAAAACACCCAAAAACAAAATGGATCTTTTTCACCCAATCACTTGAAGATGAATGTGATTGAATAACAAACAACAACACAAAAAAATATCGGAAATATGAACACACGATATTCCACCCAACCACCCTCTTTATTGATTCACCAAAATATTGTTTACAACCGATCTCAACTATTGTTAAACAAACACAACTTGAATCAATAACCTTATTGAGAAATAGATAGAGATCTAATGCCTAAAAAATTTGAGGAGAAAGATAATGAAGAACAATGGCAAATTTTTCCACCACATATAATGAAGATATCAACTAGGCCTTTTATAGAGTGAATTGCTTCATACCCAAGTTTCCTTGGCATCCAAGTAACTTGCCACCCAAAATATCCTCATATATATCAAATATCTATTTGGATAAGCACCAAATAATCCTTGCCTTCACTTTCAAATATCCCATAAAAGTAGCAACAAATATCTCCACCAAAAATGGATCCACATAGAAAATTTGTTGCCTACAATTTTGTGATTTGCGTGTCATAAATCTCAACACATGGTGCATACTGTGCACTGGAAATAAAAAGAGCAGCAATAAGGGAAGAAGGGAAACAAATTTCATGCATCAAACTGATGTTTACGTGATGGCACTTTGAGAAAGGAAAAAAAAAGGTTTCTTGTTTACATTTCAAGAACTAATCCATACGAAAATAAGGAGAATTGGGTACATGCAGAGGTGTCAAAAATGAAGGCTTGTAGTTGTTGCGTGCCTATGTGTTAAGGTGGACTTGGGCACGTTTTAGTCTAAATAAAATTAAGTATATATATATATATATATGAGAAAAATAATATAAAAAGAAGAAGATGGGAAACCTGGGCTTAGTTATAGTGTATACATGGAGATGAAAGGAAGAGCTAGCATTTAGCATGGATGCATGCAAAAAGTAAAGATCTGTAGTTGCTTGGGAAGGTAGTTGCGTGAGCTTGGTGCCTAGAAAGAAGAAATATGTTCAATCATTTTATTATTATATAAAAAAAAGTATAGATAAAAAAGTATGGTTCAGTTTTTCTGAGCCTGTGACTCAGTTTTGCTGAGCCGTAAGGCTCAGTTTTGCTAAGCTACAGGCTCAGTTTTTCTGAGCCTATGGCTCAGTTTTGCTGAGCCGTAGGGCTCAGTTTAACTGAGCCTGTGGCTCAGCAAAACTGAGTTATGGCTCAGTTTTGCTGAGCCTTATGGTTCATTAAAACTGAGCCTATGGCTCAGTTTTTCTAAGCCTTACAGCTCAGCAAAATTGAGCCGTTCGGTATTATTGATCACTCCGAGCCTGCAAGTTTATATTATTTTGTGCAAGATTTAAACTCATGTTTTTAACAAGAAACTGAAATTTTCAATTTAAGGTGATATTCAATGAATGCAGGAACTTCTTGAGGCAGCGGAAGAAAAGAGAAAATTGGATGGTAGTTCTAATGGCGCAGTAGATGATCTTGATAATGATCCAATTGCAGAAGTTTTGGTTCCGACATAAAGAAAAATTTATATTGGAATGTACAAGTTATGTGAATTTTCAGATGGAGGCTTCGTTATATGGTCAGAGTTTCGTATTTGGTATTTGTAGAATTTTATTTATGTATTGAATTTAGCAAATTAATTATGTATTGAATTTGACATCTTAATTATGTATTGTGCTTGTTTATTGTTAACTGATATTCTATGTCGTTATGTGATTATGAATGTTATCTATTTGTATGCATTGAGTTTAATATTAGTTTTTGATTCATATTAAATATCGTCTATATTATCATCATGTTGGTTATTAATTGACTATTAATGTTAGAATATGTGAGTTGCTAATACATATTTCTATTATTATTAAAATTTATATTTGCTGTGAATTAAAATTTTGTAACATATATAGGTGTTGCAAACAAATATATTGCAACATGTATAAGCGTTGCGAACAAAAATCTTACAACGCTTATAAGTGTTGGTATAGATAATATACCAACGCTTATAAGCGTTGGGACAGAAAATCTACCAACGCTTATAAGCGTTGGTACTAAATTACCACCCCCCATAGCAACACTAATAAGCGTTGCTGAAATTCTTTGCGACGGTTATACTCGTTGGGAATCACCTGTTTTCGTGTAGTGATATGAGCTCGAACTAGATTGAGGACAGGGACACGCTTACTGGGGGTGATTGTAATAGGTCAATAAAGAGTTAGCGATGGCAAAGCAAGTCCAACGGAGTCATGTGCGTGCGTGGGTCCGGGCTGGTAGGTAAGACGTTGTTGCATCGTGTAGGTATAAGATGTACATTTCAGTAGTATCAGGGTTGCCACCTTAGGGAGTGATACACCTTATTATGGGACCAGCACAGGTATCTACGAGGTTAGGGAGCCAATAGAATGGGAAGGGTAGTGGATACAACTAGTGGTGGTAGGAGCAAGTGGGCACCTACGAGAGAAGCTAGGAGTACACGAAGCTACCATTATTATGATTAGTAGGGAGGGATCATCTTTTAGTATGTAACTAGTATGTTGGTACGGTGCAGAGCATATCTTAGAGTGGTTAGGAGTGCAGTCGATGTTCTATCTTGCTTACCTTGTTTACCTTGTCATATCTGCTTATGTTACAGTCATCTCTTATATTCAGTTTATGTTCTTATCCTGTTACTTTACTGATTATATTGTTAAAGTCACTAGACTCGTCAGAATTTATGTCTAACCCTTTTTGTTTCTCCTCTTTTCTTTCTCCCCCCACCCCCAGGTCCTCAGGGTGGGATTAGTGAAGCTTGACTCGGATTTCTTTCTTCTTGAAGTGCTTGAAAGTGTTGAAAGTAATGCTCAGCTTTATCTCTTCTTCATTATGGCTATTTGGAGTGGGATTATGGTTTTGCTTTTATGTACTCTGATAATAATTTGTTCAAGATGGATATTTGTGTACTTGGCTTTAGTATATGGTTTTGATGTTGTAACCAGACATGTTTTTCTTTTCCGCTGCAATGAATAAATTTTAAATTTTTAAGTACCATTTTATATATCTATCTTGTGATGTTCTGTTCTATACTCTTATAACGCTCCATGAAAGTTAATGCATTCCC
Source organism: Allium sativum (assembly GCA_030737875.1). Taxonomy (NCBI): domain Eukaryota; kingdom Viridiplantae; phylum Streptophyta; class Magnoliopsida; order Asparagales; family Amaryllidaceae; genus Allium; species Allium sativum. Next base: position 198,979,830 of record CM060918.1, on the reverse strand, counting down.
TTAGTGAGTGACATTAATGGACGTAGGGTGTTACAACAATCCACTTCAATGTGTTTTTTCCTTTCATGAAATACAGGATTAGAAGCAACGTGCATGACAACTTGGTTATCATACCATAGTCTAGCTGATGCATCAGTCTTAAATTTTAGTTCTGATAAAAGATGATTTAAACACATCAGCTAACACACAGCATTGACCATAGCTCTATGCTCTGATTCTGCACTAGATCGAGATACAACATTATGTTTCTTGCTTCTCCGTCGCACTAATTTTCCTCCAATAAACACACAATGTCCTAATGTTGATCATCATTCTACCTTTGAGCTAGCCCAATCAGCATCAGAAAACCCCTCAATTTTGCTATGACCATGATCAGTATATACAGTACCCTGACCTGTTGTACCCTTCAAGTAATACAATATCTGTTTAAGTGCATTCTAATGATGAACTATGGAGAGCTCATAAACTGGCTTATGACATTCACTAGAAACGAAATATTTGGTTTATTCACTCGTAGATAACTCAATTTCCCAACCAGCCTTTTGTATCTCTCAAGGTTATCAAATAATTCACCATCAGTGGTTAAGCATTGATTAACATCTATAGGAGTTGCACATGGTTTGGCATTCATATTTCCAGATTCTGATTGTAAATCCAGTGTATATTTTCCATGAGACATAACAATATGTCAAGTGTTCCTCAAAAATTTCAGCAAATACTTCAACTCACCCAAATCTATTGTGTGAAACTTGGTTTGAATAAATGCTTTTAATTCTGAAATTCCCTTTCTATCACTACCAGTAATCACAATATCATTAACATATACTACTAGTAAAATTATTCCTTCTCTTGTATTCTTGTAAAACACTGAGTCATCAAAGCTACTTTGGGTAATGCCAAACCCTTCAATCACTTGACTAAATTTTCCAGACCTGCCTTTTGGACTTTGTATAAATCCATACAAGCTTTTCTTTAGCCTACACACCTTATCTTACTCCCTTGAGACAAATCCAGGTGGTTGCTCTATATAAACTTTGTGACACCCCACGTCCATTAATGTCACTCACAAAGGGAATGCATTAAGTTTAGCATTATAAGTAACCAGAACAGAATATTACAAGACAGATAAAGTAGTACTTGAAAAATGTCTAACTTTATTGCAGCGGTAACAGAAATAAGTTTGGTTACATCTTCAAAACAACAAAACCAAGTACATAATATCAGTCATGTACAAAAGCCTTAAGAGTACATAATTTTAAAGCCATAATCCCCAACAGAAAATGCCATAAATAAACAGAATCAAAGCCAAGCAATACATCTTTCAACTTCAAGCTAAAAGAAAGATATATCTGAACTAAGCTTGAGTATTTCCTCCCTGAGAACCTGAGGGGGAGGGGGGAAACGGAAGAAAAGAGGCGAAACAAACTAGGTCAGACATAAGTCTGGTGAGTCCAGTGACTTTCATCATATAAACAGATAATAGTATCATGACATGAAAATAAAACTGGATAAGAGATAACAGGAACAAGAATAACAGGTATAAACAGGGTAAACGGAATAGAACAGAATAAACTAGACCAAGCTATGCTTTTTACTTACTTTTCACTTCTCTGTACAAATACTAGTATAACAGAATTAGGTGTTGTCCTAATGTCTTAAACAGAAACAGAACGATCTCTTCAGAAATAGAATGCTAGTAATGGGCTTTTACCACGCTAACAGGGACAGACGGTACAAAAACAGAATGCTGGTAATGGGCCTTTAACACCCGAACAGAAACAGACGGTACAAAAACAGAATGCTAGCAATGGGCCTTTACCACCCGAACAGAGACAGACGGTACAGAAACAGAATGCTAGTGATGGGCCTTTACCACCTGAACAGAGACAGACAATACAGAAACAGAATGCTAGTAATGGGCCATTACCACCCTAACAGAGACAGACGGTACAGAAACAGAATGCTAGAATTAGGTGTACACTAGTGACGGGCCTTTACCACCCTAATAGACAGTACCACACAGAAACAGACAGGTGTTACCACCCAATAGGAACAGGCGCTACCCCACAGAAACAGATATACATGTTGTACCCTAAATTCTACCCCAAGCGATCGGCTCCCTAATACATAAATACCCTGTGTCGGCCCCAAAGAAGGGTGTATCACTCCTTAAAGTGGCAACCTACAGAAAGACACAGACCTATTTACAGATGCCACAGCATCTTAACTTTCTCAGAGCAAGCCGGATCCATGCACGCACATGACCCAATTGGAACGCGCCATCAACAGCCCTCATCATTATCAGAATGAACCTCTTATAATTAGTTCAGTAAGCGTGCCCTAACCCCTACCTAATGTTGGGTCACCGTTTGGTACCAGAAAGGGTTACTGACTAATATGGGTCCCACACAATAGATGACACAAGTAAATACCCAGACTAACAAATTTCAGATTAACTAGTTTACAGATTAGACATATTGATTAATAGGTTTACAGATTAACAGATCAGATTTACGGATTAACAGACTTTCAGATTAACAGATCAGATGTACGGATTAACAGACTTACAGATTAACATGTTTACTTAATCTTGCATTAAGCCTACAGATTTACGAAATGGGTTTATCAGATTTATCCGCCCAGTTGACTTAACCCATCCACTTATCAAATCAATATGTATTATTGGTTAAGCCTGCCTTAACCCTTTCCACATATTCATGTTATATTGGCTAAGTAGTCATCTTACTCAGGTTAACTTAACCCCACCCACCTAACATGTTTTAGGTATCATTTTCATCTTTAATCAGCATTAATTAGTTATTAATGCACAGACCTCTCAGATTAAGTCGATAGCTTGAGGTCGCTGGATAAGTCGGGCGGTTCTGGGCAGACTTCTGCCACAAGCCAGACTTAACCTCGTGTCTAAGCATCTTTTAGTTATGCCTACGACCTCTCACATTAGACTGACCGTTTGCGGTTACTGGTTAGGCCGGTTGGTTCCGGGCAGGCTTCTACCGCAAACGGAGTCTAACCTCGTGTCTCAACATGCTTATCTTAGCCAATTTTATTCATTTACATCGTAGACTTTGCAATTACAGTATTCAGTTTCAACAGATTAAACAGGCTTCACAGACTCTTTTACTGTTCCATTAACATATTTTGCTTAATCATAAATTAAGCCTACAAATTTGCACACCCCAAATTATGGTTACTTTTGCCCTAAGTTAATTACACAGTACAGGTTATGCTCCAAAAACCCCAGTCATGATTCATAACACAGATTATGCCAAATTATAGTCTTGACTACAGTGTATTCCAATTACCCAAAGTCCCAATTTAGGTGTGTTCACAGTTATCCCTATTTCGAATCATATATTATCATGCACAATATCCCCTTTCTTCCAAGTTATAAATCATCGTATATAGTGTGCCCCCAAAATCAGGTCTTAAATCACAGCATGTATTATGCCCCCAAAATCAGATCTTAAACCACAACATGTATTATTCTCCCAAATCCCAAGTCATATGTTTAATAAACATTATGTCTAAATCAATTACATGATTACAAATCAACTTATGCCCAATTACGTATTATTCAATGTTTTCCCAAACTTTTCCCACAACGTTCCACGTCATTCTTACGTATAATTCAACGAAATATGATTAGGCTCGAAGTAAGCCTAATCTCATAAATAAAAGGAAAAGAAGAGAAGAGAAGGGAAGAGAGTCATCAAAGCTGGCATAAAATAGACATATGAAGTATGAGCGGGCATAGAACAATAAACTAGATCCAATGGGTATAGAAGGAAAGATCTAAATAGAAATAGGCATAATCTCAGATTCGGATTTATTAACAATGCCAGGATCACAATTAAATTTCATTTCTGAAAGTAACATAAACTCACCTTCGCTGGATTCAAAAGAAGTGAAATAGGTGTTGCAGTTGTAGATCTATTCTCTTTTAATTCTAAGCTGACATGAAGAAGAAGAAGGTCTTATTTTTAATTTAGATATGAACAACATGAGGATGCCATGAATTTGTGTAATGAGATTACGGTTTAGGTTTGGGTATGTTTATATAGGTGTATGTGATGAATAAAGACCTTTAGATTAGCTTAGGAGCCATCAGAACCATACAGCTCAGAAGACACGTCATCCAGCCAATCCCAGCAAGACACGTCATCGGGGAACACTCCAGAATTCTGCAGTTTTCTGTCCTCAGCATGGGCGCACTTCCCAAGTGTGCCAGTGTATTTTTGAACTGGCGCACTTCCCAAGTGCGCCAGTGCATTCTGGCCTCCTTTCTAATTTTCTGCCCAACTTCTATCGTCTATATCTTCTTCATACGATATCCGTTTTACGCAAACTCGGACTCTATCTCAAGCAGAATTCCGAGATGAACGCAATGGTGTAACCTATTTCACCTATTTCTTCTTATCAAAATTAATTATTATTTAATTATCACTTATGCCATGATTTAAAATTACGGGGTGTTACATTCCCCCTACTTAAAGGATTATGTCCCCGAAATCTCAAAGTTAAGAAGAATGTATCCTACCATCCAATCATCCATCTACTCATCCATCAATCACAGGCGTCCATTTTTCTTAAAAGACTTCTAATGCTTTCATGAACATATGCAAAGTGTGTGTATATGTCCTTATCCTAATTTAAAATCAGGCGGTCTACTGGTTCAGTTGACCTCCTTAATGCGAATTATGTTAGTGTCATGAGTCCAACATGTATGCAATTATTCCTAATGCACTTTATAACTTCTATATGAGTGCACAATCATTCATTCATATGCAACATCCGTGTGATGAGTCAACCATTTTGCATCCATAAAAATTGAAAATGTACACACATCCATATGCAGTATGAGAGAGTTTTTGAGCCGATCTAGTGCCTAATGTATGTATATGCATCCACGAGCAGCCACTTGCATCCACTTGCAACCATCAAACATAACATGTCTCTAACAAATGTTTACACCCATTAATTTCTACCCAAAGGTCGAAAACTCGATTGATAGGATACAGTCGAGTGATAGCCGCAAGTACAAATAAAAGAAAAACTTTGTTCCCATGAGGCAATGTCAAATCTGGAAATCTATCTCACGCCTCAAGGTAAGCCCCTAACCTTGTCAAGAACATCCGGACACTTACAGACTATGAATACAGATCGCAGGTTATCAAATGATTCTAGGAAACTAAGCATGATAGACCCTTTTCGGGTTATATAAAATCCCTTTCTAAAACCAACCATATTCCACATAACTGGGAACATACGCATCACAGTGACGCCTAACACAGATACCCTCAAACCCCAACCTATCACAAACAGATAAGTCGTAACCCTTATGGGGTTTGAGACTATAACAGGATCAGAAACAAGACTAGTATTATGGTGCAGAGACTCAACTACAGAATCAAAATGCCAAAATCAAAAAGAGCTCTAATTTAATAATCAGATAAGGAAATTAAACCTTCTACAAAAAAATTCCTACTTCTATTTTGTCAACCAGCCATGAGATCATTCACCTTCCCTCCAGAAGATACTACCCTTTGCCCTTGTCCTCGTTTCTTCGGGCAGTCCCTAGTGAAGTGTCCCATTTCACCACAGTTGAAGCAAGCGCCCTTCCTCTTTCTGCAATCCTTGTTCAGATGACTCAAGCTTCCACAAGTAAAACACTTTTCTCCTTCTTATTCTCAGGCTTTTCATCCTTCTTTTGTGTTTCCTCCTTGGGCCATACTTTCTTGTTTTGTGGTTCTTCGAGCATCTCCTCTTTCTTCTCACCTTTGGCTTCCTCTTGACATGGGGTTTATTATTCTTTCTACCCTTCTTAGGTTCTACTTTCTTATTTTGTGAATTTTCCACTTTCACCTCTTTCTTTTCACCTTTACCGTATTCATGGATTAAAGCCATATCAACAAGTTTCTCAACCATGGGTTGTGCTCCTTAGCCTAAACTCCCTCATTCTCATTTTTTTTCCATCATGTTAACAAGTCTCTCGAAAGCTGCCTCCATCGCACGGAAAACCCTATGAAGCTTGAAAGAAGATTAGCCACAGATGAAACTACCACGACTACAGATGGAGGTTGGGCACTTCTTTGCCCTTCGACATGTGTCGTAGTTTTAACATGCCTACGGAACTATGGCGAAAAGAAAGGAAAAAGAGATTCAAGTAGAGAATCGAAAGAAAGATATATGGCCTTTGGGGATTATGTTTTTCAAAATAAACTTTCCATTTGAAAATACTTCCTTTTTAAAACCTTTTTTTTTTAAGTTTTCATAAACTTTTATCTAATCTGGTAACCTTCAGCTCTGATACCAAATGTGACACCCCACGTCCGTTATTGTCACTCACAAAGGGAATGCATTAAGTTTCGTAGAGCGTTATAAGTAACCAGAACAGAATATTACAAGACAGATAAAGTAGTATTGGAAAAAATTATAATTTTATTGCAGCGGTAATAGAAATAAGTTTGGTTACATCTTCAAAACAACAAAACCAAGAAAATAATATCAGGCTTGTACAAAAGCCATCAGAGTACATAATTTAAAGCCATAATCCCCAACAGAAAATGCCATAAATAAGCAGAATCAAAGCCAACCAATACATCTTTCAACTTCAAGCTGGAAGAAAGAGATATCTGAACTAAGCTTGAGTATTTCCTCCCTGAGAACCTGGGGGAACAAAAGAAAAGAGGCGAAACAAACTAGGTCAGACATAAGTCCGGTGAGTCCAGTGACTTTAAGCATATAAATAGATAATAGTATCATGAAATGAAAATAAAACTGGATGAGAGATAACTGGAACAAGAATAACAGGTATAAACAGGGTAAACGGAACATAACAGAATAATCTAGACCAAGCTATGTTTCTTACTTACTTTTCACTTCTCTGCACTAATACTAGTATAACAGAATTAGGTGTTGTCCTAATGTCTTAAACAGAAACAGAAACAGAATGATCTCTTCAGAAATAGGATGTTAGTAATGGGCCTTTACCACCCTAACAGAGACGGATGGTACAGAAACAAAATGCTAGTAATGGGCCTTTACCACCCGAACAGAGACAGGCGGTACAAAAACAGAATGCTAGTAATGGGCCTTTACCTCCCGAACAGAGAAAGACGGTACAGAAACAAAATGCTAGTAATGGACCTTTACCACCCAAACAGAGACAGAGAGTACAGAAACAGAATACTAGTAATGGGTCTTTACCACCCTAACAGAGACAGACGGTACAGAAACAGAATGCTATAATTAGGTGTACACTAGTGACGGACCTTTACCACCCCAACAGATGGTACCACACAGAAACATACAGGTGTTACCACCCAACAGGAACAGACGGTACCCCACAGAAACAGAAAGAACTAGTTGTACCCTAAATTCAACCCCAAGCGATCGGCTCCCTAGTACATAAATACCCTGTGTCGGCCCCACAGAAAGGTGTATCACTCCCTAAAGTGGCAACCTACAGAAAGACACAGACCTATTTAAAGATGCCACAGAGTCTTAACTTTCTCAGAGCAGACTGGATCCATGCATGCACATGACCCAATTGGAACGCGCCATCAACACCCCTCGCCGTTATCAGAATGAACCTCTTATAATTAGTTCAGTAAGTGTGCCCTGACCCCTACCTAGTGTTAGGTCACCGTTTGATACCAGAAAGGGTTACTGACTAATATGAGTCCCACACAACAGATGACACAAGTAAATACCCCTCCTAACCTTGTGTCCCCAGACTAACAGATTTCAGATGTACAGATTTCAGATTAACTAGTTTACAGATCATACATACAGATTAATAGGCTTACAGATTAACCGATCAGATTTACGAATTAACAGACTTTCAGATTAACAGATCAGATGTACGGATTAACAGACTTACAGATTAACTTGTTTCACTTAATCTGGCATTAAGCCTACAAATTTACGAAATGGGTTTGTCAAATTTATCCGCCCAGTTGACTTAGCCCCATCCACTTATCAAATCAATATGTATTATTGGTTAAGCTTGCCTTAACCCTATCCACATATTCATGTAATATTGGCTAAGTTGTCATCTTACTTAGGTTAACTTAACCCCACCCCACCTAACATGTTTTAGGTATCATTTTCATGTTTAATCAGCATTAATTAGTTATTAATGCACAGACCTCTCACATTAAGTCGATAGCTTGTGGCCGCTGGATAAGCCGGGCGGTTCCGGGCAGACTTCTACCACAAGCCAGACTTAACCTCGTGTCTAAGTATCTTTTAGTTATGCCTACGACCTCTTACATTAGACTGACCGTTTGCGGTTGCTAGTAAGGCCGGTTGGTTCCGGGCAGGCTTCTACCGCAAACGGAGTCTAACCTCATGTCTCAGCATGCTTATCTTAGCCAATTTTATTCATTTACATCGTAGGCTTTCCAACTATAGTATTCAGTTTCAACAGATTAAACAGGCTTCACAGACTCTTTTACTGTTCCATTAACATATTTCGCTTAATCATAAATTAAGCCTACAAATTTTCATACCCCAAATTATGGTTACTTTTGCCCCAAATTTTAGTCAAATTACACAGTACAGGTTATGCTCTACAAACTCCAGTCATGATTCACAACACAGGTTATGCCAAATTATAGTCTTGACTATAGTGTATGCCAATTACCTAAAGTCCCAATTTAAGTGTGTTCACAGTTATCCCTATTTCGAATCATATATTATCGTGCACAATATCCCCTTTCTTCCAAGTTATAAATCATCATATATAGTGTGCCCCCAAAATCAGGTCTTAAATCACAGCATGTATTATGCCCCTAAAATCAGATCTTAAACCACAACATGTATTATTCCCCCAAATCCCAAGTCATATGTTTAATACATTTTATGTCCAAATCAATTACATGATTACAAATCAACTTATACCCAATTACATATTATTCAATGTTTCCCCAAACTTTTCCCATAATATTCCACATCATTCGTACATACAATTCAACGAAATATGATTAGGCTCGAAGTTTGCCTAATCTCATAAATAAAAGGAAAATAAGAGAAGGGAAGAGAGTCATCAAAACTGGCATAAAATAGACATATGAAGTATGAGCAAACATAGAGCAACAACCTAGATCCAATGGGTATAGAAGGACAGATCTAAACAAAAATAGGCATAATCTCAGATTCAGATTTATTAACAATGTCAAGATCACAATTAAATTTCATTTCTGAAAGTAACATAAACTTACCTTGGTTGGATCTAAAAGAAGAGAAATAGGTGTTGCAGTTGTAGATCTATTCTCTTTTAATTCTAAGCTAACTTGAAGAAGAAGGACTTATTTTTAATTTAGATATGAACGGCATGAGGATGCCATGGTTTTGTGTAATGAGATCAGGGTTTAGGTATAGGAATGTTTATATAGGTGTATGTGATGAATAAAAGCCTTTAGATTAGCTTAGGAGCCATCAGAACCATACAGATCAAAAGACACATCATCCAGCCAATCCCAGCAAGACACGTCATTAGGGAGCACTTCAGAATTCTGCAGCTTTCTGTCCTCGGCATGGGCGCATTTCCCAAGTGCGCCAGTGTATTTTTGTACTGGCACACTTCCCAAGTGCGCCAATGCATTCTAGCCACCTTTCTGATTTTCTGTCCAACTTCTATCGTCCATATCTTCTTCATACGATATCCGTTTTACGTAAACTCGGACTCTATCTCAAGAAGAATTCTGAGACAAATGCAATGGCATAACCGTTTCACCTAGTTCTTCTTATAAAAATTAATTATTATTTAATTATCTCTTATGCCATGATTTAAAATTACGGGGTGTTACAAACTTCCTCAGCTAGATCACCATGAAGAAAAGCATTCTTAATATCAAATTGATGTAACTTCCATCCATACCTTGCTGCTAGTAAGATAAACAATCTGATTGAAGTCATTTTTTCCACTGGAGAGAATGTCTTTGAATAATTTGTACCATAGATTTGCGCATATCCTTTAGCAACTAATCGTGCCTTCAATCTAACTACAGACCCATTTGAATTAACTTTCATAGCAAATACTCATTTGCATCTAATCACCTTTGTATTCTCAGGTAGCTTTACTAGTTCCCAATTTTTGTTTTGATCCGATGCCTTAATTTCTTCTGTCATTGCTCTTTTCCATTCAGGTCTAGAAAAAGCTTCTTTCATAGTTTTAGGAATAAAGATATTATCAAGAGCAAAGTTAAAAGTAAACGAAACTGGATCTAGCTTGTCATAAGAGACAAAATGATGATATAGGTATGTACATTTGCGTTTACCTTTCCAAAGTGCAATAGGCAATTGTAGACTTGGATCTAGTATTTGGACTTTTGCATTATCCATAGTTGGTAAATTTGTTTCTTTTTCTTGAGTGTGTTCATGCCTTTCACCATCCTCATTTCCTTCACTGTTTGTATTGCTCTGAGATGATATATCATGATATATCAAAAAATCTTTGTTCTCTACATCTCTTGTGTCTGAGATTCCTTGATTGCACCTAAGAAAAATGATACATCCACTATAAACCTGACATCAATTTACACTAAATATTGGTGAAGACTTGGAAAAAAAATATACATCCTTTCTGGAACCTTACACACTTCAATGACTATGGGTCTAACTTGGTTAACTGAGGATTCACATCTCTTACATAGCACACATATCCAAATACTTTGGGTTTAATTGGATGTAAATTCTTGTTTGGACGTAAAACTTGAAATGGAATCTCATTGTTCAACACTGTTGAAGGAATCCTATTAATCAAGAAGCATGCAGTACTCACAACATCAGTGCAAAAATATCTTAGTTACATTCATTTGAAACAAAAGTTGCTCGAGTAGTTTCAATTAAGTGTCTATTCTTTCTCTCTGCCACTTCATTTTGAGATGCAGTGTCAACACATGACATTTCATGAATTATACCATGTTGAGCCATATAATTACTAAATAGACTTGACATATATTCTTTTGCATTGTCACATCTCAAAGTTGTAATAGACATATTAAACTGATTCCTTACTTTAGCAAAAAACATATAGAATATAGAGAACAAATCTGATCGATTTTTCATTAGATATACCCATGTTACACATGAGTAATCATCAACAAAAGTCACAATGTATCTATAACCTTTCTTAAAAACAACCGAGGATGGTCCCCAAATATCTAAATGCACGAAATCAAATGTGAATTATTTACTCTAGAATGTGAACTTACACGATGATGCTTAGCAAAATGACATAACTCGCAATTCAATGTAGACAATGAATTAAATTGTGGTCATAGTCTTTTAAGAAGTGTAAGTGATGGGCCCAACTGATAATGAGTCTTGAGAATAGAATTAATACTTAAGCAAGTAACATGTCTAGGAACATCAATATTTAGTGTGTATAATCCTCCATATTGTTGGCCTCTGCCAATAATCTGATTCGTCATAAGATCCTGAAACACACAACAATCGGGAAAGAAGGATATGCAACAATTGAAATTAAGAGTAATTTAGCTAACTAACATTAGGTTAAATGACAAATTTGGAAGATATAATACTAAATTCAGTAGAAAACGAGGATGTACATCTACACTTCCTGATCCTTGTACATATGTTTGTGATCCATCAGCTAATGTCACTACATGTGTTGACTTATTCAATTGAACTTCAGAAAATAGATGATATTTACCTGTCATGCGATCAGCAGCTCCTGAGTCTACGATCCATTTAGGTGTTTGCTTCTCTACATTAGCAATATTAGCATCTATAGTGGTTGAGGAAGAATTCTGGTTTGATGTATTGTTCTTTAATGCCTCCCGATACTTCGTGTACTTATCATATTCTTCAGTAGTTATTAAGACAATCTTGTTTGAATTTGCAGCTTCATTTGCCATTGAATTCTTGTATTGCAATTTTCTACACTCGAGTTTAGTGTGGCCTGGTTTCTTACAATATGTGTAGAATTTACCCTGATTTCCTGGTCTGTATCCTTGAAAATTTCTAACTAGAGAGATGAGCTTTTATGTGTTATTTCCAGACTGCCTGTTATCAATTGATTACCTGATTTCCATGGCTCATAGTTTCTACTATTACTTGTTAGAGAACTATCAATTGGAGACTTGAAGCTTGAACAATTTCAGTACACAGAATTCTACTAAACACTTATTTAAATGTTGAAATGTCAGATCCAAGCAGAATTTGTGACTTTGCTGATTCAAATTTAGGTGTTAATCATGCTAAGAAACTCATTATTGTCATATGTTCCCTTTGTTGCTATTGTATTTTAACATATGAACTAATCTGAAGTAACAAGTTAAACTTCTCATATGTTTTCTTCAAATTCATTAAGTAACTCATCATAGTTTGTTCATGTTTTTCTTCTCTATAGAAAGATCTACATCCGTCATACATTCTTGTCAAGTTCCCTCTCCAGAATACAAGAATTCCAAATAATCCATCAATTCTTTCACAAATTCACAATGATCAACAAGAATAATAATTACCTCATTATCAATCGAATTTCGGATTTAAAGAAACAACCGAGCATCATCCCTTAGCCATACAAATCTCTTTTCTCCTTAGAGTCAACGTCGGGTGGACTTTTAGTTAGGTGATTGCCTTTATCAGTACTCCTAAGATGCAGACGAAACGTGTTGCTCCAGTTCAAATAATTTCGATCATTCAGCCTAGGATCTGTGATTTTCGGCATCATCTGAACTGTATCCATCAGAACTTTCGTTCACTTATGATTCATGTGATCTGATTTCAAGACTTGAAACGAAATCGATTAAAGATTTAACTGAATAAGGAAACCTAGCGGGATTGAGAAATTTGAATTTTTTGGCGCTCTAATATCATGTGATACGAATTGAAAATGAAGAAAGGTATTTTAAGCACCAAGCAAACTTTTCTTATTATCCTCACAAGTATTTATACAACAAGAATAAAGCCCAAACTTTACATCATGCACATGCAACTGGGTCGGACCTTCACTGTTCAACACAGAATTACTAAAATATGTACACAAACTATACTATGTACACACACACACACACACTACAAACATTTATATAAAATATTCACAACAACGTCAAAAGTCAATATTTCTAATAAGTATAAAATATATAATATATTGTATTCACAAAACCCTTAGTGTTTTTTTTGTCCTCATTTGATAAGTAGTATATATGATCGTTATGTCGATATTTGCTTTTTAACAGAACGGACATCTATATTCATTGTATACAATATTTGTTGGATTTATCCCTGGATTGGACAAACTACTAACACAGTAACATAATTAAATCTCGTAAATTATTTCATTTTAAACGGTTCACAAATTTTCGACAGTGCTTCATTTATGTTCCTTGTGTACATGCAACTGGGTATTGTTCAGGGAATAAAAGGGAAGATCTATTAAAATTTTATTGAATTATTTAAAGGGAGCGTTTATTTTGACACAATTTGGTGACACAAATGGTGACACAAAAGATCTGCACCATTGGATCTTTTTGTCTTTACATGGGAAGGTGGAATTCGGGGGCAATCCAATGGTGAGAATTCATTGTGTCACCAATTGTGTCACCAAATTGTGTCAAAATAGACTTTCCCTTATTTAAAATGAGATTTATGCAATTTAATTACGCTACTATATTTGTAACGGAAAGTAAGATGCCTCATTAGCGAAGTGTCAATGATAACCTATAAAATTGTATAAAAAATAAATTATCAATGCGGTTTTCATTTATATCATATTTTTTTAATTAGTATGAGAAATGAACAATTATTTTACTGAACAGAGGTTGACGTATAAACAACGAAGGAAAATGGGACGCCTAATAAGTGAACATTTAAATAATAGTGTAGGAATATTTATTGATTTCACTTTAAGTAATAATGAAAACGACAAAGAAATCTGTTGTACATGTAGTAGATGCAAACTGTTAAAGCATTTTATACCAAAAATTATTAAGGTTTATTTGCTTCAGTACATTATTATGTCAAGCTATTTGGTTTGAGACCTCATGGAGAACTTTTAGCATTTAATCTTATAAGCTGAGAATGTAGTAAGTAATGAAATTGCTACGACAAATCTCGTAGAACATATGGTTGAAGATGTTGCATGTTCAATGTTCACTACTGCTCAATTTGTATATGACGATTTTAATGCTAAAGAAGAACCAAATACTGGAGCAAAAAATATATGTGATTTATTGGATGTTGCGAAGAAGTCCTTTTGGGAAGGTTGTACAAGCGACACCTAATTATCAGTAACTGCTAAAGTACATTGCGATGAAATTTAAATACGACTTCACAGAAGCTGAATTTGCAACTTTTGTACAAGCTGCGAAGTGACATATGCCCCTGGATAATTTAATATGCGAAAATCATTATAAAATGAAAAAACTTTAGCCAGATTTTGGTTTAGCGTATCAAAAGATTAAATACATGTTTAAACAGTTGCATGCTATTTTGGAAAGAATGTATCAACCTTAGAAATTGTAAATATATAACCAAGAAAGAAGAAGGAAAATGAAGTCTCATATAAACGTGTTCGATATTTATCTATTACTCTCAGGCTTCAAGTATGCGTCTTCTGTGAGATGACACAGTGTGAGAACACTGAAAGAAGATACGTTAACAAATCCAGTTGATTGGGAAACATGAAAGCATTTTATTCAGAAATATCCTTATTTTGCATCGGAGGACCGTAATGTTAGACTTAGTTTATGTATAGATGGATTTTTACCATTTTCTCAATTTGATTCTAAATATTAATCATGACTTATAATTGTTACACCTTATAATTTACCTTCATGGATACATATGAAAACTTCATATGTGTTTCTGACAGTCGTCGTCCCTGGACCTGATGATCCAGCATAAGGAATCAATGTTTTATTTACAACCTTGGGTTGAAGAATTAAAAACATTGTGGTACAAAGAAGTAGAAACATGATATTTCCAAAAAAAAAAAAAAAAAAAAAAAAAAAAACTTTAAATTTCATTTGTTGTGGACAATTAGCAATTTTTCTGCATATGAAATACTTTCATGTTCGAGTACAGTCGGTCTAGCTTATTCTTATTGCATGGTAGAAGCACGAGCATTTTCTTTACCTCATGGAAAAAAATTGTGATTTGATTTTCATCAATGTTTTCATTATATTAATCATGCTTTTTTATAAGATATAAGAAAAACTTTAAATTTCATTTTGGATCTCCCTCTTTCCTCTCAAAGAGGGACTAGTGCTCTAGTAGCTAGTGATGGCAGTGACTCTCATACGAGCTAGTGCATTAGGTACTCTGGTTGCCACCCAAAGCCAATGGAAAGTAAATATTTTTATTTCAACACTAAATTTCATTTCCTTAAAATCTATTACATAATAGTCATGATTAATTATATGTTTTTCCTTTCTAACACAGTGGCTTTGAGCTCGAGGCATTTGGTATGGTTCTCTCTAATTCTCGACAGGCATATATGAGCCTTATGACTGTCTATTAGCCAAGTGGTAAAGATAGTGGATAACGTCAGAGAGACCATTCAGCGGGATCTTGATAAGTATGAGTTTATATTTTGCATTTTATACTGCGAAAGTGATACTATAACACTTTATATATTGTAAACTATTTATAAAAATGTATAATTTTTATTTTCTAGGCACGTATGGTGCAGCGGACCTCCAAAAGACTAATTTTACCCTAGTGCAGCGCCGTTGAAATAGCAAAATTGCAAAAAAAAAAAAAAAAATTAATAATAATAATACAAGGAAACGGTAGCTAGTATTAAAAAACGGAAAAAACCAAATTGGATGGATGCTGCTGTATGGGATGATTGGGTCAGATGGTAGAGCAATGAGGAGTTCTAGGTAGAGGTGGCAATTAGAACCGAAAACTCGAACCGAACCGATTCGAAAAGACTTGATCCTGAACCGAACCCAATGGGTCTCGGGTCGGGTCTATATGATGAAAAATACAATTAAAACCCGATCCTAAAGACTCAGCCAAAAAGCATTGAAATATATGTATTTTAGTGTTACTATCCAATCGAATCTGAACCAACCTTAGTTGGGTCCAGATTTTGGAATGTATTACTTCAGACCCGGTAAAACCCGATCTGCCTAGAACCAAGACCCGTCGAGTCGGGTCCATTAAGCACATGTCCATCGGGTCGGGTGTAATTGTCACCCTTAGTTCCAGTTAAATTTACCACATATACAGTTTAAATTGTTCTTTGTATTTAATACATAAATTAGAACTGTAAAACGTTATTTCCAAATTAATTTTGTAGAAGAAATCAGAGAGGAACTCGACGACCAAAAGAAAGAATCCCGTCAGACATCGCGGTGGTTCCAAATCATTTTAACATTATAGCGTAGACTTGGTAACTTAATGAATTGAGATAACGAACAATTATTACATTGATATTTTAAGTTCTAAGTTGTTAACAGATAGTTACTAAAATAATGTATAATATATATTTATATGTGCATGTTTTAGGGAAGAGAGCGCGGAGCTCCTGTGTTGTATTGGCATGTTTACTCATGCGATGAGGCAGACGGACGATTCAGGCATAATATAATTAATTTAAAAGGCAGACGGACGATTCAGGCATAATATAATTAATTTAAAAGTTACTAGTTAACTAAAACAATGTTGTGTAAAATTCCACTGTGTTTTGCATTACAGCAAAAGTTCCAGCAAGCACGGGCACAACTACTGAAGGACACCAGACAAGATGATTTTACTATTGATGAGGAGGATGTCATTTTTGAGTCTGTCATAGATCTACCAACCCACAACAAGTGCTACGGAATTGGAAACCAAGCGGTAGTTTTCAATTAAATGTAAATTACGTTTATGATGTTGGAGATACCATGACAATTTATTTTTGTTTGCAGACTATGACATCTCAAAAGGCGTATCAGAGGGTTCAAGACAAAGTGAAAAGTGCACAGCTACGACTCCAGATCGTCGAGCTTGAGGAGCGTGATCGTCGCCGTAAGGTGTAGATGGAGTGGTTGAACCTACATTTGGTGGAACTTATAGAGCAGTATCGGAGGTTCACTTCGTCTGGTGCTTTTCGAGGGGACGATGTGTGATGAGATGTACATTTTGTTATGGTCTGTTGTATGTATATATACGCTTGGAATATGTAAGGATGTGATTGATATGTTTTGATAGATTGTACATTAATTTATGTGGGTTTGGGTTTGGGTTTGTTTGTGGATTTGTTGGATGTTGGTTTGGAGGTGATTTAGCTGTATATATTGGACTGTGTTGTGTATATTGAATTGTTTGTCCATGGTTTGGATTGAATATTGTGTTTGGTTATATATATAATTATTGTTATTGTATATATGCTTGAAATGGAGTTGTTATGGTTACCGATTGATTTGTGTGACATGTTTGAAAGTAGGACAGAAAAAAACCTAGATTTCCAACGATTATCATTGGTTTATTGGTCACGACATAGCAAAAGTTATTAACGGCATTTTCCAACAGATGCTAATATCTTTCAACAACTATTTAGTCGACAGTATGTCACGTTTTCAAATTTATCGATGGTTACTGCTGAAAATACCTCGTGTATGCCGTTGGAAAATGTTACGAAACTAGATTCTCGCTGAATATTGTACATAAAAAATATTTTTCTATGCAAGTATAAAGATATATGATCTATCTAACGTATATTATACATAAAAGGTGATGACAAATTTAACTTATAGTTTGTTTATTTCACCGAGTTTTAATTTTAACTTAAAATTATAAATACTATATTCTATAATATAACCATGTACGACTCTTGAGTTACGCATTGGAATCAAAATAAAGTAAATATCTTCATCAACCAACTCACCTTCCCTCCAATCCACCTTGTGTTATCATGTCATGCTTAAAACTTCAATAAACGAACCAGGTTCGAGCAATGATCGAAATTTGTAATAGACAAGGACTTGGTGAACATGTCTATTGTATTCTTCCATACGCGGACTTTCCGATGATGTATTAGCTTATGTTCATTTATGGGGACAAAAAAGAAATCTCTCTAACATTTTACATTTATATGCTTTGCCTTTAAGCTAAAAGTCCAGCTTTTAGTTAAGTCTGTTAAACCAATAAAAATAGATGAAGAGACCATGCTATAAAATTTTGATAATTATTTAACGATTATGTTTGCATAAAAAAGACACCAGATGATCAAACATTGAAAAACAGGAAGGGGAAAAAAAATATTTGTGCATCGTGAAAAATAATAAAAAAAATAAAAAGTACAGATATATCTCATTTGATACATCTCAAATCACCTTGATTTTAACCACACTATCATATTAAAAATGATAAAAAATAAATAAAACAAATGCATACGTGGGACATTGGGATTGCAAGGATTGGGAGTTGGCAAGCATTCTGGGTTTATATCATATAGCAACCCCCACGCATAAGAAGGACCATGCAGCACGCAAAGACCAATTCTGGACTTAAAGCCAGCTGGCCGTTTTCCTTTTTATGTAAGCAGCAGCAAGCGTCACACAAATCGCAATGACCAACTTTTAAGTGGAAAATGGCGTTTCAAGTTGTTGCCCTCACACCATTGCCCATCTGTTTTTAAAAGCACTTTTCACAAAAGTGCATGTATACATTTTGCAAGCACCGATTTCAAAAGAAGCAGAGAAAGAAATCGCTTGTGTAACGTTTCTTCTTTGCATGATGAACTCTTTTCGACGTCCAGTTAGCGCAGTTCGCTAACTGTTTTTATTTTCATAAAATATACGCTAATAATATATCATATCGTCCAATGTTAATAAACTAATTTAATATTCGACGGTTATCATTATGAAGTTATTTGTAAAATTGATCATATAAGAAAAGAACTAAAGAATGAAACAATAGAAAAAAAATTAACAACTATGTAGCATTTAAATGGTTATACCTTCGATTGATCGAAACCATAGTGTTTCAAGAAAGAAAAACGAAGCTTAAGCGTTATCAAACCATTGATTGGTCGGGTCTAAATCAAAGGAGTGCATAACACAAATCAACAATAGATGATTCATCGAGGAATGTACATTTTGTACTAGGAATATGCTATTACTTTGTCACTTTTTTTTTAGTGTTGAATCCTACAACATTCCCACTGCCATTATTTCATAATAATTATGCATATAGTGGAAGATAATACCATAAGACGTAGAGGAAACTGATGGACAACTAATAATGGCCATTAGATGCACCACATTAATTTAATTTTGATTGCACTAATTGCTTCCTAAGTGGTGATCCGTTTGTGCAAAGAACTTAGGCAGCTTTATTTTGTTAATTTTTTCTTTTTTATAGTCAATGAGAAGTTTTGTAAACTGCGGTTTCGCTTCAAGCTATGAAAACAATTCAGTGCTTTGCATAAAAATATATATATATATATATATATATATATAAAAAAAAAAAAAAAAAAAAAAAAAAAAAAAAAAAAACAGGAGGGAAAAAGATAAAAAGTTGCGGTTCTTTAGCATTACCCTTGAAAAATGTTATACAACCCTAAGTTTTATCAACTTTTAAATATACAATATTTGCTATCACCACCTTTTGCCGAAATCCACAGCCTACATCATACATCATTCAATCATCTTTTTTAAATGAGCAAATTCCAACCATCTTTGATTGGATTACTAATAATTATTGCCAACAAAAGTTGTTGCATTGATAGACCACTATCGGCTGTCATTCCCAAACATACAAGTAACCACTTCTTGCATGAGTTTCAAGTTCAATGTCCATAAAAACATTCAAAAAAATACAAGGTTTAGATTCAATTTTAATATCGTTTTAGATTCAATTTAAAGAGTCAAAATACTACGGTTTCGAGCTAATCTGACATTGACACAGAGAATAAGGGATAGCCCGAGGTAAACTCCCAAACCATCTCCCCTAAATTGTTGATTGTTCTTAATTGTTGCCTGGTCCGTGCATGCAGGCCTGACCTAAATGAGTTGATATATGGATTGTAAAGTGGATTAGTCCAGGAATGCATAGCTCAGTGGTTAATGTAAACCAACTTGGTGTGATGATTCAGTTTCAAAGTTGGTTTAGGATCAACAGTTTAATTTTTGGTTGTAGATTTCTTCCAAATTTGCCATGTTAGCTTGGAAGGCTAATTGTCCGGCCGACCCTGTATGAAAGGACCCTATGTACTCAATCAATTCCCTATTGATAATTCAGGTAAAGTTGTAGACAAAAAATAAATATGGTACCAGTACGAATAAACATAGTTTAGCATTCAAAAATAATAATATGACCACGTATAGGAAAAATAATAAGTAGAATATTAAGATAACCAAACACACAAGTTTCTAATTACAAGTCCAGATAAGAAAAGAAAGACTGCCTAATCGGGATCATATAGGTAGTAAGTAGACCGAATTTACACACTTTGATACTCGCCTTTTTCCACTGCACAATATGCACATAAGCTCACGATGGGCTGGTATTTGCACCCTGCATGGATTTCCAACAGAAGCAAACCTAAATATCTTTGTATCTCTAATGCATCGGAATATGCATATTCATGATCTAAAGTTCAACAACAGACGATTGCGCTACTGAGTGATGGTAAAATAAATAGATACCTAAGAGCAGCATGCTGAAGCACGTGGCCGCTCAGCTGATTGATCGGCAAGAACCATCCCTCTTGGTTGAGCGGGTTGCGCACGAGGCAGTCTTCTTGCTACAACAATGGATAAACAAGCATCTTTTTAGCAAAACAAAACAAACAAACAAAAAAAAAAAAAAAAAAAAGAACTGCAATATTATACGCATGTTTCTCAATCTAAGAAATGTGTCTAGCAGACCAATAATTTTTAGGATGACCGGATTTTGATTTTTCACAAAGGCAAGAAGTATTTGCAACTTTATGATATTATTTAAAAAAAAAAATGCTTTTTAACTGTCAAATATGTTTGATGTACCCAAAAAATGTTGTCCGGATTTCCAAGAATTATTATCATTGCACTGAAAGTATTAATAGTGCAAATGTTTAAATCTTTGTTATGCAAAAAATATCACAAAAAGCAACAAATAAAATATTCAAACTTGTGCCTCTTTGTAATTTCAAAATACTTAACGGTGCAAATATTGACGGACTTTGCTAGTATGCCCGGCTGTAAAAGCGGGTAAAATGACAAAATAGTTGAAATCATGGAATTCGGGGGGGGGGGGGGGGGGGTATTATGGGTATTTCGAGTCAGCTTGTGGTGGGTCCTCCTATATTTTTGGTTTCTAAGCCGCAGAATTTGACAAAAAGACAATCGGGTATTGCAGCATTATTGAATATTGACTGGTAGTTTCCGTAATGAATGTTTGCAGTACAAATAATCATGGCAAAGAAGTTCGGGACTACAACAGAATTAACATGGGAAGGACAACGAAAAGAAAATTTGAAAAAAAAAGAAAAAAGAAACCAACATAGACCTAATTTCCACCTTAAAGAAACTCCCCCCACTCCCTTTTACATCTCATTGTTTAATTAATCCATATGTATATAACCAATATTGTTCAACATGTAAACCACTTCACATGCTTGAAGCAACATGTAAATCCAACATGCCAGAATGACAAACGAATGAAATGAGACTGTGCTAAAGGAAGGGGTAAAAGTGTTGTAATTTCATTGGATAATTTAACAGAACTAAATTATGTGTGGTTATCTTAACCAAATTAATAAAGAAAGAGGTGATCGACACAACTTTCAATTCCCCCAACGACATTTGTATAAATGCCTTAGTTTGGGTGAAACAAGCAACCTAAAAGTATCTTAGACTCCATGCTCAAAACTAACAGAAAATAAAGATATGTTGACAATAACAACTCTGTGATTGGGGTGCAACCCAATGATGACAGACTCATACAGTGATTACCATAACTGTATATCTGCAAGGCAAAAATGCTTTTGGTATTGATTTTATTATATATCCTGAATTCTCTGAAGAGTGAAGATCTTAATTTAGGTTGTGTGGTTTCTGTAAATGTCTGTTGTTTTATGTTTAGTTTGACTTGGAACATCTAAAATGGAAAACAAAATTTCTTTTTCAGAGCTATATGACCGACTTCCCTCTGTGGGACAGAGTCCTGTCGGTGTTTTAAAATGATATATATGGTACTTTAAGCATGCAATTTTCTTCAATGTGGTACCCACCTCATTCAGTTTTCAGTATGAACCAAAAGAGCACCCACAAAAAACTGGTACTGCCTTTTTATGTCAAAAATAATAATGATAAATCAAAACGAAACATATTTTTGTAGGACTGCCACCTATCAAGATCAACCATACAACATTTTGGAGCACTACGAAGCTTCCAACTCAGAAATTGAATTTCAACATTGAGTCATCGGATGTCCATAAATCTTGGATTGAAAATATGAATTTAATGGAGTAAGAAGTTTCAGCACGATTCAAATTTCAAAGTGGATGATCTCAATAGCATACTTGCAATTTTTGTTTCATTTCAAATAATGAAAGCCAATATATGATTTATAGAATCTTCAAAGTAATCTTGGGGAAGGAAGAAAATGAATTAAACCTCTCGACTCTACATTTTTATTCTCCGGGCAATAAATTAGGTTAATTATTGTGTTATTATTGGTATTATATTCTTGGTTAATCCAGATTACATTGTTTGAAGGTTTGAGAACGGGTTTCAGTCTCGGTTTCGCTCATTTGAAAATTTCTTAGTTTCCCTTGATTCAGAAAGTTCATAAGTTCCAGTTTTATTTCCGGTGCCACTTGCCATAACATTAGTTGGATTTTCATAATGTACCTTAATTGAACAGAACTAAATATCAAATATCAAAATTAAGTATTATAATTTGTTAGTCAGCCTAAATTAAAATGAAAAATAATAATTAGAAATTCCCCTAAACAAAGCAGGCCCAGTTAAGTAAAAAGAACCCTATAACAATTCAACTTTGCGGGCATCATTACATCGAATAATTTAATATGAAACATGATACATCAAAACTAAATTAAATATTATAATTTGTTAGTCAGCCTAAATTAAAATGAAAAATAATAATTAGAAATCCATTAAAACAAAGCAGGCCCAGTTAAGTAGAAAGAACCATATAACAATTCAACTTAGCATGCACCATTACAATGTGTAATTTAACTTAACAGACCCCTTATATTTTAGTCAATTTAACAGCCCAATTGACATCCTATCCAAGTCTATCCCTAAGGCTCCGCTTGGGAGTTTATTTTTCATCAGTTCTAACAGATTTTGAATGGCTCTATATTTCAGGTGTTATCATAACACTTGCCTGCAAAAAAATTACAGCATCGGTAGTCGCTGGTTATAAAATCGGTGAAAACAATGCAGTGTAATTTGCAGTTCTCAATCTATCAAATCAGGGTGTTTTGAGCAATAATAAATATTTTTTAATTATGCCTCCACTAATTATATTGTAAAATTACTCTTCACAAAACCAAAGAATAAACATTGGGATATAAATGTCATTAACTTTAATGAGAAAACTCTCAAAACTGGTATATATTAAACTCTCAAGCATATGCATTGATCGGCTATAACAATACTTCATGTAAACCAATCAAAACGCTGTGACCATTGACGATCAAAACTGATACACTCAGAACCTCTCATAAACAATGCCCTCTCACTCCCAAGCGGGGACTAAAATATATCCGCTTTACAAACCCCTGCTCTCTTCATCTTTTCTCAAGTCAAAGTACGCCGTTTTGTTTTGTGCAGAGCGAGCCAATGTCGACTAAAAATATAAAATAAAAAGATATTACCACTGAAAATCCACTTCAGCTCAATTAAAGGTTTTCGATTTTCTTGCAATCAAATGTGAACTGCTTAACGATCCAAGCTTGATTTTAGTCGGAGGTAATTGATTTTTGTAAATAATATTCTTCCATTTGGTTTTGCTGCTTTTAACCATCTTCTTACCACAGAAATTCAATGTTTTTGCACTTTATTACCGCTCAAAATCCACTTCAGCTCAACTACAGCTTTCCGATTTTATTGCAAGCAAATGTGGATTGCTCAACAATCCGAGCTTGATTTTACGTGGAGGTAATTGATATTTTTTATTCGATCGTTTATCCATTTGCTTTTGCTTCTTTTAAGCATTTTCTTACCACAAAAATTTGATTATTTTATTTTATTTTACTTTTTGCTTTTTTATATACTTACAGAGCTTAATGGGGGCGAATTTTTGCCCTAATCTCGTCCTACCTACGGCGAAACCGAAACGAGGTGGCGGGAATCCCAGGGTTCCAGTCGGAATCTCGTACCTTGGTTTGAAATCAAAACTCATGGTTCTAGCTGATCCACCGACCGTATTTATACACAGCATGTGCCACTTCTTCTAGGCAAATTGAGTTTTTCACTAAAAAAATAGCATAAAATATGACAAGTAAAAATAATTGCCAATGCTAATCCTTGTTATTTATCATTAAGATTTGGAAAAGACAATGGATAGTTTATTTTGAGAGATGATTTGATTTGAGCTGGTGTTGAATTTATTTCTAGAGGATACAATACTCATGGATTTTCACTAATATTATTATAGAAGTCGTTTATTTGATTGTATAGTATGAACGAATGTGAACAATATTTGGTTGTACAGTGATACAATAAAGCACCTTAGAATTAAAAATAACTGCCAATGTTAATTACAGGAATACCAAAGAAAAATCACACATCAAAAGAAACAATCAGTAATATAAAAGGCTAGTGATCTACATTGGTATTACATCCACAAAGGATATTGGAGAGCTTTTACTTATTAGCTATTATTTGACTGAATTAGGTTTTCGGGTCCTGAATATGCAACACGCACTGCATGTATTGGGCCTCAACTGCATTAAGTGCCTAGCAAACCCATCCGATGGTGGACCATCGTAAATTTACTGTGACAATTATAGTATGTTGTATTTCAGTCGAATTCCTAAGAATTGACTTCTAGATACCAAAAAACTTACATGCACTTAACTTCAAACGTGTGCATTTGTGTTGTATTTATAATAATTAATATTATTTTATACAATGAATGGTGAATATATCAGTAATTTTAAACTAGAGTAGGGATTTCAAAAAGAAATTTGCATGAACAGTTGGAGTAAAGAAAATATGCCAACTTAGTTAAAAATATTTTTTGACAAAACAATTGGAATTCAACTATATTTGCCAACAAAGTATTGTGATAAACTGTTATTCGAATTGCAAATCGACCGCTATATGGGTGTGTGTCTATATACGTATGATGGATTTTCCTACTACAATTACAAATACATCTTAAGAGTATATAAACTTTCTTTTACCACGGACCAAGAGTGTCAAACTTGTAAAAAGAATTTGAAGAACTTCTGATCAGCTTTCTCTAGCAGAACACTCATAGCCATATAGCAGGAAAACTGCTTGTGTGTTTTTTTTTACACCAAAAAAAACGGTGGGAGGGAAAAAGAAGAATCACTTTCGGCATGTAATTACACAGTCAATATGGCATATAATTACACAGTCAAACAAGATACCTACGTCAGAGATTTTGCTAATACTGAAATAATCCGAGGAACTAACAAACATACCTATTTCATAGAACACATCATTTACGTTAGTTGCTGTTTTAGCAGAGGTCTCCATAAAGAAAAGGCCATTCTCATCAGCATACTTGCGTGCTTCCTGTAAAAGATGCAGAATTCAGAAATACAAATATGATAGTGAAAATAGATCTTAACAAAGGAAACATAAACTAAATTTATATTACCACAACAACAACAAACAAACAAAAAGTATGGACACTACAATAATATCCAATTCATGAAGAGATTGTCTAGCCATCTTTATTTTGGTTTCCTCACAATATAAAAGATGATCATTATATTTTATAATGTGCGCATTTTCTGATCAAAATAGTGTGATGAAAGAATTGGATTATTTTAAGTTCGTTTTTTCCAATATTATTCTACCAAACCATTTTCCTATGTTCTTGACGACCACTTCATATAGCTGATTTGTCGTATAAATGGTTTACTTGCTAAAACAATACATTAAAGAAAAATCACTAAAACAACGGCTGATACATTTATTTAAGGTTGCATCAGCAGATGCTATTCTGAGGCACCAACAAGTTGTCAAAACCAAATCGTGGATTATGCGTTTGCACATAATTGGCTAAGAGATAGAAGAACCCTTATCAAATTTGCTGAAGGAGAAAATAACTGAATGATGTGCACATAATTTTATTTGAAGTTTGAACACTATAATAGTTATTTGGTGCACATACGGAACACCATGAAACTGAAACACAAAATCAACCTCGTTCACACAGTTAGCTCCCATTCACAGCCTTTTCTAACCACGTTTATGTTGTGTTGGCGTCCGACGCGTCGGACGCAAGCACGTTGAATATCCACGCTCTTTCCACGGTGTGGGAACGGAGGAAATCAAGCCATTGGCGTCTGACGCGTCCGACGCCAACGGCTGGACGCCAATGGCTTGATTTCCTCTGTTCCTCCCCAACGGCTCTATTTACCCTATTTTATACCACAAATCCACCCCTCATCCATCATTACCTTCTACTACTTCTTTCTCTTCTTCAACGAAATAATGTCTGCCTCTGATTCATCCTCCGATTACGACAATTTGAATGATCTCTACAGGATTTCATTGTGTCAAAATGCAAGGAGAAATCATATGACTTGGATAAATACTTCAGAGTTTATTGACTTAGCTTGGATCAACGATATTTTGAATGGTCATCAACAACGTCATCAAAATAATTTTCAGATGAAAAGACTTTGTTTCTACTCATTATGTGAAAAACTGCAACAACATGGTCTCTCTTCAACGACAGAAATTTGTGTCATCGAAATGATTGGAATTTTCGTTTACACAATGGTTACTGGGCTTTCAACTAGACAATTCAGCGAAAGATTTCAACGAGCAGGTAGAACAATTTCCATTTGTTTTCATGCTATTCTGAACGCTTTTCAATTACTCGTTGTTGATTTAATAAAGCCAAAGGATCCACAATTTAATATTGTTCCACATCACATCAGCAGTTCAACCCGGTATTATCCTTATTTCAAAAAATGTATTGGTGTTATAGATGGTACATACGTATCTATACATTTACCTGCTCATCAAATTATCCCTTATATTGAAAGAAAATGCTTCATAACTCAAAATAAATTAGCGGTTTGTGATTTCGATTTACAGTTTACGTATGTTATGGCTGGTTGGAAAGGAACTGCACATGCTAGTAGAATTTTTAATTCGGTTACAACAGATAGAAACTCCAACTTTCCTAAGCCTCCGGCTGGACAGTATTATTTGGTCGATTCGGGCTTCCACTACAGATTGGATATTTACCACTATATCGAAATATGAGGTATCATATTCCGCATTTTCGTGAAACCGTGAATCAACCAAAATCGACCAATGAAGTGTTTAATTTCTACCATTCGAGTTTAAGAATGGTCGTAGGAAAAACTTTTGGCATTTGAATTTCTTTTTTTTACCATTTTGAGCAGTATGCTTACATATCGATTTCAAACTCAAGTCAAAGTTGTCGTATCTACAATGGTCTGACACAACTTCATACGCAAATATAATAGTGATGACCCAGATTTTATGGCTTTTGACGATGATCCTGAACTAATCCCCAATCGGTACTTGTAGAAATATTATGTTATGAGAAATACGATGAATAGAGGCACTGAACAAATACAACGAAACGGATACCAAGAAATGCCATCACTTCGAGATACCATTAGAGATGAGTTGGTTGCTGTTGGGCTGTGCTAATTTGTGTTTGTATCTGTAACTGTATTTATAAAAAGGTTTTAGCATGTCAAATTCTATCTATTTATATCTTATTTTAAAAATACCCCGCTCAAATATCACGTTCAAATACCTCGTTCGCAGCAAAAAAAAAAACATTCCCTGTTCGCTACAGTACCACGCTCAAATACCCCGCTCAAATGCCCCGTTGTCGTTCCCTAAAAACGCACCCTTAGTGTCCACTATTTTACCTGGTTCTAGATGAAAAGTTACATAGCTGCTATTATACATACAAAATAGTACTCTTAAGTATTTACCCATTACACGGTTAGCGTCTACCGTTTTATTTGCACTAGGTGATATATTTATTCAAGGCTGCATCAGTGGGGAAACAACAAGTTAACAAATGCAAATAACCGATTATGTGATTGCACATGTGCTAATAGACACAAAAATCCTTATCAAATTGGCTAAAGGAATAAATAATTGAGTGGCGTGCACATAATCCAGTTTAAACATTGTTATAATAGTGTTGGCATACTTAAGAAATGAAACTGAAAAACAAAATCACCTCGTTCACACGGTTATTGTCACCAAGCAAGTAAACATAATTAATCAATATTCACTTCTTCACATATCAAATTTTCAAGAAAAAAAAATCAATTTATATTGAATAAAGCATTCTTGAATTTGTTGTTCTAAACTTAGAATTGACTTAATAAAATTGACTAATTATTTCATATTTCAAACTTTGAACTGATTAAATAAACATGATTAATTATTATTCGCTTATTCATGTAAAAAAAAAGTCCAAGAAAAAAAAATTCAATTTATGCTACAGTCATATTAACAAATCTTTACATATTTCAAATGTAAAAACATATGAATCGCATAACTGAAACTAAATATTAAAAAGTACAGCAATTTCACTACGCATACATCATCATCTTTTAAATTCTCATCTATTTTCTTTGGCTCTTTCATCAATCTCTTCACTTAAGCTATCCACTGTTAAAATATTCATAACCAATCTTTGATAAACGGTCCGCCCTTTTCTTCGCTTTAATTCTCATTTTATGAACCATTATCCACATATGTACAAACTTATCGATTTCATATCAAATTCTATATTGAGATAAATAAATATTTATCTCAAAAAATAATAATAATAAATCTTCAATTTGAGACTAATTAATAGATGTAATTAATTGATATTTATATCCACTTAACAAATATTAAATTCTGTAAAAAGGAGAAATAACATACACCGCTAAACCTTAGCAACGACATAAATTAATTTCAAAGATAAAAAAGTATCACTATTCTAATTTCATTTGTCAAATATTTTCTGATTCACGTATCAAATTTTCAAGAAAAAATCAATTTATATTAATTAAATAATTCTAAAACTTAAAATTTTGAACTTTGAATTGATTAAATAGACGTAATTAATTGATATCCAATTTTTTTTTTAAAAAAAGGCCTTGAAATTAGGAAAAACGTTTTATACCACATTCATATTAAGAAGTCCAAAATTTATTTCACATGTAATCACATGAAAAATGCTAAAGCTCAAAACAAAATATCTAAAATTTTAACATTCCACCATTAATAGAATACCATATTTTCATCTATTAATTCTTTCATCAATCTTTTCACCTAAGCTATCTAGCTCTAAACAGTTTTTTAATTGCATCACCATTTCTTCACTTTAATTCTTCATATTCAAATACCATAATCCCCATATGTACGCATATGTATGGACTTATCAATTTCATATCAAATTCAAAATTTATATAATAAATATTTATCTCAACAAAAACTAACAAAATTTGAACTAGAAACTAATTGATTGATGTAATCAACTGATGTGTGTGTGTATGCTTAACAAAAAGGAAAAGTATTACTATTACTCCCCCATTTATCCTAGTAAATATAATTTTATTTCAAATATAAAAAATGTATAAACCACACCAAAATTAAACCCTTGAACACAAATAACAAACTCAATATTCTTCTTGTTTATCTCAAAAATAGCACTACACAGATAAGTCAAAAATGTACAGCATAGAGTTTATCTACAATACAATTAAAAAAATGTATTGCATTGTTTAGTACAACATAATGTATGCAATAGCAACCTCAAAATTTTAGCCAAGGACCATCTCAGCACCCACTCAGATAAGTCGACTAGAAGTTAACTATGATATCATCCAAATAAAAAGATAACAAGTTCACGGACAGCTCATCATAGAAAAGCAGCACTCACCGCTCAACCAAGCACGTTATCTCTAAAACCTATAGGAGAACATTTTTTTAACACTAAGGTGGCACATTTTATCAGCCCGATAACATGTTTGCACAAATATATTTTTCCACAAACTTTTTTCTAGACCCAGATGTATATGTCTGTAATATCGGTGACCATTGGGAGAAGTTATTACTGACTACAGTAAAAATTATACACTGAACACTTGAAGAAAGTCTTGATGAACATATACAAGTAGCTGTTAGATCCAATTCACCTCACAAACTATAATTGCACAATGATACCCTCTAGTTGAAAGCATTTGAATACACGCGTGTGTGTGCGCATACATACATGTACTGATACATGGATACATAAACACACTTTCTATACATGTGTGTACACACAAGCACCATTGTGTGTGTATGTATGTATGTCTGTATGATATGAAGTAAACAAGAAATCTGAAGTCAAACTTTTCTTGATTTTATTATGGAAAAGGAGAAACAAACAAATAAATGGCTACAAGACAGTATTGGTTAGACTTAAGTTTCCCCAGAAGAAGGAATCAAACACGACAAAATGACTAGAATGAAGCAAAAAGTATGCATGGAGATTGCCTTTAAGTTGAGAAAAAGAGGAAACACAAAAAGATTATCCCTCAAAGACGGTAATGAAATTGAAAGCAGTAAACTAGGAACAGGTATGTATGCTTACATCAGTTGACACCTTCCTTTTTTCTTCCAAATCGGCTTTATTTCCAGCAAGAGCAGTAACCATGTTAGGATTTCCTGTAACCAACACGAACTTTAATAATTAGCTAATCAACACACAAATGAACTATTACTAACTTTGATTTGGCCAGCAACAAATAATCAGCCTAATATCTGATCCATATTACATTAATCATCCTAATTTCCAATGATGGATTATTAGTTGTCATAACTTTCAATAAATATTGTAAAGCACTAGAACAAAAATTAATACGGCGGGTCTGATCTTAGACAAAATAAATTATGTTCATTAATTTTATTTTATTTTAAAGCTTGATTTGGGAGGATGTTATGATAATAATAGAAATTCATAATTTAATACATAATATAAAATCTTTGAAGGGCCATCTAACATACGAACAAATAGTTTAATGATGCATTATCCTGACAATGTTTTTTCTTACGTACTCGGCTTTTCTTAGAGTTAAAATTATTTTGTATATGAGCTTTAGCAACACTAAGATGAACTGGTGCATCTAACCGGTAGCACTTCATGAAAAATCATTTAATATCATCATCGCATTAGGCAATAACAAAGGCACAAGCTCTAATTAAACAGAGGAGAACACCACAAGCGATAAATGTATGATACGAAACAGTTTAAGTTTAAACTGGTACTGCATAATTTTAACAGCTACACACACACACACACCCCTATATATATACACACACACACACACACATATATATATATATATATATATACACATATATATGACAGCTACATTAGTACTTCAAAAAATAAATAGTAATTGTATCGTTACGAAGTCATTATTATTTTTAATGTGTACCCACTCGGAACATGTTAAAGTCACCCTATTTAAGGCATGTCTTTGAACACTTTGAACAGACACGTCAGACGTGAGAATCATATGGAACATAAAGGATGCTAATTTTATTTTTGTACAAATAATTACACCTATGACCTTACATCAATTTTATATGTTAACCTCCGGCCACGGTTCAATATCTTCAAAATGTGAGGTCATCGTCATTTTCAGCCCAATGCACAAAGCTCTTAAATAGGTTTTAGGGTGGGCAAGATATCTCGTATTTTGGCCACGTCTCGTCACGAGACTTCACACACGATATCCCATATCGGACAAGCATTCTAATAAGTAAAACGTGTCTTAAATACGCACCTTGGACTAACATTGTCTTAAAGTACATCTCAAAACTGCCTCATAAAAATTTACAAGTCTAAAGCAGTTCTCTGCAAATTTTTTAATACTTTTATTTTACATACTTGACTTACATCTTCCAATGTGTTTATGATGACAATGGTTATTATTACGTATGCATAATGACACTAAGTTGTCTTAAATATTGTAAAAGAATATTCTTTGTACGAAATACAAGTCCAAGCCAGACTGTGAGTAGAATAGGTGATGATACAAAGGCTAGTTTACAATAACCTAATTGATTTTAATTGCATATATATAATAAAAAGAGCCATTCGTTCTAAAGAAAAATGTGTGAATTTGTAGAAAATGACTTGAAGGTTTTGCTCTGACAACTGGAAGAAAAAAAAAAGATGAAGTCATGTATTTTTCCATGTCTGTCATCACAGCTTTTTCATTCATCAAACAACCAAAATAAAATTCTTTCTCCTTCTTATAATATGTTATTATTATCATCACTTAAAAGACCTAAGGATTTGTTGAAACTTGAAAAATGAAAAAGAATATTAAGTCCTTGGCTGCAGCTTAATGAAATAAAAAAAAATGAATACATGATCATAGGGTTCTTAATTAGTAATTGGTTGGATAATTTATACTGGATTTGCATGAAAAAAATGTGCATGCGCTGTCACATGCAATTTCAAACAAGACCACCAATCGTTATCGCAATGACAATTCTATCAAAATCAATTTTGGGATGAAAATGGTTTGAGTGGAATCTTAAACTGAGATCCCCAAATGTGGAAAATGGAAGCTATGGTGAGATGGTTAAGATTTAAAATTTAGAACAAGTTCACTCAATCGGGGTTCACTTAACCATTTGCATGCGAACATCCCTTAAATTGACGAAGCACTAATTTAAATGACTAACCTCTCTGATTTTGAAAGTTAATGAAACTAGATAGCAAAATATTATGTTATTTTTTGGATATCTCCATAAACAAATTGTACTTATATGCTTATCATCTACAAATCTGTCCTATGAAAAATACTAAAAATAAGGAAAAATTCCATCCTCAATGACAGGATAGAAACTTAAAAGCAAGCAACGGTAAGATTACCCGGCTGGTAATCTGGAGCGCACAGGTTCAAGTCCCGGCCTCTTCACATATGTGAAGGAAAGACTGTGTGCACTTATCTACCACCCCCAGAGCCCGAAAAGCCGTGAGAATAGTACTAGGACGGGAGACTGCCTGGGAAGTCCTCTCGCGCTTCGAGTACAGAAGCCTTTAGGATTGGGTGATCCAGATCAAAATCCACATGGCCATCAATTCATCGCCTTTCACAAGCATCTATTAAGGGTGAAATCATAAAATTGCTATTTGTGTTTTTATGTTTTCATTTATACAATCTAAAAACACTATTTATATGATGGCCTCGTCTTTTATCTATTTTCGACAGTGATCTCTCTCTTTTATTCCAGTAGAACTCAAAAGATAACATTTCCATGGACCTTCATTATATATTGTATCAGATCTAACAAGTAGAAGTTGCTTACAACATCATTTTTATTAACAACACAAATAGTAGAACTAATAAAAAAAATTGATATTGTAATTTGGAAATAAAAATTCAAATTAATCATGCTTTATTCAACGTACATGTAATTAAATATTCATGCAAATCATTGCGAATGTGTTAAATATATACAATATTTAAAAGCATAATTCACGAGCAAAACATGTGTCATGTTATGTGCGAAGCACGTGACGCAACTCTTGACTATAAGTACTTTATCCACTCCACGGAACAATCTCTATGATAGACTTAATGATTTTTGAATCTATCATCTTGATATCTCGTTATTTACAATCAAATCTCAGTATGGCTATTTTGATAACAGCTGTCGAAGTGCACAACTAGCCGTCGGAAAGGCGCAAGCTATTTTGATAATAGTGGCCAAGGTGCGCACCTAGGTGCCAGAAAGCACAGGCGAAGTACTGCACCTTTTGTGCCAGCGAGGGACCTCCACCACTATAGATGCATAAAAAGCACAACGAGGCAGGCTTTTTCGAGGCACTCTAATGCAATAAGACGCACCTCGTTCACTCGGCATTCATTTTAGGGTTTTTCAAGGTTCAAATAATTATGTTAAATATATTATAAATATGCTTTAAAATTAATTTTTAATTAGTTAAATTAAATATTTAAATTTTGCATCTCAGAATTTTTAGTTGATGAAATATTAAATTTTACCAAAGAAAGTATGTAAATAAAACATTTCAATAGTTAAACTAGAATTCTAAGTAATAAAATATTTGAATAATTATAAAAACTTGAACAAAATAAATCTTTAGTTGATAAATGTTCATGATGATAAATGGAGTCATGAGTAAAAGAGATGATTTGGTCATAATGGCTGACAGGGGTGGCAAAAGTCTCTGTTATTAAAAGCCAGCAGATGGAGTTGCTCTAGTAGTCAATCCTCTACTCTCTCTTATTCAAGATCAAGTTGTGGGATTAACAGCTTTGGGGATTCCTGCTTTTATATGTTGACTTCTATAACCAGTAATGAAAACGAAAAATTTATCTACAAAGCCCTTGAGAAAGGCGACGGAGATCGGAATAGGGGTGTAAACGGGTCGGACCGGACGAAGGTGTGTTCAAGCTCTGAAAACGGGTCGGACCGGACCGGACGAAGGTGTGTCCAAGCTCTGTCCTATAAGAATTCGGACGGACACGGACCGGACATCATATAACCTCGGACCGAATCGGACAACAAACTGTCATGTCCGATATAGCCTTCGATAATAGAAAAACATAGAACATTTTAGATTGGACCGAACACTAGTGTGTCCAAACTCTGTCTTATAAGAGAATCGGACGGACACGGACCTGACACCTTGTAGCTTCGGACCGAGCCGTACAACGGACTGTCATGTCCAATATACAGCCCTAGATCTGAAATTTTTATATGTGACACCCGAAAAGATATCCAGTTGCAAGTAATTCATGCCTAAGCTTGAGCAAAGCCACCATGGTGGGCGTCTTTGTTTTATTGCAATTGATGGAGGACATTGCTGTAGCCAGTGGGGTTATGATTTCCGTCCTAACTAAAAAAATCTAGGTATCTTAAAGATTCAATTTCCTAGTATCCATTTGATGGCTTTGACGGCAACGACCGCTAGTAAAGTCTAAATAGATCGAATGGAGATGCTTCACATTCCTAAATGTGCAAAACTTGTCAGCATGGTTAACAGACCAAATTATCCTACAAGATGCATCGGAAGTCGTCTATTGCCAATTAAGTTCATGAGACTGCTGATTACATACATGAATCTTATCCCAATAAAGAGTTGGGGACAGTATTGCTTCTCTAGGAAGGAATGTGAACAAGTGGAGTAATAACAAGTTACAAGTTATTGTTGGTACCGAGTCATCTGGGATGGGTATTAATACGCCATATGTGAGGTTTGTCATTCATCAAAAAATCAGTAAGTCGATGGAGACGTATTGAGGAAAGTGGTCGAGCTAGAAGAGATGGGCTTCCTTCAAACTGTGTATTGTATTTTAGGTCAGGCGATGCTCCAAGGCTGTAGGGCCAACATCCAATAATTAAGACATCCTGTGAAAGAAAAGATACTTTGTTCTTCTTGGTGAAAGATCACCAGTGTGAGGTTGGTCCCAGGGCAACCAAATTCAATGGTATTGTATGAGAATTCTAGACTTCTAAATTTCTATTATATGGTACGATGTTGCCAGTCTAAAAGAACATGCAGGCAAAGTGTCGTTTCAAGTATTTTGGGGAACCTTTATAGGACTGCAATGGGAAATATGACAACTGCGCATTTGAGAAGGAGGTATAGGAAATGTAACATACCGTACTAAAGCTTTGGTATCATTGTTACAAGACATACAGGCAAATGGTCAAAAAGCCACTATGTCGCGATATATGGAAAGCTTCAGAGGGAAGTCAAAGGAACTATGGAGAGCAATCAAGCTGGAGAGATCGCTTGAAGACCATCACAGATGACACTATGGCTCGCGCTAGCCCACCGGTACCTTTGCTTGATCAGAATTAGGGAAGTTTGTGGTTACCATTTTTTTTTTCTTTTTTTGGATCATCTATGCAATTATCATTTACTGTAGCTACTTATGTATGGTCACCCATCAGATTTGCTGGCAGCTTTGGGTTTTAATAAATAATGAGTTATCTCCACACAATGAGGACCAATCCTTAGTTAAATAAAATAGTTAAATGGTTGAATGAATCATGAAGAGTTAAAACTGGAATTGCAGTTAATGAAATATTTATAAACAATTGAATGAATTATAATTTAGTTAATGAAATAGTTAAATAAAATGGTTATCAACACCAATTTATCATATTTAGCAAGGCTCGAGAACTCGGTTTCGGTTTCGGATGATTGAATTTTTTATAGTTTTGGATAATTTCGGAAGTTCCAAAAATTTTGGGTTTTTATTCCGGTTTCGGTCCCGATTGCGGTTTTTAACGACTTATTAATAAAAATGTAACAGTAAACCTTGTTAATAAAATATAGTCTACAAAAAGTGGAATACAATTATTGTTCTAATTATTAAGTAACCATTATTTAATTGACATAGGCCCAGCCCAGTTCAAACATAAAATAAATAAAAATTGATTTGCGCAAAATAAAAAATAACACATCCCAACCTAAAACAGCCCAATAACATATTATACCATAGTCCCACTAAACCCTAGCCGCAAAGAGCACATCTTTGATAACGTAGAAAAAAAAAAGAAAAAAGATAAGCTCAACGCTGTCTGCTGCAAACTCAGAACGAGGAAGAAAAGAACAGATGGAGAAAAATAACATTTGATCATGAGTTTCGAATGCCAACATTAGGTCGACGACGAGCTGAAGATGGAATTGAAATCACCGAGGATATTACGGTTGACAAAGAGGATGAAGATTTGACTTATGATTAAAACCTAAAATTTCAGGTATGTATTTAAGTTGATAGTTGTAATTTTCGAAAAGGAAAAAAAACTCTTTTCCCAACCGAAACCAGATTCTGGCTAGGGTTTCGTCCTGGAGGACAAAACCGAACCGAGGTGGCCGGAATTTCGATATTCCGGCTGAAACCTCAAACCATGATATTTAGTGGTAATTCATACAGCGGGTTTTTTTCCTACCAAAAACGTCGGATCTGTATAAAAGGTGCACAAAAAAGCATATTTCCTTGTTCAGATTCTTCACAATAGCAACGTTCGTTTTAACTATTTTATTTTTGCTAAAATCTATGTCAGAACTTTAATGTTGTTTGCCTCTTCGGGGACATCCGATGAAATTGAAATGATACAGAGAAGATTAGCATGGCCTCTAAGGAAGGATGACACGCACAAAACTTTAATGTCGTTTGTTATAGGATTGAAATTGATTGTAACTCAAGATTCGAGTTTCAATTTTGGTAATATAAATTACATTCACTATATTATATATATGTTAAACGTTTGATCGACTTAAAGACCAGAGTTTTGCGCCAAAATAAAACAAAGAATAAAATGACGGTGGTTCTTTTGGACTTGAGAATATAATTTACCACATTTTTGTTACTCTAATTGGTTGGAAATTTTGAGAATTTTATTTCAATGAGATAAAATGTATCCAACCCTCTTTTGCAGTAAAAAAATAGTTAATTTTTAACAACAAAATGTTGGAAATCGTTGTTCTTCTGCTATTTGTTTGCTATGAATTGATGGACACAATGCATTTTCAATTCCAAACTCAGAATAAGGATGAATATTTTCAAGTGTAAAAAAGGAATATATTAAAATGATAGAAAAGAAGTCAACAACATCTAGCTCAACTGGTTAGACATATGACATCTTAGACAAAACTTCCAAAGGTCATCTATTCGAGCCCCTGAGACATCTGGCTTTAATAAAGTATCACTCTTATTATTAAAAAAAAAAAAATGATAAGAAAAGAATGGGGAGACATCAGTAAATATTGTTTAATAGCCTACTAGCTAATTAATACTTAGTTAACCGTCGCCAACTTATGCTATTTAAGAAATTATATGCTGCTTTCTTTGAGGACATTACTTACAGTCAACCTAGTTCAACTACAACATATGTCTTCATCAACATCAAAGCTAACATGATGTTACTTCTATAAAAATATTCATATTTGTAAAAACATACCTTGCTTTTGTAACTCTTGCACCCACTTCTTTGCTCGCTCAAATGACTCCTAAACAATAATAGTAATAAGCAAATCAGGAAAAAAAATCCAAATTCTGAAACAAAATTACCCAAATCAAACACAAATAAACATGAATCTTACCAAGCTAGTAATATCATACACGATAACGGCAGCAGCAGCTCCTCTATAATACATAGGAGCCAAACTATGGTACCTCTCCTGTCCAGCAGTATCCCAAATCTCAAATTTCACGGTTGCATCATTCAAAGCAAGCGTCTGCGAGAAGAAAGCAGCCCCAATCGTCGATTCCTGCACCAAAACGCCACTCAAACCCTCGTTCCACCAAAAGTGAACTAAAAAAAAGATCAGCTTTTGTCACCTGAAATTCCAAAAATTGCCCTTTTACAAATCGCAGCACGAGACTGGACTTTCCCGCTCCCATGTCCCCCAGTAAGACCTAACATTTCAAAACAATAGGTCAAAAAAATACCCATTTTTAAAAACAAGTTGGTGAAAACCTATGGGAAATTGACGTACGAGCTTAGCGTTTAGATTGTTGTTTCCGATCGTAGCCATTGGAGAAATCGATAGAATTCAGATCGAATTACGGTTTGTTATTCAGATTTGACTTTGATTATTTTTGAGAACTTCTGATGAGAGTTAAAGAAGAAAGAGTTTGGTAGCTTCGATATTAAATGGAAACCGAGCTTTGTTGACAGGTTTGGAATTTTCCGTGAAATGACGATTATAGCCTTAACTTCTGCTTAGCTTTTGGGATGGACTGAATTTTCAAGTATTTTTTAAGGGAACGCAGGAACGTTTGCGTTACTCAACCACATATGTTTGGGATTTATTTGACACGCCCGCGTGAAAAAAAGGGTAAGTTGGTAAGTTTTCATTATCACTTACCCTTCCACCGTTAGTAACAAAAGGAATATTACATATTTACATTTTACAATACACGAACGTTATGGCACGCGCTTCGAGCATTAAATGTTTTTGTATATACGAGCGTTACGGTATGCTCTTCGCGCGTGAGTTTTCTTCTACAAGTGTTACGTATGTAACACATTCAAAATAAAATGATATATATGTCATATTTTTATGTTAAAATCATTTTATTTTTATTTGCATTCTAAATTGCAATATCTAATATTTTTTAAGTTTAAAACGAATATGTAAATAAAGTTTATTTATTAGATTCTATTCTTAAGCGATAGTAAGATTTATTAATATTTATAGATCGATATTTAATTTGAAAATAAAACTTATGTGTTTGATCCTATTCTTAAGCGATGTTGTGATTTAATAATATGTGACGGTTATTTGAACTGGTAAACAATACTTATTTATTAGATTCTAATTCTTAGTAATAGTTAGATTTAATAATCTTTGCGGAGGGTATTTTCGGTAGTTCACGCTTACACACAAAAAATATGACATCAAACCTATTACAGCTATTAATAAAGATATTTAGCTTCAATAATATTTGCGGAGGGTATTTTCGGTAGTTCATGTTTAAAAAATGTAACATCAAACCTATTACAACTATTAATAAAGATTGTATCTGATTAATATATTCATAAGAAAATAATTTGTATAAATTAGTCAAGTTTTTATGTTGAAATAATGTGTGGTTAATTTAAATTTTTATTTTTAAGTTGCAGCATCTAAGTTTTTTATCAATATGAATTTTATTTATATTCATAATCAATAAATAATGCTTATTTGTAAGATCCTAAATTTTAGCATAGAGGAAAATTTTGAATTTGTAAAGAAGTTTGATTGTTAGATTAGGGTATTGAGATTTATTAATATATGTAGACGGACACTTTGATTTCTATTAATTAATAAAAATGAATTTTTAAATAAGCTTATGTGTTAGATTCTAATTTCAGTT
This sequence comes from Allium sativum, assembly GCA_030737875.1. NCBI lineage: Eukaryota > Viridiplantae > Streptophyta > Magnoliopsida > Asparagales > Amaryllidaceae > Allium > Allium sativum. The sequence continues at coordinate 198,939,791 of CM060918.1, read as the reverse complement.
GATATTAGGATCTGCTAATATCCGTTTAGAGATATTTTAAATTAGCAAATGAAATATTCATTAGATCATGCTTTTTATTATTACTAAAACGTAACAATATCAAGAGGCAATATTGGTATTTCACGCAAATACCAAAAAAAGTGTGACACCAAAGGTAATATGAGACGACTCGCCATACACCACTGGTGCTTATAACTAAAAATTTACGCTGTAGAAGCACCCGATTGATGTGAATCTGTCGTCCAAAGAAAGAAATAGTAGAAAAGAAGAGAAAAGGAAAAGAAAGGAAAGAAATGAAAGAGAAGAGAACAAGATATAGACACAATCACAGAACATGTCGTATATCTCACAGTGCATCAGATAACATATAATAATCAAATCAAAAATACAAAACAGACGAGAGGGTAATAATTATATAAGCCAGATAATCAGAGTATACATGCTCATACAGTAATATAGAACAATAATAAAGTTTATATATGAAATAGATAAACTCAGCTGATAAAGTGTCTCTAACAGAACACACAACAGTATCGAGGCTCCACGGTGCTACACTGTGGAATAAACAATAATGATACAAATATGAACATAAAAAACATCACCTCCAGTGAATCTACATGCGTAACTCTGAATAATATCTGAACCTGCTACTTGGTCTGCTCATTAACATCGTCGAGGAGTACCCAAGGTAATAAGTGGAAAATAAAACTTTAGGTCTGAAAAGAATCTACTATGAGCGATAAACAAATCTCAAAGTACTGTAAAAGTCATAATAGTATATATGGCTCGGAGGGTATGGAGAATCATATCTGATATACCCCTGCATCCACAAAGTTAGCACGTAACAATCGATACATATTATATTGTGATAAACACCATATAAAATGGGTGTGATAGATATCTAAGTACTGATGATGATAAATAAATAAATATACATAGCATACATCGTCCATTCGCACATCCACTCACTCAGTACATAAAACATACGTTGCTTAATATTTCGGTCACCAAATCCATCGGGGTCATGGCGGGACCAACTGCCCTGGTCTCCATCGAACTATTGCTATGATCAATTGCCCGGGTCTATAGCCAATAACCACACCCAATCCATAATGCCCCTGGCTCTGGATTATGATTTGGGTTAATCAATCAATACTGCTCTAGCTCTGATTCATCTACATCCCCTCTCTCAAAGGGGTACCAAAATCGTGAATATCGATAAATCATTTGCACGTGTTTTCCGCAGCAGAATCCATCCTAAGACTGTCAATAAGACTCTCCTATGAAGTCGATCGACAAGTGGGCTATCTTCGGCGAACTACACTGTCGTGAGACCTCATCGACTGCCCTCCAAGTCAAAACCATTATACACTATCCTATCCTCATATAACAGTCATCTCGGTACAAATTAGTGTCATCTTTTTCTGCATAGTGGAGAAAAGCTATCCATCGCACCGTCGTTAAATGCCGCATCATTCCATAGAAGCATCGCATCCTTGACCCAAACCAAAGAAATTGATCGAAGAACCATCGTGTCAAAACCACATCTAATGAACCATCATGTACTGCTTCTCGAAATTGCACCATCGTTCACATCAAGTTGACCAAAATGGCCAATAACAATAGTGGTCGACATCGACTACTTCATAGTAGTCGATAACGTCTACTCAGATCACTATTTAACCAAAATTGGTTAAATACGTATCCAGGGGAAATCTTTCTTCATTTGATGTGAAAGTCAGCTCATCGACAAGTCCATCCTCCGTCTTCAGGTTGGTCATCAAGTTCCAGTGTCGCTCTGTCTTCAAATCTACCACCAGCTCCAATACTGCTCTATCGTCGAGTCCATCTATGCGCTCTTAAACTTCTTCAAAAATTTATCTCATCCATTTTGAGTTTACCATCCTTGTGCACTCAATCCGTACACACCCACTTGGGCATTTGATTGATAAACACCAAACTCTTACGAACGAAATTTTCCTAATACTAGATCGCCTACAAACGACGTTTTAAGCTAAACTAAGCAAAAATTCTACCATGCAACCAATAGTCATCCAAGTTCCCAAACTAGCATACAAGAATCAATAATAGCGGTAATACGTCAAATAGAACATATTTATAGCAATCGACGGGAAATAAGTGTTCAAATAACATTTGCCTAACAATATAGCTGAAATAGCGCATAAATGGGGAAATAACGCGTAAATTGGTAAATAGTGCGTAGGTAGGTAAAAATGTGATAATCATGTACAATCTACTTAAACCACTATATTATCTTTTTATTTATAAATTACTAGGTTCAACAATCCTAAATATTACATTTTATAATTATAAATCGTTTTAATATGACAAAACTATATATGAACATATAAAACTCGGTGAGAGATAATATCATTCATCTCAACCAAATCAGCTTAATCAATTCTAATATGTAGAGCTCGTCCATACGAGTCCAACAGAAGAAACGACGTCCAATTCCAATCTCGTACACAAAAGTTATGGATGTTATAAGTTCATGAATTAATAAATAATCAAACTGGTTAAACCATGATTAATTAAAAATAATTATCCAACTTAGTCACTTTAATCATCCTCTTCAAACCCACCGATCCCTGTGCAAATGCACGCTACAGGAACCCACCACATGTCGCAGCTTCTCTCCTTGATTCCTCAAGGTTTACTCAACTAAACCAAACACCGGTTTCTTTTACGCGTTTGTCTTTTGTGACGACCGCCCACAACTACTGCACTTAACAAGGGAAGTAATGCGTTGAAAGACATGTCAGACAGCTGTGGACAATCATCAAGGTATGATAACACAAGCGGAACATGTCATATAACTCACAGTGCAAGGATAAAATATAATATAACATATACAACAGGAAATAATAGTGAAGCATAATTGAGCAAAATCTTAAATGTTTCATATCACCATGAAATATTCATACAATCTTGGATTACAATATAAGAGTATGTACAATGAGCCTCACTACAAGTACTCAGAGAATACATCAAACAGCGAAAAACAACAAATACTAGATAGTAGAAAATAATGCGACATCCTCCTGCTTGTCATCGCTCAGCAGCATCGTCCTTATCGAGATCTATCACTTGTCACCTGCTACTCAGTCTGCCCATCCACCACTGGATGAATAGCCCAAGGTGATAAGAGGGAGACATAAAACCTTGAGTCAGACAACACTCGTAGTGAGCGATAAAACAACTATCTAACATCATCAATAAAGTGTAAGAAAATAGGTAGATTAATCAACTAATCTACCAACACCAACAGAGACCCAAACCCATCTTCCCCACATCCGATAGTGATAGCCTTTACAAACACCCAAGTAGAAATAACAGCATATTCCTGGCAATCAGCTATTAAGCGTAGACCATCATAATCGATATCGATATCTCCCAAGCAAAAACCCTGAATGCGTAAACCAACATCAGACAAGCACCCAAGTGTTATCTCCTTCGACGTTGGATAATTTACACAAGACGATACAAGCAAACAATCATCATCCATGACTCAAGCTATCACTGTCAATCCTGCTTCGAAACCATCAATAATCGTATGATCGGCCAAACACATTGTCGTCCGTCAAGGGCTAATGGTAAACTCCGGTTCTAGCAGAACTCCACATGCTATATAACGAAACGTATCTAAGCCCGTCGAGCTGTGTAACACCCCGTATGTTGAATAACTTGTTATAATATAAATCAGGGCAGAATTAAATTTTAAAATCTGAATCAGGGGAAACGGGCTATGCCATTGCGTTCGTCTCGGAAAAATACGCGAAATAGAGTCTGAGTTTTCGAAAATCGGAGTCCGTATGACCCAGTTAAGGCCCGAAGAAGTTTTCAGAAATTCAAAACAGATTTAAATACGAAAATTTCACATTTTCAGAAATTGCGGGAAAATTCCCGCCAGACTCAGGGAGTCGACAGGGGTGTCGACCTGCCCACCAGGTCGACTAGGGTGTCGACCTTAGTGTCGACCTGGGGGTCGACCCCCCCTGGTCGAGCCCAGGTGACCTGGGTGCACTGGTCTGGCTTTTGGGCTGTGCTTGGTGGCTAGGACGAGATCTGACGGCTCTAATCTGATTTAGGGTTAATCTAATGGCCTAAAACACCTAACTAATCTATAAATACACCCTAAGACTACCCTAATTCATACTAAAAATAGCTACAACACCGTTATGCCGTCAAAATGCAACTTGAAGGAGCCTCCAACAAATTAAAGAGGAAGATAGCTTCTCAAATCAACTTCTAATCAACTCTAGCAACTTAATCTTCTTCTTAGGAGTGCTAATCAACAAGTTGTGAGTTTCTATAGCCTTAATAACCAATTGTTGAATGATTATGATAGGATATAATGAGGTTATGGCTATGAATGTGGATCAATGCAAGATTATGTTATCATATGCTATGTGTTTGTGATGTTATGCAAGTTATGTGTTATGTGTTCATGATGTTATGCAAGTTATGCAAGTCATATACTATATGATCATGATGTTATGCAAGTTATGCAAGTTATATGCTACATGTTCATGATGTTATGCAAGTTATGCAAGTCATATGCTACATGTTCATGATGTTATGCAAGTTATGCAAGTTATATGCTTTATGATCATGATGATTATGCAAGCTATGCAAGTGTTAGGCTATGTGTGTATGATTATATGCAAGTTCATATATGATTTGTATGCAAGTTTGGTGTATGATTATATGCAAGTTCACATATGACATGTTATGCAAGTATGGTGTTTGATTGTATGCAAGTAACATGTGCAATTTTACACCTTTGTATGATATGCATACATATGCAAGTTAACCCCTTTGTATGTCATACATACATATGCAAGTTTACCCCTTTGAATGACATAAGAAACTTATGCAAGTTAACCTCTTTATGACATATGTGATTCATGCAAGTTTGGATTGATTATTTATGCTAGTTGGGTTGATGCTATATGCATGTTGACATCTTTAAAACCCATGTTGATGCTAATGTTATGCAAGTTGAACCCATTGTATTTGTGACGAATCTTCCATTTTATGTCATGTTAGCGAATTACGTGGGGAACGATGGGGTTAATATACATGTTAATGAAATGGTGTGAAGTTGGTATGATTATGCATACCATAAAGTGGATGGACATAATTGAGTCAATTATGTACATCGTTAAAATTTGAATTAATTAGGGAAAATTAATTCGAAATATGGGGGTGATTAATTAGGTGTAATTAATCGACTAAGACACGAGGTTGGACCCTTTTGTAGCATAAGACTGCCCGGAACCGACCGACAAATCCAGCGGCTACAAATGATTGGCTCAATGTGAGAGGTCTTAGGCACAAACTAGATACGTGACAAGTGTATAGACACGAGGTTAGACTCGGTTATGGCGTAAGGCTGCCCGGACCCAACCGGCAAATCCAGCTGCCATAAAAGATAGTCTAATGTGAGAGGTCTTTACAACGGTTACGTTCTTAATCAATTAAGAAACACTTAACCAGATAAGCATGTAGTGGGCATGAGGGGTTAAGTGGGTGCCTTGGGTGGCATGTGGAAATCAAGTAAGTGCCATGGGTGGCATGTGGACATCTAGTGGGTTGCCTTGGGTGGCAATAGAAAATACGATTAGAATACTTAACCAAGTGGAAACATGTAATTAAACATGATTAAAGGGTTAAGTGGGATGCACTAGATAAAGTGACAAGCTTAGGTGGGTAGCTTGTGGGGGGGGGGCCATTTCAACCAGTAACCCATATGTATCTTATTGGGCTCGACCCATGTCGAGGACGGGACACGCGTACTGGGCTTGACTATAAGAGGCCAAAACGGGTTAGCGGTGGCAACGCAAGTCCAACGGGTTTCATATGCGTGTGTGGACCCGGGCTGGTAGGTAAGACGTTGTTGCATCGTGTAGGTATAAGCTGTGCACCATTGGTTGTATCGGGTTGCCACTTTGGGGAGTGATACACCCCACTGTGGGGTCAGCACGGGTATCTACGGTAGGGAGCCGATCGCTTGGGGAGTAGTGGGTACACCTAGTGGAGATAGGGGCAGACGGCACCTATGTAGTCAGCTAGGGGTACACGAAACTGCTGGGTAAATTTTCTAAGTCCTTGGGTGGGATCAACCTTTAAGTAGGAATGACTGGTGTGGTGCAGTTAGTAATTACCCTTGGGTGGGTAGATGCGTCTTTACCGTTATCTTAGTTCATCCTATGTCTAGTGGGCTACTTAGTGTAGTCATTTATCCCCAGTCATCACGTACCATGTTTATATCATACCCTAATTACTTTAATGATCGTGTTGTTAAAGTTATAGGGCTCACTCAGACTTATGTCTGACCCCGTTGTTTTTATCTTTTCCCCCTCAGGTCCTCAGGTTGGGCCTAGCACTAGTGGGCTTTGATCAGATTTCTTTATTTATCTTTTGGGAGCTTGGACCGTGATGTAAAGCCCAACTTATCTTTTCTATTATGGCTATTGTTTATGTAGTGGGATTATGTACTTATGTTTTTACCAGGATGGATATTTAGTACTTGACTCTTTATGGTGTTGTAACTAAACATGTTTACCTTCTGCTGCAATGAAATGATGTTTTAGATTTTCAAGTATTTATATCTGTCTTGTTGTAATTTTTCTGTTCTATATTCACTTAAAATGCTCCACCGAAGTTAAGGCATTCCCTTAGTGAGTGACCTTAGCGGGTGTGGGGTGTTACAAGCTGCCCAGGGTACTCGACTAGCCACTTCTAGTCATTTAGGCGTCCCTATTATACCCCTGCTTTGATTCCTCTATAACCTACAACAACGAAAACTCCTCGACCTTCGATATCTCTAGTCATCCAACTTGATGACTTTTCGTGAGCTCAAACCACTTCTCGAGCGACCATTATCCACGAACTCACCACCTTGAGTCGTCTTCACATTCACTACATTACGACGATCAACGAACGTACCACAACACTTCGAACATTCTCACTTGAATGTAACTCGAAGCCATATTCATCACCGAACCAAAATAACATCGATATTAGTCGGGTCATTCACCCTTCATCCCTCAGGTCATTAACCGACCCATCACCCCTTTGACCCGACCCATCCCTGATTTGCACCACCTCACACGATCTGACTCATTAAGTCATCCAACGACCCTGCGCCTTAAGCCGCCTAACGATCTGATGCTTCAAAACTCCAGCGACCTAACTGCTTCAAAGACGAACGACCTGACTTCTTCCAAGAAGAGCGACCCGCCTCCTTTAGAAGCCTAATGACCCGAGTCGTCCACGACCCAAGTCCAACGATTCATGTCGACCCGCCTCACCATGCTTTGGCCGGCCTAATGCACCACGACCCGGGGCCAACTACCCAGCGAGCTCCAGCTTCTACTGGCATGTCTTCCATGACTCGACTTTGCCACGACTAACAAGCTCACGATCTGACCCATAGAAGCTCTTGCAACCCGAAGCTTCAACGAGCCATTGTTTCTTGGACAACGAGCCATGCGACCCAAGCCTCATGCCACTTCATCAACGACCCGACTCCAGATCTGACCAATCTACCTCCAATCTTGACCAAATCATCACCAAACGTCAACATCGATGCAAACAACTCATCCAATTCAACCATCAGTACATTATGAAATCATCAACAACATTTTAATAACAATTTTTCATCAAAAACCATATAGAATTCATCAAATCATGATAAATCAATGAATAAAAAAACAATGGATCTAAACTTGCATAAATATATGAATTTGCACAAGAATTTATTGATTTAAGTTGCTAAATTAGATCCTATGGTGATTCAAATGAAAATATATTTACCATGATGTCGATCTTGGTGAAAACATTTAGAATGATGAAAATAAGATCAAACAACCCATATACTTGATTAAATCCGTGTGAGAGATGCTTATCACTCATCAATTCTTCAAATTAACTTGAAAAACTAAATTCTCAATCTGAACAGTGAAGAATAATCTTCAAACCTATCATTTTGATGCGATCTTCCTTCACTTGATGTAGATCTAGCTTTACTTGGTGTAGATCTTCAATCTTCTCACGAAGATCTAGAATTTTAATGGTGGAAGGGTGTATTTGATTGAGTAAAGAGGATCACGAGCTCAACCAATTGAAAGAATGAAGAAAAGTAATCCATTTTCCTTGTCTCTAGCCCCCTATTTATAGCCTCAAATCAGGCCACTAATGGGCCACACCAAATCTACCCACTAATGACTAGCTAAACCTGTATAGAAATTGTGCAGCACTAAAACAACAATTCCTCAAAAACTGCTTAATCAAATCTTTATTCTGACCTTTACGGAATTAGCAACACCATTTCCTTTCCAATGAAATCGATCTCAGCACCTGATTCGATCTCAGTTAAAAGTTATGCCTTGTACAAAACAGATAGGGGGAAAATGGTCACAAATAAAATTGGTAAAAATTATGGATATGTCTCACATCCCCATAATCAACATATCAAAAGATAAGAATGATCCAACCCTCGGAGAACTAAGTAAAAATATTTTACGTTCCTCCGATACGTAAAATGTGGGTTGTTACATCTTCACGCTCTCTCCGCACCCATAGCTGAAGTAACGAACTCGACACTACCACAAAAATTCTGACATGCTCCTCTTTTATGTGCATAAAATGTCGCATATTTATTCGGGCCTCTGACCCTGTTTAAACTCTGGGGAATAGTGCTACATGTGAAGCTAGACTCAGCGTCAGCCTTGTCTCCCCACATCGACAACCACTGCTTGTCAATACTCGAGCCCTATATCCAAACATCATGCCCCGACTATCACTGCACCTTTTGATACGCACCTGGGCGTGAAGCCCTCCTCACGACGAGTTAGATTAATCTTATGAATAAATCTTTATATTTGAATTTTCAAATCATTTTGAGGAGCGACCATTAACCTCTTAATGGAACGGTGTTTTCGATTTTGAGAAGGATAAGCACGAGACAGGTATAAACATTGTAGCGACCCTATTAGTTAATTTTAACTAAATCACAAATTCCTTTGTCTCGTTTCAATTCAAAGAGAAATCAACAAGTGTTTTATTCTCGTATGATCGAATGACAAGTTCGTTTGCTACAAAACACGACAGCGTGCATCACTACAGCGATACGGTTCCGATGGTATAAGTTTCGTCGTAGTCCGACACTATTGCCCAGAATGATAATTTTACGTGTATTTCGAGACAGTTTTGATCTTGAAATATAGCAATCCTTATGATTTTTATACACGTAACAAATTATACGAATTTAACGGAACTAGTTGCGAGTCCTGATTTGATCGTTTGTGAAATATCATCATTTGAAACCGCCACTCGATTAATTAACTGTCAATATTTAAATAAGGTATTTAAATATCAAATTGTTAAAATATAGATCGTTATATATTACAACTATTAATAAATATTATCTTTTTGAAACTAGTGTGAACATGTGCTAAGCACACGGAGTTCACAACATAGTCTATTTTATATTTTTAAAATTTTCAACTTTCATAAGTGCATGTTTATACGTTATATATTTTTAAATAGATTATATTTTTCTTCCATGCTATCGATAAACACTTACTGATAAATTTATCTAAGTATTCTCGAAGCACACAACATATAACAACATTTTAGAACTTAAAATTTCATACATCAACTTCTAGTTATTCTTAATATGATAAGTAATGCATTACCATGCATCACAATAAGTTTTCATATGTAAGCTTATATATTCAATATAGATCTATTTATATTTAATACATACACATACATAATAGACACATAGTTTGGTTGATAATAGCGTTTCAAACCTAAAATTAAAAAATAACGCTTAAATGGAAATATTGTTAAAATTTTGGTTAAACGAATACCATTCCAAATCTTAAAAAGCTCATATTTTTAAATTATCTAGTCCTAAATACGTTTGAAAAATATTAAAGTAATTTTGACACATCATGTTTTACACATATAATAATATAACATGAATTAAAGAAGGCAGACATGCTTAACTCCCTTATGAGTTTAACAGTTTACAGGTTATTTTAAAGTACATTAAAAAAAGAATAACGTGACATGAAAAATAAATGTTGAATATAAATATGTAGTCGTATTTCTGGAATAATTAAATAATCATTATCCAATAGCTTGAAATATATTTTTTTAGTAGTTTGTATTCATGCAATCATGACAACTAAAACATTTAAAGTCATTCAATATGAAATAGTATATCAATGAAAAAATATAATAAGATCAAATGAGCTAAAGAAAACAATCAACACATTGGACTAACTGAAATAGAGTTCAAGAACCTATAGCTTAACTGATTATGAGTATGATATTCAGACATCGATTTAACATGTCATGGGTTGGAGTCTTTGAGAAATCATAGTAAGTGTTCTGCTTGCATAAAGTATCACTCTTGTAACAAAAAAGAATATATAAAACTGCTAGAAGAAGATTATTATCAATAGAATTTTTTATTATGGACATGTATATTGTAAAGCAAACAAATTTGAGGCTATACTTACATAAACGAAAGAAATGGAATAAAAGCATGAGTGTTACATAGCAAAACGCCATAAGAAGTCAAAGTCAATTCATTTTGTTATAAACATATACATATACATACATGCATACATGATATATATATATATGTGTGTGTGTGTGTGTGTGTGTGTGTGTGTGTGTGTGTAGAGAGAGAGAGACACTATAACTTGGTCGAATTTAAATCATGCATTTGTCTGATAGAATGCTAAGGTCAAAATTGAGTATTAATTCATTATTCTGAATATTATCAATGTTTTCCAACGCGGTTAACTAAAGGAAATATTTTAACGTCCTTTCTTGAGCAAATCAAAAACATCTCATAGGCGTCTCAAATCTTAAATTATAACTGTTAAGCTATTTTTTCAATAACTTTTGAATTTCATGTTGTCGTTTCCTGTTATAGACCTTCATTTTTTTTACTAACAAATAAATTGTAGCTCTAAATATTCACCATTTCGTTTCTTTGCGGTTTGAATTAGATGCTGTCCGTGAATTTGGATGGACATATTGATCCAATGTTGATATGAATATTTGTAATATTGTGTATATACATCCAATATACTTATTCACTTCTTAATTATTACACTTGTAAGACAAATATATAATCTCTTTTATAATATATACATTTTTTTTGAAACTTTATAACATATACATTTATACGTGGACATATATATATATATATATATATATATATATATATATATATATATATATATATATATATATGTATGTATGTATGTTGTCTTTCAAGCATATGCAAAGATTAACATAACAATAGTTAGTTTATTCATGAAATTTGTCAATAAATATTTCTTTGCTTATTTGTTTTATTTTTCTACTAAATTTGTTAAGAAAAAGCATTTATAAGGAAATAGTATTAATTTTCAATTTACTACTTTTATGCAGTACACACAATTTATAGAGTTAGGAACCATTGGATAGTGTTAAAGAAAAATGCATGTTGAATATTTACAATAAAGCTGAACATACAGGTCTTTAGAATTATCAGTGCTAAACAAAATCAAGTGATCATGAATAGTTCTCATTTTATTAAAATTGAGCGAAGTAATATATATAACCTCTATAATTAAGTTGAATATCATCTTAGGATAATTGATTATGGTTAATTCCACTAATTTTAAATTGAATAAAATATAATTCATAATAATAATTTTTTAAATATTATTGGTTAGATCACCTATTTAAAGTTAGTTTACTTATAGACATACTAAGTAACTACACGTTAAATATTTACTCTATCAATTTCTCCAAACTTTAGACAAATGAAAACAACATAATAATAAACAAACTTTAGAAAGCAATAAATAATTGCCACATTGTACCATTAGATTTCCAATGAAAAAACATTATGTTGCTTATGATCATTTAATAGTTTACTGAACACCATTGAAATATACATTAAATACTAGGTCGACAGCCGTTGACTAAAATAGGTATGTAAAGTTTTACAAAAAATATATCATATCGACTAAGACCACACAAAATACTTATATAAAGGAATAAGCGTACATAACACATATGTAACAACAAATTTTAATGTTAACTGATAACCGAAACAAAATGATTATTTATACACTTATGTTTTTTTTAATAATACAACATGTTTTATTATTTGAATAGTTCTACAAATTCAGTGATATTGACCTAATTTGATTCTTTTATATAAGTTCGATAAAAAAGATATACATAGAGACCCAATCACTAAAGTATTAGGTATCAATCTGATCATTGCAAAACACAGTACTATAATATATATATATATATATATATATATATATATGATAAATTAATTCAAAATTTTCCATATAAAAGCAACTAAGCAAATTTTGTTTAAAATAATGTTTACTTAATTTAGATTGAATTACTTGCATTGCAATACACATGTGAAACTGAGTAGAAGACAAAAGCTGAGGAAAATGAATGGTATCAAGAAGAAATTGAAGATTTACAAGTTACAAAAGAAATATATTTTTTATTGAAATTGTAGAAAAAAGTGAAGAAATTGTAGTTAGACCACTAAGAAGTAATGAATGAAAGAGTGCTGTAAACGAAAATAAGAATGGTATGAAGAAAATTTTATAATAAAAACATCAATAAATCATACAATAATGGTTTTATTCCCAAAATTAATATAAAAAGAATAATAGTGATCAAAGATTAAACTTCTTACTTAATAGAGATACGAAGTGGGACATATTAAAGTTAAAAATAAGAATATCGAATAGGGGAATGAGAGAGCTTTGACTTATTCCAAAAAAACTGATTTGTAAAAGTTAAATGAGAATCATCTGTATAGTTAAATTCATGCTTTCTAACATTAAGTAAACGAATACCAATCATCTATATAGTTAAAATCATGTTTTCCAACATTAAGTAAATAAATAGTACATTTGATATTAGACACAAAATATTGATGAATTTTCAGTTATTATCACAAACATACACACATATTTATAGAAATGTACTGGTTTTTAACATATATGGAATGATAATAAAGGAGATGAGAGATTCATATTGGCTTGCTTTGAACTCAGAGATGTATTAAACTTTAATGTAGAATATTCAAATTGAATTTGTTGAGCTTAATCACTATGTTCTCACTTGGAACTTTAGCTTTGAATTATAGCTTATTGAAGATCATAAGTTAACCACCTATGTCATTAAAATAATGCTTTCCAACATTAAGCAAATAAACATACATTTGATATTTGTCACAAAATATTAATAAACTTTTAATTATTATGCAAACACAAACATACACACATTTTGAAAATCTATATTGATTTTCATTATTTAATATTATACTTTGTAATAAAACCACAGACTTAAGTTATCAAAATCTATAAAATCATTTTAAAATCAGCCCTTTAGTTCTTGGATTTACTTGATTGCATAAATTCAGTCTAAAACCTGCAACATTTTGAGCATAAATAATAAATTCAATCCCCAATAAAAAAATAAAGAAAAATAGTTTGGATTTTTTTAATATTACATTATAATATCTTGAAATAAAAAATAGTGATAAGTTATCGCAAAATTTAAAGTCTATATCAGCCCATTAATTCTATGAATTTACAAATTTGTTTAATACTACAACAGTTGGGATACAAACAAAAATGGTAACTCAAATAAGGAATTAAACAAAATTAGATGATAATGAGCCAAAAAACATTCTTTATTCCTTCTGTTTTCAAAATGTTAAACTCATACTAAATTGAAATAAACCAGTGTAAATGGTCTTGTGAATTTATTAGTATACTTTCACTGTTAATAGCACAATTAATATGGGTTAAGATATTAATAATCGCTTGATCCACTAATAATTCAATATATAATATGATAGATTCTCCTTTTTATATAAGCAAAAAAATCGGTCCTAAATAATAAAAAAGAATTAGTTGATAATGAGTCAAAAAACCATTCATTGATTTTTTTCCTAAATGAAAAACTCAATTAGAATGAAATAATTAAAAAGAACGAAGTTATGTAAAATTAGTTGTTTAATATTGTCATTTATGGTATCATTAATAACTGATATGCATAGAAAAAGAGCATAACAATGTAAATGTCAATAATCCATCAAATCACTAAAAAGTTAATATAATTGATGAGATGAATGTAAAAAGAACATACAATGGGTCAAATATTTTACTTTATAAGCTATATATAATAAATTAGATTGTATATATAATATATGTTGTTATTGAAAACGAAAGAATTAAAACTCTAAAACATAAAGGAAATCAAGTCTTGGAATGAAATTACCATTAATCAACATAAGGCATTTCAATCCATTCATTAACAGTAACATATCTGATATGTAACGATGGTCAGAACAAAGCCCTTCTCCTTCCATATAGGGCACACATATGAGTTGGCACATGCATCATCCTTGTAATGCAATCTTCGGCACTGATACCACTGTTATGTAATGACGATCAGAACAAATCCCCACTCCTTCCATATAGGGCGCACACATATGAGTTTACACACACATCCTTATAATAAAAGGAACCTCTAATGTTATGTGTCTGCTAACTCATACATATACTCTGCTCCTTCAATTTATTGCGTTATGTGGGACTATTTGTTCAAACCACCAATCCTACCATAATAACATGCCAGACAATCATAACACTAAAGAAGTATGAGAATTAAGGTATTAGCTTAATTTAAAGTGTATTATAAATAAAATGAAACTTCCAATCGATATATCCAATAAAGCCCTATAAAAATGATATTGAAACTCTCATATTATTCGATTTCATCATTTATTTATATCAGAATCAAGCTACTTCAGTATGATATATGATGCTACCATACCTACTGTAACAACCGGCATTCTACGTATCGGAGAATCATAGAATATTTATTTTATTTTCATACGAAGTCGTTTGGTCGTGTAACTTTGGGGAATGACTATTGGGGTCATTTCCCATGTTCACGATTTTTGCTGAATTTTAAATAACCATTTTACCCCCGGCGAATCTTGTTTTGCCTATAACTTTTGATTGGTAAGGAGTTTTGACCTAAAACCACTTCCATTAGATTTGAATGATGATTTACCTTTCCGTAGAGTGGTCACAACAATCAAACGGACTTACCGTTTGGGAGATAAGGCTGAAATAAGGTTTGGAAGGTGAAAAATAGCTTAACCGGGCTTAATAGGGTAATTAGTGGATGGGCCCATAGCCCATTTCAGGATTAGGGTTATGGGGAGGCTGAAATCAGTTAGAAAACCATCCCATTTCATTTTCTTAACTGCCACTTTCGTTTTTCTAATCCTAGCAATGGCCTCCACCTTCTAAACTGCCTCTTAATCACTTTCTAATCACATATTAGCATAATCTATATCAAATCAAGGCGGATTGGCATCAAATCAAAGTTAGGGCTGCTGTGTTGCATAGGAATTCGACCCAAATCAGTGAAGTTTCAGATCTAAGAATTTATTTGCAGCTAAGGTGAGTGATTTGCAATGTTTTTCACTAATTACGGCTAATTAGGGGTAATTAATGATAATTAGCGAAATTATGCATGATAAAATTCTAGAAAAATATGTAAAAATTGTAAAATATTATTTTTTGCCTCTGATAAAAATTTGGGTTAATTTGGATTAAGTTGCTAATCGTATGATTAAACATGCTTAAAGGGATTAAGGGAAAATCATGTTTTTTGGGTATGTTTTTGATCTAAAATGACCTATACGCTTGATGTTTTGATCTTTTTGATTGAACTCATATGTTGTTATTGTTGTTTGTGATGTTTTGTGATTATTTAGTAAAGTTATAATGGCTAAAAATGCCATCGTATGGCGAGAATGGACGAAACAAGCTTACTGGAAATGCTACAGAGATCCGGATCGGTTAAGGGGATCGGATCGGATAACCGAACCAGAGTGGTGGCATCTTCAGCAGCGCACAAAGGCAAGGGCAACAATGAAGGCCAACCGGATCGAATTGGGGCAGGGGATCGGATCAGAGATGAAGGGGGAACCAGATCGGAATCTAGAGATGAGAAGGAAGCACAAAGGGGACCCGAACCGAACCAAATGAGAGACCCGAACCGAACCGATGATGACTGGAGCACTATGCATATTTGAACCAAACCAAGCCGTGGGATATGAGCACCTAACCGAACCGGGTATGGAGTACCGAACCAAACCGGATGTATACTTTCACTTCTACACGACGACTCTTCGGAAGACCAACTCCAATTCGACCAAAATCCAAGATGCAAAAGGAGTCCAAATAGGAAGTTATTACTTAGGATTCAGATGGGAGCTAACGAGTTAACTTCAAGAGTTGGGCTTTGCTGCGGGACGTGTGCAAAGGGGTTGTCGATATCTATAGATTTAGTTCACCACTGGAAGACGGATTAGTGGCTATGGATCACCGCAATGGGATCATTAAGACTTCCAAGGGCAAGTGATCGTAGCAAGGCTATGAGCCAGTGCAGTGGAGCCATCATGACTCCATGGGGGCAAAGTGGACATAGCAAAGGATTAGTGGCTATGGATCAGTGCAATAGGGTCATTATGTCCCCAAGGGAAAAGTGATCGTAGCAAAGGATTTGGTGATCAAAGCGGTGGATATCGTATACTTTATACACTGAGTGAGAGATGTGAGGTTCATTGCTATGTTTGATGTTTGCTATTACCATGACATGCACACCCCCATTTTACACTTTATGTTAGCGTTACCTTAGAGTGATGTACATCCAGTTGTGCTAACTCTTTGTTTGTATGTTCAGGTATGCTTATCTATACCTGTTATTGTTTTGTTTAGCTGCTATCGCTCATACCAGACTTTTGTCTGACCCATAGTTTTATATCTCTTCTTATTACTCTGGGTGCTCCTAAACGAGCAGACTAGAGATAGGTTAGGTGGTATGCACGAGTTGCTGTCCGGAGATGAGCAAGAGGCTTCCACGTGTTATTTACATATACTTTCCCTGTGCTGTTGATGGTCACTACTTGGGCATTAGTAGTGTACCTTTTCTATCTTGCTTTAGAGACAGTAATTGAAGTTATAATAATGGTTTGGATCATAAGCTATATTTTGGATTTCGCTGCTATGATGATTTAGTTCTCAGCTTATGCATTGTCTCACCTGTTTTATGTCAAGTTATGTTGTTGTTATATGTTATTCCATGCGCTGTGAGATATACTACAGGTTCTTTGGTGATTCATAGTTCTAAAACCCTTTTCCTTTGACGACCGTCTCGTGTTAGTCGGGCATTAACACAGCGATATTTCGGGGAAATGTCGGCTGGTTCGAGGCGGGCCGTCAAACTTGGTATCAGAGCCTAAGTTGCATAGTTTAACCTTGGGGAAGACATCAGGGTGACATGTTATATGTATATGAGAGCGCATATTTGTGATATTTTGGTTTTCAAAAGCTATATATATACACACTATTATTATATCTAAGGATGAAGTCGAACTGCACTAGCACCATTATGGAGATGGTTAATCGTTTTCTCTTTACAAATTGGACGATGAGCCGATATACAAGGGGTACGGGTTCAGGGGCCAATAATAGGAATGCTGCTGATATGAGGACGATGTTTACTACCTTCACGAGAGAGATGCTTAGAGATGTTCAGGGGGCAGTTCCTAATGCTGTTAACGGTGGTGGTGCAGCGGTGCAAGCGCCTAGGGCCGATTTCGCCAAGCTTAACAATGATTATACTAGTCTTGGTGGAAAGCCGTTCCATGGAACGGAATCGGCTACGGATGTTCAAGATTGGCTTGATAGTTGTGAGCGCATCTTCGAGAATTTGGGGATCGATGATGCAATGAAGAGAAAGTTAGCATCGCGTCAACTTCAAGGGCGGGCTATGAATTGGTGGAATGCTATTAAAGCAGCTACTCCTGAGGATCAAGTTACTTGGAACCAGTTTAAGACCCGATTTAGTGATAAGTTTATTCCTGTTGCTCATAAAGCAGAATTGTTTAGGAAATTCTTGAAACTTAAGCAGAATGGTAGGGCAGTCTCAGAATATATTGCTGAGTTCGATATTTTATCGAAGTATGGATTATCTCTTATCGATACTGCCGAAAAGAAGAACGAGAAGTTCATAACTGGCTTAGATGAGTACTTGGGGGAAAGACTAATAAATCATATAGATGAGACATTTGAATCTATTGTGGGGAAAACATTGAGACCAGAGAGCCTTTACCCTAAGTCAAAGGCCGAGGTTGCTGTTACATCTGCAGGGGAGCCAAAACCGCAGGCAAGCGGTGGAGGCAAGAATAATTCGCAGAATAAGAGGAAACAGAATCAAGCCAAGGATGGTCAAAAAAAGAATAAGAAAGATGTTGAGTGTTATAGTTGTGGCAAGAAGGGCCACTATGCGAAAGATTGTCGAGCAAAGCCAGTGGATAGGAAGTGCTTCAATTGCGGCCAAGTGCGACATCACAAGGACAAATGTCCGCAACCTCCTAAAGAGAAGTAGAATGTGAAAGCATATGCTATCAACATCGTTCCTTCTTCGTCGAATGCCCCAACTGCAGTGCAGAAGGGAAAGGGCGTCGTCATTCAAGGTATGCTTTCTATTTATGATGTTCCTGTTCGAATACTGTTTAATACCGGGGATTCCCATTCCTTCACATCTAGTGACCTGGTGATAGGTTGGGATTGGAACCCGAGATTGTCGATAGACCTTTAGTTGTGACGAACCCGATTGGTGGTTCGACTAGCCTTAGTATGATTTGTCGTAGTTTGGTCTTATCGAGTCATGGATGTATGTTTGGTTGTGATTGCTTTATTTTGGGCTTAACTAGGTTTGGCATTATTTTGGGAGTCGATTGGCTCCAAAGGTATGGGGTTGTGATGGACTATGAGGGGTCTTCGATGACCAATAGAGCGGATGATGGGCGAAGGGTACTGTTTGGTGGCCTACGTAGTGATGGGGTGATGGCTAGTTTTCTAAATTCCCTCGACATCCCGCCTAATGAGTTGTCAGATGTGCCTATTGCTAGCGAGTATCCAGACATCTTCGAGGAAATGACCGGACTTCCACCACACCGATAAATCGAGTTTCGGATTGATTTAGTGAAAGATGCTAGACCTATAGTGATGCCTCTTCGTCGTATGGCACCAAGGGAGCAGCGAGAGCTCGGGTTGCAAGTAAGCGATCTTTTGAAGAAGGGATTTATCAGAAGAAGTGTTTCTGAGTGGGGAGCACCAATTGTATTTGCTACTAAGGCAGATGGTTCCCTTCATTTAAGGGTAGACTACCGTGAGCAGAACAAGGTGACTAAAAAGAATAAGTATCCTCTTCTGCGGATAGATGATTTGTTCGATTAGTTGAATGGAGTGAGAGTGTTCTCCTAGTTGGATCTCGCGATAGGTTTTCTCAGCTCCGAGTAGCAGCTGAGAGTATTCCTAAAACGACATTTCGAACGCCGTTTGGATTTTATGAGCGGTTGATCATGCCATTCAGGTTGACCAATGCACCCGCATATTTAGTGGATCTCATGAATAGGGTATTCAGGGATCAACTAAATAAGTTTGTTCTTGTGTTCGTGGACGATATCTTGGTTTACTCGAGAACAGAGGAAGAACACAAGGAACATTTGAGGACAGTGATGGAGGTGTTGAGGAAATACCAATTGAAAGCAAAATTTCTAAGTGTCACTTTTGGAGGAGGGAAGTGAGATTCTTGGGCCATGTTGTTTCAGAGAATGGTATTGCCGTGGACCCTGCGAAGGCGGCTACGGTACAAGATTGGTCTACGCCCAAGAATGCAACGGATGTAAGAAGTTTCTTGCGGTTGGTTGTATATTATCGTAAGTTTATCCAAGACTTCTCCAAGATAGCGACACCGTTAACTCAGTTGACTAAGAAGAATCAAGCTTTCATCTAGGACGAAAGGTGTGAGAGTGCATTTAAGAGTCTAAAGGAAAAGTTGACATGTGCACCAGTGTTGGTTATTCCTAAAAGAAACGAAGAGATGACGGTATACACGGATGCCTGTGGTACTGTATTAGGTGTTGTATTGATGCAAGGAGGTAGGGTTGTAGCTTATGCTAGTCGGCAACTGAAACCACATGAGAAAAGATATCCTTCCCAAGATTTGGAGTTGGCAGCGATAGTGTTCGCGTTGAAGATGTGGAGACATTATCTTTTGGGAGAAAGATTCGAGTTGTTTACTGATCATAAGTCGTTAAAGCATCTTTTCTCTCAGAAGGATCTAAATCTCCATCAGCAGTGATGGTTAGAGTTCTTGGCTTCATATGATTTCAATATCGCATACACACCTAGGAAGGGAAATGCTTTAGCTGATGCATTGAGTAGAAGACATGCCAGTTTAGGGGCTATGTTTCTGGAATGGAAGCAACTGGGGTATATTGCGGGGTATGATTTCTGACCTAAATGCTAATTAGATCCAGAGATGTTAGCAAGTTTGACAATTAGACCAACTTTGATTAAGAAGATTGGTTCCAGTCAGAGGGACGATCATAACCTATTGGAAATCATCTCCAAGTTAGAGATGTATATCGACGGTGAGGAGATGAACAAGTATGGACTAGACAAAGAAGGATGGCTTCGAAAGAATGGAAGACTAGTTGTACCCAATGTCAATGGAATGAGAGACGAAGTGCTTAGAGAGTGTCATCACTCAAAACTGACTATACATCCTGGTGGTAACAAAATGCATCGAGGCATGAAGCAGACCTACTACTGGGAAGGGCTAAAAAGAGACGTTGGGAAGTTTATGTCCAAATGCATGAATTGCCAGTTAGTTAAAGCCGAGCAAAAGAAGCCTAGTGGTTTGTTACAACCATTAGAAATTCCAGAATGGAAATGGGAACAAGTCTCAGTGGATTTCATTGATGGTTTATCAAGGACCATATCAGGTCATGATAGTATTTGGGTGATTGTGGATCGATTGACCAAGAGTGCAAGGTTTATACCGGTCAAGTCAAATAGAATGGCAGCTAAGTTGGCGGAAATGTATACGAAGTGGGTAGTGAGATTTCATGGAGAACAGGTATTGTAAGTGACCGAGATCCATTATTTACCAGTGGGTTTTGGAAGAGCTTACAAGAGACTTTAGGGTCAACCGACAGTCAAACAGAGAGAGTGAATCGTGTATTAGAGGACCTCTTAAGGGTTTGTATATTTGACTTTGGAGGATCATCGGATGACCATTTGCATTTGGTTTAATTCACATATAATAATAGTTATCAGTCCAGTATCGGTATGGCTCCATTTGAAGCTTTGTATGGAAGATCGTACAACTCACCATCATGTTGGTTGGAAACAAGTGAGAAATTTGTGCTTGGACCAGATGTAATAAGAGAAACTTCAGATAAAATCAAGGTTATTCAACAGCGAATGAAGGCTGCCCAAGATAGGCAGAAGAGTTATGCTGATAAGAGACGAAGAGAATTGAAATTCTCTGTTGGCGACCTAGTATTCATCAAGATCTCTCCATTTAAGAGTGTGATTCGTTTTGGTAGGAGAGGCAGTTGACACCAAGATTTGTTGGTCCATTCCCAGTTCTCGAGCAAGTTGGGAATTCAACATATAAAGTTGGATTACCAGACAAGATGACGGGAGGTCACAACGTATTTCATGTTTCTCGGTTAAGGAAGTTCATGCACGACCCTGATGTGACTATTTCGCCAGATCAGTTCGATGATATTGAGGTAGAATCCAAGGCAATTGGAAGCCGTAAGACGATTCGTATTGTCGAACACGATATGAAACAACTTCGAAGGAAGACGGTGAAACTAATCAAGGTCCAGTGGGGTGATAATGAAAACGACTGTACTTGGGAAACAAAGGATAACATAAAGAAGACGCATTCAGAACTCTTTGCCTGGTAAGAATTTAATTGCGATATAGTTATTCCCTTTGTTAGTAAACCACATGCTAGGATAGGCTTGTTGTGTTGTTATGTATGTTTGATTATTTGTAAATGGCTGATAGGCCTGCGGGCCACCATTGTATGTTTTGGTTAAGGAAATACGGTGGCGAATTTCTAAAGGGGGGAGAGTGTAACAACTCGCATTCTACGTATCGGAGGGTCGTAGAATATTTATTTTATTTTCATACGAAGTAATATGGTCGTGTAACTTTGGGGAATGACTATTGGGGTCATTTCCCATGTTCAGTTTTTTACCGAATTTTAAATTACCGTTTTACCCCTTACGAATCATGTTTTGCCTGTAACTTTTGATTAGTGAGGAGTTTTGACTTGAAACCACTTCTATTGGATTCGGATGATGGTTTACCTTTCCGTAGAGTGGTTACATTAATCAAACAGACTTACTGTTTGGGAAATATGGCTAAAATAAGGTTTGGAAGGTGAAAAACAACATAACTGGACTTAATAGGGTAATTAGTGGATGAGCCCATAACCCATTTGGGGATTAGGGTTATGAACAGGCTGAAATCAGTTAGGAAACCATCTCATTTCATTTTTTTAGCCGCCGCTTTCATTTCTCTAACCCTGGCAATGGCCTCCACCTTCTAAACTACCTCTTAATCACTTTCTAATCACATATTAGCCTAATCTTTATCAAATCAAGGCGGATTGGCATCAAATCAGAGTTAGGGCTGCTGCGTTGCATAGGAATTCGACCCAATTCAGTGGAGTTTCAGATCTAAGAATTTATTTGCGGCTAAGGTGAGTGATTTGCATTGTTCTTCACTAATTACGGCTAATTAGGGGTGATTAGTGATAATTAGCGAAATTATGCATGATAAAATTCTAGAAGAATATGTAAAAATTCTAAAATATTATTTTATGCTTCTGATGGAAATGCTGTAGAGATCCAGATCAGATCGGTTAAGGGGGATCAGATCGGATAACCAAACCGGAGTGGTGGCATCTTCAGCAGCACACAAAGGCAAGGGCAACAAGGAAGGCCAACCGGATCGAATTGGGGCAGGGGATTGGATCGGAGATGAAGGGGGAACCAGATCGGAATCTGGAGATGAGAAGGAAGCACAAAGGGGACCCGAACCGAACCAAATGAGAGACCCAAACCAAACTAATGATGACTGGAGCACTATGCATATTTGAACCAAACCAAGGCGTGGGCTATGAGCACATAACCGAACTGGGTATGGAGGACCGAACCGAACCAGGTGTATACTTTTACTTCTACACGATGACTCTTCGGAAGATCAACTCCAATTCGACCAAAACCCGAGATGCAAAGGGAGTCCAAATAGGAAGTTATTACTCAGGATCTAGATGGAAACCAACGAGTTAACTTCAAGAGTTGGGATTTGTTGCAGGACGTGTGCAAAGGGGTTATCGATATCTATAGCTTTAGTTCACCACTGGAAGACGGATTAGTGGCTATGGGTCAGCGCAATGGGATCATTAAGACTCCCAAGGGCAAGTGATCGTATCAGGGTTATGAGCCAGTGCAGTGGAGTCATCATGACTCCATGGGGCAAAGTGGACGTAGCAAAGGATTAGTGGCTATGGATCACTGCAATGGGGTCATTATGACCCCAAGGGCAAAGTGATCGTAGCAAAGGAATTGGTGATCAAAGCGGTGGATATCGTATTCTTCACGTACTGAGTGAGAGATGTGAGGTTGATTGCTATGTTTGATGTTTGCTATCACCATGACATGCACACCCCCATTTTACACTTTATGTTAGCGTTACCTTAGATTATTGTACATCCTGTTGTGCCAACTCTTTGGTTGCAGATCCAGGTTCAGGTATGATTATTTATACCTGTTATTGTTTTGTTTAGCTCCGCTCATACCAGACTTTTGTCTGACCCAGAGTTTTATGTCTCTTCTTATTACTCTGGGTGCTCCTAAACGAGCAGACTAGAGATATGTTAGGTGGTATGCACGAGTAGCTGTCCGGAGATGAGCAGGAGGCTTCCACATATTATTTACATATACTTTCCCTGTGTTGTTGATGGTCACTGCTTGGGCATTAGTAGTGTACCTTTTCTATCATGATTTAGAGACAGTAATTGTAGTTGTAATAATGGTTTGGATCATAAGTTGTATTTTGGATTTCGCTGCTATGATGATTTAGTTCTCAGCTTATGCATTGTCTCGCCTGTTTTATGTCAAGTTATGTTGTTATTATATTTTATTCCATGGGCTGTGAGATATACTACAGGTTCTTTGGTGATTCATAGTTCTAAAACCCTTTTCCTTTGACGTCCGTCCCGTGCTAGTCGGGCATTAGCACAACGACATTTCCGGGAAATGTCGGTGGGTTCTGGGTGGGCCGTCACACCTACTTGTGAAAAGGTTACGATTGGAGAAAAAATACAAAATTCGAGTCAGTAGCAACGAAGATAAAATGAAACATATATTAAGTTGGAATTTGTATATTACTTTCATTTTCTTCATCAAATTGAAAATGACAAGCATATTAAATAAGAAAATTAAACAAAATTGTAACGACCCGCAAATTTGTACCATTTGAGTTGGCTTAATACAACACACGTCCAAATCAAATTGCACGAAAATACGAATCATTAATAGAAAGAAGTTAGAGGATAAGAAATAGAAAAGATAGAAAATTAGAATAGAAGAAAATAATAGAAGATCGAACTGAACAATAACACAGAATCTCACAATCGCAACGGAATAAAATATAATATATGAATAATCACTTTTGAATTACAAACTGCATTTGGACTTACATACCTTATCAGAGTACATCATATACACAATACAGCTAAAATAAACTCTAAATATCTAACTTTGAAGTCTCCTGCTTCAAGCTCCTCCAGATAAATCTGTAAAATCCGGAACTATTGGACTGCCCGTACAAATTTGGGCACCCAAGAGTTTAGGGACAACATAGAAAATAAACTCTGGGCCAGTCATGGGACTAGTGTGAGTAAACGATTAAAAGCAGTTTGATTTTAGCTTTCAGAAAACCTTTTGAAAGAAAAGATAATTGTAAGACCGATCCACACATAAATACGGATGGTTTTTACCTTACGATAACCCAAAAACATCTTGAAATCAATATATTATTCTGATATTATAATAGAGTCTAAATACATATAAATAACAATCTAGCAAAACGCTTGCATCTCACGCTCTACATATATAGTATACAATCAAAACCGCGGACGCTTATTGGATAATGGATTTCCAACTATGACAAGGTATGGAACCACCTTTCGATAGTGTATCTCTAGAGGGGAATACACTGGGTTCAACAAGAATGTCTTGCAACCCGACTCTCACATGACCGACCACTCATTTCGCTTGAGTGTATCGAATATATTGTCACCAATGGTTGGGAACTACCCACCGTTTCCCGAAAGGGACAACATCGATAGATCAAAGAAGCAAAAGGAATTTCTCTAGATAGGTGACAATACACCCTAATGGGAGCGACCCACATAGCCATGCTGCCTGCCCGATTTTTGTTATTTCCCGGTTGCGAGGCTTGAGGCTGAACTTACCCTTGGGTATAACACGTCTTCATTCACTTTGAATGTCACATCATCAAACCCGCCAAATCACAAATTGATTTCCCCAAAAATATCACGGGTATAAAGCTAAGAGAAACAAATTCCTCCGCCACCAAACGTAAATACGTTTGAAGAGATCAACTTAGGCAATTTATTAGGCATACTCTGTCAGACACTAGTCTATACAAGTTGTCCTGGGACTGGACAAACCGAAGGCACTATTCGGTAAATCCATCTTAGACAATTTCTACCTAGGATCGACAGAATAGCCCTTGCATAACACCGTCTTCAATGGTCTTCAATAATCTCTGACACGAAACATGTGTATCGAATTGAAGTGGAATTTCAATTCCGGTCTCTTCGAAACGACAACGAAAATGGTCCAGATTTGATAGTTGTGATTTAACCATCAAATATAAAATAAATAGATTTAACTCCGTTGGATCTGCTAAGCTTTAAATAAATCTTTGATTATTTAAATCCAAATTTTAACTTTGTACATACATATTAACCTGAAAGCATAATTATTAACAAATCTCTTGTTATCCATCTTACGTGATAATCTCTCTTTCGAACATCTGTTTTAGAACTTAAACGATATTTTAACTCTACCACTTATCCTGAACACAAACTAATACGAATTATCAGATAATGGTGAAATTGATCAAGTTGGGGTATTTTAATTACCTCTCAGACCTTGAATCGAAATCATTTCTTATCATCAAAACTCGTAGAAGTTCGATATCCAAAATATTCGACAAACCAGAATTTGTAAATCTAATTCGATTTTCAAATCTTAAATCATTTCAAAACAATATTGTTGTTTTGAACCATTTATCAATTTAACTTGATATTAACTCAGGGGGATTTTATCCAAATGATCAACTTGATTTCCTTTCCTTTTAATACTAAATTATCTCCTTCACTTACTTAATTAAAAAATTTATTAATTTATAAATATTATCTTGGATATTTTATTCAGCCCCCTATTTAACTATACCATTAATTTATCTGAAATCTGTTAGTTTATAAACTTTAATTAGCTTTCAGAAATATTTCTATGTTTAACAGTTATTTGTTAAAAAGTACTGGAAACAGATCCATTTAATAGTCAATTTCCATTTAAAATCGTTGGTTTATATTCAACAAAAATGATTAACATATTACAATTAATCTTACCTTTCTAAATTAATAAATAATCTAATTAATTTAAAATAATCCATTTAATTGTTTTCTTAAAAACAATTTATATCTAATTATCAAAGCTCCCGTTTATTTCTAAGTTGCTTTACAGAGATAGGGTCGACCTAGGGGTCGACTTGGGGGTCGACCTGCCCAGTCGACCTAGTTTGGCCCTGGCTGGCCTGGTCGGGTTCTGGCCGATTTCTGAAGCTTGGCTGTGTCACTAGGGCTGACTTGTTGCATTTTGGTTGGCTCCTCTCGAAGTGAATGGTCTAGATTCATCTATGATCATCTGATGGCTCAAATCAATCTGAAATTTTATATAAACAACTTAAGACTCCAACCTAAATTCACATAAGAAATTAGAGACGAAGCCGCCATGCTGTCGAGAGAAAACTGAGAGGAGCCTCCACTTGTAGACAAGCTTAGCGATGAGCCAAATTAAAGTTAAAAACAATAATCAAATCAATGCTAGTCTACCCAAAGGAAAGCAATTCAAATTCAGAATTCAGAAATCAGAAAACAAGTTTATTTCTAAGTTGCTTTACAGAGAATATAACTTAGTCGTTCCAACGGTATATGGTAGTTCTTATAACAAACGACATTAAGTCGTTAACCCGATTTGCACAACAATCATATAAATACAATTTAATATTATCAACTTATAATATCTAAACAACATATGTTAACTGATAAAATAGGTCAAATAATTATAATAGCAGGACGATGTTTATTTCTGCTAATAGGGTGTCCAAACAATTCAGTCAATTAAATCTATAGTGGAACGGCACTAACATATGTCAATAAAAATATATAATTACGATTAATGTAATTAAACATAACAGAATTAATAAATCAATTAATTGAACAAAAAATTCAGTATTAACTGCGTTACAAATTATTACTGATTCATAGTTTACGCATTAATTTAGATCACGGCTAATTTACGTTTGATTTATTTTAACGGTATTTGATATTAAAAGCACCCTTAATTAAATCAATTTAATGAAGATTGACATTAATACATTACCAAAAAAGCGCGTTATACCACTTAAATTTCCTTTCCATCTTTCTTTGTTTCCCATTCCTAACGTCTCCCTTCTTCTTTCCTTGTCACCTGCATTTATGTCCTCTTGCGTTTCTTTTTCATTCGCATGCATTATTTAACATAATCCAACCTCCGTTCATACTTATCTAATGCATTCAATTTTCATTCCCATGCGTTATTTAACATAATCCAACTCCCGTTCATACTTACCTAATGCGTTCAATTTCCATTCCCATGCCTAACCATTAACATTTATTATGAACATTTACAAACATTTATAAATATTTATAAATGTTTGTTGTAAACATTTATTTCCCCATTAACATTTACATGCACCGCCTGTCATTCCTTCCCCATTCCACTTGAACTGGTAACTAAAGGAATGAGCTCCGTCCCTTTCTTCTTCTGTATTTGGTAAGTAACGTTCTTTTTTTTTTTTTTTTTTTTTACTTTACGTTTTTACTCTAAAATAGCCGCACTACACCAGGCACGAAAACCTGGCAATACCAATTCTTCCTCTCCACATTTCTTTGTTCTGTTTCCACTTCTTTCTGTTTTGTTTTGATTTTTTTTTTTTTTTTTTTTGATGTCTATCACTTGTGTTTAAAATCTCCCTATCAGTTGCATCCAAATTCCATGCAAAAATGGAATTTACAGTGTACTATGAAAGTTAACAATATAACTTTACAAGCACTCTAAAGTTACAGGCATGACTATGCCATCTTCATCTTCTTTGCTTCTTTGATGTTCCCCAGTTTGTCAACTATGAATATACAACTTGATGGATCAACTTCAAGATCATGTACCACCTCCACAAATGAATCTTTTGAAGGTTTTCTCTTTCCCATTTTACATGAGCAGAATGTCCAAGACAAATACTTGGAGAGTTTCAGCTTTTCCCCAATCATCATGTACCTAAATATCACTCAACAGATTGGATAGTTTGTAACATCGTGTATTTCTTAATGCGTCCCTTTTCCCTTACCACCTTTACCCCATCTTTCATTCATCCTTGTTCATATTGATCATTTCACCAAATTGTTCACACCCATCTTCTTTTCTTTGTACTGCAGTTGCTTCCTTCTTCTTCATATATACTCTCTGCATATATACGACAGTGCACGGTGTACACGTGCACATTGCACAATCAAGCCATAGATCTTCACGCTGCTTCAACCCTTTCCATATGTCAGTCACCCTTTACTGACCCGATCATACGTTTTTCGATCATCTCAATGTTTCTCGCCACCCTCAACACTTAAATCCACAAAATTTCCACTAAAACTCACGATTTTCAGGCACAATCATACCCATATGCCTGACATTTAAGATTTACACGATCAAATATTGAAGTTTAAAAATCTCTTTGCTAATATTTATACATAACTGGAATTATATATATATATATATATATATATATATATATATATATATACATTTAAACTGAAACAAATTTTAAAATACACTATGAGGGTATGCAAACAACTTTCCTGTAGGTCCTAAGTTGTAAAGCTCACTGTGAATCGAGTTGTGGATTTTTAAAGCCATTAGTAACTAAAATTTAAGCTCCTAGGTTGTTCAAGCGTTAATACTGTCCTTATTTTAACAAACAACAAGATGCTGGTTCATGTGTGAATCTGTGATGTAATACATCATAACTGAGTAAAGGCACAAATAACATCGGACAGTAAAATCAATCAAGGATTTTATTTTAATATGGAAGTAGAAGTGGGGTTTACCTCCTTGACATGCTCTGTCTTTTACCATTCAAATACTGTCAACTACCTTTAGTTATTTACTTCAGCAACCATCATTGTTTTGTTAATACAATTCATATGTATGTGGTTATATACATAGTCATAACCATGATTCGGAAAACAAGGATAGGAAGGTGTTTACCCATCAATATTATGAACGGTCACAGGTAATTTCAGTTTTAGTTCAGTTTTAAACACAACCAATTCCTATATATACATGTACTTATTTTCACAAATAAATAAAACAAGGGAAGGGAATTTACTCACTATTTATCCACTATTTTTCCCTTTCACTGGTTTAATGTGTACAGTTTTTATGTATTAAATTTTTACTTTTAACTAAGTACACATATCCTGGAAATTTTATACACATATATAAGTTCATATCTTTAACATAATAAAAAGAAGAATAGTTTACTCACATTGATAACTCCTCTGTTCTTTAGTTTTCAGTCCAGATTTTTCATGCTTATATTTCCAGGTTCCCTTTTTCTAGTCCTCTGTTTGCATGCCTCTTGCCTGGCGTTGCTACCATATTTCTCTCTCGAGTTTTCAGTTTGGTTCTACTGATTTGTAAGGAGATTGCAGGACATGCTACACTACAACAGAACTGGTATTTTATAGCGGCCTACAGCCGCTATGAATAAGAACTATAGCGGTTTCATAACTGTTGTATATGAACATGTTATAAAAAACTGCTAAATATTTATAACGCTTTATTTGCCGTTATAAAAGAGCATGGTTTTATAGCACAAATTTACCGTTATGTTACTTAAAGACAATAGCTCATCCTCACCGCTATTAAACATCTGAATCTCAATGAAAATGAGAATCTTTTATAACACATTATAGCCACTATAACAAATTTATTTTATAGCGACTATATGACGCTATTAAATTAACATGTTATAGTATTGCTAAAACCTTTTACAGTTCATATATACCGCTATAAAATTCGTAGAGCTATGCATACATATATATATATATATATATATATATTACATTTTAATAATGGCAATTAAAATAAATCTTCAAAACAATTTAAAGAGCAATGTAAGAACGAGAAGAAAAAAAAATCAACAAATATAACACATATTCATGATAACTAAATAAAGTATCAACTAACAAAAAATAATTTCAATCCATGAGTTACCAAATTCAATACATATGTTTTCAATTTCATATTGATGTCAATTTAAGTACACAAAAGACAAAACATAGTTCATATTTAAAGTTTACAAGTATCAAATGCATCACTCAGAATGTCAAATGCCAAAAGCCTTTCTTTTTCCATCAAATAGTCCATGAATACTATGCAATCACCTGGTTCCAAAAAGACACGTTTATAAATTCATGATAAACCCAAAGAAATAAACTAAAAAATTAGACAAACTACAATACAACATAAGAATTTTTCCCAACGACGAAAAAAAGAAAAGAAAACCTTAAGTTGCGGTACTCAAAAGTGCCATGTTTATAGTTTACCAGAAATGGCACAAATGATTTGGAGTCATTTTGTCGTGAAATGTGGTTTATGAAGATTTTGATTATTTAGCATGAGCATGGAAACTAGTTAAAAAGTGCAATCTACATTGAAAGTTATAGACTATGAACTACCTTCATTGATTTAACACTCCTGAAGTATGTTTTCTTTAGCAATAGTTGTTTGCTTCGGAAACACTTGATTCCACTTAAAGAAGTTATATAATGATGAATCATATTAGTATAGAAGAATACTAAAAATACAAAAATATATAAATAGCGTATATGACGTAGTCGAGGTTCCAAGCTATTATAGGATGTTAAAACTGACGATGTGCAATTTCAAAAAAAAAGCGCAAACATGTAAAAGGATTGGGTATTCCTAATTTTTTATTCACAGTGACTAGGGAAGTCAATTAGTCTTTGAAGAGAATGGTTTAGGATAGCGTATTAGGTCCAAATGACAAGCCATTAACCAACAGAACAGTTCAAGTGACTACTGCAAAATATAATTTTATATAGGTCTGATTGTTTCCGCCCCTCTCATTGAGGTATATATTGAAAATCAAAACACAAAATACAAATAGAACATGCCATTATACCATGTAGAATTCAAATTATTATCTGATTTCTCCTTTTTGTCACCTTTTTTTCTTCTTTTTATTGAGTTTTATCAAATCACTTTGCTGACAAATAAATTGGGTGATACTTAGATGGGTCTTGCAAGGTAGCCATAACCTAGTGCACCAATATTTAGGAAACCTACGTTATCTGCTAATGATATAAAATCATTTTCTTTTGACATTGGATCAAAAGTTTATTGAAGTAGGTCATTCTCATGTTTAAGAAATTTGTATATAGTATTGTTACACGGAGCCATGGACTAAATAAAGTCGTGGACAAATAAAAACAAAATAAATGTCTAACCTGTGCATGCTTACGAAAACTGGTTGCAAGAACATGTTTGAAGAAGATTAGCTGAATTATATGAGCTTATTGATGCTATTAGCTGAATAAACCCGAGAACGCATCCCCTCCAATCATCAACATTCAAGCTACAGCTGCTACCAACTTCCAGAGTTCTCAAATATTTGACCACATCTCCTTTTGGCTTCATTAAAATATAAAAATGGATGTAGAGCTTAGCAGTATTTTATAATGAAGTAATAGTGAGGGCTGTTTATATTTAAACCAATCATCCGGTAGGGCGAAGGGATCTGCCATGTGTTTGAATGAAAGCAAATCAATAGCTTAAATACAACAATAAAGCTCCACATGCTTGAATATTCATTTTAAAAAGAAAAATACCTGTTCCATTGATGTTTCATGCATGAGAACAGTTAAAAGGCGCCTGATTCCTAACAGAGAAGAAGATGCAGCAACCAAAACTATAAATAGCCATCATCTATAATCCAACTATGCATTCAGTTAATCATCTGCTTATAAGATATATGTATATATATATATATATATATATATATATATATATATATATATATATATAAAAACACACACACACACACACACACTCATTCAGCACTAGTCAAAAGTTGGTTAATAATGGAATTTGAAATGTCACTGGATAGTATGAGAGTATTCAAATAATTAGTTTCCGTACCAATTTTGTAAACAGAAAAGAAATACTGAGAGATCTGAATTCAACTAGAAAGCTCCACTGCTATGCAAACTCCAAAACTACATTTGCAGAAATTATGGCAAGGCAAGTCGCTAATCGGTTTAAATAATCCAGAAAAAAACATAACATGAGGCCGCAAATAAGCTCGCTTATCAGAAAGTAATTTAAAAGTAAACTTACCACATTACAGCAAAAGCAAAATAACGCTGAAGTACTATTCTGCTTCAAAATGAAGACAACAAAAAAATTTGTGATTTTAGCAAAACAAAAGCAGAGTGGCAATAGAATGAGTGATACCATTCGCACTATAAATTATATTTAAATATACAAAGATTTTGATTAATGGTGAAATTTGTTCATTTTCCTTTACAATCAGCAATTTGTGGGTGACCATATTGAAGGAAATACGTGCTTTCCATTGTCGATTGAATGACTTTGTTTACAAAAACATGTCCACTACATTGCAAATACCTCAACATAGTAGAATTAGATTAAATTCACATCGCAGGATAACCCAATGGGAACGAACTCAGAGATACTGATGCAAAGTACATACTTTGGGAAGGACCATGTAACAAATAATTTCATATACATTTTGCCGGTATCAATGTTGGTTTGGCACAAACTTTCAATACAACGGATTTTTTAATACCTTGAAAATAGTTGTTTTCCCAACCATACTGAAATGCAAATATTCAGTGCACAAAACTTAAACAATCTTACTTTTTCCTTTCTTTTTGTCAAACTGTATTTATATGGAATGTCCATACACATTCATTTAGAGAGCATAAAAAGATTTAGTTGACTACTTATTGTTGGCATAACCACATGTGGACGACCTTGACCTTTTGCTGTCCAAGCAATTACCAGATGAGATGATTCACAACAGACAGCCTAAGTGGCATGTCATGCACAAAAAAAAGAATAAAAGAATGGCATATGGAATGTTGAAAAATAGATGCTTGCAACAATTACTTAGGCATTCTACCATTATTTGTAATCAGAAAAGGCTTTAAAATTACACAATGTACATTTAGCTTTACAACAGTTAGATAATTAAAAAAGCAAAGCTTAAGGATTTTCCTTACTTGTTGAATCTATTTTTTCCAACGTTACAAGATTACATTGTAGTAGTCATAACAGTAATATGGCTTTTTACCTTCATAATCGAAGGTAACGACAGTTAGAAATTTCAAGACATGATAGCAGGACTTTTGAACATCAGTAATAGTTAAATTACATTCAAACTTAGTCAACAATTAAATGAAACAACCACAAAGAAACAGATGATTGATCATTTTGATGAACAATTTTTTTGGACATACAACAAATTACAGTTGGCAGTTTACCCTGATTGAAGCAATGAGAGAAATTTGAAAACAGCTTACCTAGCAGAAAGCATCGAGGTGATCTGGTTGTTTGGTACAGATCAGAATATGCCGGGAAAGAAAGGGTGGATAAAGCGGCAAGAACTATAAACTTTGAGGAACAAAAAAATTAAATAACAATAGTTTACATAACATTCAATCGAATGCTTGTGTTTAATTGTATTGGATCTGTAAAAATTTAGAGTAAATAAATTCTAAAATCAATGAAAAAAAAAGTTTACTAAGTGACAATATGTCCACGTCAGCAGCCGTATTTATATACGCACTAAAAAATGCTTATGCATTTTTCTTGCACCTTTTATCTTAGCTTATATCTATAGTTATATCTGTGTTAATGGCAACATCCTGAAATCAACAAATAATCCGAAGTTTGTTTATTATGGTAAAATATACACGAACAAATTCCAAAATACATTGAGTAGATAATGTTATGAACATGCATTATTAGGTAGGAAATAAAAAGTTCTAATTTTAACGATGCTTTCTTTTTTTGGTACAAGCATGATTTTGGGAAATCTCATTATTCCAGGAAACATCTATATATGTAAGGTAAAACCTTAAAGTCCAAAGCATCAACACATGTAAAATAAGAGAGAAATCGGTATTATTTCATTTTTATTTTGTCAGTAAGATTGGCTCCAAGTTTAAAACCAGTGCAGTGTATCATTTCTTTAATCATTTGTCTGTTGCACTTTTAACAAGATAAAGTGTATGTAGAACACAATAACACATGCAAAATGGTCAAAAAAGTAAATCATATCACTTTCGTGTACTTACTATCAGTAGGACTACACCACAAAGTGAAGGCACATTAAAGAAATTACTATAGCACATTTTTGAGATGAATCCAGCATCTTTTAATATTCCCTAAGCTACCTAATTGATGATCGAAGTTATATTTTTTTACATGTAACTACCAAATGGAATAGAGAAGAAGGACTCAATCCATTTGGCCATAAAAAAAGCATCCGCTCTATCCCCGAACGGTCATAATTTTTGTATCCTCCAGTAACACTCCAACGATTAACAAATTTGATCATAAAAATAGCAAAGCTGTAATAAATGACGTAATAGTGTTTGTATGTATACGTATATTTATATGTATGTGTTTATGTGTATTGATGTGTGTGTTGTACGATATAAGATATCACTAATTTATTTTTTCCAAGTCAAACAATTAAGATGAGTAGAAGTATATGAATCGTCAAAAAGAAAACATCAACTGAAATAAAGGTTTGAACATCATAAAAAATAAGAGAACAGAAGAAAATAGCATCTCACTTCGCCTCAATATTCCTCTTCACATTTGCGCATCCAGACATGCATTATCAAACTTCTTCAAAACAAATAGAAATCCAGGTTAAACATTCAAACCGGGAGAAAATTAGTAAACAATTGAGGAGAATAATATGCTTTATACCTATTATTAAAAGGCTTACAAAACACATAAACTGCAAAGGGAAGTGAAATTTATTAACTGATCTTAATTATGAGTCTTAAAAACAATAAAGCAAAGGCAGAAACAACAAACATTAAAAAAGCTTATAGGATTGGTTAAGATGAATTTGTAGCCAAAGAAAAATAACCTGAATATCCATCTATTTAATTCAGCCGACGAAAATTTAGAGGCCTTAACCAAATGGGGCGTCCTCAATAACCCTGAAAACATTGGAAAACAATATTCAAATCACGAATAAATAGTTTAGACTCGTACTCGTTAAATTATACAAGCAGGAGAACAAAAAAATGAATTTATAGTGCTAAGGATTGGGGATTGGGGAGAGGGAAACAAAATAGTTCATAGGATGGTAATTAAAGAAAAGCGCACCTTTTCAGATCCAGTTCGAACGATGCAGAAGCATGACGATTGACGATTTAAGAGTCGGCGATGCGCACACGATTGTCGAGGGGAAGGCGGAGGAAGGACGGTTCTCATTTTAAAGCTTAAAAATAACTCTAGCATCATATATTTTAAGGCTTAACAATAACTTAACACCACGAACAAGAATCCAATCAACCAAATGTAAACATTTTTCCCAATCCTGCAGTGCAAACTCATAAAATGGTTCACATGAATTTTCCCAACAGTCATAGAAGATATTGTATATCGATTCAAATGGATTCTATTTTCAAGTAAGCATCATATAATTGAACTATGATATTGATTTTGCTGTTTGAAATCATCGAGCCCTCAGAAGTATAAAAAAGAAACTTGAAACTTTTTGGGCTATCCAATAAAATTATCACCCAAATCCCAAATCTGATAATTTGAAACCAATTTGCAAAATTCTTTCCCCTTGTAAGTAGAAAGAAACCCTCCTACCAAGTCCATTCGTAGGCACAATCGGTTTGAACAAATAGGTATTGTCCGCTTAAAATTTTGAGAATTAGGATGCCAGTACACCCAAAGTTCTGATGTCTTGATCCATTGTGAACGTTCGAACTGGCTAAGATCCGATCTTTTGAAGGGTAGATTTAGAGAAATGATTTCCCTGTACCCATTCCTGTGAATCCACCAGAAGATCTCCGAAGTTTTGAAGATCCCATTTTTTAAGATCTGTTTGAAGAAGTGTCCGGCTATTTTCACCCCCACTCTTCACTCCCCACCGAAAATTTTAAAATTTTAATTCCAATTTTACCCTTTAAATATTAATTAGATATATAAATGCATATTGTTTCTTGATGTCATTACAATTCGAATAACCTAGTAGTCAAAGCATGGCGTCAGAGATTTTATGTAAACAAAACCTAAGTCCTCTAAAATAGTTCAAACAACTCACAACCAACGATAGAAAAATAAAAACAACGGTAGAATTAAGCGTAGAAATTTGTAACTTCAAGTCTTTTCCGAAACTATACTTTGCATAAAGCTAGTATAACGAAAATACATCGGTATTTACATAACAACGCTTTCACCCGACAATATTACATAACAACAGATCAAGTTTTTTTTTTTTTTTTTTTTTTTTAGGTTGGGCAGTAAAAATGAAATATAGATTGAAAGAAGAAGAAAAAAAGTTTGATTAAGTGAAAGGACACATTTGAAAATAAATGGGGTGGGAAGAGAAAAATGTGGGGTGTGTAGTTTCTTTTCAAATAGGTGGGGTGTGAAAAGTATTTGTAGGGGTGGCAATAGCCGGAGCCTTTGAAGAAATATAGATCGATTAAGCATGCATCCACGCTTTACAGATTTAACAAAACTAGCGATCCAAATCCTGAGTACCAGATAAGTAGGAAAATGGGAGGAGAAGATGTTATATGGGACAGCGATATCACCGACATACCCTATATTCTGAATCATAATCTACGATGAAGAAATAGTTGGAATTTAAGTTGATCGGAAGAATTGAGAAAGGAAAATGATACACAAAAATTTCCGTTTCCCTCTAAAATTTGATCGGAAGAACCGAGAAAGGAGAGAAAGAGAAGGGTTAATTGTTATTTTAGCGGGAAGCGAAAATTTTGGAGCCATGAGCGTTACACAGTGCCACATAGAACAAAATGAGTTAAAAAACAAAATGTTTAATCATAAATAATAACACTTTCGAATAATGTGTTATTAAATAGCGTTATAAATAACATATTTTCTTGTAGTGCCAGTGTGTATTTATAGAATAACACAGCTTGGGTGCCAAGGAAATACTGCAGTAGCTTGTACATTCTTCAACAATTTGGTTTGCAGAGGTAGGCTTTTCGGACTTGAAAACACATATCAAGTTTGCAGTTTTTCTGTCATGAAGTTTCAGGGGAGGAAGAACATGGGTCTGCTATCCTATATTTTAGTCTCTGCGTGAATCTTCTGTAGCCGGCAATTATATATATTTTTATTAATCTTAGCCATGTGTGTTAGCTTAATATTTCAATGTGTAGCTTACTTGATGTACAGATAGCCTGTACTGAGGCTTCATTCAGAAGGAGCACAAGTATATGTATATAATTTGTTTACTTTAGTGTGAAGTAACTAGGATTTAGGATCTGTTTAGGCCGGGGCATAG
Organism: Allium sativum; assembly: GCA_030737875.1. Classification (NCBI taxonomy): domain Eukaryota; kingdom Viridiplantae; phylum Streptophyta; class Magnoliopsida; order Asparagales; family Amaryllidaceae; genus Allium; species Allium sativum. The sequence goes on along the minus strand of CM060918.1, from coordinate 198,901,770 downwards.
GAGCTATGAAAGGATGGGTGCATAGTCTGTTTTCCACTGTCACGGTCATGCAAGAAACACATGCGTATGTGTACTCAATGTGAAGTGTTTTTGCTGTACAAATATGTACAGACATGTGCATATATAGGTATATTTAAATGTGATTTGAAACAACAATATACTATGGTATATTTGCATTTATTGGTTTACATGAACTCATAACTCATGCTATATTCTTGCTATACAATATGTACACCTCTGTGTGAATGTAGCCTAGTGTTAGAGCAACTCCAGTGACTCAAATTCAGCCCGTAATATTAAGGTAATTGCACCCAGTGGTGCAATTACGGATGAATATGAAGGCCCCGATTCAGGATCCAGTTCAGGATCCTGAATCGGATCTTGGCGCCTGTAGTGCAGGCGCCAGTTTCTGGCGCCTACAATGTAGGCGCCAGGATCCTGGCGCCTGTACTACAGGCGCCAGGATCCCACCCCCCTTCCAGCAACTACCCTAACCGTATTACCCCTCCAACGGACGTTTTTCGGATTACAACAGCTATAAACGGTCATATTTTATACCACAACGGCTATAAACGGTCATATTTTATACCACAACGGCTATAAACGGTCATATTTTAAACCACAACGGCTATAAACGGTCATATTTCTTCTATATATTCATGTATGAATATCACTTTGAAAGACACACAAATTTATTTACTTCCACCCATAATCGTAAGCAGCAGCAAGCTATGTCATTTCCATTCAACTCGTACAACGAAGCGATGAATTCGAATACTTGGGATATCGATTCTCAACCAGTCGAGGATTTTATCCCTCATTCTGCTCTTCCAACTTTATTAGATCGCGGCGGCATCTCACTTCAATTTTATATTAAAAACAAAATTGAAAAGAGAAGCTTGAGGTGAAAAAATAAGGAAAAAAAATGGCGCCTACAGCCCAATTCAGGGCTGAATATTCAGCCCTGAATCCACTGGAGATGCCCTTAGACAAGGATGTCTTGGCTGTCATATGTTGATGGGAAAGGGGTGTTAGGCTGTATAGCCTACAGATGTTTTATAACCAAAATTTTTAGCTTTTAAGGTAATTTTTACCCATATTCTTATTTTACAAAATTTGTACAATATATGTCCTTCTCCATTAATATATTCTATCTTAGCATTCAAGTGAAAATAACCTTATTTATGTATTGGATTTTATTGTGCTTTCATTCAAAATAATAGAATGTCATAGATTTATTTTGTACTTGCCTATAAAGGAAATGAGTTCTAGTTTGAATGTTTTTATATGTTATTCTATGTAATCCTATATTAAAACAAGTTTTAAATGTAAATAAAAATGTCAAAACAACATTTACCATATATATATATATATATATAACAAAATAAATATACACATATAATTTTACTAAATATTTATAATCCATTGTTTATAATTTAAATAAGTTACTAAAATAATTCAAATTAAACAGTATTACAAACCCAGTCAAAACCAGGACGTTACAAAAATCTAGTGATAATCGAAATGATTACTGAAATTAAGCTTAGAAATGAGGTGGTGTACAACCAAAGAATTGAAGACTTATGTATAATGTAATAAGCCCCAACTTATAAAACGAATATACTAAACTGACCGATAAGGAAAAGGTAAGCCGAGGAGACAACAATGATATGCAAAGTTTATATTTAAAGATAAATAAGACAGTTAAAGGATGAAAATGAAATTTCACTGATAATTCAACATAAAGGATGAGATGGATTGTGAAAGGAGTATTCAAAGGACCAACTATTCTCTTTTATAGTTTAAATATAATAGAATAAACATTATATATAATAGATGATTACTGAAAGTGAAAGAGTTAAAAATTCTACAACAAACTGAAAGCAAATCATCAAATTGATATACACACATGCAATACATGGATATGGGCTCTTAAACATTTTTGGATTATGCAATGTTTCAAAAGATGAAAACTCAACAAGCAACATAATATAATAAGATGGTCATGACATGGAATTATCTTTAATTTACATAGAGCTTTTCAGTTCATTCAGTACTTATTAATTGTAGTATTGTGTAAATTAAGATATTAGCTTACTAAAATGTATCAAAGATAAAATGAAATCGTCCATTGATATATCAAATAAATCATCCAAAAAATAATATCTAAGCCTTTATATTATTAGCATACAATCTATTTGTATTAGAATCAAACTACTTCAATACGATATATTATATCATCATAACTTACTGTGAAAAAGCCGTATTAGGAAAACAAAATCCTTAAATCAAAATTATTAGCAAAGATCAGATTCCATAACGATAAAAAACTAAATAAGATGAATTTGATTGCCGTTTAAATCTCTACTATTTTAACGACTCAACAATTTCAACGTTTTAAATTACGAAGTTAATTGAAATCCAACGTTTCTGTTTAGATTATAGCGTGAATACATCGAATTTTATTTCATGTTTAATATATGAATTCGATTTCCAAATATATAGTAAAATTGTGTATGTTAGATTTGGGAATAAGAATTAAAACGTCAAGTTAATTTAGAACTTGTTGATTGAACATCAAATGTAACATCGATAATTTATAGAACACTGACGCTTAAAAATTTGAATGTATTACTCAGAATGATCTAAATAATAATATAATGAACGTCTTAGTTCTCTCACTCTATTTAAATTGATTTATGCAATCGATTCGCAATAGCAACAACCAACATATGTAATTAACATTAATATGTAAAATTTGAATTTAATTACAAAATTTAACAATTAAGATACGTGTAACTAGACATAATGAAGAAATAGATTTCTTGATGAAATACAAAGATTTGTTCCATTTGCGTTAATTTTAGTTAAACATTTAACAAATCATTAAAAATTTAACGTCATCAGTATTCAGGAAAATTTAAACTAAAAATACTAGATGATATTCTATGAATAACAATATTTTTTCCTTTCGCAAAATCGAACGTTTATTATTTTGAATCTATAATTTCGGATCAAAACACAAAAAATAGACGATGCTTGTTTGTTATGCTTCTCTGTCCGTACTTTAGTATATTTTTGTATTTGCATTATAATTAGGCTAATTAATATCTTATTTTTTAGGAGGAAAAAAGAAGCAATAAAATGAACATATATAAAAGAAAAAACAAACACGTACCCCTTAGTTACACACGCGTCCAATTTTTCTTCTTCTCTTCCATTATTCTAAACCCGATTCATTTCTTCCCGTCCCTTTTCTTCTTCGTTTGGTTCATTCACAGGAAATCTAACAACCCGGATTTTTACAACATGCTAAGACAAGAATCAAGGAAGAATTTAATTATAAAATCTGAATCAAGGGAAACGGGCTGTGCCATTGCGTTCGTCTCGGAAAAATACGCGAAATAGAGTCCGAGTTTTCAAAAATCGGAGTCCTTATGACCAAGTTATGGCCCGTCAAAGTTTTCAGAAAATTTCAAGTTCAAAAACAGTTCAAATTTGAATTCAGAATTCAGCCAACCAGAAGAGGCGGGAAAAATTCCCGCCACCACCAAGTCAACTTGGGAGTCGACACACCCCAGGTGGTGTCGACTGCCCAGTCGACACCCCTGTCGACTTGGGTGGTCGGCCTGTTTGGCCTGGGTGCACCTGACTTGTTCCTCAAGACATGTTTTAAGACCTGTGACGGATTTTGAGGGCTCAGATCTATCCTAGGGTTTATCCTATGGCCTAAACTACTCCTGATCTCTATAAAAACACCCTAGGACCTAACCTAAATCACTCAAAATCAATCTAACAACGAAGTGCTGCACAAATCCCTCTTGATCATGGCCTCCATCTCCAACTTCAAGAGCCTATGCATTCAAACTAGATCCAAGACGAAGGTGCAAGCTTTCTACACCAAATCAAGGGTTTTGATCATCATCTCAACATGGATTCTTCGACAAGACGATTCATGCTCCTAAATCTCTAAGCCTCGCTATGTAAGTTCTAGCTACTTGTAGATTCTAACGGTGATTCTAATGTGACATGGAATAAAATGCGATGAAACATAAGTATGCTAGCCTATGTGAACCTAACTTTGCCCCTTTTCTATGATTTATGACCTTGGGCTAAGTTTTAGCGACTTAATCATGCCACTCATGTTATGTTTAACCTAGTTTATCTTGCAAGTTTGAATCTTTATCTATGGAATGTTAGCATGAACCTTTAGGAACCATTTGACTTGTGAAACATTGGTAAAGACTTGACTTTGGGGCTTATGTATGCAAATGAACCCAAACCCCTTATGATACTATGCATGTTTGTGGCCTCCCTTATGATACTATGCATGTTTGTGGCCAATCCCTTTTCGGCATCGTGCATGTTTTGAGGCCAATATGTAGCATAGTATCCTTACTATGTTGACTCGTTTTTACTTGGGTTGGAAACACAATTTGGGGTAGGTTAGACGAGCGTGATTATGACATGATAATTTGACATGGGATTTCATGAAAATACGACACTCATGATACACCTAAATGGGGACATGACATGTGAGGTAAACATGGGACTTGAAACTAGACACGTATGGGTTGTAAGTGTAATATGACACTAGACCAAACATGAAAGTGGCCAACTCGAGGTTGGGTTGAGTTTGTAGCATAAATCTACCCGGACCCGCCCGGCTTAACTAGTTGCTACAAACAATATGACCCAATGTGAGTAGTTGGTCACATAGCACTTAAAACCCGAGGTTAGACTAGGTTGTCGTGTAAATCTACCCGGACCCGCCCGGCTTAACTAGTAACCACAACAAAGTCTAATGTGAGAGGTTGGGGTGCATTAATCTAATTAATGCCACATGAAAAGGTTAAGTAATTTTGACTAATGACACTTAACCGATATGACACGAATGGGTAGGTTAAGTTAAACCGGACTTGATTTCTTAATGACACATAACCATATAAGACAATTAGGGGATGGGGTTAAGTAATTTACACTTAACTAATCCGACTTGGTAATTAGATGGGGTTAAGTAACTTAGACTTAACAAATCTAAACACGATAATTAGATGGGGTTAAGTCACTTAGATTTAACTAATCTAAATACGGTAATTCGATGGGGTTAAGTTAAATACTTAAACAATCTAAACAGGATAATTCAATGAGGTTAAGTAACCAATACTTAACCAATTTAACATGATAATACAATGGGGTTAGGTAACTTATACTCAACCAATTATACATGATGATTTGATTAGGTTAAGTAAACTATACTTAACCAATCTAATATGAGAACTTGATAAGGTTAAGTCACAAGACCGTTTAAAATATACTTAACCATTATAATACGATTAGTGGATGAGGTTGAGCTAACCCACACTTAACCAATCCGACTCGATAATCTAATGGGGTTAAGATAATCCATGCTTAACCAATCTAACACGATAATCTGATAGGGCCAAGGCAAACTAATATTTAACCAATTTGACTTGATAATTGAATAAGGTTAAGTCATGAGCTTCTTGGTATACTTAACCAACTTGTAGGGCTAAGTCTTGAGCTTAAATACTTATCCAATCTTGACATGATTCGTAGGCGGGTTAAGTCATGAACTGGAATGACAATACTTAATCCATTTGACAAAACCCTAGTTCAGGGGACTAGGTGGAAAATCGTAGTTAACAAGGATAACGGGAAAGGGAACTAAGTGATAAACCTTAGTTTAGGATAACTGAGTAATCACTACAACAAAATGACCCTATTACAACGGTGGAAAACAGTTGTAAAAGACTTTTTACAACGGTGGAGCCACCGTCGTGTATTAAGAAGTTGTAATAGACTGAAATCTTTTACAACTTTTATACACCGTTGCGACACCGTTGTTAAATGTATATTTTACAACTGTGTTCCACCGTTGTAGTAATACGTATAACAACATTTTTGCACCGTTGTAGTAATTCCCATTACAATTAATTATAACAATATGATTTTTGTTTCTTTATACATTACATTTCATATAAAAATAAATATTTATACTGAATAAAATGATACTACACTGAACTGAAATAATCAATTAAATATTTTATTTCAATATTTGAATTAGTACAACTTTGTGATCCACTATCGTACAACTCACTTTTACATAATACAGTCATAACAATACATACATTCCTCACTACAAACCGATCGCTCAACAAATCCGAGGTAGACGGTCTAGCTCTAGGCTTAGCAATGCATCGTTCTATGAAGGCCGTAAACCTGTAGATTAAGTATAATAGAATGTTCAGTCAGTATATTAATATATAATAATTGGACAATAACTATACTGTCAAACAGCAATAGCTCACCAAAATAATTGTACTGTCACCATGAGACAATTCCTGTTTCAAATATGGGCAATGCAAAAGTTGCTAGAGGATAAACAGCAGTTTATCACCAAAAGAAACTGGCAAACAAACACTCATGGACACAAAGAGATAACAATTGTAAATGACAATAGACTTGAGTAGGGAAACTTAGTATCAAAGATGACAATGCTCACTGATTTAGTGTAATATTATTTATGTAGACTGGATACTTCAGAACTTGACTTATGGTTCAAACGATCACAAATAAAAAGTTCACAGTTTTAGCTCAAAATTGAACAAACAATCTGCTTCATTGCCCAAAAACACATATTCTACTGCTACTGTTTCATCTGTTGAGCTGTTTCAACTATGAGAAAAAGTAAGAATCATACCTTAATGCTTTCTGTGCTGGTTTTAATTTGATGACTGGCAAGCCGCAAACTATAGACTTAGAACAAGACGATCGATGAAGATGAACCTGGAGCTTTACTTGGAGATTATTGCTGTCGGACAGCTGTGAACCAGTTAAACAATACATTCAACTTTGAGGATTGCGAAAAGTATTAACTTCAGCAAAAATATACACTCACTTGTTTCGACTTCAACTGTATGGTTCTACTTTGAGGATTGCGTAACTTCAACAAAGGTAGCTGCAATATTGATCGCAGTCTTAGACGGAAAATGTTTCAGATAATCGATGATGGGTGGCGCCGTACCAAAACAAAGGGAAACAAATAAATCGAACTATGACAAGGTTTCTCTGTTGGTCGATGTGGAGGCCTAAGGCATGGGTTTCGGATGTGTGGTCAGATTCAGGGAAGTGGGAGCTTGGATGCGAGGGTGTGGCTCGCTCTCTGGTGCAGATTTGTTGTGAGATGGTGTAAGGCGAAGGCGGAGATGCACGTAGGGCTGAAGAGAGGGTGTCCGATGGCGGAGGGAGAAGCAAGGTGGAGGCAGGATCCGCAGGTGGAGGCAGGATCCGCAAGTGGAGGCCGAGTTTTCAGACTTTGGGGCTGACTTGAGAATATTTGATGAGGAAGATGAATGGAGAAGAAGAGTGTTAATTTGGGGAAGCGTGTAATTTGGGGAAACTAAATTAAGATTTTCAAGGGGACAGAGCGGTGAATGCATGTTAAAATTTTGTTTTGGAGCCAAAATTTTGCTTTGGAGCCAAAACATCTGTTCAAACGAATTGAAAAAAAACATTAATTACAATTGATGAAAAAGTAAAGTTGTAATAGAATTCCAACTATTAAAAGTTAATTATTATGTAAATGTTATTGATTATATACTATTAAATATTTAATAGTAATTTTTAAAAAGTAACTATTATTTAGTATTATCATCTAATTAACTATAATTACTTATGAATTATTGCAATTGTAAAATAGAAAGAACTCTAATCGACATAGGTTACAAGTGGCAAGAAAAGAAGATTTGTTAGAGATTCATTTATTACAATTGATTTAAATATACTACTGTTATTACTTAGAATTATATTTTAATGTTTAATTAGTATTTAATTAATTATTACTTATTAAAAAGTAATTATCTGTTGATAAATAATGATTGAGATTCGCTCTAAGGCACGAAAGATTCGCTTGTTGAACGGTTGTTACCGTTGCCTGTTGAATTCAAATTCAACAGTACACAAAATGTACCGTTAGCGGGGGCGTTGCCCCCGCACCCCCACCTAGGGGGGTTGCCACCCCCCCTGGACCCCCTCTCCGTAGGGGATCATATTCGACAAAAGGTTTTGGTAAAACTTTCAACATTATCAATTATAAATTAAGAGTATTTGGTATTATTTAGTATTATATTTTAATTACTGATTATTTTTATTATTTAACATTAATTTTCAACTTTGGTTAATATTTATTTTCAAACAATTTTTTTAATTATTAGTTACTATTATTAGTTACTATTATTAATTACTTATCATTATCATTATCTAATAGTAATTACTATTGTTGTTGTTAATTATTTAATAATTATTATTTATATTGTAATTTAATTATAGTTACTTATGTATTATTCATGATTAGCATTAATTAGTATATTTTAATTATTAACTATTTAATAGTAATTATGTAATATTAACGATATTTTTTAATTATTCTTCTTAATTGCTAAGTATTAATAGTAATTATTAGTTATTAATTATAAATAATCAATATAAATGTAATTGTTTAATAATAATTGACTATTAATAGTAATTATTACTTATTAACTATTAATTATTTAATAATAATTGACAAATATTATTGATTTCTAAGTTTATTATTAATTATTATTATTAAGTATCAATATAATTAGTTATTAAATATAGATATTATAAACATGAAGTCTGCACTAGGCATCTCAATTACAACGAATAAAATGAAAAGTTGTGATTTATATGTTTATTACAACAGTGCGTTTTGCAAGGTTGTAAAAATGGATCTATTACAACGGTGCCTTTGCACCGTTGTAAAATTAAAGTTGTAATATGGTAATATATATGTTCTTTACAACAGTGATTATTACACCGTTGTAAAAAAGAATCTATTACAACAGTGCTTAATGCACCGTTGTAAATTAAAGTTGTGATATGGTAATATATATGTTCTTTACAACAGTGATTATTTTACCGTCGTAAAAAACATATATTACAACAGTGTGTTTTCCACCGTTGTAAAAAAGGATCTATTACAACGGTGTTTTTTGCACCGTTGTAAAATTAAAGTTGTAATATGGTGTTTTTGTTGTAGTGAATAATTCTTAGTCAAGGAATCGGGACCAGTTCACAGATAGATGAGTAACCCGATACGGTAGGTCATCGCTTAAACACACGAGGAGGAGCAAATTATCTGTCCCAGATAAAGGTTCCAACGAACTGGGTGACGAAGCGGTAGCTTCGGGGGACGTGAGGATACTCTTGGTATCCCTCTGTGAGGTTGCGGATGGTCCACGAAACCTGGGCTCACAGAGGTTAAGGTCTGCGGTAGAAGAACCAAGGGTATGCCTTGGTTGCTGTGCGAGCAACCTAAAGACTGGGGTGGATTAGCGTGGGGTCGGCGATATTTTTCATGGTAGCCCTAGATAGCACATCGTCGGCCACCTACCACCTTTAGTCAATCGTGTGCGTACGGAAAGGCAGAGAACACCCAACAGACCATACTTGCTATCTAGGTATGGGTGAGGTTGGCCGTCCGGAAAGAGGGCATCGATGGCCTTAGTGTAGTTCTCATACATGACTTTTCTTGTTTTGCCTTTCAGTAGTTGAGGGAGTGGTCACGTGGGACCATAGCCACGGATACAAAAACAGACCTTGATATCTGCATCGGTAGATGACTTAAAACTCCCGACCGAGTTTCGTATTTCTTGATTTGCCCTGGCACGGAACTCGGATGGCACATTGAGATACATGTGCGTCTAGACATGGAAAACGATTCACGATTTATACGTGGGATAAAAAGGGCGCGGTTGACGGGTAGCATAATCCCTAGTAGCCCTAGGTGGCTAGAACCCAAACCGAGATACGAAAACGTTCATTAGGTAGCATAATCCCTAGCGGTCCTAAGTGGCATAAACCCTAGGTGAACACGTGATAGTTCATGGTAAGAAAACATAACCAGACCAAGGGTAGCAGTCCAAAACAACCTCAAGGATAAAATGGTACTACGTTGAAGTGGTATAGATTTACATGGGAAAGCCCGTACGGCCTACGGCAAAGGACTGAACTTATACATAGAAAGAAACATACGAGTTGGGGAAAAACCTACATATGCTATATATTAGGTTGACATGGACCGTTACATGACATTGGGCAAGGGACATTCATAGTTAACACATGACGCAGGTTGGGATACTAGTACGAGAGGTGCAGAGCAAATATACATGATAAATACCGTGGGAGGTTATACATGATAGATACCTTGGGATAGTATACTTGATAGAAACCTGACAATGCGATACCTTGATTTATCTTGACATCGTAGTTTATCATGATACCTTAGTTTATCTTGCTACAGTAGTTCATCCAGTTATCTTGGTTTAGCTTATCTATCTTGCCGTCATCCTTATGTTTACTTTCAGTTTATGCATGTCATGTTACCTTTACCTGTTTTTATACTGGAAGTAGATAGGACTTACCAGTCTTTATGACTGACCCCGTTTTCTTTCGCCTCTTTGTCTTCCGTCCCCCCCCCTCCCCCCCCCCGGTTTTCAGGGAGGAAATGATGTTGGTTTGTTCAGACCTCTTATGCTTGAAGGTCATCATGTATAGCTTGGTCTTCTTTTGGCTATGGCTGCTTCACCGCTTTATTTTGGGGAATAATTTATGAAAAGTTTTATGCTTCTTTACTATTGCAAGACAGGTTTTGATGTATTCTGATGTAAAAGGCTTTAGACCTTATTTTATGAGGTAATGAAATTTGTTTTACTTCCGCTGTTTTATATATGTTATGTCTTGTAATATTTCTGTGCATGTTTACCTCGATAATGCTTCACCAAAGCTAGTGCATTCCCTTTGTGAGTGACCCTAGCGGAGGTGGGGTGTTACAGGAAAAAAAGAGACAAAACAATTTTCTCTTCCAAAATCAGAAATGACATCACTTTCTTCCTCTTAATCCAATCGAAATCTTTACCACGCTCCTTCCCATTGTCCATCACATGAAGCCATCCCGAGACTCACCAAAGTTTTTCCGTCCATTACCGGTGTAACGAACCATAATTTCGACTAATTTTAGAATATTAAAATAGATGAAATTTTGAATGAAATAGTTTGAGATTTAACATTCTATGATTACTTAATTTAAAATAAGATTGCATTATTAACTAAAATTAGATCAGATTGGTAATAATGTTTCAAATCAAAAGAAGCCAAAAACTTAGCAGTAACTTGCGTTCGCATTAAATTGCACTGATGTTTTATAAAAATGAAAATAATAGTTTGAGAAAAATAAATTATATGTTTTCCTTATGAAGTTAACTTTATTTTGATTTCTGATTTTGTTAACTTCATTTTGATCGTTTTATATGTGCGACCAGCAGTTACAGTGACGAATATAACGTAATAATGAAATTTCACACGAATAATAAAATATAAGTTTCCAGTGTACCGTCCCGTTCGTATCTATAGCACAACAAATATATATATATATATATATATATATATACACACACACACACACATATATATATATATATATATATATATATATATATATGAGCACAAACTGGTGACAAAAATTAAGATACACAAATTGTGGACCACAAGATTTGTTTGTCTTTATGTGGAATGTGAAATTCAGGGGGAGATCTCGTGGTCCACAAATTGTGTTCATAATTTTGTGTTACCAGTTTGTGTCCATTTAGACTTTCCCTACACACACACATATATACACATACATACATACATACACACATATACACATATACATATACACACACTTTTAGATGCTGATGTTGAGTTGTAGATCGATTGAATTTTGGTTCGAGGTACCCGTTAAACCGGCTAACTTGTGTATAATCAACCAGCGTAACACATAAATATAGAATAAAGTTTAAACATAGTGAAACACTCACACTCGGATTAACGTTTATTTTTGATTAATTGGTTGGCGACCTATTCTTTATTTTTTAGCAGCTACTTGCGTGTGTTAAGGAACGTGATGATTCATGATTCAAATTCCTTTAATGCCTTTTTACTTCTTCTTCCTACTTGCCACATTATATTTTGCTGCTCCATCATCTTTGCCTTCTTCTACAAATTCATGATCTGTAGCCTCAGTGGCGAATCTAGCCTTTAGTTTCAGGTAGGGCCAAAATAAAATGATTTATCCCACATCATCTAACCTACTTTAAGTGTTATGGTTAATATATGAATAAGCTTAATACCCTTTTAAATATAGTATAACTTGGTCAAACGGCTGTATGAAAAGCCCAGGTAGGGCCTAAGTATCAATTCCAGCTAGGGAAAGAAACCTACGCCTACATTTTCATTTTCTGACATAGGGCAGTGACGCTACCTCGCATATACGTAGATCCACCACTGTGTTGCCTCTTATAAAAAAAATAAAATTTTGAAACTTCAAAATCGACCTCCACCTGACCTCCATGTTTCTCCTTCCTTTTCTCCGACCACCTTCAGCTCATCCCTCAGGCCTCCTCGTCAACCGAAGCCGACTTGAGCCTTCCTCACATTATCCGTCTACTTCTATGTTGAATATTTTTTTAAGGGAACGAAAACCCTGCAAACTCGAAGCACCGCCCCTCTATGTTGTTAGCAACCGGGTCCTCTCTGCCTTGGCCAGTACACATGCGACGACGGCCTTTGCACAACAGCCTTCTCCCCTCCGCATTAGCAGCCTCCACAAAAATGTGAGTCACGACCCATATTTTAGCTACCGCATTCAAGAGAAAATATCTCGAATTGTAGTGTACTCCCACACCTAGTAGATTTAACTGAATTCAAGACATGTGATTAATCTTTGTGTATACGGTAACGTTTAACTAGTAGCTGAAATGTTAAAAGAAAGTGTTATATGTGGGTTTAATCATATTATAGAAAATTGTGAAACAAAGCTGTTATTTAAGCATTTATAACAAGCTACTATTTGAAACTATAAAGCTATTCCATTAGATGCATGCATAATACACAATTAGCTTGCCTTGAAACTTGGCTTTTCGATTTGTTTTGCATGCTTTTAAATATGGTTTGACAAATTTTTCATAACAAATACCATAAACATAATATATAATTAACTTGCTTATCTTAGATTCTTTATTCCATATTGCCTGAAAATGAAGACATCACATTCCTTTATACTGGAACTTTGTATATAAGTGACGGCTTGTACTAGGGGTACCAATTTGTAAAGTCATAATAACTGTAATGTGGGTATGTGAGTCTGCGACCATAGTTGAGGTCGAGGTTGTGTTTAGATATAGTGAGCATATACAATAGCTAATGGAAGAGTAAATTATGTGAGATGGTGATTTTGTTAACAAATTGGCTAGTGAAGTTATGGTATTACAACTAAACGCTTGTAATGAATATGGTGAAAGAGGGTGGTGGTTTATCTATAATAGTAGCAAGAGAATATGACGTTAGGAGATGACATTCAGTGGCAGATCTAGCTTTATGTTTGAGCAGGGCCGACCCTAGGGGTAGGCCAGCTAGGCGGCCGGCTAGGGCAACCCACCCAGAAGGGGCAGCGACGAGGGAGGAGGGGGTATGGTGACAGTAGCCTTTAATTTCTATTTAGAATATTTAGTTGCTCTTTTAATTGAAATGGTGTTGTAGTTCAGTGGTAAAGCGCCTGCTTCATTGTAGTGAGGTTGGAACTTCAATACCTGTTCTAGCCACCAAATTCAAGCTGTTTTTTCTCATAATTTTACCTTCCCACGTTGCCTGAGGCAACATTTTCCCAAATTTTTTGCCTCCCACGATGCCTTTTGCCTAGGGCAACAGTTATGCTCGGGCCGGCACTGCGTTTGAGCTAGGGCCAAATAGTCCCAAACTGTAAAAGTTGTTCAAAATTTTCTATATATATATTAACATATACTGAACTATCACAAACCAGCTGGTATATATAGGTGAGAATATGGCTTGCTTGGGTTGAAATAGGGCATACTTTCCCTTTCCAGCTAGAACAAAGTTGAGAAAGAGGCTTAATTTTGCTTGAAAAAATATTTTTCAGCTAGGGCATTGGCCCTTGCAGTGCGTCCGCCCCGTCCGCCCCTGATGACATGGACAGTGATAATGCGAAGATAAACAATATTTTGTATGAACAAAATTGCTAAACCCACTCGCTTAGGAGCGACTGTATAATTCAGTCGCTGCTGCTATTGGTCCATGCGGTACAACGGGTCCCACAATCAAATTAAAAATATAGTAAACTGCATTAATTTGTAACGAGGCAACGAATGAGAGAGCGAGTAACTGCACAGTCGCTCCTGCGCGAGTAACTATAGCAAACCTCTTGTATGAATATAAATATTTGCAAGGGCGCATGAATCTAGGAATGATATGCAAGGGCGCATAAATATTTATTTAACTTTGAATTAAGGGAGACAAATCAATGTGGATTGTGGAGTTGTTAGTCATTTTGCATGCAAATATGTATACTAAATTCTTTGGTGTTAGTAAAGTGGAAGATTACATACATTATTATTTGGATTAATTGTTTAACATAATATAATTGTAGAACAAATTTAAATGGTTTTTTTTACTAAGAAGTTTCTCTACGCTTAATTAACAACACACATGATTTGGTCTCCCCCTATAAAATGTATATCAGTTTTGAAATTTGTATTGAACAGTACTAATGCCTATTCATGTGTATGGTTGTCCGTAGATCATATTACAAGTTATCGCACTGTTGGCAGTGTTAATTTAAAAAAAAAAGTGTATAGTCCTTGATGAAATATAGCGCATATAATTCGAAATGTCTATACATGCTAAAGTAAATGCCCGTAGATGCTACTATGTTGCCTATTGATTTAACTTCTTCTAATGCTAACTTCATATATAATAATAAAATAAATAAACTTAAGCTGCTTGCACAGGCATTTTTGTGGTGTGTGTTTCATTTTGTAGCTTCATGTGGATAAATATACCTGTCGTTTCACATTTTATACAAATTTCATTTTGCAGCTAGCATTATATGTAACATATACACATATAATAATTTGAAATTAATATTACTAATTTGATTAAAGTCATGTTGGAGAATGGAGTTTTGATGACAACAATCTTATTTCAATTACCATTATTAATTGATTATAAAATATATACTAACATCTCAATATACAGGAAAATGATCACAAAGACAAGTTTTAAGACTTTTAAACTACAAGGACAACCCACTAAAATTTTAATCACAAGGACAATATACTAATTATATTGTTATAAACATATTTGACACAGACTTTCCTTCTTCGTCATCAATTATCTCTCGCAAATATCTCTATTTCGTCGGCGTTAATTGAAAACGCGACTTATATTTCCTGCATAGTTTTAAAATAATCTCGCGCATTGATCGCGCAATTTAAACGACACTGATCGCAATTGGTTCCCAAACGCCATTGAGAACACAATTCAGATCGAAAATTTGATCTCGCGCGTATTGATTTCATAGATCGTGTCTTGATATTAGGTAATTTCTAGTTGCATCGATTTAATTTTTGTTTCTTGTTATAATTTATTTTATTTTTACGTTAACTATTTTGATTAGGTTTTTTGTTTCTATCGGTGAATCATAGCTTCTATTGATTCTTCTACCAGGTATCTGTTTTGATGTTCATTTTATGAATAGCAGGTATCAGTTTTGTATTTTTTAGGTATTTGTTTTGTTTATCCATCTAGCTTAATATTCATTTGTTGTCCTTTTTGATGTTGCGTTTATTTTCTGTTTATTTTGTTGTATTATCACTGTATTACAATAGAATTTGTTTTGCTTTAATCAATTAAACTATGATTTAATTTGTTTTTGTGCTAGTTATTTTTCCCAAAAAATTAATTAAATCAGTTTTTAGGTATCATTTTTGTATTATTTTTTTGTATCAGTTTTAGTGTAATAATTGTGTTATGTTTATGTTCATCTGGTTTTGAACAAGTTTTTAGTGTATTGTTGTACTACAGTATTACCTATGTATTTCACTCGAAATATTATTGATTTAAACAATCAAAATAAACAGTATGTAAATTAGTTTTTTAATTTTTTCTTCTTAATTCCAGTATTTTATAGGTATCAGTTTATTATTTTTTTATGTATCACTTTTACTATGTTTACTATATTTTTCTTTTATTCTTATAATATTTTTGATGTATTAATTTTCCAATTGTACTGTTGCATAAACTATGTACATCAGTTAAGTTATTTTGTTTTAATCAATCAACCTATGATGTAAACATTTTTTATTATTAGATATTTTTAAAAGTTTATAGCAGTTTTTAGGTATCATTTTTATGTATGAGGGTATCGGGTTTTTTACTGCAGGTATCAAAACTGAGTTAAATGGGTATCAGTTTTCTTTTGATTTCTTTGCTAATTGAATTTTTTACATTATCATTTTCTTTCAGTGGTGAAAACAATCTTTTTATTGTAGTTGTCTTCAGCGGTACCTCTTTTAGTACTTGATTGTTAGTTGATTGCTCAATTTTTTTTTTGCGGAATAAAATATGTTGAAATTGGTCTCAGCTTACTCCTATGTCAATTGAGATTAGCTCTATGCTTGAGAACAAAACCAAAATTGTTGACACTGATTCTGATCTTCAAAGTATCATTTTATTTCAGTTACACAAGATGAGTGCCTTTTTTTTTTTATGTTAAGCTGAAGGAATTTCAATTGGAATTTATTGATGATGGTTCTTCTTCACTTTCTACTGATGTTTCAATCTCTTCGTCTTCTACTGGATATTTGGGTGCAAACATTGTCGTTCATAGGAAAATTACTTGAAAGACTTGATGAAAAGAGAATATGCATTAACATTTTCTGATTTTATTGGTTTTTGTTTTGGAGGATCCAACGACTTTAAAGAATTCTTAATGGCATATCAAATTAAATCAGTTTATAAGTTAGATTATCTTAAGAATAGCTCTACTAAAATCACAGCTATTTGCTCATCATCTTCCACTGGATGTCCATTTAAAATGCATGCTTCTTGTGATTCCGGGCATCTCAGTAGGTTTTCATTAGGACTTTGGTTGTTGAACATTCTTGTGGTGGTGGTTTAAGAAATTTGAGCAATCCACATCTTTCTAGTTCATTTGTTAAGTCATTAATAATAGATGAAATTAGAGATCATCCGAGTAAGAAACCGAAAGATATCATGGTTGATTTTCGAAGAGAGTTTAACCTTCAGTTGTCTTACTCTTATGCTTATCATGGTAAGCAACTTGCTTTAATGGAATTGTATGGTAATAATGCAATGTCCTATAATGATTTGACTTGGTACTTAGAGGCATTAATGAATCATAATTCGGGTTATTATGTCAAGATGGATGTTAACCCTTCTACAAATCATTTTGAGAGAGTGTTTGTTGGTTTAGATGCTTGTATTCTTGGCTTCAAGCATTGTCGGCCTATGATATTTTTATATGGTACTCATTTGAAGGGGAGACCGGGTGTCTCGATGGGTGCTACCGCAAAGAATGGTAACTAAGGTATCATGTAGTGCTAATTTGCTTTTGTTAGTATTATTTACGGTAGGATTTGATGGGTATGCTATCAGTTTTTTTAATATACATTTATGGTATCAGTTTGTAGTGTTCCATTTGGTAGGTAGTAGTTTTGTATGTATGAAGATATCAGTTTGTTCTATGTATTTATTATGAAGCAATTTTGCATGACTGAAGATATCATTTTCTAGTACATAGTTTTTAGGTATCTGTTTTGTATGACTGGAGGTACAGTTTTTAATGTATAGATTATAAGTAGCAGTTTTGTTTCTCTAAAAGTATCAGTTTTTATTATACTTTTTTTATTCAGCATTTTTGTATGTTTCAAGGTAGCAGTTTTTTTTTTAATGTTCATGAATCATGTTTGATTTTTTGTTCTGTAATTTTTTACGCAAGTTTCTTCCCTCTCACCATGGCTATAGTTTCAATAGAGAATGTGAATAATTGGAGTTGGTTTTTAACACGTTTGAAGGAAATGCTGAAAGAAGACCAAACTTTGGTTTTTATGTCAGATCGACACCAAGGTTTGATTTCTGGTGTTCATGACGTTTTTCCAACGTCATTCCATAATTATTGTTACCTTTACATGGAATAAAATTTGCTTTCCGTGGTAAAGTCTAGAAATGAAAACATTTCTATTGTCGAATTGTTTATGACTTGTTCTAGAGCATCCAACGTGTATGAGTTTGATGCGGCTCATTCTAAGTTTTTGGAAGTTAGTGGTCCTGCAGCGGTGAAATTTTTGAAAGACAAACCATTCGATAAGTGGGCTGACTTGTTCTTTCGAGGTAAACGATATGGGGAGTATAACTCGTGGATGAAAGTTTCAATAGTTAGATTTTAGATGAGAGGGATTTACCTATTACATCTTGTCTAGATGTAATATGTATCAAAATCATGGAGCAAATGGCTAAACAAAGAGAGGATTAATCCTGTCTATGGACTACGGTTTTATGCCCGACTATGGAAAATCATTTAAAAGAATTTTTTTAAGAAGGTTTCGGGTGGGATGTCTTCAAATTTCCTAAATTTCTTTTTGAAGTGAAATCTCCAATTTCTCATCATGTTGATCTCAAAGATTGGACTTGCAGTTGTAATCAATGGAAAGTGATGGGTTTTCCTTGTGCTCATGCAATAAAATGCATTAATAAAGTGAAATTAAATGTGTACAATTTCGTTGAGCACTATTTCACTATGGAAGCTTATCGATCTTCGTATTGTAATACTGTTAATCTTATACCAACCTATGACAAACCTGTTACTACCAAAATTAACCTCTAATATTGGCTGACAGTGAAGGGGTATCGGAGGAATACAAGCACAGAAGGATCTCCTAAAAGAGAAAGTCCTAAGGTAGGAAAGAATGATTTGGGAATAGCATAAACCGGCACATCCCGGGAAGAAAGGAGTTCAAAGCCAACAAAACGCCAGCAAAGTATATCCGATAGGGATTGTCCGATAGGGACTACCCGACAGGGAGTTCTGTAACAAAGGGTCACCTAAGTCAGAAGCCAAGAAAGAGGGAGACATGAGCTCCGCTTATTGAAAACCCGGAAGGGCTATCAGTATTAACCTACTTGGTATCGACACGTAGGAGGGCAAAGGTATCAAGGATACTAAGCCCGAAGTACACAAAGGTTATCCGAAGCCTGCTTCCGAAATATCTACTACATAAATGGCGAAAGGTCACGTTGATAGGTAACAAAAACATCACCAGATGCTACCTTCCGGGAAATCAGACTCCCCGAAAGCTGTACCGAAGGGCTAACCTAGACCCTGACAGAGATACAGGCTATCCGTACTAATCTACTTGGTACAGGAAACAATAGCGGATTCAAACCGATGGTTATCTACATACATAATCAGGACAAGCTCCTCTAAGTATTCACGAGAAAGCCAAAAGCGTACATCCAGAAGCTTACATCCGAGAGCCTACACCCAAAAGCTGCTACTGGGAGTTCAAATGTCACCCGAAAGCCACCAAATCAACAAGCCCATATCAACATCAAAGAAGCCCTAACTGACGGGGACCCTCACTTTGAGGACTATAATTAGCGCCACAAATACGACTGGAAGCCAAATGCCCGAGACCAAGGAAAAGAGCAGTCGACAAAGGCCCTTGCAGACCAATAGCCTAATAGTAGAATGGTCCAAATTTCTTTATAAATAAGACCCTAGGGGCCACATAGAGAGGGACGAATTTTTTATTTCCTGAATCTTGTTCTCTCTTCTTTCTTCTCCTTCTTGAAGAGGAAAATCTGAATTTCCAAATCGATTACCTCAACTTTTGTAATGCGTCTACAATTTATGAATGAAGAATGCCAAGTCTTAAACATCTTACGATCTGATAATCTTGTTGTGCCATTATGTTGAAACAGGGAGTTAACACTAACCTTTTGTATGAGAAGGTTGATCATGGTACCTTTGTGAAGGAGGAAGAGTTTCATAGAAATTTGAAGTCCTCTTCCTTCTATCTCAAGGGTTTTGTGATGTTGATCGATGCTCTTATGATAAGCCTAATGCTTCCTAACCTCAGAAGAAAAGGGGGTCGTCTGCAGGTTTATAACTTGAAATCTGACGCTACTCGGGCCCTTCATGCCAGTTTGGCGTAGGGTGATCATCTGAGTTAATGAGCTTTGCGATGCCCTCTTTCTCAAATAAGGGAAGGGGTGCATTAGCTTGTTTTCTTCTTATCACAATATATATCACCATATTCATGATCTAGTTGAATAATTGATTTCATAAAACCTTAGTTGTATCAAGCTAAGTAAGCTTTCTTGAGGCCATTTCGGAGTTCCACTATATTGTAAATGTGATATTCATCCCTCAAGGGGAGGATAACTAACCATCAGAATCTGAATTTCGGTGCCTCAGGAAAGCTAGATTTGGCTAAGTAATGTAGGTTTCTGAATGTCCTACATTAACCCTAGATCATTACTGCATCAAATTCCTTGAACACATGCTCACTATAGCTTCATCCGGGTGTTGACAAAAAATAACATTAACATTTTAACGCTAGAAGGAGGGCTTGAACCTCCGACCTTGTGGTTGATCTATCAAAATTAATTTGGTGAATTTATTGCTCCATAGCAGGAAAGATGAAATCAAAGAGATTGGAAGACCAAAACAAGGAATCAGATCCTAATACAACCCTTGAAGGAATATCGATCTAACACTCAATCTAGACAATAATGAAAGAGGAGCCACATCCAATCCACAACAACCACCAAAATCAAACGCCATGGAAGATAATGTTTCAAGAATCATGGTCTTGGAGAAGCAACTCCAAGAAATGCAAGCTCCGGTAAATGTTTTTTCAAACGCAAGGGTCCTCAAGGCTCACTAGATCTAGTCAGAGAGAGACGAATGAATATCTAAAAAGAAAGGCTCCTATTAAGCACTCAGAAGCAAAGAAGAAGCTTAGGGCGACTTCTTCCAAGAAGAAGAAGTCCCATCTGATGGGAATAGACCATCAAGGGAATCAATGCGAGCAAGAACAGTCTAGGAGTTCCACCTCCAAAGGTTATGATGCCAAGAGAGTAAACTATGACAACACAGAAGCATATATTAAAGATCTCACCCAGAAGACCGTCAAAGACTTGTTGGAAAGAAAGGGGAAGAGGACCCAGGATAACAGGGTTAACGACAACGAAAGGGTGGCTCCATTCATTGATGAAATTATGAATACCATAATACCATCGAGATGAAGGTTCCAACCATAAAGTATCTGGGGACAACTGACACCAATGATCATCTGATGGCTTTCGACACCAGATGGATCTCTACAATGCCTCCGGAGCCGTCAGATGTCGTCTTTTCCCGGTGACCTTTCAAGGGGCAGCAGCAAAGTGGTATCGTTAATATAGAGAAAGTACCATTTACTCATGGAAACAGTTCTCATACGAATTTCCTGCGCAGTTCTGCATCTGCAAAGATCCAATAGTTGACTACACAGTCATTGCTAACATCAAACAGAGACAAGGGGAGTCTCTGGGAGATTATCTGAAAAGGTTCAACATCAAGGCATTAAAGGCCAAGGATATGAACGACCTGACAAGTTGATTGCCATACACTCAGGGTTAATCAAAAATACCCCCTTTTGGAAAGAATTATATATTCACGGCTGTAAAGACTTGCAAGACTTTCACTTCCAAGCCGATGAGTTCATTCACATGGATGAATTGTATTTCACAAAGAGGAAGTTCGGGCCTCGAGGGGAAGGAGGAAGGCCGAACTTTGGACAAAAGCCTTCGGAAGGGAACCAAAAAAGATCTAGGTGGGAAGATTCTAATGCTAATTCAGTCGCTCTAAACAAACCTATCTCGTTTGTGTATGCTGTCGCAAGAGAAAGGGTTAACAAGTTCCCCGTCTCGTTTAAAGACAAGAATTGCCCTGAACCTTATTCCGGCAGTAAGTATTGTGAATTCCACAAAACAAACGGACATAAGACTGACGAGTGTAAGGTACTAGATGGGATTATTCAAAAGCTAATCCGAGAAGGCCATCTGAAAGAATTTGTTTTAAACAAAACGACATCGGCTCAACATACAAATGGACAACAAGAGGTTTCGGTGAATACGATTGGGACTACTATGGAAGAAGGCAACCTAGACTTGGGCCCACCCATAAATCGAATCAATGTGATCCACGTAGGGCCACACCCTGCCGGGTGCTGTCCGAGAGCAAGGAGTCAATACACAAAGGAACCCATGGAGGGAATCTTCTCCATTCAGGAAGAACCATCGTTGAAGAACGCACGTTATGCTCTCAAAATGCACAACATAATGGTTTCTCCAAAAGAATGGAAAAAGGGGTCTGCTACCCACATAATGATCTCCTTATGATAAAAGCACAAATAGGGCTTTCTGTTGTTTCAAAGATCCTTGTAGATACAGGGAGTGCTGTCAATGTCTTTTTTAAGCACGTTTTCGATCAAATGGGAATTTCCGAGAAGAAGTTAGAGCCAAGCAATGAACCAATCTTCGACTTCAACAACAAGGGGTCAACTCTGGTGGGGGCAAATCAACCTTCTGGTTCAAATTAGACTATCTCTGCTCCATAGGACCTTCGAGACTATATTTGTTGTGATCGACCAACCATCCCATTACAAAGCCTTCTTTGGGCGACGAGCTTTGGAAGAGATGGACACCTTTGTTTCTTCCAAGTATCTTATGTTAAAATTCCTAACCAACAGGGATGGCGTACCATCAGAGGAGAACAGTTTAGTTCTAGCGAATTGTACTATGCAACGATTGGCAAATACAAAAGGGAGTATTCTTCGTACTTTGATTCTTCTACCGTTTTTATACCTTCGGACAAGGGACTCTTACATCCCATATTAGAAGCTAAGATAAATATTAATAAGGCTAACAAACATGCAAATGGTAGGTACATTTCTTTGAGAAGAAAGAGGTAAAGGTCTGATGATGTAAATCTGACTGAAGAAGGAGAAATCATCACAGATTTAGATTCTAGAGGGGACATTGAAAGGAAAAAACCAATAGAAGACGTGGAAGAGGTGAATGTTGATTCAGAGGATAAATCTAAGGTCGTCAACATAGGGAAAAGGCTGACAGAGCCCATCAGAAGCGACCTAATCCGGTTCCTACAACTCAACGAAGATGTTTTCGCTTGGACCCATTCAGACATGATTGGTATCAGCCATTCTCTTATGAGTCATGCCTTAAACATTGACCCTTCGGTGGCCCCGGTCCGGCAAAAGAAAAGACAATATAATAAAGACCGGTTTGAAACCTTGAAGGGGGAAGTCAAGAGGTTGGAAACTAACGGTTTTATCCGGGAAGTCCTTTACCCAAAATGGTTAGCCAATCCGTGCTAGTGAAGAAGTCTAACGGGACGTAGAGAACGTGTGTTGATTACATGGATTTAAACATGGCATGCCCGAAAGATTGCTATTCCCTTCCATGGATTGACCAGTTAGTTGATGCCACGAGTGGTCACAAGATACTATCCCTTATGGATGCTTACTCGGGGTACAACCAAATTCCGATGCATAAACCCGACGAGGAGCATACAAGCTTTATCATTGATTGAGGAACGTTTTGCTAAAAAGTTGTTTAAGTATCCTATCTTAAATAATTTTATTTGTTGATTAACTTTTAAAATATATAACTTTATATATTCAAAAATCATATTTCCAAAGATCGGATTATATATAATCAAAAATACGTTAATTATAAACTGGGCACTCTCAACTCATTTTAGAGCATTACTAACCCCATCTCTAATGAGTTTTCTCATTCTAGGATACTACCGATCCTATCTCTAATGAGTATTCTTATTGGATATTACTAATCCAATCTCTAATGAGTCTTTTGTTCAGTTCTAACGAGTTGTACCCCAAAGATTTGAGCTAACCAGAGCTCTGATACCAACTGTAATGGCTCGGGTTTGCCCGGACCCAATCGATTTCAAAATCAACTAAGACCGTTCAAAACCCGAATACTTTAACTCTGGGAATACAACAACATCAGAACAATAACAACAGACTTTTATAAACATTACAGTAATGTTACATCAGAGTACAGAACATATCATAGTACATCGATTTAAAATACAGCGGAAGATAAATTACAACAAATTATAATACAATACAGCGGAAGACTTCTATGCTCTGGACACAGCTTTAGGCTTCGATCCAGAATCCTGCTCAAGAGATAAATATCTGCAAAAAGCTACTCGACTGCCCGTGTGGAAAAGAGGGCACCCGAGTTTGCAAAGTGAAACAAACTACGAGTCAGTCATGGGACTGGGTGAGAATTCTTAACTAACATAAATAATTGCAATAAGGCAAATCCAAGGACCACGCCGCTAACGCAGAACATGTTTTATTCTAATGGATTGTCGGTGCATAAATTAAAATAAATCATTAAACAACGCAATGCTTTTTAGAAAAATGGAATCGTCATAAGACTCAAGTCCTATCACACAATGCAACGCAAACCAGAGGATAGAGTTTTACCTTATGATGATTAAACATGCTTGGTACGATAAAAACGAATTTGATATTATTATTAGTGTGTATATGTTTCAAAAACATTTCAAAGTAAATGTATCAATCCTAGGAAGCATAGCTACCATATACTATGCGTCCATACTAGTAATACAATCAAGTCCGTAGGGTCGTATTGGGAATTGGGTTTTCATCATGAGTCAAGGCTAGGAACGATCTCCTTACCGATTCGAGACACTCTAGCTAATGTCTCAGGATCCCCCACAGTGAACCCTTGGAAAGCTGCAGGGTCGGTCCACACATACGATTTTGCGGATTAGTTATTCCTGAACACACGTTTCTCGGTCCTATAGGACCTAATATCTGAGGCGCCTCATTCCATCATCCACATAAGTAAAATGCTGGGTCGTGTAAAACCCAGACACCAATTTTAGCTAGAAAGAAACGTGTTGCTCTCCCTGCATTCCCTTACTCCGTTTTAGACTCAACCCGAGTGTGAGGCTCGCGAAGTCACACTATACACAAAGCTACGCCTAAACAGGCCGTGCTTTGATCATCAACCACAAGGCCTGCTTTTCAACAAAAGCCTTGATCATCTGCATCTTAGCATGCCACATTGTCAATCCATACCGTACCATGGATTCCTACCAATATATAACCTCTAAGCTCGTACGTCTTAGAGTAGGGTGTTAGACACCAAACAGATATATATTTAGCAGAGATCAACTAATATCGTATAAAGGAATACAACGTCAGACATACAATCCATTTTCAAGTCCGTTCTGGGTCTAAACGAAACTGAAGGCACCTTATACCTCGCATATCCGAACAACCAACAAGTAATATGGACGGCCACCATTGTAGCCCCTTCAAGGTAGCTACTCCAATCATGGGCATCAATGGTAACTCATCCATTCGACGTGAAGATTGTTGGTCTTCAATCACCTTCTTCAACTCTTCGACTTAGATCGACGAATAATCATTTGAAATGAGATTGAACTCGGACCTTTCAAATGATTCTCACGTATATATCATTTCAAATCATTTCTTATCGTTAATATTAATTTATAACAATTAATCTCTATTTTTATTTATATAAAAATAATTGAATTTTATTTAACAACACTTTATGTCAATAGGCGACCTTGGCGCTGTTTTCACCCAAATTTGTTTTACAAATTTCTCTAAATCTAACCGTTGGATTTTAACACAATTCATATCGTTGGAAAGATATTCCCAAGGCAAACCTAATGGTTTCAGATTTGGGAAAATCCGACGGTCGGATATTTCGGCATAACTATTTAAAGTTACGATTGTCGAATCGCGAACTACCGCGCGCGATTCATTTAATTATAATTTACTTATATATATATAATTATATATACATACAATTTCCTCGGCCATTTCATTATTGTGATTATCATAACAAGTAAAGAACACTTGGCTTAATAACATTTTGATATATAACATAACACACAATAATGTTTATTTTATTTTAATTCACATACACATTCTAAACATAACAATGTATATTTTTCTTTTACCCTCCAATTCACACAATAATGTATTATTCGTGTATCATTCCAATTTAACAAAAATGAAGATTTTTGTGTCTTTTAAATTTTCTAACAAAAATGTAATATATTTTGGTGTCAACCTCAATTCTACAAAAATGAATATATTTTTTTGTTTGTTTAATTCCAATGTAACAAAAATATTAGCTTTGTTATTCTTTCAACGCAAAACAAAAATAATAATTTTGTTTATATCTTTCAATGTAAAACTAAAATGATAATTTTGTGTCAATCTTTTCTATACAAACAAAATGACGATCTTGTGTTTTAATCTTTTCACATGAAAATGTAAATTTCATACCTTTACTCTTTTTAATGAAATCAAATTCATTAAAATGTAAATTTCCATCGTCATGACTTTCATTGAAAACCTATTTACATAAAAATGTAAATTCCATATCTTTAATCTTTTCAATGAAAATCCAATTACATAAAAATGCAATTTTCTTCTTAATTCTGTAAATTTCACTTCTAAATTCTTTTAATGAAAATCTATTTACATTAAAATGTAAATTTCACTTACTTTAAATCTAATTACATGAAAATTTAATTTTTCTCCTTAAATCTTAATACAATAAAAATGTAAATTTTCTTCTTAATCTAATACATAAAAATGTAAATTTTTTTTTATCTAATTATATTAAAAATGTAGCTTTTCTTTTTAATCTAAATTACATTAAAAATGTAACTTTTTTTTTCAATCTAAATTACATTAAAAATGTAACTTTTCCTTTTTTAATCTAAATTACATTAAAAATGTAACTTTTCTTTTCATGATGAATTCTTCCTTTTATTTCTTTTATTTACATTAGAAAAATGTAAATTCTATTTCAATGTTGAATTCTACTCTTTTAATTACACTGTAAAATCTCCTTTTTAATTACAATGTAAATTGTAATTAACATTATAATGTAAAATTCCTATCTTTAATTACAATGTAAAATCACCTTTTTAATTACATCAAAAATTATAATTAACATTTTAATGTAAAATTCCTATCTTTAATTACAATGTAAATTCTTATCTTTTTAATTACATTAAAATTTTTAATTAACATTATAATGTCAAAATCTTTCCTTTTTATTACATTAAAGATGTAATTAAGGTTACCATGTAAATTCTATTTCTTCTTATTACATTAAAATGTAAATAATTTTGCAGCGTCAAAATCTAATCTTTTAATTACATAAGAATGTAATTTTAATTTCAATGACAAAATCTTATCTTTTTAATTACATAAAAATGTATTTTTTTAATTGCGGTGTCAATCATGTTCATTTCTAATTTAACACGTAACGTCATTTCTAATTTAATACATAACGGTGCAAATATTGTCATTTCTAATGTAATACATAACAGAGCAAATATTCATTTTCTGATTAACACATGATGGTGTAAATATTCATTTTCTAACAAGATGTAAATTTCTTTTTATAAACAAATAAATTATCTTTTTACATTTAACAAAACAAAGACAAAAATGATAACTTTGTACATTTACAAATAATGACAAAATGATGTCTTTGTATATTTACAAAATAATGACAAAATGATGTCTTGTAATTTTTTTCTTTCAATTAAAATCAATGAAAAATGTAATTTTTATTATTTCAACTAAAATCAACGTTAATGTCATCACTTTCTTTTTAACAAAAATGATACTTTTGTTCTTATTTTCGTTACACATAAAAATGAAACTTTTTGTCTTATTTTCATTATACACAGAAATGAAACTTTTCATTAATAAACAAAAGTGATTTCTATTCATTAATACACAAAGGTAAATTTCTTTTCATTATATTTACAAACAAAAGTGAATTTCATGTACTTACAAACAAAAATGAATTTCATGCTTTACAAACAAATGTCAATTTCTATTTACAAAACAAATGTAAATATTGTCACTTCTCTCTCTCTTTTTTTTTTTTTTTTACAAACAATGTAAATAATGTTTGAAATCTTTTGTTTGTGTTCTTGCATTACAACATAATAAAAGAATATATATATATATATATATATATATATAAATTTACGCAGCAAAGTCATACCCTTTTTATTAACAAAGTTACAATAAAGTTGCAATCTTTTTATTAATAAAGTTAACATCTTTTTATTTATAAAAACAAAGAAAATGAAAAAAATTTGATTAACAAACCAAGTTACAACATTTAATTAACAAAACAAAGTTACAACTTTGAGTTACAAACAAGGTTACAACTTTGTATTACAAAGTTGAAATCTTTGTTCATATAAACAAAAGTAATTTTTTTTTTAATTTAAACAAAAGTAACATCTTTTAATTTAACCAAAAGTTAATTCCTTTTTATTTACAAACAAAGGTGGAAACTTTTCATTTTCAAAACAAGGATTAAAACTTTTTATACACTGATTCAAACTAAAATTTATATCTACAACTTTAATTACAACCATCACATACAATCACAAACAATCAATTTTGATTAAAAAAATTCTGGTTTTACAAAACCAGATCTATCACATACGAACAGTACAATCAGTCACCAATCACAAACAATAAAATTGAAGTACAACAATCTCAGATACGATTATATAAACATGAATTTATGAAATTCAATCAACAAGGAATAAAACTAAATTTTCAAAAATAGAAATCTCACATCGTTATTGAGTTCTGCGCTGTTCAGATCCAAAATTTGTCAAAAATTTAACTTGTTCAGAATCAGGTCTAGTCAGTTCCATTGCGAAGATCTCGGTCTCACGATCGTGGCACACCTGAAATCGTTCGAATCCGAGTTCGTATGAGTAAGATATGGATTAAACAAGATTGGAAAATTTTGAATTAAAATAATTAGTCAACCTAAGTTTGAAAAAGTCAACCCTTCTCTCCATCTCTCCACCAAGTTGCCTAGGTCGTTCCTTTCATCTTTTTGAACCCCTTATGCTCAAAATTAGGTATCCATTTATCTCGGAACTGGAGGAGCTTGAAGACGATCGGAGGGTGGCACATCGGAGAGGGATGAGAGGGCTTGGTGCGCCGGGAGTATGGGTGGCCGCGGTGGGCCCACAGGGGGAGGCGGGGCTGAGTTGGGCGCGGGTTAGGGAGAGGATTCCGGCCAAATCACTTGTCTAAATTCGATCACCACCTTATGGAATTAAAGCCCTTGAAAATCTCTACAATTAGTTCTATAGAAGTGTTTGATTTTAGTGAGAGGATTGAGAGAGATTAAGGGATGAAAATCGAAGCTTTTTGGCCATAAGAAGAGGGGATGGCAGCTGCGTTTGGTAGGGAAGGATTAGGGTTGAGGATTAGTGAATATATATAATATTAAATTCACTAATTAACCCAATTAAGGCCCGTTTAGCAACTTTGTCCGATTTCAGCCCAACGACTGTCGTTCTTACCCATTAACCCTATTCCAGACTCATCTGGCTATGTCCCGTAGGCCCAAACGACTGTCTTGACCCAGTTTTCTTTATTTTAAAATATTTTTACTTTTATTTTTAATTCAACTGTACAAATAAATTCACCAGGGCCACAAATTAACTTCAAAAAATCCCGAAAAATATATTTAACTATTGTGACGGCCCGCCCCACACCAACCGACATTTTCTCCAAAGGTGCGCTGTACACATGTCCGGTTAGCACGGAACGGGTCGCCAGAAGGAAAAAGGAAGAAAGAAATGAACATACAAAGAACCTGTAGAATGTCTCACAACGCATAGAACAAAATATAATAATAACATACTTGACATAAAATAGGAGGGACAGTGCATAAGCTGAAAACCAGAACTAAACATCATAGCAGCGGAAATCCAAAATACAGCTTATTACAACTTTTCAAACTGTCTCAAAGCAAAAGTAAGATAAAGGAGGTACACTACTAATGCCCAAGTAGCGACCACCAACGACACAGGGAGAATATATATATCATACGTGGGAGCCTCCTGCCCGCCTCCGAATCAGCTTCTCGCACCACCAGCTAACCTGTCTCTAGTCTGCTCGTGTGAGCACCCAGAGTAATAAGAGGAGACATAAAACTATGGGTCAGACATAAATCCTGGTATGAGCGATAAGCATCTAAAGTGAATAATAACAGGTAGACTAAAACATACCTGAACCTGGACCTGCAACCAAAGAATTAGCACTACATACTGTACAACACTCTAAGGTGCCATATCAAACAGTGTAAAGATGAGGAGGTGGGGGAGGTGTGCATGTCATAGTGATGGAAAACAATCAAACATAGTATCCATCCCCACATCTCTCACTCAGTGCGTAAAGCATACGATATTCACCACTTCGATCATCCATCCTTGCTACGATCACTTTGCCCCATGAAGTCATAAATGGCTTCACTGCACTGATAACGTAGCCACTAATCCTTCGCTATGTCCACTTGCCCCATGGAGTTATTCACCCCATCTGCGCTGGCTCATAGCCTTACCAATCCTTACTATGTCCACTTGCCCCATGGAGTTATTCACCCCATCTGCGCTGGCTCATAGTCTTACCAATCCTTACTATGTCCACTTGCCCCATGGAGTTATTCACCCCATCTGCGCTGGCTCATAGTCTTACTACGCATCACCTTGCCCCTCGAGTCGTAATGACTCTACTGCACTGATAACGTAGTCTTGCTACCATCACCTTGCCCCTCGAGTCGCAATGACTCTACTGCACTGATAAGTAGCCCATCATTCATTTTTAGTGGTGAATCGAAGTTATGAACATCGACAACTCCTTAGCACACGTCCCGCAGCAAAGCCCAACCATGAAGTGAATTCATCGGTTCCCAACTGGATCCTGAGCTCTAACTTCCCATATTGGACTAGCTTTGCATCTCGGGTTATTGGTCAATACTGGGTCGGGTCGGGTTCTCTTCAAACCATCGGTTCGGGTCGGGTGTCTGCGTTGCATCAGTTCGGGTCTCCTTCTGTAGCAGTTCGGGTCGGGTCCACTTCATCGCGTCGGTTCGGGTCGGGTATCTTTCTTCAGGTCGGGTCGGGTGCCCCACCTCGGGTCGGGTCGGGTGCCATCTCCCCTCCAATTCGTGCTTCCGCTCCGATCCGCTCCCTCATTCTTCACGTACTCCGATCCCTCCTTCTTTATCCGATCCGATCGCTTCTCCTTTATCCGATCTGATCCCAGTTCAGTTAGTGTGGCCTTCCTTTTTGCCACTTTTCTCAAGTGTCAGGTTCCGATCCGATCGAATCCCTTGCCCAGTTCAACATATCCGATCCGATCCGAAACCTGCACTGTTTTCTGAAGCTTTTCCAGCAAGTGTTTACGCCGTTCGACGACGTTTTCGACCATTCTAACTATTGAAATCAATCACACAGCATATCATACAGTCATAGCAACATGCATAACCAATCACAAGCATCAAAACATCCACATGATAGGTTAAAATGGATCAAACATACCCAAAACCCCATATTTCCCCTTAAGCATGTTGAGGTGAAACTAATGATAGGATTAGCAAAACTTAACCAAATTAACCCAAATTCATATCAGAGGTCTAAAACATCATTTAGGAATTTATGAACATTTTTCCCAAATTTATTAGTGTATAAATTCGCTAATTAACACTAATTACCCTTAATTAGCCATAATTAGTGCAAAACTATGCAAATCACTCACCTTAGCCACAAATAAACTAAGATCTGAAATAAATCTCTGATTTGATGCAAATCCCAATACTAAACAGCAGCTCCAATGTTGATTTGGTGTAGATCTCTCTTGATTAGATGTTGCTAAGCTTAATCCTTGACCAAAAGATGATTTGGAGGTGATTTAGAGGTTGGAGGCCATTTTTAGGGTTCCTTGGTGATAAGTGGAGGCTAGAAAACTGAAATGGAATGATTCTCCATCTCATTTCAGCCTTCCCATAACCCCAATCCCGAAATGGGTTATGGGCCTACTCACTAATCACCTGATTTGGCCCGGTTAAGCAGTTTTCACCCTCCAAACATTATTTCAGCCATATCTCCCAAACGGTAAGTCGGTTTGGCTATTATGACCACTCTACGGAAAGGTAAACCATCAAACGAATCTAATGGAAGTGGTTTCAGGTCAAAATTCCTTTCCAATCAAAAGTTATGGCCAAAACAAGATCAGCTAGGGGCAAAATGGTCATTTAAAAATCGACAAAAATCATGAATATGGGAAATGACTCTAATAGATGTTTCCCAAAGTTACATGACCATACGACTTCATATGGGAAAGAAATAAATATTCTACGATCCTCCGATGCGTAGGATACGGGTCGTTACACTCTCCCCCCTTAAGAAATTTCGCCCCCAAAATTCCGTAATCAAAACACACACAAAGGTTCCCGCATGCCTATCAACCATAAAACAACCATCAAACATGCAAAACAAGTAAAATAAGTCTATCCTAGCATGCAGAATAACTAAATCGCAAAGTAAATCTTACGAGGCAAAGGATATGCCTTCCTAATGCTCTCCTCTGTCTCCCAAGTACAATCATTCTCGTTCTCGCCCCACTGGACCTTGACTAGCTTCACTGCCTTCCTTCGAAGTTGCTTCGTATCGTGCCCCACAATACGAATCGGCTTGCGGTTCCCAACCGCCTCGGGTTCTACTTCGAAGTCCTCTAACTGATCAAGTGAAATAGTCATATCTGGGTCGTGAACGAACTTCCTTAGTTGGGAAACATGAAACACATTGTGAACTCTCGCCATTTTCTCTAGTAAGCCAACTCTATATGCCAAATTCCCGACTAATTCAAGAACAGGGAATGGGCCAACAAATCTTGGTGCTAATTTGCCTCTCCTGCCAAATCGTATCACGCTTTTCAACGGAGAAATCTTGACAAACACCAAGTCACCAACGGAGAATTTTAAATCTCTTCTCCTCTTATCAGCATAACTCTTCTGCCTATCTTGGGCAGCTTTCATTCGTTGTTCAATGATCTTGATCTTATCGGAAGTTTCCCTCACCACATCTGGTCCAAGCACAAACTTCTCGCCAGTCTCTATCCAACATGATGGTGAGTTGCACGGTCTTCCGTACAAAGCTTCATATGGAGCCATACCGATACTGGATTGGTAGCTATTATTATATGCAAATGGTCATCCCATGATCCACCAAAATCCAATATACAAGCTCTCAAGAGATCTTCCAATATACGATTCACCCTCTCCGTCTGACCGTCGGTCTGAGGATGATATGCGGTACTGAGATGTAATCCTGACCCTAGAGCCTCTTGTAAGCTCTTCCAAAACCCACTAGTGAACAACGGGTCTCGGTCACTCACAATACCTTTGGGTACTCCATGAAATCTCACTACCCATTTCATATACAAATCTGCCAACTTGGCTGCCGTTCTGGTCGATTTAACTGGTATAAATCTTGCGCTCTTAGTCAATCGATCCACAATTACCCAAATGCTATCATATCCCGATCTAGTCCTTGGTAAACCATCGATGAAATCCATCGAGACTTGCTCCCATTTCCATTCGGGAATTTCTAATGGTTGCAATACCCCACTAGGCTTCTTTTGCTCGGCTTTAACTAGCTGGCAATTCATGCATTTGGATATAAACTTCCCAACGTCTCTTTTCATCCCTTCCCAGTAGTAAGCCTGCTTCATGTCTCGATACATCTTATTACCACTGGGATGTATAGTCAGTTTTGAGTGATGACATTCTCCAAGCACTTCATCCCTCAAACCATTCACGTTGGGCACAACTAGCCTTCCGTTCTTCCGAAGCCATCCATCTCGATCAAGCCCATACACATTCATCTCCTCACCGTCGATGTTCATCTCTAACTTGGAGATGATTTCCAATAGATTAGGATCGTTCCTCTGGCTGGAACCAATCCGCTCTATCAAAGCGGGTCTGATCGTCAAACTAGCTAGCATAACTGGATCCAATTCGCACTTTGGTTTGAAATCAAACCCCGCGATATACTCCAGTTGCTTCCACTCAAGAAACATCACCCCTAAGCTGGCATGTCTCCTACTCAAGGCATCGGCTACCGCATTACCTTTCCCAGGTGTGTATGCGATATCAAAATCATACGAAGCCAAGAACTCTAACCATCTCTGCTGTCGGAGATTCAGATCTTTCTGGGAGAAGAGATACTTTAACGATTTATGATCGGTGAACAACTCAAATCTTTCTCCCAAGAGATAGTGTCTCCACATCTTCAGCGCAAATACAATCGCTGCCAATTCCAAATCATGGGTAGGATACTTCTTCTCATGCGGCTTTAGCTGTCGACTAGCATAAGCAACAACCCTACCTCCTTGCATCAATACAGCACCCAGTCCGGTACCACAAGCATCCGTGTATACCGTCATCTCTTCATTCCCTTTAGGAATGACTAACACTGGCACACGCGTCAACTTCTCTTTTAGACTCTTGAAGGCATCCTCACACACTCCGTCCCAGACGAAGGACTGATTCTTCTTAGTCAATTGAGTCAACGATGCTGCTATCTTGGAGAAGTCCTGGATAAACTTACGATAATATCCAGCTAATCCCAAGAAACTTCTTACATCTGTTGCATTCTTGGGCGTAGGCCAATCCTGTACCGTAGCCACCTTCGCAGGGTCCACGGCAATACCACTCTCTGAAACAACATGGCCCAAGAATCTCACTTCCCTTCTCCAAAAATGACACTTAGAGAATTTCGCTTTCAATTGGTGTTTCCTCAACACCTCCATCACTATCCTCAAGTGTCCCTTGTGTTCCTCCTCTGTCCTTGAATAAACAAGGATATCATCCACGAACACAGGAACAAACTTATTCAACTGATCTCTGAATACTCGATTCATAAGATCCACAATAGGCTGGTGCATTGGTTAACCCAAATGGCATGACCAACCACTCATAAAATCCATACGGCGTCCTAAATGCCGTTTTCGGAACACTCTCATCTGCTACTCGAAGCTGATGAAATCCTGTCGCGAGGTCCAAATGGGAGAACACTCTCGCTCCTTCCAATTGATCAAACAAATCATCTATCCGTGGTAAAGGATACTTATTCTTCCTCGTTACCTTATTCAACTCACGATAGTCCACACACAAACGAAGGGAACCATCTGCCTTAGTGGCAAACACAACTGGTGCTCCCCACTCGGAGACACTCCTTCTAATAAATCCCTTCTTCAAAAGATTGCTGACTTGCACCCCGAGCTCTCGCTGCTCCCTTGGTGCCATACGACGAAGTGGCATCACTATAGGTCTGGCATCTTTCACTAAATCAATACGGAACTCAATCTCTCGGTGTGGTGGAAGCCCGGTCACCTCCTCGAAGACGTCCGGATACTGGCCAACCACGGGCACATCTGACAACTCATCCTGCGGGATGTCGAGGGAATTTACAAAACTAGCCATAACCCCATCACTAGGTAGACTACCAAACACTACCCTCCGCCCATCATCCGCCCTCACTGTCACCAAAAAGCCCTCACAGTCTACCACCACCCCGTATCTTTGGAGCCAATCGACTCCCAATATAATGCCATACCCAGTAAAGCCCAAAACAAAGCAATCACAAACAAACATACATCCATGACTTGATAAGACCAAATTCCTGCAAATCATACTAAGGCTAGTCGAACCACTAATCGGGTTCGTCACAACCAATGGTCTATCGACTATCTCGGGTTCCAGTCCCAACCTATCTACCAGGTCACTAGATATGAAGGAACGGGAAGCCTTAGTATCAAACAAAACTCGAACTGGTACATCATAAATAGTAAGCATACCTTGAATAACAACATTCTTTCTTTTCTCCGCAGTTGGGGCATTCGACGAAGAAGGAACAACATCAATAGCATATGCTTTCACAATCTGCTTCTCTTTAAGAGGTTGTAGACACTTATCCTTGAAATGTCCCACTTGACCACAGTTGAAGCACTTCTTATCCGTTGGCTTGGCCCGACAATCTTTAGTATAATGGCCCTTCTTACCACAGCTGAAGCACTCAACATCCTTCTTACTCTTCTTCTGGCCACCTTTAGATTGGTCCTGCTTCCTCTTATTCTGAGAGTTATTCTTGCCTCCACCGCCTGCTTGCGGCTTTGGCCCTTCTGCAGATGCAGCTTCAGTCTTTGACTTAGGGTAGAGACTCTCTGATCTCAAAGCTTTCCCCACAATCGATTCAAAAGTCTCATCGATGTGGTTGATAAGCCTTTCCCCCAAGTATCCATCCAAACCAGTGATGAACTTCTCATTCTTCTTCTCAGGAGTGTCGATGAGAGACAGTCCATACTTCGACAAAGTGTCGAACTCAGCAATATAGTCAAAAACTGCCCTTCCGTTCTGCTTGAGTTCCAAGAACCTCTTGAACAACACTGACTTCTGGGCAGCTGGAATAAACTTCTCGCTAAAGCGAGCCTTGAACTGAACCCAAGTAACCTGGTCCTCTGGAGTAGCTGTTCTAATGGCATTCCACCAATTCATCGCTTGCCCTTGCAGCTGACGAGACGCTAGCCTTCTCTTCATCGCATAGTGGTGCTAGTGCAGTACGACTTCATTCTTATACTACCAATAGTATATATATATATATAGCTTTTAAAAACCAAAGTAATCACAAATACGCGCTCTCATATACGTACTATCTCTCCTTAGTGTCTTTCCCTAGGTTAACTACGCAACCTAGAGCTCTGATACCAAGTGTGACGGCCCGCCCCGCACCAACCGACATTTTCTCCAAAGGTGCGCTGTACACATGTCCGGTTAGCATGGAACGGGTCGCCAGAAGGAAAAAGGAAGAAAGAAATGAACATACAAAGAACCTGTAGAATGTCTCACAGCGCATAGAACAAAATATAATAATAACATACTTGACATAAAATAGGAGGGACAGTGCATAAGCAGAAAACCAGAACTAAACATCATAGCAGCGGAAATCCAAAATACAGCTTATTACAACTTTTCAAACTGTCTCAAAGCAAAAGTAAGATAAAGGAGGTACACTACTAATGCCCA
The DNA here is from genome assembly GCA_030737875.1 of Allium sativum. Taxonomy (NCBI): domain Eukaryota; kingdom Viridiplantae; phylum Streptophyta; class Magnoliopsida; order Asparagales; family Amaryllidaceae; genus Allium; species Allium sativum. Next base: position 198,864,777 of record CM060918.1, on the reverse strand, counting down.
AGTAGCGACCACCAACGACACAGGGAGAATATATATATATATATATATATATATATATATATATATATATATATATATCATACGTGGGAGCCTCCTGCCCCCCTCCGAATCAGCTACTCGCGCACCACCAGCTAACCTGTCTCTAGTCTGCTCGTGTGAGCACCCAGAGTAATAAGAGGAGACATAAAACTCTGGGTTAGACATAAGGCCTGGTATGAGCGATAAGCATCTAAAGTGAATAATAACAGGTAGACTAAAACATACCTGAACCTGGACCTGCAACCAAAGAGTTAGCACTACATACTGTACAACACTCTAAGGTGACATATCAAACAGTGTAAAGATACGGAGGTGGGGGAAGTGTGCATGTCATAGTGATGGCAAACAATCAAACATAGTATCCATCCTCACATCTCTCACTCAGTGCGTAAAGCATACGATATTCACCACTTCGATCATCCATCCTTGCTACGATCACTTTGCCCCATGAAGTCATAAATGGCTTTACTGCACTGATAACGTAGCCACTAATCCTTCGCTATGTCCACTTGCCCCATGGAGTTATTCACCCCATCTGCGCTGGCTCATAGCCTTACCAATCCTTACTATGTCCACTTGCCCCATGGAGTTATTCACCCCATCTGCGCTGGCTCATAGTCTTACCAATCCTTACTATGTCCACTTGCCCCATGGAGTTATTCACCCCATCTGCGCTGGCTCATAGTCTTACTACGCATCACCTTACCCCTCGAGTCGTAATGACTCTATTGCACTGATAACGTAGTCTTACTACCATCACCTTGCCCCTCGAGTCGCAATGACTCTACTGCACTGATAAGTAGCCCATCATTCATTTTTAGTGGTGAATCGAAGTTATGAACATCGACAACTCCTTAGCACACGTCCCGCAGCAAAGCCCAACCATGAAGTGAATTCATCGGTTCCCAACTGGATCCTGAGCTCTAATTTCCCATATTGGACTACCTTTGCATCTCGGGTTATTGGTCAATACTGGGTCGGGTCGGGTTCTCTTCAAACCATCGGTTCGGGTCGGGTGTCTGCGTTGCATTAGTTCGGGTCTCCTTCTGTAGCGGTTCGGGTCGGGTCCACTTCATCGCGTCGGTTCGGGTCGGGTATCTTTCTTCAGGTCGGGTCGGGTCGGGTGCCATCTCCCCTCCAATTCGTGCTTCCGCTCCGATCCGCTCCCTCATTCTTCACGTACTCCGATCCGATCCCTCCTTCTTTATCCGATCCGATCGCTTCTCCTTTATCCGATCTGATCCCAGTTCAGTTAGTGTGGCCTTCCTTTTTGCCACTTTTCTCAAGTGTCAGGTTCCGATCCGATCGAATCCCTTGCCCAGTTCAACATATCCGATCCGATCCGATCCGAAACCTGCACTGTTTTCTGAAGCTTTTCCAGCAAGTGTTTACGCCGTTCGACGACGTTTTCGACCATTCTAACTATTGAAATC